>CM031244.1:606199296-607399296 GCA_018340775.1 Taxus wallichiana var. yunnanensis
AAATGTCCAGGTTCTCTTCTTACCTAAGTCCTCCTCAATATAGGAGTTTGGGGTTCCTATTGAGGAGGTTCTTGAATTGATTCATGTGTCACTTTCCCATCTAGAAGATCCTCTATCACTGCATATTCTTTCTTGGATTCTTCCCTATTTTCCTATAACTCACTTATACATGAATTTCTCATTGAAGAAAAAATCCCTAGATTGAATGATTTCCTTGTCCTTAATACTCCAACATTTATATCTAGAGTCATCACCACCATAACCAATGAAAGTACATTTTTCTGATTTAGCCTCAAGATTGGTCCTATCATCCTTGTCTATATGGACAAACAACTCACATCCAAAGACTCTAAGAAATGAATAATCAAATTTCTTACCATACCAAGCCTCCTCGAGTATGCCTCCATCAAAGGCACTTGAAGGTCCTATGTTTATCAAGTACATAATTTTGCTCACCGCTCGCCCAAAAAGAAAGATGTAGTCATGCATGTAACCTCATGCTCTTAGCACATTCCATTATTGTTCTGTTTCATCATTTCGACACCCCATTCTACTTTGCAGAGTTCCTAGAATCATATTTTGCCTATGGATTCCATTATTAGAACAATAATAATCAAATTCACTATTATAATACTCCCTTCCATTATCCGACCTAAGACATTTTAGCTTAAGACTTGTTTCATTCTCTACCAAGGCTTTCCAATTACCAAAAGTGTCAAATAAATCATATTTGTTTCTAATACAATAAACCTAAACTTTCCTTGTTGCATCATCAATAAAAGTAACATAATAAATTGAACCACCAAGAGATGATACTTGAGCCAGCCCCCACACATCAGAATGCACTAGCTCTAACTTACTCTCTTTCTTTGTAGGTCCAACCTTGAGAAACCTTACTTGCTTCTCGTTTCCCATATATGCATTACTCACGTAACTCCAAACCTATTTTTGTATATCCAGAAAATCCTTTCTTTATGATCTCCATGCCCTTATGGCTCATATGACTGAGCCTATAGTGCCAAAATGTTGTATCTACTTTTGAAGCCACAAGATTACAAACATTAGTGCTATAAGTGGTTAAATACAAGGTTCCAACCTTCTTATCTCTTACCATCGAAAGAGCACCCTTGGTAACCTTCCAAGAGTCTACCGTAAATATCATAATATAACCATCACTTCCTAACCGCCTTCCGATATCAAATTGTGTCTTAATGTAGGCACGTGTCCGACATCCTTCAATAGCCAAGTATTCCCATTCTACATCTTAACCTAAAAAAACCTTTTCCAACTATGTTGCAAAGCTCATCATCACCAAGAAAAAAATGCCCAAAATCTTCTTGAACATAATCAACAAAATAATTCCTATGTGGAGAAGCATGGAAAGAAGCCCCCGAATCTAAAACCCAAGATTCAGTAATATTGTGCAAAGAAAGAATCAAATCATGCTGACATACATTACACATTGCCACATTTTCTTCTTTGTTTTCTTCCTGTTGTTTCTTCTTGTCCCGAAGCTCCCAATAGTCCTTCTTTGCATGCCCAAACTTTCCATAATGCCAGAATACTATCTTACTTTTGGATTTTGACCTTTCCCGATCCTTTGATTTTCCACAGCTTCCTCTATTCTTCTGTCTCCCTCTAGTTTCCACTGTCAAAGAATTCCTTGAAGTAGAAGTTTCACCAGAGCTTTTTCTTCACATTTCCTTTCTTAGAATCATCCCTACAACATCCTCAAACTTCAACTTTGAGTTAGATTGAACCAAGTTGCTTACCCGTTACTTAGGATATTCCAATTCTCGTGTAAAGAGAAACAAACTAATAAATCCCTAACTTCTTCATCAAATTCTATTATGTAACCAAGCTAGCATATTTACAATGGTATTAAAATCATTTAAATGATTTGCTACATCAACTGCTCTAAGACATCTTCATATTAAAAAAAAATTCATTAAAAATATCTTATTAGAGGAAGAGGGTTTTTCATACAACTTCCCTAATGCATCCATCAATTCTTTTGTAGTCTTTTCCTTTGAAACATTAAATAATACCAAAGATGCAAGACACAACCAGATTGTCCCAAGTGCCTTCCTATCTAGCAAATCCCATTCCGCATCTATCATGCTCAAGGGTTTGTTCACCTTCTTAGATAGTGGAATATAAAGATCCTTCTGATAAAGGTAATCTTCCATCTGCATCTTCTAAAGATTGAAATTCTTCCCGTTGAATTTATCAACCCTAGATCTTCCATCATCTACCATAGCTCCCACTCAAGATAAAAATTTCCCGTGATTCAAAACTTTAGCAAACCAAACCAGACTCTGATACCAATTGTTAGGAAATAAGGGATAAAATATGTGGAATAATCCCTCACAAAATCGCAATAGTAGAAACTAATATGCAGAAAAATATTACAGATCTTAAATAAAAGTGTAGAATAAAATAACACAACACAAAGAGACAATATTTAATGTGGTTCACCCAATTTGGGCTACGTCCACAAAGAATCACTTGCTCATATTTTATTACAAGCCACCACTCTCTCAATACAATACACATATCTGTTTGGAGCTATGCTCAACAAACTCTATAGAATTCACACCTGAATTCAAACACATATATAATATTACATTATATCTACCATATGCAAAAACCATATAAATAGAAAATGCTTAAGTAGTTTTAAAAAACCATGGGTATCAAAACCATGGGCCAAAACCTACCCATAAATCTATGGGTCAAAAAAATCCCACCCATACGAGAAAATCACATTTGCTGATATATCGAGCACATTTTAAGGCCAATTTTTTTTTCAGGGGCTACACGCCCCGGACTCCGCTCAAGGCCCGACCCGACCCCAAACCCCGATGAGACAATTGTGGAAAGTGTACAATACTCTTAGTGTATAGTCTTCAACACTTTCTCACATGAAAATAGGATCCATAACTTAACACACACTAGTCAAAAGTTTCAAAACATGCACTTGTATTTAATAAGAAAACAAATATGTAAAACAACAACAAGACAAAATAGAGCTTAATGAACACAAAGTACTAATAAACTCCTCAATCAAAGAGGCTAAAATTCCTTCTTCATGTAACATTCCCAATTTAGTAAATTAGAAAAAGATTTTTTTTTAAATTTTTTATTTTGATAAATGCTTCCTGGTTCTAAATACATAATTTAGAACTCAAAAATCAAAACAACCATTCTTATAACAGATAACCATATGTAGCTGTAATGACTCGGTGCACCACCGATCTATTCATTCCATGACTCGGTGATCTACCGATCTATTCATGAGTTTCACAGAGTTAGTGTTTTTACTATAACTCTTCACTCTTGCAGTTCTCTTCCCTAATCTGGGAATTTAGAATTCTCTGTCTAAGGAACCTATCTGAATAATTGTTACCATTATTCATCAAAGATCTCGTCCCTTAGGCTAGGTGACATAGGACAACGCAATCAGAAGCTTGCAATACTTTGGCCAAAGTTTTGAAACATACTGCTCATGTCTCATATTCCTTGACGACATACTCATCAATCTAGAATACGTCCTCCACCCCACTCCAATGTTATATATAATGTCCTACACTGACTTTTGTCAGCCATCCCGGTCCCAAGTCATTCACTCAAGAATAGATTAATAACATGACAATGCTATAAGGATGCTCTCGAGGACTAGGGATAAGCTGACATACTGGATCAACCTTAGTTAACCCTATGTGTCAAGGTACCCCGAATCCCCAAGGGCAGCCTCATAACAAGACCATGTTTCTAACCAGATCCTGAGTAAAAACTTGTTCGAGTTTAAGGTGTAAATCTTAACGATCAATGCAAAGGGTGTCACCATAAGTCACCTGCATTGTTGTATCTTTGAGAAGATCCTAATCTTCTCAAAGGTACAACCCTGCAGTTGACTTGTGCCGTCATCCTTCAAAACCACCTCGAAAATATCTACTTGTAACACCTTGGACTGTAGTTACTTCCTCCTGAGCATACAAGTGTTGATATGTGATTTCTTTTGAAAGGATGTGTTCCCTTGATTGAGAAGTCATGCTTGATATGTACTTGTATCTTCTTTGCAAATTGCAGATCTTTGACTGAGTCGGAATATGATTGGACTCTTTTATTTCTTTCATTTTACACCTGAGTTTAATCTGATCTTGGAATGAATTATGGAGTTATCCATCTATAAGACCAAGCCTTGGATCAGTGGTATTGATCCAAGTGGTGCTTTAAGCTTATTCGTGATGAATTAAAATTATAGACCTTAAGCAGGTTGCAAGGTCTGGATGCATTGAATAAGCTAGTCCGGAGTATAACTCAGGTTGATCATGTTAAATGAACTGGTGCCCGATATCGTGATATATCTGGAAGGTCTTGATCGTGGACCAGGTAATAATTCAGTTACATAAAATTCTATAGCCTATTGGCAGTACAGGAGTGAACCCTGTTCGTGAATGTATGTTGAAGGTTCTTTTTCTGAGCATTTGAAATATTAGACCTAACTGGATTTGTTAAGGTTAGTAACCTAAAACTAAACCTAACCTAGGGGTTAGATTAGTGTTAATCTAACCTAGACCTAGGCTAAGAGCTAATGTTCTAAGTTAGTATCTATGTGCTAAGAGGTTAGACTAGGTGTTATCCTAAATCCTAACCTAAGTTACTAACCTAACTATTGAACAAGGAAGAAGGGGACATATGGAAAGGTGTGAACCATGGGCGGTAGTTTCTATGTCATTAAATGCATGGATAAGCATGAGGGACAGGTAATTTGGTGGAGGTTTTTAAAATGGCTAACTTGAGCCGACGTGGCAGGTCGCCAAAGTTGGAAATGGTCTTTGATGTGCATTTGTCCATCGCCAACTATGGCGGTCGGTGGCAATGGAAATTTAGCGGGAAATTTGGAGTAAATGTCATTTATGAACTCGGTCTTCGAGCTCGGGTTTCACGGGAAGGCATGCAAAATGGAAAGTTAATGGTTTGTTTGGTTTTTCAAGCGCTCCAGTTTTCCCTCTGTCTGTTCACTGGTTCTTCGCACCAGTCTTCTTGGAGTTGCATGGCAAGTATGAGCGTAACTAGCTCTTTTCTCTGGCAAGGAAAATTTATAAGTCATGGTAATAGCAAAATTTTGTTGGTGGATCTAACTTGGAAAAGAAGGAGAAGGTTCGAGCTCTTTCAGTGGTCTGCTTCGAAATTTTAAGCAAATAACCAGGCATGTTAGGCCCTAACCTTTAAAAATCTTGCTTTCTTTCAAGTGATTTCATTAGAACAACTCTGTTCAGATGATTTATGGGTTTAGATGATTTTATGGTAGCTTCGGGTGATTTTGTTACTGTATCTTCTTGCTGTTCGATTTTTCAAGTTTAACCCTTGATGGGTGTGTGTTGTATTTCGAACTGTTGCTCCATTTTATTGTGTTTTGCATTCCGGCGTAAGTCTGTGAAATGTATGCTTGAAAGATACTTGACCTGCTCTGTGAGAACCCAAGTATTGTTCCCTTGTTGGGTTCAGGCTTCAGTTGATACTTGTCATTGATGCTTGTGGTCGTTACTTGTCGGTTAAGATACTGTTGGACTTTTGATTGATGTTCAGTATATCTCGACTTCCTTGTAAGTTCTGTCGTGGTTATTATGGATGGTGGATACAGAATCTTGTTGGATTTCGCTATGATATTTAGGTGATATTGAATGGAGAATTGACTGTGTTTCAGTATTTATTGCGACCCTGTAGAAGTTGTTTCTCCATCCCTTGTGTTGTAATTGCGGGATTTTAACTCGATGATAGTTGCATTATATTTATTGTATTCAAAACGACTCTGTGGAGTACATTGAAAGATTCGTATAGTATGGACCACTGTTGAAGCTTTATATCTTTGAATATTGGTATTTGATTTTGTCGAGTCTTGAAGGAGTAACAGGTAATACGACCTCTGTTATTTTGTAATGAATTTTTGGTACAGACTCTTTGGGTGTATTTTTACGTTTCCTTTCTGTGTAAGCTTGAGCGAAAAATATTGAAGAGGCTCAGTTGGATTCCTTGTTACGAAATCAGTATTTAGCTTTTGTGTAAGCCTGATTTTGAATGGTTACCATTGTTGGCACCGTTGGAATCATTAACTATTATTTATCTTGTATACTGTTGTTCGGATTCAGTTGAATCCTTGATAGGTAGCTATAGTATCTGCCTCTATTTAAGCTGATTGGTACAGTTGTTGTTTTTGGCACTGTTGGGTTCCTTGAGTATAGATAGATATCATGTATCTTGGCTCTGTGAAAGTGGGTCGTGAATACCATACTTCAAATTCTGAATGCGTCCAGATGTGAATACGGTATATTATGTTTCCTTTCTGATTATTCCAGTTAGATGAGGCTGTGCATGTTGCGGGAATGTTGTAAGATTATCTCTGCATAGTCTTAGGGAAACATCAATTGCTTAATGTCAAGAAGTCCATTGTTGACTGCGATAAAATAGAAGTTCTTTGATTTCGACCTTGGGTCGAAAAGCCTTACAGTGTTTAGTAAGGACTAGAATGGGCTGTAGGTTGATGTAAGGGATTGTTGGCGTGTTACGTCTTCTGTCGCATGGATATCAATTCTTGAGTTTAATTGAACTTAGGAGTTGTCGACTGCACCTTAACAGGCAATGGCGGTGATTATCTTATTGTTTGTCGCTTCGTGTGAGAGGTCATGCAGATTCTGTTTGGTAGATAGTTATCACTGTTGGTGTGATAGCTTTTGTACACTAGTTTATTATATTTTAAACCTTAACAAAACAGTGGTGCTTTGGTGGTCTTGTCTGATTTATTTTTATGTGTTTAAGGTGAATGCTTTGCTCTTGGAAAGACGGTACAGTCATGAGCTAGTTCTGAGGGAAATATGTATGATCGTTTATTTCTCTTCTGTTGTAAAGTATATGTTGATATATATATTCTTATCTAACTGTTGGAACTATTTTAACTACTGCTGATATCGTGGGTTGTTATGATATTCTTTTTAATAAGATGAATGTAATGATCTGTCTCGATGTTTTATCTCACGGGGATTCGGATGGATAGTTGTCTCGAATACTTTCATTCTTCTTGATCCCTAATATTTTGATGAAATATGTTTACTTGTTGGGTGAATTGATCTCATTTAAACAGGGTGTTTAATGAAAACAATTGATGGATTGCAATTGTTTTAAGAGTTAGTGCTTATCATGCTCAGTTCATCGAACTGACCCATGTTGACAATTTTTGTAGATGGATGTCGTAAGTGGTAAAAGCACGCAGATCTAATAAGATGATCAGATTGTTTAATTTGATTTTAAGTTGAAATACAACTTGATTTTCTAAATGTACTATATGAGGAAAGATGTTCTTCTTCCGTTGAGTATTGTATCAAGTATGCTGAATGCATAAAATGTATTTGTTTAGCTTTGAAAGGAATGGAAATAAATATTTGTTACTTATGTGTTTGTATTCTTATATGATAGTTTGACTTTCTTCGGTTCAAAAACCTGGAGGGCATTGTTATCATTGTAAAATTTGGAGACTTTTGTGATTATCAATGTAAGCTTGCAAGAATATGTGACTGAATACTTATGATTGTTTAGCAATTCTAGTATGTTCTATCTAAAGCTAAATTGAAATATAGATCACTGTCTTTCTGAAAGATAGGGTTAAAATAAACCTAAGCAGAACGCTAAACAAGCTGAATTAAATTATTAATCCCTAGTCTTGATTAAGCCAGGACAACATTTAATTGGATTCTTAATCATTATATCTTGATACTTATAAGTACGATATAAATTCAGTAATGAGAACTGAAATAAACCAAAAAGGGGTTCTGTTGGCAATCACATGTGAAGATTATGGGTTATTGTCCAATTTCGTTGATTTAGAATTATGTATATTCTATGAACTCCTTGATGGAACCTTAGTCTTAATAACGTCTCTGTGTAAAGGGTTTTATTAAGAAAGGTCATTCTAAGGTGAGGAACCCAGGGATTGGGAAAGGCTAACCTTAGGGGAACGTCTTTTAATATAATTTAACTCAGTGTATGTAACACTTTTTAATAAGTAGATCTTTTCGAGGTGGATTTAAAGGTTGATGGCACAAGTCAACTGCAGGGTTGTACCTCCGAGAAGGTTAGGATCTTCTCGAAGATACAACAATGCAGGTGTCTTGTGACGACACCCTTTGCATTGATCGATAAGATTTACACCTTGAACTCGAACAAGTTACTCTGGGACCGATTAGGAATGTGGTCACATTATAAGGCTCCTAGGAGATTCAGGGGTATCTTGACACACTTGGTTTAACTAGGGTTGAACCAGTATGTCATCGTATCCCTAGTCCTCGTGGGCATCCATATAACGTTATCACCTTACTAATCCGTTTCTGAGTGAATAATTTGGGATAGGAGGACAGAAGTCAGTATAAGACGTTCTATATAACTTAGGAATGGGGTGTAGGACGTATTCCAGATTGACGAGTATGTCATTAAGGAATATGAGACATAAGCAGTATGTTTCAAATCTTTGGCCAAAGTATTGCAAGCTGCTGATTACGTTTTCTAATTCACCTAGTCTAAGGGATGAGATGCCGATGAATAATGGTAACAATTATTCGATAGGTTCCTTTGACAGAGAATTCTAATCCCGGAATAGGGAAGAGAACCGCAAGAGTAGTGTGTTAAATAAAACGCCAACTCTTATTACTCATGAAAAGATCGGTAGATCAATGAGTCATGGAATGAATAGATCGGAGGTACTCCGAGTCATTATAAGCGGCATATGGTTTTCTGTTATAAGAATGGTTATTTGATTTGTGAGTTCTAAATTATGTATTTAGAACCATGAAGCATTTATCAAAGAATTTTTTTTTCACTTGTTCTAATGTATAAAATGAGGATGTTACACTACTTAACTTTAAGGTGTTACATACGTTGAGTTAAAGTTAAACTTTAAGACACTCCTTTTGGGTAGTCTTTTCCCAACCCCGGGTTCCTCACCTTTGAGTTGCCTTTCCTATTTAAGACCCATTTCACAGAGAGAAGATTAATAAGATTTGAGATCTCATCTAGGAGTTCATTGATTCACAATTATCTTAATCAATGAAATCGAACAAGAGTCCCTAAGTATTCTCATAAGGTTGTTAACCATACCCTTTTAGGTTTATATCGGTTCTCAAAGCTGAAATATATCTTTCTTATTAGTATTAAGATATAGTGTTTTTAAATCATTTATTATGTTGTCTTGACTTAGATCAAGGTTAGGAAGTAATAAATTACTCTTCCCTGTTCAACTTCCTTTTAAGGTTTATTTTAGCCTTAGCTTCTCGAAGAACAAAGTGGGCTAATGTCAAATTTAGCCTTATATAGAACATAACAGAACTACCAATCATTTACAAGTATCCAGTCACATAATCTTTACAAGGCTTACTTAGAGAATCCTGAATATCTCCAAGGTATAAAATAATAAAAATGCACTTAAAAACATTCGAACCGAAGAAGTTCGATCCATCAAGATATAAACGCAGCCACATAAGTAATAATTCCCTCATTTCATTCATTTCTAAGCTAATCAATTACAATTTATGCATTCAACATATTTGATACAATACTCAATAGCCCAAGAACGACTTTCTTCATATAGTACATTTAGAGAATCGAGTTGGAATTCATAATAAAACCAAATTAAACAATCTAAACATCATATCAGATCTGCGTGCCTTTTTACAATTTACGACAACCATATGCAAACATTGTCAACATGGGTTAGGTCGGTGAACCGAGCATGATAAGCACTAAATCTTAAAACAATTACAATCCACCAATTGTTCTCATTAAATAACCTATTTAAATGAAATCATTTCTCAATTCTAAACATAAATCGACTAATTCTCTTTACTATAATTCAAACATGAATTTTAATGCAAAACTCATATTATAGATACCAATTAATCCTAATTACTTTTCGGATGATTCATCATATATATTAGAGACTAAGAAGAACAAATGTGTCCAAAACAACCATCCATCTCGAATCACAAGGACAATAGTAATCCAAAAAATTATTCCATTCAACAACACAAATTAATTTCCTAACAGGTTCATGTGTCCAAAAATATCTTTTTACCCATTCCACAAAGGTAGTTTATAACATTCTCGCAAGCTCAACTAATGGGATTCTTTTATAATCATAAGATATTTCAATGGTATTAACAAGTATACCTACTTATACAACAACACATATTTTATACCAGCCTCTCCATACAATACCACCGTCTATTCTTGTTATGCCCTTACCATAGAGATCACATAAGGATACAAGAAGAAAGCAAACAAAGTTTCCTTAATAAGAGAGAGTATTTTCTTATTCCTCCTATCATACATCAACATATACTTTATAAAGCATAGAAAAAAAACAGAGACAATCGATTCCCTTATCAATCATGTTTTGGGTATGCAGGCACCACTCCTCTTAGAATAACGCAATTACATATACGCATGCGACTAAACGATCGAGATTACTAGAAGAAACTACGGTTTCATCTAAATTCCATAAAAATCACCTGTAGCCATTAAGCAATATAAGAGCTCTCACAACAAAGTAGTAGTAAATAATCCAAACATAATAGACTCAACAAATCTTTCCATATCATTCATCAACATGAAAATACCCTACGCCATCGCCTGACATGGCACAACTATGCACTCTTATCTCTACGATGATACATCAAGGACTTATATCAGAAGCCGAATTCAAGAAAGAATAACCACAACAAAGATTTTACATAATCCGAATTCCATATCAATATTTCATCAAAGTTTCATCCAATTCGAGCTAATACGAAAATACAAAGCAGGGACTCAAACAGCAGTCAAGTTTGTAATGAAAACCTAGCACTTAATTCCACGTGAATCAAACTAAATATAAACACAACAATATTTAGAAAGAGTCTAATCAATATGGATGCACAAATGAGGACTTAAATCAGAAATCGAGCCAACACGCACACATCATGGACTTCATCAAGTCATGTTCAAATGGGAATACAACAAGGACTCCAACGAGTCATAACCAAGCAACTTCACAACCGGGTTTCGATTGAAGTCAAATTCATACGAAAACAACCCAAAGAATCCAACTGAGTCAATACCAACAAGTGTCCACAAGAAGGCTTCTACAGAAGTCTAAAACATACGAAACATTTCAAGGACTCCAACTGAGTCGATACCAACAAGTACTCTCACAACAAGACTTCTACAAAAGTCTAAAACATACGAAAAATTTCAAGGCCTCCAACTGAGTCGATACGAACAAGTATTCACAAGGCTTCTACAAAAGTCTAAAACATACGAAACATTTCAAGGACTCCAACTGAGTCGATACCAACAAGTATTCACAACAAGGCTTCTACAGAAGTCTAAAACATACGAAACATTTCAAGGACTCCAACTGAGTCATTTTCATATATAATCCTTGCAAACTTTCAACGGAGTCTAACCCAAAATTGCGAATAGTAAGGACTTCAACAGAAGTCACGTTCAAGTAGTATAATCACAGCAAGCATTCCAAACAGAAGAAACTTCAAATATACCCAGTGAGATTTAACAGGATGCAATAACATAAAAAGCACAGCCGGGTCTCCAGCCGAAAATGATTTCAAAAAGAAGAAATAAATACAGTAACATTTCCACAGGGTTTTCGAATAACCAGAGATTTCTAATTCCATAGGAAAAGAAGAACCCATACATTGCTTCAAACCAACTGTACTAAAATCACCTGAACAGAGTTGTTTTAATGAAAGCATTTGGAGTAAAGCAAGATTTTTAAAAGTCAGGGCCTATCATGCCTAGTAATGTCACTTAAAAATCCAAAGAAGACCTTTGAATGTGCTCGTACCTTCTCTTCTTCTTCCACAATAGATTAAACAACAATAATCTATTACCTTCATGCCTTATAAACCTTCCCCAACCGAGAAAGGAGCTAGATATTCTCATAGTTGCCATGCAACACAAAGTAGACTGGTTCGAAGAACCAGTGATCAAGTAGAGAGAAAAACGGAATGCATGGAAAACCAAACAACCAACAAATTTTTCTTTTGCATGCCTTCCCAAGCAATCCGCGCTTGGGAACTGAAGTTCATCAATAGCATTAACTCCCATATTCCCGCCTAATCTCCATTGCCACTGACCGCCAAAGTTGGTGATTACCAATTGAACACAAACAACCATTCCCAAATTTGGTGATACTGCCATGTCAGGTCTCAATAGATGTTTACAACCTCCGCCAAATCCCAAGTCCTTCATCCTTATCCACCTCATAAATGCCATAGAAACCACCGCCTATGACTCGCGCCCCTTCATAGGTCCCCCTCCAACCATGATCATTAGTTAAGATAGGTTAGAAACATAGGTAGATCATAAGGTAAGACATTAGTCTTACTTCATAGTGCTAGGTGTAGCTAACCTTAGGAACATTTAGCTTATAGTTTAGGGCTAGGTTAGATTAATAATAATTTAACCAATAGGTTATAGTTTAGGTTAAGGTTATTAACCTTAACAAATCCAGTCTAGGTCTCCCAAGTAGGACCGATCCGTATTGGAACCAAACAGGGTAAAACATCCTTACACAGGATCCTATCAGGTATTGCTAAATAAGCTTACTGAATACCCAGGAACATCTTACCTGGCTTAAGGTCTAGGCCTTCCCGATGTTACGGTATTTGGAACCGATTTTCATTTAACAAGATCAGCCTGAGTTAACTCCTGAATTGCTCATTCAACTCATTCAGACCTTGCAACTTTCGTAAGGTCAATAAATTTTGTTCATCATGAATAAACTTAAAACATCTCTTGGATCAATGCCACTGATCCAAGGCTGAGTCATAAAGATGGGTAAATCCACAATTCATCCCGAAATCAGATTGAACTCAGGTGCTAAAAATGAAAGAAATAAAAGAGTCCAAACATATTCCGACTCAGTCAAAGATCTTCAAATGCAAAGAAGATACAATCCAGATCAAGCATGACTTCACAATCAAAGGAACACGTCCTTATACAGAAGAAATCATATATCAACACTTGAGTGCTCAGGAGGAAGTAACAACAGTTCAGGGCGTTACATGCTTCCCTCCTAAAAGATTCATCATCCCGATGATTACATATTTTTGATTTACCTTCAGGTCAACCAATTTATTAGTTCACAATACAAGAGACCAATTTCATCATGAATTATTTTCTCAGATCAATGTCATGATATAATTTATTCAACCTGAATAGTGTTTGCCTCAAAGCTGGCTTACATAAAGACATGAAAAAGACAAGTTCATAATCATTTTTTTTGTCAACAGATTCCATTCTGTTCAAAAAGAAAGGGAAAAGAAATTTTCATCTCTTCCAGATTTTCCCAAGTTGCACTCTCTTCGTTAAACTGGTCCCACTGGACCTTACATTGTTGTATTTCACGATTTCTCAAATGCAATTGGTGAGTTTCCAGCACTCATGTGGGTTTAACCACAATTATTCTGGGTCTTAGACACGTAAGGAATTCCAATTTAAAACATGTGACAAATCTGAAACGTATTTATTAAGCAAAGAAATATGGAAAACATCATGCATGCAAGACAAAGTAGGTGGTAATGCTAATCGATAAGCTACAGGATTGATTATTTCGACAATTTCGAAAGGTCCCACGTAACGAGGTGACAACTTGGCAGCCTTGCCAAAAGTTATAGAACTCTTTCTTGGTTTAACACGAAGAAAACTTTTTCACCAAGTTCAAACTTTCGATCAACCCGCTTTAGGTCAGCATAGCTCTTCTGCCTATCCGCTACTTCCTTCAATCATTCACGAATCATCTTTACTTGTTGTTCCATTTCAGTGAGGATTTTTGGCCCAATTACCACTCTATCCTCAATACTATCCCAACTAACAGGGGTTCTGCACTTTCTTCCATAAAGTTCTTCAAAAGGTGCCATTTTAAGAGATGAGTGATAAGTGTTGTTGTATGCGAACTCAACTAATGGGAGATACTCTTCCCATTTATACTGTTGATCCATGCAATACATTCACAACATATCTTCCAACACTTGATTTACTCTCTCTGTTTGTCCATCCATTTCCGGATGATATGCAGAACTGAAGTTCAGTTTCATTCCAAGAGCTGTATTTAGTGTTTGCCAAAATCTTGATGTCATTCTAGGATCCCTGTCAGATATAATCAATTCCGGTACACCATGTAACCTGAAAATTTCATGCACGAATCTTTTGGCCAACACTGGTGAATCATCCTTTAGATTTCCAGCGATGAAATGAGCTACCTTAGTTTATCTACAACTACCAGGATAACATCATGTTTATTCCTGGACATAGGTAACCCTTGTACAAAGTCCATGCTTATTACTTGCCATTTGTACTGCGGTATGCTATGGGGATATAATAGTCCAGGGTGCATGTGTTCTGCCTTAACACGCTGACATTCCAGACAATGTGTCACAAAATCAATAACATCCTTTTTCATACCTTTCCAAAAGTATTCTGTTTTAAATCAGCAAGCATTTTTGTGATACCCGTGTCCAGAGAAAGGCGAATTATGAAATTCAACTAACAACTTCTTTCTCAAATCATTTAGCAAAGGTACGTATACTCTGTTTTCATAACGTAAGATTCCTTCATTATCAAAATGAAAACCTTTATACCTTTCATCTTTTGGTTCTGCAGCAAGTGCTGCTTTTACTTG
Organism: Taxus wallichiana var. yunnanensis; assembly: GCA_018340775.1. Classification (NCBI taxonomy): domain Eukaryota; kingdom Viridiplantae; phylum Streptophyta; class Pinopsida; order Cupressales; family Taxaceae; genus Taxus; species Taxus wallichiana. The sequence continues at coordinate 606,214,028 of CM031244.1, forward strand.
CTGAAAGTATATATCAGATTCTGAGGCACTTTTTACCTCATCCTTAAACTGAGTTCTTAATGTTATAAGAGCAGAAATGTGCTTCCTACGACTTAGAGCATCTACTACTCTATTCTCTTTTCCTTTGATGTAGCTAATATCAAAGTCATATTGAGATAAAAACTCTAACCACCTTCGCTGTCTTGCATTGAGATTAGGCTGAGTGAAAATATACTTCAGCCCTAAATGATCAGTTTTCAACTCAAAAGGTTTCCCAAGTAAATAGTGTCTCCATACTTGAAGCGCATGAACAATGTTAGCAAGTTCCAAATCATGAGGGGCATAATTTAGCTCATGTAACTTAAGTTTTCTACTTTCATATGCTATGACTTGATGATTCTCGTAACAAAAACACCACCAAGGCCTTCCCCAAAGCATCGATTCATACATAGTAAAGTTCCCTGCTAGGTCCGGTACAACTAAAATAGGTGCTGAAGTCAGCTGGCTTTTCAAATTTTTAAAATCTGTTTCACACTTATCATTCCAAATAAATTTCCTATCCTTCTTCTGTAATGAAGTTATTGGTGCAGCCACTTTAGAAAAATCCTTAACAAATTTTCTATAATAACCAGCAAGGCCCATGAAGCTTCTTACTTCATGTACATTCTTTGGTGCAGGCCACTCAGTTATTGCCACTATTTTTGAAGGATCCACAGCAATTCCTTCCTTACTAATGACATGACCCAAATAGTGAACTTCTGTATCAAAGAAAGAACATTTGGATAACTTACCATATAACTTTCTTTTTCTCAAAATTTCCAAAACTATCTTCAAATGCTCATTATGCTCATCAACACTTTTAGAATAAATGAGAATATCATCCAAGAATACAAGTACAAACTTGTCCAAATATTCTTGAAAGATATTATTCATTAAGTTCATAAAAGTTGCGGGTGCATTAGTTAATCCAAAGGGTAGAACCGTGAATTCATAATGTTCGTACGGTTCGAAAAGTTGTTTTATGAATATCTTCTTCTCTAATCCTTAATTGATGATAACCAGATCAAAGATCTATCTTGGAATAAACCGCTGCCCCACGCATCTGATCAAATAGATCGTCGATCCTTGGAAGTGGGTATCTGTTCTTGATTGTTGCCTTGTTTAACATCCGATAGTCAATACACAGCCTAAGTGTTCCATCCTTCTTTTTTACAAATATTACTGGCACTCCCCAAGGTGAAACACTTGGTCTAATCAAACCCTTAGACAAAATTTCTTGCAATTGTGCCTTAAGCTCAACTAACTCTGTAGTAGTCATCCGATAAGGTGCTTTGGAAATAGGTTCCATTCCTGGTTTGATTTCAATAGTGAAGTCAAATTCCCTTTTGGGTGGTAAACCCGGTAATTCCTCTGGAAATACATCCTTGAAACTTTGCAACAGAGGGAATCATTTCATGGAATCACCATCTTCTTCTGAAAATTCAGATATCTTTACTGCATATAAGGTACATCCTTTGTTTTTAGCCTTTTTAAGTTGCATAGCTGATAGTTTCCTAACTGAAATTTCCCGTTTCACCCCTTGAATCTCTATTGTTTCCAGCCGATCATCTAAACATCTTATGTTCTTTTCAAAACAGTCGACTTTAGCCTTATGGTCAGCTAACCAATTGACACCGATGACAATGTCATAAGATCCCAAGGGTGTAACATAGAGGTCAACTTCCGTGGAAAAGTTAGGTAAGTCAAGGACTGCCCCAAAAAGACACATACTCACTGTATGAATAGAATTATTACCATACTGTACAGTCCAAGATTTATCCATTTTTCCAGCCTTTCTTTTAAGTTTAGAAGCAAGTTTACTAGAAATAAAACATTCAGTAGCTCCTGTATCAAAAAGAATAGTGACAGGTATGCCAAATAACTTACCCGGAACTTCTATAGGTGTCACTTGCTTTTCAGCTTGATTGTCTGCACTCTTCAGCATATATCTTATGCTGATTACGATCATCCCTCTTCAAAGGGCACCGATTTGCATAGTGGTCTTTGTCATAATTATAATGACCTCCTACAGGTCCCTTTTTAGGCTCAAAATTACTTCCAGCCTTAAAATTATCACGTTGTCCTCCATAGGGCTTCTGCCCATTGTTATAATTTTTGGCAAAACTATCTCTTACATTTCCAGCAGGCTTATTTGCTACTGTTTTCTTACTATTATCCCCTGGAAACTTACTTCTGCTTCCAAACTTTTTCCATGGCCCCTTTTTGGGTGCAAGTGAAGTTGAAGAAGGATTTACAATCTTCTTCCGCACTTCTTCTTTATGAGCAGAAATAGCCTTTAATTTCTGTTCTTGCCTTATGGCCTTTTCAACAACTCCTTCCATAGTGGTTGGGCTGTGAACATCGACCTCTCCTCCTATCACGGGATTCAGCCCCATGATAAATTTTCATATTCTGAACTTCTCGTCAGTTTGATATTGCGGTACGTACTTGAGGAGTTTCGTAAACCGCTCCCAATATTCAGTTACCGTTAGCTTCCCTTGAGCTAAGTTCTAGAATTCTGTCATTTTCTGATCATAGAAAAGTTGTGGCAGCCAACGTTGCCTAAAATAGCCCTTAAATTGATCCCAAGTGATATTGGTCTCATCAATATTTAGCTCAGCTTTACGGCTGTCCCACCACGAAGATGCTTCGTGGGAAAGTTGATAGGCTCCCCAAATAGCTTTGGTTTCCTCCAAGAAGTTTCTTATTGCAAAGTACTTCTCCATTTCGCTGAGCCAGTTCTCAGCTCCATCTCCTAATGTGGTGCCATCATATTTAGGTGGACTTATCCTTTTTATATCATTAGTGAGTTCCACTGCCAACCTGGCCCTTTTATTTTCTGGTTGGACAGGTACATTTTTAGTGTTATTACCAACACCCACATTGGGGTTGTCCTCAGGAGGTAGCTGATTGTCGTTACCAGCTTCTTCATCCTCCTCATTTCCCATTACTTGCTGCTCAAGTACAGCCAAATGATCTCTTGTGTCCAATAGGGCAGCAAGGATCTCATCAAGTTTTTGGGTTGTTGCTTGCCCCTTCTTCAGGTGGAGCATTATTTGTGACATTCCCCCTTGTTCTAACCATTTTCTGTTACAAAAAAATTCAAGTTTTTATCAGATTATGGACACAATAGGTCCAAGAGCTGCAACCTTCAGCTCTGATACCAAGATGTAACATTCCCAATTTAGTACATTAGAACAAGATTTTTTTTTTTTTTTTTTTGATAAATGCTTCCTAGTTCTAAATACATAATTTATAACTCACAAATCAAAACAACCATTCTCATAACAGATAACCATATGCAGCTGTAATGACTCGGTGCACCACCGATCTATTCATTCCATGACTCGGTGATCTACCGATCTATTCATGAGTTTCACAGAGTTAGTTTTTACTATAACTCTTCACTCTTGCGGTTCTCTTCCCTAATCTAGGAATTCAGAATGCTCTATCCAAGGAACCTATCTGAATAATTGTTACCATTATTCATCGGCATCTCGTCCCTTAGGCTAGGTGACATAGGACAATGCAATCAGTAGCTTGCGATACTTTGGCCAAAGTTTTGAAACATACTGTTCATGTCTCATATTCCTTGACGGCATACTCGTCAATCTGGAATACGTCCTCCACCCCACTCCGATGTTATATATAATGTCCTACACTGACTTCTGTCAGCCATCCCGTCCCAAGTCATTCACTCAAGAATGGATTAATAACATGACAACGTTATAAGGATGCTCTCGAGGACTAGGGATAAGTTTCCGACATACCGGATCAACCTTAGTTAACCCCTGTGCTTCAAGGTACCACTGAATCCCCAAGGGAATCCTCATAATAGGACGATGTTTCTAACCAAATCCTGAGTAAAAACTTGTTCGAGTTTAAGGTGTAAATCTTAACGATCAATGCAAAGGTGCCGCCATAAGTCACCCGCATTGTTGTATCTTTGAGAATATCCTAATCTTCTCGAAGGTACAACCTGCCGCAGCTTGACTTGTGCCGTCATCCTTCAAAACCACCTCGAAAAGATCTACTTAACTTTAAGGTGTTACATACGTTGAGTTAAAGTTAAACTTTAAGACACTCCTTTTTGGGTAGTCTTTTCCCAACCCCTGGGTTCCTCACCTTTGAGTTGCCTTTCCTATTTAAGACCCATTTCACAGAGAGAAGATTAATAAGATTTGAGATCTCATCTAGGAGTTCATTGATTCACAATTATCTTAATCAACGAAATCAGACAGTAGCCCTAAGTCTTCTCATAAGGTTGTTAACCATACCCTTTTAGGTTTATATCAGTTCTCAAAGCTGAAATATATCTTTCTTATTAGTATTAAGATATAGTGTTTTTAAATCATTTATTATGTTGTCTTGACTTAGATCAAGGTTAGGAAGTAATAAATTACTCTTCCCGTTCAGCTTCCTGTTAAGGTTTATTTTAACCTTAGCTTCTCGAAGAACAGTGGGCTAATGTCAAATTTAGCCTTATATAGAACATAACAGAACTACCAATCATTTACAAGTATCCAGTCACATAATCTTTACAAGGCTTACTTAGAGAATCCCAAATATCTCCAAGGTATAAAATAATAAAAATTCACTTAAAAACATTCGAACCGAAGAAGTTCGATCCATCAAGATATAAACGCAGCCACATAAGTAACAATTCCCTCATTTCATTCATTTCTAAGCTAATCAATTACAATTTATGCATTCAGCATATTTGATACAATACTCAACAGCCAAAGAATGAATTTCTTCATATAGTACATTTAGAGAATCAAGTTGGAATTCATCATAAAACCAAATTAAACAATCTGAACATCATATCAGATCTGGTGTGCCTTTACCACTTACGAAAACCATCTCGCAAAAATTATCAACACGGTCGAGTTAAGTGAACTGAACCGCATGATAAGCACTAAATCTTAAAACAATTGCAATCCACCAATTGTTCTCATTAAACAACCTCTTTAAATGAAATCATTTCTCAATTCTAAACATAAATCGACTAATGCTCTTTCTAGAATTCAAACATGAATTTTAATGCAGAACTCATATTATAGATACCAATTAATCCTAATTACTTTTCGATGATTCATCATATATATTAGAGACTAAGAAGAACAAATGTGTCCAAAACAACCATCCATCCGAATCACAAGGACAGCAAAGTAATCCAACAAATTATTCCATTCAACAACACAAATGAATTTCCTAACAGATTCGTGTGTCCAACAAATATGTTTTTACCCATTCCACAAAGGTAGTAGTTATAACATTCCGTAAGCTCAACCGACGTGATTCTTTTATAATCATAACATATTTCAATGGTATTGACAAGTATACCTACTTATACAAAGAACACACATTTTATACCAGCCTCTCTCCATACAATACCACAGCTTTATTCTTGTTATGCCTTTACCGTAGAGATCACATAAGGATACAAGAAGACAACAAACAAAGTTTCCGAGAATAAGAGAGATTATTTTATTATTCCTCCTATTATACATCAACATATACTTTACAAAGATAGGAAAAGAAACAGAGACAATCAGATTTCCTTATCAATCATGTTCTCAATCAGATCTTGATTCCTCTTAGAATAACGTAATTACATATACGCATGCGAATAAATAATCGAGATTACTAGAAGAAACTACGCTTTCATCTAAATTCCATAAAAATCACCTGTAGCCATTAAGCAATACAAAATCTCTCGCGACAAAGCAAAGTAGTAAATAATCCAAACATAATAGACTCAACAAATCTTTCCATATCATTCATCAACATGAAAATACCCTATGCCATCGCACGACATGGCACAACTATGAACTCTTATCTTTACGATGATACAACAATTATATCGAAGGATGAATTCAAGAAAGAATAACCACAACAAAGATTTTACATAATCCGAATTCCATATCAATATTTCATCAAATTTTCATCCGAAGTCGAGCTAATACGAAAATACAACAGGGACTCAAACAGAGTCAAGTTTGTAATGAAAACCTAGCACTTAATTCCACAGAATCAAACTGAATATAAACACAACAATATTTAGAAAGAGTCTAATCAATATGCATGCACAACGAGGACTTAAATCAGAAATCGAGCCAACACGCACACATCATGGACTTCATCAGAAGTCATGTTCAAATGGGAATACAACAAGGACTCCAACAGAGTCATAACCAACCAGTACTCACAACCAGGGTTTCGATTGAAGTCGAATTCATACGACAACAACCCAAAGACTCCAACTGAGTCAATACCAACAAGTGTTCACAACAAGGCTTCTACAGAAGTCGAAAACATACGAAACATTTCAAGGACTCCAACTAAGTCGATACCAACAAGTATTCACAACAAGGCTTCTATAGAAGTCTAAAACATACGAAACATTTCAAGGACTCCAACTGAGTCGATACCAACAAGTATTCACAACAAGGCTTCTACAGAAGTCTAAAACATATGAAACATTTCAAGGACTCCAACCGAGCCGATACTAACAAGTATTCACAACAAGGCTTCTGCGTAAGTCTAAAACATACGAAACATTTCAAGGACTCCAAGATGAGTCATTTTTGTATATAATCCTTGCAAACTTTCAACGGAGTCTAACCCAAAATTGTAAAAGTAAGGACTTCAACAGAAGTCGCGTTCAAGTAGTATAATCACAGCAAGCATTCCAAATGAAGAAACTTCAAATATACCCAAATGAGATTTAACAGATACAATAACATAAAAAGCACAACTGGGTCTCCAGTGAAAATGATTTCAAAAAGAAGAAATAAATACAATAACATTTCAACAGGGTTTTCGAATAACCAGAGATTTCTAATTCCACAGGAAAAGAAGAACCCATACATTGCTTCAAACCAACTGTACTAAAATCACTTGAACAGAGTTGTTTTAATGAAAGCATTTGGAGTAAAGCAAGATTTTTAAAAGTCAGGGCCTATCATGCCTGGTAATGTCGCTTAAAAATCCAAAGAAGACCTCTGAATGTGCTCGCACCTTCTCTTCTTCTTCCACGATAGATTAAACAACAATAATCTGTTACCTTCATGCCTTATAAACCTTCCCCAACCGAGAAAGGAGCTAGATATTCTCATAGTTGCCATGCAACACAAAGTAGACTGGTTCGAAGAACCAGTGATCAAGCAGAGAGAAAACGGAATGCATGGAAAACCAAACAACCAACAAATTTTCCTTTTGCATGCCTTCCCAAGAAATCCACGCTCGGGAACCGAAGTTCATCAATAGCATTAACTCCCATATTCCCACCTAATCTCCATTGCCACCGACCGCCAAAGTTGGTGATTGCCAATTGAACACAAACAACCATTCCCAAATTTGGTGATACCGCCACGTCAGGTCTCAATAGATGTTTACAACCTCTGCCAAATCCCAAGTCCTTCATCCTTATCCACCTCATAAATGCCATAGAAACCACCGCCTATGACTCGCGCCCCTTCATAGGTCCCCCTCCAACCATGATCATTAGTTAAGATAGGTTAGAAACATAGGTAGATCATAAGGTAAGACATTAGTCTTACTTCATAGTGCTAGGTGTAGCTAACCTTAGGAACATTTAGCTTATAGTTTAGGGCTAGGTTAGATTAATAATAATTTAACCAATAGGTTATAGTTTAGGTTAAGGTTATTAACCTTAACAAATCCAGTCTAGGTCTCCCAAGTAGGACCGATCCGTATTGGAACCAAACAGGGTAAAACATCCCTGTACAGGATCCTATCAGGTATTGCTAAATAAGCTTACTGAATACCCAGGAACATCTTACCTGGCTTAAGGTCTAGGCCTTCCCGATGTTATGGTATTTGGAACTGATTTTCATTTAACAAGATCAGCCTGAGTTAACTCCTGAATTTCTCATTCAACTCATTCAGACCTTGCAACTTTCGTAAGGTCAATAAATTTTGTTCATCATGAATAAACTTAAAACATCTCTTGGATCAATGCCACTGATCCAAGGCTGAGTCATAAAGATGGGTAAATCCACAATTCATCCCCGAAATCGATTGAACTCAAAGGCTTAAAAATGAAAGAAATAAAAGAGTCCAAACATATTCCAACTCGGTCAAAAGATCTTCAAATGCAAAGAAGATACAATCCAGATCAAGCATGACTTCACAATCAAAGGAACACGTCCTTATACAGAAGAAATCATATATCAACACTTGAGTGCTTAGGAGGAAGTAACAATAGTTCAGGGCGTTACACTTCATTTATTGAAGCTCGAGAAGAATTTGTACAAAGTATGGGAAGTAGAAGACTTTTTTTTTGTGGGAGAAATGGAATAAAATTTCTATCTCTTTCTCTCTTTACAAGGATATCTCTCTCATGAATGCACAAAAATAGCTCTAACATCTAAGAATTTTTTGAAGAAAAATTCGGAAGACTTTTTAGAAGAGGCCCCTCAAATGAAGAGCTTGTTACAATTTATAGAAGAAGAGGCAACTCTTAATCTTCCTAATGACTTTTCAAATACCTTAATATGAATTAAGACTATTCATATTCCACTTTAAATATTTAAGTCCCTTTTATAATAGCAATGTGACTTAAAGTTACATTATATTTCTAAAGTCACTAAAGTCATATTAAAAAGTGTAACCCTCAAATCAAAAACATAACATTGAAGAGAGAGAGAGAGAGAGAGTGTTGCATGAGAAGAGAAGAGAGAGAGTAAGAAGAGGAAGAAGAAGAAGAAGAAGAAGAATGTCAAAGGATGAGCTACTATGGTGGACTTGGCTCCACTCTCGATTGCTCTCCCACTTCGTGATCCTAAGAAGGTATCTATCTTTCTAAGGTCCTGGTTAAAATGTCCTACTTCTGGTTCTACTTTTTTGACATGAGGGATGAAAATGCAACCCAAGGTTTCAGCCCATCCATCAGTCACATTTTTTATGTCCTTGCACTTCCCGAACCACGATGAATGCTTTTCTGCGATAAGTACAATGGAGGCTCGGATCTCTAAGAAAAATTCTAGAGTATCCATAGTGAAGGAAAATGGGTTTCCCACCCCTTTCTTGACATATTTTTTGAAAGGGGTGATGAACTCATCAAAAATTGTATGTTCACTCATTGCAGGTACTCCAAGTTTATGAACTTTCTGATTTATACTATCCTACAGCTTGTATGCTTGTTCTTCTTTCTCCTCTAGCTTTGTGAAGGCCCGATTAATTGCTTCAAATCTGATTGCCAAGGCCCTAGCCTGACACATGTCAAATATTCTATAGGAGTTTCAAATACCTTCATGTCAATCAACTCTTGACGATGGGTGTTACTCATCTCACTCACTATTGGTCCCAGAGGTTCCTCACATTTTGTTGGTCATGGTGCACATGTACGCAAAGATCTTGACTACCTCTTAGAGGGTTGGATTCCATTTTTCAGAGATTGAGTTGATCCATTCATTATTTGCTCACCCCTGCATTATGAGATATTGCATTATTTTGATAGATTATGAATCAAAGCTACTGATGGGTGCCACTTTATCGATAGGAAGTGTTGTAGTGCTTGGTTCCACCATGTGTTGTACATAAGATAAAAGAGTTTGTACTTGTTCTTCTCGTACCTCAATATTCTCTTTATATTCTTTATTCCTTGCCACTATGTGAGAAGAAGATTGCTGATATATGTGAAAGTCTCCTTCGTGAGTAGCTAGTCCCAATTGGATTGTACTCATCTCATAGTCAGCTGATGTCATCTCATCCAGTGGCTTGATTACTTTTGGCCAAGTTACTTTGATGTACCGATTACCAATCTCCCCCCCTTTGTAGAATTGTTATGTTGTATGTGTAATCTTTCTTGACCTTTTTCTTTAGCCAATGAGACAATTGCTGATAGATCATAGGCCACTACTTGTTGTAAAGTGTGATTGTTAGGGATGACCATTTCCCACATCCATGGAAAGATCTTGATCAGATTTGGGCTCAATGATGGGTACACTAACCATTATTTGTTCTAAAGAAGGATGAAACTCTTGAATGAGAGGGACGTTGGTGTAAAGAAGAGGTGAGGCATCTTGTAGTGGTTAAAAGACCAGATCGTGAACCATGTATTTATCGTTCACCTATACATCTACTCTTGGATTTTCTTTGCATTACTAAGATCACATTTTCAGCCTACGGTGATGCCAATGAAACTTCTTCTTCCCCGACTTTCTTGGGTGCCTTCTCATGGGAGGATTTCTCGATTCCATGGCCTTCCTTTTGAACTTACTACAGAGTGTTTAGAGCTAAAATTCACCTCTACCACTTTTGAGGATGAATGATGTGAAGCTTGCTTTTAGCTTGGGGAAATTTCACATAACCGAATGACCATAGTCCTCTTCTTATGAAACTAGCTCTTCATTCTCCTCACCACCTTTTCAGTCTACTCCAATATATCTCCTGATTCATGAATGTTCCAGGTTGATTTGAGGCATTGGGGACATCGTGACTACTCCGTGCTCGAGATCGTACATCTCTATTCCATCATCATGTAAGATGTCTTCATAGAAAGAGAACTTGAATTTCTTCATCTCACTGATTGTCATCCTCATGTGGTTATTTTTATGTACTTCAAAATCATCACTACATTGGCCCAATAGAGTCCTCGACTTGTGGCTCATGTTGCAATTATGGGACATAGAATGAGTCGATCTTATTGGATGTTGAAGTTAGGCTTGATGATCTAGGAATGCAAAGTTAGATGTGTGAAAGCAGCCTCCAGTGAGACGCATCATTTGAGATTTTTCACATGAACTCCCTAGAGATATAGGGAATGAAATCAATTTCTTTCTCCTACTTCGATATTTTTATTTACTTGAATGATCTACCTGCAGAGCTCAAACAAGAAAATCTGGTCACCGAGGTACTTAGGTAGTTTCGGAAAGCTTGGTCGAAGCCAACAACTCATATGTAGGAGAATCTTGAGAATTGTATGAAGTACGTGCCATATTCCTTAATTAGGGATGCTATTTTTAGTGACATCCTAGCTTCAACATCCCCTTATAAGCTTTGGACCACATATATGGTGAATGCATCATTCACTTAGGTGAAATGCCTGTTACTCTCCTCCATTACTAGCTGTGGAAGTTTCTTTAATACATGTACCTTAGAAGCAATGTTCTATGTGAGAGCCAATCCCTTGAATGATCTTGAGCTTGCAAGGAGATAAAATAGGTAGAAATTCATGTGAAACTTCTTTTCATGGGCACTTAGAGTAGTTGCGAAGGATATTTTCACTAATCATCTACCCCGGTCAATTCTCTACTTCCCTTCTATCAATGTTAGGATGAAAAGTCCCTGTTTCACACATAATTTTGTTCCAAAATAGAGTTATTTCTATCTTTTCATTCTCTTGAGAAACATATAAGGGTTAGGGCTAGGAGGAATACCTATTGAGTGTTGGGAAGGTGTGCACGCACGTACCGTAGAGAGATCGACCGATTGTGAAGAGCACATTTTTGTCTCAGGAAGGACTACCTCCAGTAAATAAGAATGCAAGACCACTAGATTTTTGTTAAACAATAAGTGAGGGAACTGCCTTGGGCCCAGGAAATATTAGACTTCCTTTTGAAGGTGGTCAGTTCCTTTTAATACAAATTAAGGCAAATGATAATAAAGAAGCTATTGCATGAAATCATGATTTAGGTCCTCGTTACTAAAAGCAATAGAGACTAAACTACCAATACTAAACCTGTCATCTTTGTTAGTTTGGTCACCGGTTATTGATATGTTCGATTAAGTTACTGAGGGTAGACAAGGCTAGATATGGGATTTTTGGAGGTAAATAGGTGAAAGGTTGGTTTTTGGTATAAGTCACGGTGACCAATGTCTCATTCACTAGATAACCGACCGCGGTTATAAACCGGTATCGGTAGGGGATAAATCGATATCGGTAGGGGTAGCGGTTTAGGGTTTTTAAATGGAGGTTGATTGTAAGGTGGTTATGGGGTTCGGAAGGTTGGTAGATGGTTGAGGGGAGTAGTAGGGTGACAGAGAAGACTCGCAGAGAGTGAGAAAGCATCTTTGGGGCAATATAGAAATGGATGAATGAAGGTTAAGTGCAGGGTACCGGGGTGGTAGATCCAGGAGTGAGCTTATAATCACTATGAATAAAAAGTTCACAAAGTAGTGTCTAGAAGCATACAAGGTAATAAAAGAGACTACTTACTAGTTTTTGATGCGGATGGAGGTCCAAGTTATGCGTGGCGAAGGAAAGGCTAAGTTGGGATGATCCAAAGCAATCGGAAGTGAGCTACCAAGCTATCCTCGACTCTCCTAATGTTTGGATGAGTGTGACCATGATCTAGTTGCTCGCCATGTCTTGGGCTCAATACTCCTCTTTAAACCTCTTCTTTCTCTCTCACTTGTCCCTCTCTTCAAAATGAATTCGGATCTTCTTGCAAATGAATTTGGATCCTCTCGTTTTGGTTAGGGGAGGTCATTTATAGGGAACCAATGGAAGTTACCTAACCGACACCGGTCGAGTAGGGACCGATGTCGGTTAGGTCAAAGTTGGCCATTTTTAGTAAAATAGCCAATTATCCCTCCTTTTCTCCTGAGGGGTCAGTTGTGGGCTTATTCAAGTCATTATTAGGTTTGTTTTGGTGCGGGTGAGGGGTGATGAGTCATGGGTGTGGGTCTAGACCAAGTTATAGGTCTTAATTAGGTTAGTTTAGGGTTAGGGCTAGGTCATGGTGAGGTGGCAAGGTGAGGTGGCAGGGTTGGAGATGTGGATTTATTAATTATAAGGTAATTAATAAATAATTAAGTGTGTAAGGTTTAGGTGGTGAGGTAGGGTTAGGTTGCGAGACGAGATGTGGGGCATAGGGCATCGTAAGACCCAAATTTGGTGTCTACATTTTCCCCTTGTTGTCGTGTATCTTGTCTTGTAAAGCTGCACTGACAATAATAAGAAGTGGTTGCCCCAATTAAGGGTATAGGTAATCCCCCTCAAATCTATCATAGATTTAGGTGGCTGAAAATTAGGTATAGGGTTGATAAAGGGTGAATGATGATGAGATGATGGTAAGATGGTGGGGTAAGTTCAAGGAATCATGTGCATGTTGAAATGCAGTAGTGTGACCAAGGTACATGATTTTAAGAGAAAACAAGCAATTCATAGTCAAAGGTCGATAGTTTATCCAAACAAGGTTGATATAATCCTGGTATCCAAGGCATAGGAAGTAGCTCTAGGGGATATAATAGGTAATATACTTTGGAACATTTAGGCATGTTCGATAGTACCAAATGGTTGGTGTGGTTAAGATAAATGTCATGGTCTTGGTCTAGGCAAAGCTAGTCGGTGATGAATTTAAGTATCCTAGTCATGCTAAAACATGAACAGTGAGCTTGATTGAACAAACGCTACATGATGGGTGGATAGAATCATAATTTGTGGGCCTCAGTCGAGGTACTTAATTAGTGCAGTCTTGGGTCGGGCCGATTGGTTGGGTGTGGCCGTGGTCGAGGCCGATTAGTTGGTTGCGGTCTTGGGTCAGGCCGATTGGTTGGTCACGGCCTTGGTCGGGCCAATTGGTTGGTTGTGGCCTCGGTTAGGCCGATTGATTGTTGCAGCCTTTAGGTCGAGCCGATTGGTTGGTTATGGCCTTCGGGTCGTGCCGATTGGTTGGTTACGGCCTTGGGTTGAGCTGATTGGAATGATAGTGGTGGGGTATTATGCATTACCTAGAGCAGACGGGGGAAGATTTCCAAAATCATTGATGTGTATTATTCGTGAGATGATAGAAGGTAGCGTTACTTTTGCATGGGCACCCGACATATCTAGCGGAGCTATACATGGGTTTATGGGCATGCAGGTGAAATCACAGGACTACACTAGATTGTGCATACTTATTACATTGTTGGGCCTATGAGCACATCAGATGTGTGTGACCATAAGCCGACCAATCCAGGCAGGAGAGACAGGATTGCTGAGGTTGGGATTCAGGCGATGGGTCTAGATAGAGCAAGAGGCAAGAGCCAAGACCATGACAGATGATGCCGAGTATTATAGGCAGATGTTGGAGATGGTGACAATTATGGATATGTGTTGAGGCCGTACGGGACTACATGGTGACGGCGAACATAGCCGAGGATTTGAGGGGTGTAGAGTGATTGAGGTGGATCACAGGACACAGGCCAGGTGAGTATGAGAGGATTCCTCTAGATCACGTGTGGTGATAATTTGGATTTGTTCAAGATATACCCATGGATCATAGACCATATAGGAGGATCGACGCCGAGGCACCATTCTCACCTCCATGGTGACACTTCTAGAAGGACCAGAAGAGATAGTAGCTGATCGCAGGGTAATGGATGCAGGAGTGACAAAGTCTTATAGATTATGGTGGGTAGTAGAGCTATGAGGTACACATGAGAGGGCTGATCATCCTGACATAGCTGTGATTATAGCAGAGAGAGACTACCTGCAGGGTTTAGTTCACCAGCTTCAAACATAGGTGAATGAGACCACGAGATTGTTAGAGGCTTCGCAGTCACGAGTGGAGAGACTAGAGGCAAGATTCCTCCACGTGAGAGGGCATATTCATATGTTACAGGAGATATTGGTGGATCAGTGGGAGGAACCAATAGCAGTGGTACCTTTGAGGATGGAGAGGCTAGGTGAGCGGCGTTGACGATCACCATCACTACCTAGTTCGGGATGAGGCGCGGGGGCCTAAGTGAGTTTCATACATAGGGGTAGAAGAATAAATAAGGACTCCGACCTATGCGTCGATAATAGAGAAGATGTATTTGTTTAACATCTAAATAAAATTGAATATGTATGTTGATTTGAGTTATGATAATAATAAGACTGTTTGTGTTTTGAATGTTTGGATTGATAAAGGACAAAGGTGAGTGTTATAAATACGTGAAAATATTTATATTTTTAAGGAAACAAAACACATGATAGATTATGGTAGGGGATGGTCGAGCTAACCTTGGGAGACCCCATGTCTCCTAAGTGCTGCCTACATAGCCCATTGTACAAAGCAAGGAGGGGCCTCGGTGATGTAGTTCTCCTTTAGGACCAAGGAGAGGTGAATTCGAGCAATTTGGTTGTGGATAGGCAATTTTTGGTTGGTAAAAGTTTGATGTTGGTAGGGTAATGTTGTTGGTGTTGGTAAGGTATTGGCGGTGTTGGTGTGGGTATAGGTGAAGCAAGGGTTAACTTACCCAAGCATAGGAAACCGTGTCCTGATTAAGATCAACACATAATCCTAGATTCGGGTAAAAGAGGAAAAAGTGTACCATAGTTGGAAAGAGCTAAACGAACCATGTATTATCATAGGATGAGCTTGAATCCCTAGGTACCTTGCATAGGTGAGAAGTCGATAGGTGAAAAGAGTTGTATAATCACAATATATCAGATATGCGTCACGTCCCTTGAGTTTTGTTGTTTTGAAGAATGGTGAGGTGAGGTGGATGGTATAGCTGGGGTAGAGAGAACTTGTTATAAGCTGATTATTCTAAAGAAAGAGAACCAAACCTAAATAGACAAGTCCATGACTCAAAAGTGCTTTGGAATACTACTTTTTTTTTTCGGATATGACCGATCGATGCGGGAAGTCTATATGGGATATGTATTTTGTTGTTCTCGAGGTCTTCATGAAGTTGTTCAATGCAAGAAGATTCTGATAGAGGATGACTTTGTATAGCTATCCTTCAAAGGAGTATTCTACTTATAGTAGTAGATGTGGCTTTGCACATAGTTGTCTGTCAAGGGAGTAGTCTACTTATAGTAGTAGAGGTCTAGATGTCCATTTGGCATGAAGCATCTAGTTTTGCGGGAAGTTTGACTTAAGAATATCTCGAAATTGTATAATTGAGAACTTGTTATTTTGATACTTTTAAGTCATGGACAAGACTAAAAAGGGGAAGACATCTTTAAGAGGAGGTGATGATCAAACCACGTGAGTTTGATTCTACTTTGAGATGCACAAAACAAGGTTTATGAGGTGGTAAATGAGCTCAAGGGATGAGCGCAAGGTAGATAAGAAGTGATGTAACACTAAATTCATAAGTATAATGCTCGAGAGATGTAAGGAATTAAGGGTTTTAGGCTCAGGTTTACCATTAAGTGAAGCTAAACGATAAGTACCTGATCCATAAGTGTGAGTGATAATGTAAGGCCCAATCCAATTAGGAGCAAATGTTCCACGTTTGCTCTTGTCTAGTTTGGTTACATGTTGATTCTCTTTGATGACAAGATCAACAATCTTAAAGGTACACTCATGAATTCACTTATCATAAGCACGTTTGATGCACTTTTGATAAATTTGAAGGTGGTCAAGAGTTGTAAGATGATGCTCATCAAGCTCTAATTGGGCTAACCGCTCTTGGTGGAAGTCATCATTGGTGAGAATATCCTGGAGAGATGTTTTGAGGGAAGGGATTTGTATTTTGAGAGGCAAGACAGCCTCGTACCATACACCAAAGAGAATGGTGTGGCATTAGTGGAAGTACGAATGCTGGTATGATAAGCCCAAAGGGAAAAGGGGATGTGATCATGCCGTTTTTCCCAGAATCAAGTTAACGACTTTCATGAGAATTTTGGTTAAGGTTTTGTTAGAAGATTTGGCTTGACCATTTGCTTGTGGATAGTAGTGTGACGAGAAGCTAAGTTTGATATCAAAGTTGTCACAAAGGGCTCGTAATAGCTTATTTTTGAAAGATTTGCCATTATCTGTTATCCGGCGATGATTGATGAACTCAACGATTTTCTCTTTTTTGGTTGAAATGAGTGGGCGGCATCCACCCATTTAGTGTAATACTTTGTTGCCATGATGATCCAACGGTGACGCTGCGAAGAAGGCAGGTGAATCTCACCAATAAGGTCTAAACCCCATTGTGAGAAAGGAAAAGATCTCGTGCAACCTTGTAGTGGGTGGTGGGAGTATGTTGAAGGTTGACATACTGTTGACACATAACACAATGCTTAACGTATTTGAAGCGATCTTTATTAAGTAGTAGCCAATAATATCCTAGGCGAAGGATCCGGTTGTGCACACGGCAAGGCCACTAAAGTGCCCACCACAAATTCTCATGGACTTGTTGGATGGTATGGGTGACTTCAGCGCCGGTTAGACATCGAAGGAGGATACCATCGAAGCCATGTTTATAGAGGAGTCCCCCCATAACGACATAACGAGAAACACTTTTAAGAAAAGCGTGTTTGTAATTACTAGTAAGGTCGGTGGAAGAACGAGAGGTTGTAAGGTAGTCATGAAATTGGTGATACTAGGTATCCTATGAATCAGAAAATACATTATTTACCATACAAACATCCGGGACTAAGTAAGATGGGGCAAAGAGTTGTTGGAACAAGACAAATATGTCGAGTCATTGGTGATCCAGAGAATCCTCACGAGAGAAACATTGATCTAAGATCTTCTCAGAATAAGTTGCAGTCATTTTTAAAGCATGGAGAAAAATTATACGATTCCGATGACATATTTTTTGCAGGAAATGGAGCTCGTTTGCAAAAGTTATAGCCCGCTGAAATTTTTGGGCAACTGGAAAAATTTGGAGTTTTGTGTAGGTTGGACGTTTGCATGCTCGCCAAGTGTTTCGATTATATTGTGACATGTGGATGAATTGTGTGACGTACTAAAAAAATGGGTTTTGGAACGCCGGTCTTGGACACTCGTTCTCAGACAAATGGACCCCGCTATTTACTAGCTGGGGGCCCTCAGCCAGGTTCGACACACTCGATTATGGAGGGGTGCCTTGGCCTCCTTCTCATTTAATCATTAAACCAACTTGTGTATATAAACTCCTATAATTTCCTTTGCGCTATGCATGTGGGACTATTAAACATGCATTATTTAAATTATGCAATTTCCCACGCATTTTTTTATATTATCTACCATATTCCATGCATAATCCTCAAACTTTCCATGCATTGAATATTAATTCATTATACCACAGCTAACTGTCCACGCATCAGCCTTATCCAACTGTCACACATTATCCTTGGCTTAGTTTTAGTGCCTAAAAATACCAACCATGCGTTGTCCCAAGAAATGCGCCTTATTCCATGGCAAAGGTGGCTCTTAAGCCACTTAAACAATGCGCCCACCTTCTCGTTTAAAACCTCTTCCAAGATTTTATGCGCCCAATGTGGGATAAAACACTTAAAAAGTGCCTAAGGAGAAGGAGGAGAAGTGGAGGGGATTGGAACAGCTGACCTCCCAAGCAAAAGTATAGGCACCTAACCATTGCGCCAGCTATTTGGAAACAATATAAAAGGAGGTATATTATATTTGTATAGCATTCGGGACTGTGTGAAATTATTGTAATGCTCATAACTTGAGCTAGGAGTGGAATTTGGAGGAGATGTAAAAAGCAACCCCTATTATTTTTGATAGAGGAAGACTGTGAGAAGGTCATAATTTTGTAGAATTCTTTGTAAAGAATTATTTTCAAGATTTTAATAGATCGGTCCCATTCAACTGGACCCGGAGACGTAGGCCTCAAGCGCCAAACTCCGTTATCAATTCTTGCGTCAAATTGCTGGTGAATCCTCTTCATTTCTTTCAATATTTGCATAGTACTTGTAGTTTTTATTCTTTTATTAAAAATACAAAAGGATATAATGCTCAAATTTTACATCGAAAATCAATACAAAGCAAGAAAATGTGTGAGCACGATTCTTTAGTTAAATTTGGTTTTCAGATCATTGGTATCAGAGCTGGTTTTGACTGATTTTTGGTTTAGTTTAATGTGTTTTGGATTGCAAGTTGTGTGTTGGATGTTAACAAGGTCTCGATCTAAGAAGGGTGAAGGAGAGTTAGTTGAAGGAGATCCCAAAATTGGTACCAGACGATCTCGAAGTCCTACAATGGCGGATCGAGAGGAAGTGGAAGAAAATTTTTGTCAATCATTCCAACAGATGAAGGAAATGGTGGAAGAAATGTACCAAGATAGGTAAAGGGAAAAGGGAACTAGAGGAGGTACGAAAGAAGAAATATCTAGTTCTGATATTCCAAAAAGAGACTCTTTAAAATCTGATTTTCTTTCATTAAAGTTAGATATCAAGTTTGAATTGCCTATGTATACTGGAGAGCTAAATGCAGAGAAGTTGGATAACTGGGTCAAGCAAATAGAAGTATATTGTAGGGTTTAGAGAATTTTTGATGATGAAGCAAAGATTCATCTGGAAACTCTTCAAATGGGTGGCATAGAACTCATTTGGTGGGAGAGTAAGCTTTAGGAAGTGGAAGAAAACAAAGGTATAGAAATCACTTCTTGGTCTGAATTTGTTTCAAATCTTAGGCAACAATTTTATCCTCTTGGTTATAAGCAACAAGCTATGATGGATTGACAAACATTAAGACAAAATAAGGGACAAAGTGTTCAAGAATACACACAAGAATTTAGGAAAAGGGCTCTAATTTTGGGAATTTCCCTAAACACAGAAGAAACACTGCTCAAATATATTGGTGGATTGCATAGTTATCTAAGGCATATGATACTTGTTTTAGGTCCTACTAATCTTGATGCAGTATGTGTTCAAGCAACCCATTTGGAAGCATGAGGGAAAATGACAAAGGAGTCCTCTTTCTCTTCTTTTAATCGAAGAACAAGCAATCTGAAGGAAAAGGTTCGAAAGAACAAGGAAAAGGAAAGGGTAAGCATAAAACAAACTCTAATGTTAAGAAGGAAGATGAAAAACCATTTTGTAATCATTGTAAAAAAAACCATGATGAGTCTAAATGTTGGAAATTACATCCTAAAAAGAAGCCTAAATGGATGGTTAAGAAAGGAAAAGAAAAGAAAACAAACACTGTAGTGCATGATCTTGGTTTTGATTCAGGTGATGAAACCAAAATCACAGCTATGAGTTTTCAAGGTAAATCAACTCTTTCAATTTCCAACAATAGCACTACAGATGTTGCATCTTCTTCTAGTAAACAAACTATACCTGATGATAAGAAAAGAAATGAGCTTTTCCACATTAGAGTAATTTCAAAGCATATGAAAATTGATACTCTTTTTGATAGTGGATCTCAAGCTAATCTAATTTCTGAGGAGGTTGTTAAGAAACTAGGACTCAAAACTAAACCACATCCTAAGCCTTATCCTTTGGGCTAGGTTTGTGATGATGCAAAACTGCAGGTAACTAAAACTTGTACTTTCAGATTTGCCATTATAGACAAGTTTATTGATGAGGTTGAATTAGATGTAGTTCCTTTGGATATTTTTGGGGTGGTTTTGGGAAGTCCTTATTTGTATGATCATAAAGCAATCTTCTATAGGGAAGAAAATAAATATTTGCTTGTAAAGGATGGAATTGAGTTTATTATTAGAGCTCACCGTGAAAAGAATAATCTATCCTTGGTAACTGCAGGTCAAATGAAAAGGCTTGTAAACTCAAGAAAAAGTTTTGTGCTCATGGTGGTCAAAGCCAAGGAAAAAGAAAATGAGATGGCTTTTGAGACTTGTGATCTAAAACATAAGGATGAATTGGTAAAAATTGTTTCTCATTTTGATGATGTTTTTCAGGATCCACAGGTCTACCTCCCAAAAGAGGGGTTCAACATGAGATATAGTTGCTTCAGGATGCACCTCTTCCCAATATCGGAATGTACAGGTTGTCAGTAGTAGAGAATGAGGAAATCAAGAGACAGGTAATGGAACTTTTGGCTCAAGGTATAATTCATCCAAGTACATCCCCATGTGGTTCACCAATTATATTGGTTCCTAAGAAGGATGGCACTTGGCGAATGTGTGTTGATTTCCATGCTTTAAACAAGATTACTATAAATAATCGTTACCCTCTTCCTAGAATAGATGATTTACTGGATCAATTAAAGAATGCAATTTATTTCACTAAGTTAGACTTAAGAAGTGGTTATCACCAAGTAAGAATTGCAGAAGGTGATGTTTGGAAAACTAATTTTAAAATGAAATAGGGATTGTTTGAATGGTTAGTGATGCCTTTTGGTTTGTGCAATGCACCGGCAACATTCATGAGAGTTATGAATGAAATTTTAGACCATTCATTGATAATTTCGTTATTGTCTACTTAGATGATATTCTTATTTTCAGTAAGTCATGGGATGAACATGTTAAACACATCCAGAAAGTATTAGATGCACTAAGGAAAGAGAAATTGTATTTGAAGATGTCAAAATGTGAATTTGGAAAAACATCTTTAATTTACTTGGGGTATATTGTAGGAAATGGAGAATTGAGAATTGATCCTGCAAAAATAGAGGTTATTGTGAAATGGCCTAGACCCACAAATGTGACGGAAGTTAGAAGTTTTCTAGGTGCAGTTCAGTACTAGAGAAAATTTATTTCTAACTTCTCATATATTGCATCTCCTTTGCATGCTTTGACAAGTATTAAACAGGTCTTTCAGTGGGGAGGAAAACAACAAAAAGCATTTGATACACTGAAAGAGAAGATAAGTACCGCTCCGATCTTGGCACTTCCAGATTTACAACATTCATTTGAGATTGAGACGGATGCTAGTGACTATGCAATGGGGCAGTTTTGATGCAGAACAAACGACCAGTGTGTTACCATTCAGAAACCTTTACAAGTGCGGTAAGAAACTATCCAACTTATGATAAAGAGTTGTATGCTTTGGTTCAAAGTGTTAAAAAGTGGAAGCATTATTTAATGGGAAAAGAAACAATTATCCATACTGACCATCAACCACTTCAATACTTACAAACACAAACCAAATTGCAGCAGTCTAGACATTTCAGGTGGATGGGATTTTTGCAACAATTTCATCTTGTAATCAGGTATAAAAAAGGTATTCAAAACAAGGTTGCCGACATGTTATCCAGACCACCAGTGGTAGTAGCATCTATCCTTTTGTAGCATAGTTCTTTGGCTCATGTTAGTTACAAGGAACAATATGTAAATGATGTTGATTTTAGAGAAGTGTATGAGGATCTAGTAAGTGGGAAACAAGTAGGAGAAAAATATTATCATTTGCATGAAGGATTGTTATATCATTCTGGAAAAATTTGTATTCCAGAAAATGAGCATGTGCATATGATTAGGGAAGCACATACTTCTCTTATTTCAGGGCATTTTGGTGTTAGTAAGACAGTTGCACATTTACAAAAATATTGCTATTGGCCTAGAATGCATGAACATGTAAATAGGTATATTAAGGGATGTGTTCTTTGTGCCACAAGCAAGCCAAGTAACATGAAATTAGGACTTTACACTCATCTTCCTGTTCTAACACGGCCTTGGGAAAGTGTTTCCATGGACTTTATAGGAGGCTTGCCCATGACATGGAAGAAACATGATTACTTATATGTGGTAGTGGACAGATTTAGCGAAATGTGTGTGTTGGTTCCATGTACTAAACAAATAACTGGGTGGGGAACTGCACATTTGTTTTTTCAGTTTGTTTGGGTTCATTTTGGTTTACCTACTTCAATCATTTCTGATCAGCATTATAGATTTCTTGGGAATTCTGGTCAACATTGTGGGGGTTAATGGACACAAAACTGAAAAGAGCACTTCTTTTCATCCACAGATGATGGTCAAACATAGGTTGTAAAGCGCACGCATGGTATAATTACTTAGGGGCTATAGTAATAAACATCCTAAATTGTGGGATGAACATCTTTATTATGTGCAACATGCTTATAATCGTGCCTTACATTCTTCTACTTTGAGGTCTCCATTTGAGACTTGTTATGGATATCTACCTAATTCTCCATTAGATATATATTATGGACATCAAACTTGTTGTTAATGGTGCAAGTGATTTTGACAAGGCTAAAATATTTGTGCAGATAATACAACAGGTTCATCAAATATGTCCGTGAACAATTGGAGAAAAGTCAGGCTAAGTACAAAGCTAGGCATGATAAACATAGAACTGATCACAAGTTCAAAGTTGGTGATTTAGTTTGGCTTCACATCAGCAGGGAAAGACTGATAAGTGAAGGTAAAAAATTGAAACCTATACGGTATGGTCCATTCCAAATATTGGAAAAAATTGGTAACAACGCTTTCCGAGTTAGATTTACCTCCATATATGAAAATATACTCAGTTGTAAATGTTGAGAATTTAAGATTGTATGAACCGCCTATGATTGTTGATCATGATGATTCTAACATTATGCCTTCCATTGATGATTTTGCTCCTGAGTATCTTGATGAGTTGCAGGAAGACATCATTTTGGATAGGAAAGTAAGAACTTCGCGAAGGGGTGATATTGAGTATCTTCGTGTTGGGTTCAAAGGCATGCATCCAAACAAGGCTAAATGGATGGAAACCGGAAAAGTGAGGGAGAAATACCCTCACCTATTCACCAATTAAGTTGACTTTTGGGGTCCAAAAGTTTCTCAGTGGGGAGGAATGATCCAGAGGATCCTCATAGAGAAACACTGATCTAAGATCTTCTCAGAATAAGTTGCAGTCATTTTTAAAGCATGGAGAAAAATTATACGATTCCGATGACATATTTTTTGCAGGAAATGGAGCTCGTTTGCAAAAGTTATAACCCGCTGAAATTTTTGGGAAACTAGAAAAATTTAGAGTTTTGTGTAGGTTGGACGTTTGCATGCTCGCCAAGTGTTTCGATTAGCGGAAAAATGGGTTTTGGAAGGCGGTCTTGGACACTTGTTCTCGGACAAATGGACCCCGCTATTTATTGGCTGGGGGCCCTCAGCCAGGTTCGACACACTCAATTATGGAGGGGTGCCTTGGCCTCCTTCTCATTTAATCATGAAACCAACTTGTGTATATAAACTCCTATAATTGCCTTTGCACTATGCATGTGGGACTATTAAACATGCATTATTTAAATTATGCAAATTTCCCATGCATTCTTTTATATTATCTACCATATTCCACGCTTAATCCTCAAACTTTCCATGCATTGAATATTAATTCATTATACCACAGCTAACTGTCCACGCATCAGCCTTATCCAACTGTCATGCATTATCCTTGGCTTAGTTTTAGTGCCTAAAAATACCAACCATGCGTTGTCCCAAGAAATGTGCCTTATTCCATGGAAAAGGTGGCTCTTAAGCCACTTAAACAATGTGCCCACCTTCTATTTAAAACCTCTTCCAAGATTTTATGCGCCCAATGTGGGATAAAACACTTAAAAAGTGCCTAAGGAGAAGGATGAGAAGTGGAGGATTGGAACAGTGACCTCCCAAGAAAAGTATAGGCGCCTAACCCTTGCGCCAGATGTTTGGAAACAGTATAAAAGGAGGTATATTATATTTGTATAGCATTCAAGACTGTGTGAAATTATTGTAATGCTCATAACTTGAGCTAGGAGTGGAATTTGGAGGGGATGTAAAAGCAACCTTGGTTATTTTTGATAGAGGAAGACTCGAGAAGGTCAGAATTTTGTAGAATTCTTTGTAAAGAATTATTTTCAAGATTTTAATAGATCAGTCCCATTCAACTGGACTCGAAGACATAGGCCTCAAGCACCAAACTCTGTTATCAATTCTTGGGTCAAATTACTTGGTGAATCCTCTTCATTTCTTTCAATATTTGCACTGATAATTGCAGTTTTATTCTTTTATTAAAAATGCAAAAGGATATAATGCTCAAATTTTACATCGAAAATCAATACAAAGCAAGAAAAATGTGTGTGCACGATTCTTTAGTTAAATTTAGTTTTCAGATTAGTTGGTGAGGTAGGAATTTGTGAGGCCAAGCAAGCCATAGTATCTACAAATTTATTAGTTGAGCATGGAATGGTTTAGATAGAATAATGAGTAAATAAGGTCAAAAGTGAATCCACATAATGTTTGTATTTTTGAGAGTTCCTCATTTTACATTGGTAGATGCCAAGAACTTGATTTACTACCAATTGAGAGTCACCGAAAATGTTAATAGACTTCACACCTAAGTGTAATGCAACGTGGAGACCCAAAACAAGGGCATCATATTCCGCTATATTGTTAGTGCGGGAAATCAACCACGAATGAAAGAGGCATAGGTTCACCATCAAGAGGAATGAGAACAACACCCACCTCTCCCTGCGCTAACATTTAGATCCATCGAAGAAGAGGGTCATCATATAAGATGCATCAGAGTGAAATGGTTGCGATGAGTTCATTAGGGAAAGTAAAATTGGTAAATTGTTTCCCAGGTAAAGGGGCTTCCGCTAGTTGATCCGTGATAGTTTTTCCTTTGACTGATTTCTGGTGTACAAACTCAAGGTCGAGGTCGGCGAGGAGCATAAGCCATCGGGTGATGTGTTGGTTTAGATGAGGTTTGGTGTACATATAATGTATGGGATCAGCATTGGTGATGAAAAATGTTTTGTGTTTCAGGAGGTAATGTCGGAGTTTGGTGGCCATGAATGATAGCGCTAGGCACAACTTTTCTACATGTGTATACCTAGTTTCATAATCCACAAGAGTACGGCTTATGTAATAAATTACTTGCTCTTGATGCTCGGATTCATGATGTGCGAGCATGGCTCCTACAACATGGTCGGTGGCGAGAAAGGTAAAGGTAGAAAGGGTGATCGTCTGAGGTGGGATAAGCACGGGTGGCTGCAAGAGGTATGATTTAAGAGCCTCAAAGGCTTGGTGACACTCCTCGCTCCATTAAAAGACAATTTTTTTTTAAGGAGATGATGGAAAGGTTGACATTGATATGAGAGTTGTGAGATGAAACGCCGGATAGATTAGAGTTTTCCCTGCAAACTACGCAATTGTTTTAAATTAGTGGGTGGGGAATTTCTAAGATAGCTTTGACTTTAGCTGGTCGACCTCAATGCAACGCAAAGAGATGATAAAGTGAGGATTTTTCTGAAAGGACGCCAAAGACACATTTCTTTGGTTGAAGACGAACACTGATTGTAACAGTGCAATCAAAAATAATGGTTAAAACATCGAGATGTTCAACTGCGATGTTTGAATTTTCCAAGAAGATCATCGACATAATCCTTGAGGATGGTGTGCATAATGTCATGAAAAATGAAATTCATAGCCCACTGATAGGTCGCACCAGCATTCTTAAGGCCAAACGACATGACATGATAGCAGAAGGTCCCCCAAGGGGTAATGAAGGTGGTTTTATGTTGATCGGTCGGGCTACTAAAATTTGATTGTATCCTGAGAAACCATCCATGAGAGAAAGCATCTCATGGCCCGTAGTGAGATCAACAAGTTGATCAATGCTAGGTAGGGGGAAGTCATCCTTTGGGAAAGTGAGGTTAAGGTCCTAGAAATCTATACATATCCGAAGTCCCCCCGTCACTTTAGTGATAGGTACAACATTAGAAATCCATTGAGGATAGTCAATAGGTAAGATGAAAGAAACAGAAAGGAGTCATTGAAGCTCTTCTTTAACCAAGAGGGCAATGCGTGGATGCATTTTTCTCAGTTTCTATTTAACTGGTTTGGAGTCTGGTTTTAGAGTGATGTTATGGACAGCAATGTCAGGATCGATTCCTGGCATGTCGGCATAGGACCAAGTGAAAGCTTGATTGTGGGCACGAAAAAGGTAGTGAAGGCGGCTTGTTCTGATGCGTCAAGAGATTGTCTGATCTTTACAATGTGAGGATTGTCCTCCGTGTGGATGTTGATTTCTATAGTCGACTCATTCAACATGGTTTGGGTTTTAGATGGTAAGGCACATTGAATATAAGATTCATCCACACCAAGGTAGGTGAGGATGGAGTCGTCATCCTGGCACTCCACAACATTAATCAAAGGTGAGTCTTCTTCGATCATGTCTAGATACAAAAGGGGGAGAGAAGATGGGTCTTCACCATTGCATTGATAAGTGAGAGGACCTAAGAAGATAGCATTCACGAAAAAAAAAAAAAAGTTAGGAGGGATAGATTCCAGGTCTATCGACTCCATGGGTGAAGATGGAAAAGTGGGCATTGATGGTTTGGAAGGGGTGACTTCGTCATCTTCCTTGACACAATTGACATGAGGTTTCTTTGGTGTAGGTGGTTCAGAAAATCCAAACCACTACGATCTTTGTGTTTGTGTGTAGAATGATCGTATGTCGGCCTTGTTCATAAAGACCGAAACCAAAACCTTTCCAAGAAAAGTGAGTCGGAAGGTGAGGGTGAAACGACAGCTTGGTTAGATATTGAAAATCAAATTGGAAGGGAACCACACCAAGGGGAGGTTCAGGGGTGATAGAGGATGCATCGACACCCCCATACATTAGGTTGGTACGGAAATTAGGTGGTCCGTAGGAGATCACCTCCCCCACACGACAGTCATAGGTAGGATTTGCATGTAACTGTCCATACTCTTGTGGGTACTACGGAAGGTGATAACATTGTATAGGTGGTACTTGTTAAGCGTAAGGCGTTGAAAAACACCTACCAAGGGATCCGAGGTTAGGATGTTGTCTGTGGGGAAGGAAGATGTATTCATGTCGGTGGTTTCATTGGTTGAAGGTGTGGGTGCGGCTAAGGTGGATGGTTGAGGCGTGGTTGAAGTAGATGGTTGGGTCGATCAATGGGTGCCTTGGTACCGTACGAGCACATCATTAGGGTGGTATAACATATTACAGGTTTTGAAGGGGGAAGTGTCAGCTATGATGGTGTATAAATTCCCCTCATACTTGAATTTTATGCATCTATGTAAGGTTGAGGGAACACATCCCATAGCCTAGATCCAAGGGAGGCCTAACAACATGTTGTATTGGAACTCTCCCTCAAGGACATAGAAGAGTTTAGGAAAGGTACGTGGCCCTACACGAATGTTAAGGATCACGGTGCCTAGGGTAGAAGTAATAGCATCGTTGAATGAACGCAACATGGTGGGGTTGGCACACATGCAGCTAGGAGGGATATTCATCTGTTGGAAGGCTTTGGAAGAGATGATGTTTAGGCTAGCACCCGTCGATCATAACATGACGTACCCAAATGTCCTGGATGTAAGCCGAGATGAAAAGAGTGGGGTCAAGATCTTCTACACCAAAGATGAAAATTTCTTCTTTGGAAAAACTAACAAAGAGCCTTCTTTGTAGTGACAAGACGAGAGGTGGTTATGGAGGTAGGTTGTTTGGTGAGAGAAGTGACATGGTTGGGTGTTAAAATGGAGGTGACGGGTAGGGTTTTGTTAGGTAGGACCTCTATACCTTAGAGGATCTCAATTAGAGATTGTTGATGAGATTCAGATGTTTGAATGAGATCATAGAGTGTCATTTTTATAGGAGATTGGTAAAGTTGTTTAATCATGGTGCGATGGGCAACTCCATCGGAGACTGGATAGGCAGGTCCATGAATAACCACTTTAGGTGGTGGTGTGATCGGGATGGTGGAAGGAGAAAGAGAGGCCACAGGTGTGCTCTCTTTAGCTTTTCCATTGTTTTTCTGACCTCGAGTAGCAATGCTAATCATGTTGATCTTGTGAATACGAGATGAGGAAGATGGCAGGATAAGTCATTATTCTCGAGAGGTGGGGTTGCAATGATGATAGATTTTGGTGAGGTGGGGACAGGTGGTATAGGAGAAGGGATCAAAACTAAGGGATTTTCCCTCCATAAGTTGTCTTTCTTAGATGTTCTATCCGAGATAGGCAACTGGGGAAAGATCACTTTCAAAGCTTTGCATCCTTCTACATTGTGTCCTAGTGTGTGGTGGTAGGCACATATTTGAGATTCATCATAACCTATAGGTCGAGGTTTAGATGGATCATAGGGTCTAAGTGGGGGTAGGGAAATTTTCGCATCCCCTACCAACATATCAAGGATCTTGGCGTAAGATCCTTTGAGCGGGTCAAATTCAGATGAAGATGAGGCTATTGGCCGAGTGGGTGAGATTATTGATTATTTTGATAATGGTCGGGATGCGAGTGGTTCGTATGGGTGGTGGTTTAGGCAAGGTATTTTTATGGTTGGGTTTAACTAGGTGTGGCTTTTTGTGTGCAGAATTCATGTTTAGTTGGTTAGATGATGAGGCCATAGATGACGTGGTAACAGGCAACAACCACGGGGAAAGAGGAGCGACAACAAACAAGTCCTTCGATGATCGAGTTTGCTTAGGGTTGGTAGGTAGGTAGGATACTTGGGGCGATGGTGTTGAGACACCCGTGGATTTTTGTATGGGTGCAGAAGGTGTAGGTCGTGTTAAAGAAGACATGGGAGGCATGGTGTATTGAGGCAAGGTGGAGGGGTGAGGCCCCAATATAGAAGGTAGGTGTGACGGCGAGGGTTGAAACCATGCCTGCTGTACCGGTGTGATTGGGGGCAAGGGTTTTAGTTGTGGTGGAGGCATAGATTGGACTCGAGGAGATTGGGTCTATCTCCTAGGTGGATTGATGGCTTTATTTTTGGATAAATCTAACCATTTAGGTGGGTGTGTCAGGCTGGGTATTGGTGAAGTCCCAAGCGTAGGGGAAGGTTTGGCTAGGTTGATAGAGGTGGATGAGATATTCAATAGAGATTAGGGGGTGAAGGTGAGGACATAGGCATTTTGAGCTTTTGTAAAAACTTCGGCATATGGTAGAGGTGTTTGGATTAATCATCTGCATTTGAGTAGAGCATTGTGTACTCAAATGTTCCCATAAGACTTGTCTATCTTCCTGGGGATGAAAATATTCATGTGTGGATGGGAATTTTGGTATGGAAGAGAATTGGGCTGTGATTCCGATCCACCGTGGGTGTGATATAGGGGCGAATGAGGTGTTGTATCAATGGGTGTTAAGAGGTCAATCGTTCTTTGGAAAGATTTAGGCAATGAAGAACCGATAGGAGGAGGGCATGTTCCGGAGGATCTATCATGGTTAAGGAGTTTGGTTATGTAGGCTCGAGGGGTTTCTCCTCTAAGGATGACAGAAAAAGTGACGATCCTTCTTATTTTGCAGCAAGAGTGGTGGAAGGAAATGTTTGGGAAATAGATAGGTTGGATAACATCCACTCACACGTCTTGCGGGGATGTGGTGTAAGAAGGCTCTTTTGTGAGAAGAGAACTCGCAAGGCGGTTGATTATTTTATGGGTAAAGAAATAGCGGGGCTGTCCTCTTGTCCCGATGAAGGAGAAGGGGGCGAGGACCCCTACATTTGTGAAGAGGCTCGATCTGCAAATTTCCTCGATGGAAGCCCTTGGTTGGGAGTTAAAAATTGTATGGATCTCATGCACACTCTTATCCTCACTAAGGTTTCTTGGTTTGTGTTACTATTAGATGAATGGTTTGGAAATGGTTTGTTGAAGATTTTTAAATTTCGATTAGCGAGGACATTAGGATTATCGAGGGTTATATCCCCGCATTAACCATTTCTGCACTATGTTTTTCAACATCTTGCGCTTTGTGGCTATGTTCTTTCACGCGATGGAAGTTACGAAGTCATTTTATTTATACCAAGAAGGTATAGACGGGTCGAATCAAACCTAGAGTGAGGTTTAATAGGAGGTAAGGTGACAGCTCCTACTTTAAGCAATTTGTCCAAGGTCACATCATAAGTTTCTCCCAAGGAAGTGTACGTGATGGGCTTGACTTTATACTTATAGGTGGGTTTCGTGGGTATTAGACGGTGCTTGAGATTTGACCATCACCACATGTACAACTCCTTTTGATTTCGAAGCATCCGATGTGTGAGATTTGGTGGTGTTGGGTTTTTTGGTGGAGTCTTGGGTTCGGAAATTTGAGTTTTTGTTGCGCAACTTCAATTTCTCCTCCTTTAAGGCTCGAATATCTAGTTTTCGAGCCATAGTAAAGGCCTCATCAAAGGTGTGGAAAGTTTGAATTTGGAGGGTGGGAGAAATGTATTTAGCGTAGGCCCACGTAAAGAGTTCGATGAGCTCGGTCTGAGGTAAGGCATAAGTAAGTTGGTTGATGAGACCCCGCCATCGTCCAACGAAATCTGTGATAGACTCGTCTTCAAATTGTCAGATGGCATAGAGGTCGGTAATGGATACTTTCTTGGCAATATTGATGGAGAAGTGATCCAAGAAAGATTGGGCTAATTGGTTAAAGGAGAAGATTGAGTGCTAGGCTAAAGCACTGTACCACTCTAAGGCAGGTCCTAATAAGGACATGGGGAAGGTATAGAGTAGTAAGGCATCGTCATGAGCAATCAGATAGTAGGCATGTCTAAACGATCGCAAGTGCTGTTGAGGGTCCTCCTTACTACTAAAGCGAGTAAATTTTGGTAATTCCCATTAAGGAGGATATGTATGAAGGGGGACAAAAGGATGAATAGGATCCTGACAAACTTTCTCATATGTCAGAGTGTTACGGCTTCCTGAAACAGAAGCCTCAATATTTTGCATCTTGTCCATCATCTGTTTGATTAAATCATTGGTTGGGTCAGATGATGGTGTTTTCGTCATAAACAGAGGAGGATTGGGCCAAGAGCCGCTACTAGACAATGGTGGGGTTGAATGTTGATAAGGTAACAATGATGAATGTGTTGGGGTGTCCGAATAAGGGTGTCCTATATAAGATGTTGAGGCCACCGGATGAGTCTGCGGAAATGAAAAGGTGGGCGGAGCCTGAGAGGGAAAGCTCGTGTGGATAGATGGTAGAGAGTGAGTTATGAAAGAGGCAATATGTGGGAGAGATGAGGTAGGGCCAGTGGACGATAGTGATATGTGGGGCCCTAGATTAACCAAAGGAAGGCTAATTGGTGTAGTATGAACCACCGAAGCCACCGAGCTAGAGACGGGCTAAGGATGAAGACGGTGAGGCGAGAGTTATTAGGTGGAGAAGGGGCTAAGTGAGTGGCTATACTAATAGGCATACCGAGAGAGGAGCTGACTATCGTGTACGGTCGGGGTATGAGATAAATAATATTATACGACGTTAGGATTAGCATCCAAAAAATTGGCAAAGTCCAGATCTCCTACAGGATCTTGGGAAAAGCATTGGTATCATGTAGGATTCCCATAGGATGTGAAGGGGGTGACGAGGAAAATACATGGAACAAGCATGTGAAACCATGGCTGCAGCTTATTTCCGGGTGATAACAACCATGGACAAGAGGATACAATAGGGAATTAATCAATCAGGAATAGAAACAACAACAAAATATTGGAATTGGTAGGTTGCTAGTTTGTCA
Organism: Taxus wallichiana var. yunnanensis; assembly: GCA_018340775.1. NCBI lineage: Eukaryota > Viridiplantae > Streptophyta > Pinopsida > Cupressales > Taxaceae > Taxus > Taxus wallichiana. The sequence continues at coordinate 606,246,057 of CM031244.1, forward strand.
GGAACTGTGAAACACAGTAATCGATATCGGTCTAGTAACCGATGTCGCTCAAACGGTAGCCGGCGTCGGTCAGTGTAACTGATGTTGGTAGAAGAGGACCGGTGCCGGTCACTATGAAGGCAAAGAGATAATGTAAGAGGCTACTGGTTTGGGGATAACAAGGCTTAGTATACCCACCAAACTATCTGAAGTGATCTCTGAAACAGGGTGTAACAGAGAAACAAAACTAAAAGAAAAACAAAAACAAGCAAGATACACAAGCAAATCAAGAGACTAACCCTAGGATTAGTTTTAATCACTTTGGGCTTATGCCCTAGACACAAGATGATGTCAATCCTAAACAAAAGACCTAAGGGAGATGTCAAGTTTGTTTTGGCTTGTAAGGTTACCTCAATCAAAGTGAGGAATACCAAGGAAAGGGGGGATGTTTGAGATGTTGTGTAGATTATGATGTGATTTGGTATGTGTTGTGCGGAGAGTAAGATTAATTTCTCGTTAATATCGTGGATATCACCCCACGTTTATGATCATTACTTAATCTACGTTCACTAGAATTAAAAACAAGTAAGAATGTGATGGACATGTTTTAAACCCAAATCAAAAATGATATTCGATGAAGCAAACAAAGAGAAGCGGTTAAGAAGATAACTTTTACTAATTTAAAGATGTGAAAGAAAGACAAGTTCTTTTACCAAAATGACAAAATATTTTGTGAATATTTAGAAGAAAGAAACAAGAAGTGTTCTGTCTATATGAAAACAAACAAGAAAGAAAGAAACCCGAGAAGGGTCCCACCGAGTGTGCCAATATGTTTCACGTAGAATTTTGTTCCAGAATAGAGTTATTTCTATCTTTTCATTCTCTTGAGAAATAGATAAGGGTTAGGGCTAGGAGGAATCCTGTTGAGTGTTGGGAAGGTGTGCGCGTCTTGTAGAGAGATCAAACTGATTGTGAAGATCTCCTTTTTGTCCGGGAAGGACTACTGTAAATAAGAATGCAAGACCACCGATTTTTGTTAAACAATAAGTGAGGGAACTCGCCTTGGCCCAGAAATATTAGACTTCGCTTTGAATGTGGTCAGTTCCTTTTAATACAAATTAATGCAAATGATAATAAAGAAGCTATTGTGAAATCATGATTTAGGTCCCTCATTACTAAAAGCAACAGAGACTAAACTACCAATACTAAAATGTCATACCGTTAGTTTGGTCACTAGTTATTGATACGTGTTATCCAAAATTCACCCCCAAGGGTAATTTTGATAACATGCATCAGATTATTCAGTCCCAAGAAAGTATATTGATTCAAGGCCCAAAATCATGTTTTTTGGGGTCTCTCGGCTTCTCTCTAACTCTCCCACCCAAGAAGGAATCCCAACAGGTTGATAAAATGAAAGAAATGCAAAAAATAAGGTTGCAGGACTGTTTTGAGGCATTTCAGGTCTGAAGGGGTCGGGTTGTACCAGTTCGGGTTGAACTGAGGTTCGTTGTACCAAGCTTGGGGCTGAAAAAATGAAGAAAATTGGCTAAGTCCTAGTCCATGCAGTCTGCGGGACAGTTGGGACAAAGGGACGCGTGGGACACGAAAAGCCGAACCGGCCGAAAAAAATGAAGAAAATTGCCTAAGTCTTATTTTGCGATTTAGGACATCCGAGACAAAGGTACGTAGAGGACGCGGATCAGCCAATTTGGTGCAAGTCACCCATATCAAAGGCGTTCAGAGATATTTGTCCTGTAGCCCAGGATAGTTGGGACAAAAGTACGCGGAGGACGTGAACCGGCCGATTCGGCCGAAACAAGAGACTTTCGTCTGGGACATTTGGGCCAAAAGGACGCGTGGGGCGCGAAAAGCCGAAAAGATCCAAGAGTGAATGGAATCTTGGCACATGTCTTCACCTGGAAGAGGACAAGGAATCCTGAATTGGCTGAAGCAGGAGATTTTAGTTTGGGACATCCGGGCCAAAGGTACACGAGGGATGTGTGGGACGCGAAAAGCCGAAAGAGCTGCCAACGAATCAAATCTCGCCACGTGTCTCCACCTCATCGGCCCGGTGGGAAAATTTTGAAATTTTTCCAAAGGCAAAAACAAAAGGGAAATGGTCAGGAAGGGCCCGCATCCAATGAAATCATGCCATGTGGCACTTGAGTGGCGGAGTGCGGGGAGAAATGGGAAAATTTTCCCAAGTGAAAAATACCAAATTTTCGAAGGACAAAGTGCGCCCCTCGTGCTCAAGCCAATAAAATAATGCCACGTGTCCAAGTGGCAAGAAATTAAGGAAGGGCGCAATAGGAATTTTCAAAGGATGAACCCGCAGATGAATCGAGCTCGACACGTGTCATCCAGTGGCGAGAGCGGAAAAAAATTCAAATATTTTTCCTCCGATCCGTTTTTTGCCTGTTTTTGCCCTAAATCTTCGAGATCGCTATAACTTTCTATCCAGAGCTTGGATTTTCACGTTCTTTATATCAATGGAAAGCTGGTGAAATTCTCTACATGATTTCAGGGTCAATCTTGCATTTTAGTTCAATTTGGAGAGAGAAATTCAAGAAATGTATCTAGCGTGTGGTAATGGCTAGAACGAAGTTTCAACAACCACTTTAAAGCAAAATACGCCTGATCGCTTTCGCTAGGGTTCTCACCTACCACCATAATGAGATGAATTAAATGCAACGTAGAAGTGGTTAGGGTAGATCTAGTTTTCCTCTCTCTTCCTCTCTCATTCATTATCCAATTCACCCCTAGGGTTGAATTGATAACATACATCAGAATTATCAAGTCCCAGGAAAATGGATTGATTCAGGGCAAAAATCATGTTTCTAGGGTCCCCTCAGATTTTTTCTAACTTTCCTGTCTAGGAGGAAAAGAGAAAGTTCTGAGGAAAGGTGAAAAAAGTGGCAAAAACAAGCTTGGGACAGGAAAAATCATGAAAATTGGCTAAGTCCTAGTCCTCGCAATAGTAGGGACGTGAGGGACATCGAGACGCGGATCAGCCGAAAAGCCTCTAGGTGGCCCGCGAAGCAAAGGGACATCTGGGACAAAAGGACCCGTAGGGCACGAGAAGCTGATCCGGCCGAAGGAGGAAGCAAAATTGACTAACTGCTGAGCAAAACAGTTTGGGACATTCGGGCCGTGAGGATGCGAACCGCCCGGATCGGCTGAAACAGAGAACTTTAGCACCAGGACAGTCGGGCCAGAAGTACATGGCGGATGCGGAAGCTGATTCATCCGAAGGAGAAGAAAATTGACTAACTACTTTGGGACATGTGGGACAAAGGAACGTGAACCGGCCGAATCGGGTGAACCGGAAGAATTTGTCCCAGACGATCAAGGACATTCTGCAGAAACAAATGTACGCGAAGGACGCTTGAACCGGCCGTTCACCCGAAAGCAGAGAAATTTCATACTAGGATAGTTGGAACAAATGTACACAAAGGACATGAACCGACGGTTCACCAAAACAGAAAATTTCATCTTGGGGCAAGGACAAAGGGCGCGTGGGGCGCGGATAGCCAAAAAAGTTGAGAGCCAATCAGATTGCGCCACGTGTCATCGGAAAATAAGGGAGAAGGAAGCCCATTTCGGGTGGATCAGAGGATTCTGTCCCAAATAGCACTGGGACATCCGGGACAAAAATATGCAAAGGGCGTAAAAAGCCGGCAGACCCGCGGACCAATCAAATCACGACACGTGTCACAGGCGAAAAAGGGTCCAAAAGTCAAAGGGCGAGGTTTCAAGCACTGACCCGAGCCAATCAAAAGAGGACACGTGTCTAATGAAGTAAGAAAACCCATAGGATAGAGAGGAGAGAGAATTACATATCCAATCAGCGCGTGCCACGTGTCATCCAGGTGGCAGAGCACGGAAAAAATTTCAAAAATGTATTTTCCCTGGTTTTGTGCCCTAAATCTTCAGATCGACATATCTTTCGATCCAGAGCTCAGATTTGCACATTATTTATATCAACGGAAAGCTTATGAAATTCTACACATGATTGTAGGGTTAATCTTGAGTTTTGGTGTAGTTAGGAGAGAAAATTGAGAAACAGCTCTGACGCGTGTTCATGGCTAGAAGTGACATTCCAGCGACCAGATTTAATGCAGAATGGGTCACATTCTCCTGTAATCTAGTCAAAATGATAGGGTATGGGTTTGTAAGGTCCCCACGCCATTTTAATGCACCTACAGTCAAGAAGGGATGGGCTCTCATGTTTTTGTATGTTTTCTGTCCCCTGGACTCGACCCATGCAATGTAAAAGCCAGATTTGGCTCATTTCTGAAGGGGGAACAAATTTTTGACATAGCAGCTTCTTCTTTCACCTCTAGCAAGTGATTGATGCAAGGATCAGACCTCTCCAAAGATTGTAACAGTTTTTACCTCTCTGAGGGTGTAATGCGTGTTTTGACACTGAAATGATAATGCAAGCTCTGTGAATGGGATTCAGTCCTCTGTTTGTATTATTTGCTTCATTTTAGATCCTAAATTATACCTTATCAGTCTGTGCATGTTTTTTATGTTGTGAACTTTGGTCTGTGTTTATTTGCATGACAAATATGTTTCACCACTCCTTTTGGTGCATCACCATCTTTAGTTAGTTTCAATTTTTGCATTTCTATCCCTGTCTCCTGGCAGTTTAGAGTAGGATTAGGATCTGAACCTCTATAGTTTTGCAAAATATAGATCTAAATCAGAGGAGTTTGAGGAACCAGCCTCTAATATGGAGATTCCTCTCTCGCCACAAGTCCCCACACTTGGAGAGAGGTTTCCATGTTGTGCAATCACACTGGATGCTAGAGTGATCAACCTAGAAGCCTGATCTCGCATCCGGTGGTCTTTGTGAGTCTGAACAACAGCTTTTGGCATGCCCGGTGGGAGTAGAGGTCTCATTTTTATTGTAGCGGGGGTTGATGTGCATCTGCTGCAATTTTCTTGCTTAAAAGAGCTATTATTAACATATCCGTGACTCCTGTGGGAAGAATCAATTGGTTCCAAGCTCAGGCCTGAAAACTCATGAGAAGAATCACCACAAGGTCAAGAGTTGGAGAAGAAGAAGTGTTGTTTGAATACTTGCAATTATCTCCAAGAAGAAGGCAAAGAGGAAGAAGGATTCAAAGGTCTCCATCTCCACCAAACAGAACTCTCTCAACTCCTCCACCTGGTAGACCTTTCATTCAGTCAACAAGGGTTTTAAGACCAATCAGAATGGCACAAAACAACCCCTACGTCAACTTCATAGGCAGCAGCCCACTTGCTCTCAATGCACAACATCCAGTTCCTATTGCAGCCTTGAAGAACATTCCCTACTTCACTGGAGAAAATCAGACTACTCCAGGTGATCATGTTAAAGATATTGCTAACCTTTGTGCAATCCATGAAATCAATGAAATGCAAGTGGCTGTCAAGTTACTGGCATCTTCATTCAAGGGTAAAGCATTGCAATGGTTTAGGAGCCTTGGAGCTAGTTCTATCACAAATTGGAATCAGCTGTGTATTGCACTTCACGAGCAATTTGGGGAGAAGGGAGACAACTTGTCTCTTTTGGAGCAGCTGACAACTATCAAGAGAGCCCCCAACGAGTAGCTGACTGACTTCAACTTCAGATTTCAAAGGTCTTGGGATAGGATTCCAGTGGTAGTCAGGCCAATAGCAGAAGGTGCTTTTCTATATTACCTTAAAGCTTTGAATTCTGATATTTCTATGTTAATTCAATCTATGGGAGGCACAACCTTACCTGCTGCTTATAGCATTGCCATTAGAGCTGAAAACTGTCTTATTCAAGCTAGTAAACTGGCTCCTAGGCCTCCCATGCCCTTGTATCCAAACTTAGAAAATCCAAGCACTAGTCAAGCACCCACTTTGGCTCCTATTCCCACTCCTAGAAACCAAAGTTCAAATGAAACTTCTACTTCATCCTCTAGTGCTTCAAATGAACTCCAAGAGGTCATGAAGCAATTGCAAAATTTGGGAAATGAGTTGGTTACTATCAAAAGACAGCAAGCTCAAAGTGCTAGACCATATCAGCCTCAAGCACAGTACCAGGCTAGGCCCCCATACCAACAAAATAGGTCACCAACTCAGGCTGCAAATCAAAATCAAAGCCAAGTAAGGCCTCCCGCTAATAGACCATTTCAGCCCTATAACCCCAATGTTGTATCTTCTTCTAAAGCATTAGTGCCAGTCCAAAATAACATGGCCCAAGAATATGATTGGTGTTTCCCATGTAGTCAGCCACACAACCAATCAATGTGCTTTAACGGTGCATTAAATCAAGCCACGATGGTGCAAACCGTCGTGGCTCGTAAGAGTCCACCATGAAGGAGATCAGCAGAAGAAGCACCTCGCAAGGAACATCTCTCGAATGAAACTACTCTTGTCAATTGGCAGTTGAAGATTTCGTGGTATGAATCAAATACCCTCTCAAAGTGTTGCAGCTAACACAATGTCAAAAAGGAGAAATTTGGGTGACAACCGGCCATTGGCCCCAAGTAGTTCACGGCCTTCTGCCACTCCATAAGGTGTTGGCAAAAAAATGCAGTTCCAAACATGCAAGGAGCACCCAAACCAACTCGGATGCCGCTTTGCTGCCCCATGTGCAAGGAACGAATGTGTAAGCTAGGGGACATAGAGGGATGCTTCATCCCCATTCAACATCATTGATCGATGAAGAAGACAAATGTAAACATATCAATGTGAGAATCCCTATCTATCCTGTGCCAAAGAGATCTGCTGCAAGCTACCATGAAGGATTGGCTAACTTCGAATCAAGCGAGTTCGGATGCAAGACAAAGTGCTTACAAACGCTGCCTAGTCCTGGGGAAATCATGGAGGACAAAGAAGGTAAAATGTTGAAGCCCCTCCTTTCTATGTTTCGTTGATCATTGAAATCAACTAGTACACAATTGCATGATTGATTCCGGGCAAGTAGTTACGTCATGCCCAAACAAATAGCTGATCAGCTAGGGCTCCAAAGATGAAATAACATCCAAAGGGGTAGTGCAATTAGATGGAACAGCAATGAACAGTAGCAGTAGTTGTTGAGTGATTAGAAGCTTGAGTCTTACCTTGCATGCATGTCCAAATGTTGTTGTTTTACAAGATGTATCAATCATAGACCTTCCACCACTCTTTGCCCTTTGCTTGTCAAGGGACTTCACAGCTAAAATTGGAGGCTATCTTTCGGTGGATTGGTCACACATGCTATTCAGAACAAGGAATGGAACTAAGGTTACAATCAGATCTGAACCTATTGCGAACTTTCACATTGAGCCTTACACTACCAGCCAAATCAATACCAACTATTCAGAGTTTGATCAAGAAGATTATCCAAGCACTTATGAAGCTGACACCAAGGTTGGAAGCATCCCAAATTTGACTCTTGATGAATGGGCAAGCAAAGTGCATGCCTTTGATCCTTATCAAGAAATAGAAGAATCTGAGCTAGGGGTTTATTGTTTACGTGAAGAGGATCAACCTCTCCCCAGCATCACCAAGCCAGATCATAAGGACAAGAATGAAGTATGGAAATTGTTCTTTGATGTGTCAAGGAGTAGATAAGGTGCAGGAGGAGGAGCTATGCTCATTTCACCACAAGGTATAAGGTATTACTCAGCCTTCCGTTTCTAGTTTTCCTGTTCAAACAACACGGCTGAGTATGAAGCCTTAGTTCATGGACTGCACTGGGCAATGAAGAGAGGCATCAGGAATTTACAAGTATTTGGTGATAATGAGCTGGTCGTAAAACCAAGTCAAAGGAAAAAATGCTGCCAAAAATGATTTGCTTAAGTGCTACAAAAATCAGGTATGGGATCTTATTGAATATTTTGAAGCTTTTAGCACCAATTCCATCCCAAGAAAAAAGAATGAAGCCGCTGACAGACTTGCAGCAATTGGGGCTGCGTTTGATGTTGTAGAGAGTATCAAAAGTGAGAAATCTCAGCCTCATATTAAATTGGTTGTGAGACCAGCTGTTCCAAATAACAACACAAGTTGGCAAGTCTTCGAGAATGATCAGCAAATTGTTAATTTCCTACAAGAAGAAGTTGAGTTCTCCACCAGAAATCAGGACAAGCTGGAGCAGCAATATGGTGATCAGGTAGTACAGCTAAGAACTAACAAATTACCAAAAGGCCTCATAACCTTGGAGTTAATCTTCAACCCGAATGATCAGTTTCGGAAGGAGAAAGCAAACATTCAAGTGAAGGGTGAAGATTCAGAGCCTATTTTAGTGGAAGAAGGCAAAACATTGCAGATTGGCAAAGTAAGTACCTCACAAGAGAAATCTGATTTTGTTCAGCTTTGTCAAGAGTTCCCAGATATCTTTTCTTGGACTTACAAAGATCTAAGAGGTTTCAACCCAAAGCTGGCACAACATACTATTGAGCTGGATCTAGAATCCAAGCCTGTTAGGCAAAAGTAAAGGCCAATGAATCCCCATATTGAACCTCTCATGAGAAAAGAGTTAAGCAAGCTTATTAAGGCCAGTATCATCTTCCCCATCAAACACTCAAGTTGGGTCACCAACTTAGTCCCAGTCAAAAAGAAGAATGGAGAGATCAGGTTGTGTGTCGACTTCAGAGACTTGAATAGAGCCTCTCTCAAGGATCATTATCCACTCCATTCCATGGAGCAAATATTACAACTTGTAGCTGGTTCGAAAGGTTCTCACTACTTGATGGATACTCGAGCTATAATCGAGATAATGGTGAAGGAAGAAGATCAATTCAAGACGGCTTTCACCACCAAATGGGGCACCTATGCCTACAAGAAGATGCCATTTGGCCTATCAAATGTCGAGCAACATTTCAGCGAGAGCTATGGATATGGCATTCAAAGGCTTAATCAACAATATAGTGCTAGTATACCTAGATGATATCACTTGTCTTCTCAAAGAATTCAGTAGACCATCTCTTTCACCTCGAGACAAGTGTTTCGAGAGGTGTAGAAGGTTTGGAGTGTCGTTGAATCCAAAGAAGTGTATATTCTTGGCACATGAGGGCAAATTGTTGGGCCACATTATCTCTAGGGAAGGGCTAACAATTGATCTGAAAAAGGGTTGAAGCCATCCGAACGCTCCCATTGCCACACCACAAGAAATATCTTCAAAGCTTCTTAGGAAGGATAAACTTTGTCCGCAGATTTGTGCCTAATTTTGCTACTCTTGTGAAGCTTCTAACAATGATGTTGAAGAAGATTCGGCATTCAAATGGACAAAGAGAAGGTAAAAAGAGTTTTGAAAGCATCAAGCATGCAATATCACAAGCTCCAACTCTTATCAACCCAGACTTCTCCAAGGATTTCATCCTCTATGCATTTGGAGGTAATGACACTATTTCTGCCATTCTAGTACAATAGAACAAAGATAATGATGAGCAGCCGGTTGCCTTCTTCAAATGCCCAGAGCCTAGATGACTATGAGATGAGAGGTACTCTTTTATTGAGAAGCATGTGCTTGCGAATCGAAGCTTGAAGAAATTCAAGCATTTAATCTCAAAAAACAAGGTCCAGGTTGCTGGTCTCACATGCTGGGGTTAAGGACTTCCTCCTCAACAAGGATTTGAATGAGAAAAGGGCAGGTTGGATCACCCGTGTCATGGAGTATGACATTGAGATCAAGATCACCAAGCTGGTAAGAGGGAAAGGATTGTGTGAGCAGCTAGTTTTGGGGAAACAAAAAGAAGTATGCAATGAAGAAGAAACTGTTTTGAAAGTCCAGGACAGTCATGAGCCAAGTGGCAAACAAGAAGAAGACAATGCTGCCTCGACTCCTTGCTGGACCCAAGGTATTATGCACTTCCTAGGCACAGGCCTATGCCCTCCAGAGATGAGCAAGACCCAAAGGAGACATTTCAGATTGCAGGCTGTCCCGTATGCCATCATTGATGGAGTTTTGTTCAAAAAAGATGTAAATGGAGTGTTGCTGAGATGCATTAGCACAGTTAGATTCAAAGGGTGTTGGAAGAGTTTCATGGTGGACCAGCTGGTGGCCATTTTGCACCAAGAGTGACAGCTCTAAAAATCATGAAGGCTGGTTATTATTGGCCTAAAATCTTCAGTGATTGCTATGCATGGATCAAGAGGTGTAAGAATTGTGCATTCTTCACAGGAAAAGAGAGACTTGCAGCCCTCCCATTGCATCCAATCTCAGTTGACCAGCCATTCATGCAATGGGGTTTGGACTTCATTGGAGTCATTAATCCCAATTCAAGCCAAGGGTACAAATGGATTTTGACACCCTGTACTACTTCACCAAATGGACAAGAAGCGTTAGCACTCAAAGAGTCGAATGAGTCTAGCATCTTAGACTTTTATGAGGGGATGACAACCAGATTTGGTGTACCTACTACAATAATCTCTGATAATGCATTGGCATTCATTGGATCTAAGGTGACTGAGTGGGCTATCAAGAACGGTATTTACCTAAGCACTTCATCAAACTATTACCCTCAAGGTAATGGCTAGGCCGAGTCTACAAACAAGAACTTGTTGAGGATCATTAGGAGGACTCTTGATGAGAATTAGAGGTCTTGGCATACCAAGCTGAAATCAGCCTTATGGGCTAATAGGATAACTCCCAAAAGATCCACAGTAACTCTCCATTCAGCTTGTCTATGGAAGAGAGGTAATCTTGCCCATGTCACTTGAGTTGCCAACGTTGGAACTCATGAAAAAACTGGAGTTTCTAGAGTTTGAGCCCATGGAGGTGAGGATTGTAGAGTTGATGGAGCCGAAAGATATCGAAATCGTGGCATCCCAAGCAATGGAAAAGGATCAAGCCTTGATCAAGAAGACCTTTGATAGGAAGGCCAAAGATAGATCTTTTCAAGTTGGAGATCTAGTGTTGAAATGGGATGTGGATAGAGCAAAACCGGAAGGCATTCAAAATTTGATGCCATTTGGAGTGGCCCATACATGGTCACAAAGTGCAAGAACAACAATGCTTTCCAATTGGCCTCATTGGATGGTGAAGAACTGCAGATTCCAATCAATGGAATCTATCTCAAGCGTTAGCTTCTAGAAGGGAGTTCACTACCTCTGTAAATATTAGATTAGATTTTCTTTCCTCCAAGTGCTTGTGCACATTGTTTTACTATAGGTTAGTTTTGTTTTCCCTAAGTGCTTTGGCACAGCTTGCTGTCCATGGAGATGTTTAGTAGTCCTTGCTTTCATCAGGTGACATTCCATCTTCCTCCTTGCACATTCTGAGTCAGTTAGGGTTCTAAATAGAATATTTGATGACTCCATGCCCAATGGACTGCTTCAGGCAACTGGTATCTTCTACCTAGCAGTAGGTATCCCCACTGAGTCGCCAAATTGTTATCCAAATTCACCCCCAGGGTTGAATTGATAACATACATCAGAATTCTCAAGTCCCAGGCAAATGGATTGATTCAGGGCAAAAATCATGTTTCTAGGGTCCCCTCATATTTTTTCTAACTTTCCTGTCCAGGAGGAAAAGAGCAAGTTCTGAGGAAAGGTGAAAAAAGTGGCAAAAACAAGCTTGGGACAGGAAAAATCGTGAAAATTGGCTAAGTCCTAGTCCTCGCAACAGTAGGGACGTGAGGGACATCGAGACGCGGATCAGCCGAAAAGCCTCCAGGTGGCCCGTGAAGCAAAGGGACATCTGGGATAGAAGGACGTGCAGGGCACGAGAAGCCGATCCAGCTGAAGGAGGAAGCAAAATTAAATAATCTGCTTGCAAAAAGCAGTTTGGGACATTCGGGCCGTGAGGATGCGAACCGCTCGAATCGGCAGCAGAACTTTAGCCGGGCGGTCGGGCCAAGTACATGGTAGACACGGGAAGGCGATTCGGCCAAAGGAGAAGAAAATCGACTAACTACTTTGGGACATGTGGGACAAAGGAACGCGAACCGGCCGAATTGGGCGAACCGGAAGAATTTGTCCTACACAGTTCGGGACAGTTGGAACAAATGTACGCGAAGGACGTGAACCCGCTGGTTCACCCGAAATAGAGAAATTTCATCTTGGGGCAGTTGGAACAAATGTACGCAAAGGACGTGAACTGGCTGGTTCACCCGAAATAGAGAAATTTCGTACTGGGACAGTTGGGACAAAGGGACGCATGGGACGCGGATAGCTGAAAAAGCCGAGAGCCAATTAGATTGCGCCACGTGTCATCGGCAGATAAGGGACAAGGAAGCCCATTTCAGGTGGATCGAGAGGATTCTGTCCCAAATAGCACTGGGACATCTGGGACAAAAAGATGCGAAGGGCGCGAAAAGCCGGCAGACCCACGGACCAATCAAATCACGACACGTGTCACAGGGGAAAAAGGGTCCAAAAGTCAAAGGGCGAGGTTTCAAGCACTGACCCGAGCCAATCAAAAGAGGACACATGTCCAATGAAGCAAGAAAACCCATGGGACAGAGAGGAGAGAGAATTACATATCCAATCAGCGTGTGCCACGTGTCATCCAGGTGGCAGAGCGCGGGAAAAATTTCAAAAATGCATTTTCACCTGTTTTGTGCCCTAAATCTTTAGATCGACATATCTTTCGATCCAGAGCTCGAGATTTGCACGTTCTTTATATCAACGGAAAGCTTGTGAAATTCTCCACATGATTGCAGGGTTAATCTTGAGTTTTGGTGTAGTTAGGAGAGAGAAAATTGAGAAACGGATCTGACGCGTGTTCATGGCCAGAAGTGACATTCCAGCGACCAGATTTAATGCAGAATGGGTCACATTCTCCTGTAATCTGGTCAAAATGATAGGGTATGGGTTTGTAAGGTCCCCCATGCTATTTTAATGCACTTGCAGTCAAGAAGGGATGGGCTCTCATGTTTTTGTATGTTTTTTGTCCCGTGGACTTGACCCATGGAATGTAAAAGCCAGATTTGGCTCATTTCTGAAGGGGGGAACAAATTTTTGACATAGCAGCTTCTTCTTTCACCTCTAGCAAGTGATTGAGGAAAGGATCGAAACTCTTCAAAGATTGTATAGATTTTTCCTCTCTCGAGGGTGTAATGCGTGTTTTGACACTTAAATGATAATGCAAGCTCTGTGAATGGGATTCACCTCTGTTTGTATTATCTCGCTTCATTTCGATCCTAAATTATACCTTATCAATCATGCATGTTTTATGTTGTGAACTTTGTTCTGTGTTTATTTGCATGAAAAATATGTTTCACCACTCCTTTTGGTGCATCACCATCTTTAGTTATTTTCAATTTTTGCATTTCTATCCCATCTCTGGGGTTTAGAGTAGGATTAGGATCTGAACCTCTGTAGCTTTGTAAAATATAGATCTAAATCAGAGGAGTTTGAGGAACTAACCTCTAATATGGAGATTCCTCTCTCATTTTCACAAGTCCCCACACTTGGAGAGAGGTTTCCATGTTGTGCAATCACACCGACGCTAGAGTGATCAACCTAGAAGCCTGATCTGCATCCAGGGGTGCTGTGAGTCTGCAATAACACATTCTTCCTATAAATTGTAAGGAGGGGCTTCTTTCAAGGTGGTTCATATTTTCAGCTCTGCCCTCCCTTCTTTTCTTCTCCAGGGTTGAAAATGGAGTTTGAACCTCCTCCCCTACTTTGTAATGGTGTTTTTGCCTTTTACCATAAAATGATGTTCTCAGGCAAACTTACGGAGCAACAAAAATGTGTTTCGTGATTCATCTATCCATCCTTGCTCGTTTTTCGCTTGTTTTCTTCTTGCCTCTCTTCATTGTAGGTGTGGAGCTATGTTCATGGAGTTTTGGGACATTTTACGTGTGAAATCTATCCTTGGGCACATGTGTGACGCATCTCTGTCCATCCTTCCCATTGCTCACCTCTACTTGTTCCATGGTAGTTTTGATAGATGTTCAACATTTTCCTTCTCTCGGTGTATCACAGTTTTAGTGTAGGCTCTGTTTTTCCTTCTCTCTCTCTCTGTCTCCTTGGCATGGTTAGATTAGGTTTAGATTAGCTTGCACCTTTGGAATAGCTCGTGGCGGGTAGTTTAGGAGCAGGAAGCAACCTTCTCTGGAGATTCCTTTCTCATTTCTGCAAGTCCCACACTTGGAGAAAGGACTCCATGTTGTGCAATCACACTGGATGCTAGAGTGATCAAACTAGAAATCTGATCAACATCCAGGGGTGCTGTGATTTTGCATCAATAGTTTTCACACACCCGGTGGGTCCTTAGAGGTCTTCCACTTCATCTTTTGCAGGTTGGTGTGTTCCTGTGAAGATTTCAGCCTTTGGAGGCACTTGCAAACACATCCGGTGACTCCATCGATCGAAACCCATTTCGAAGTTGCAGACTCCTATTTTTCATCCATTTCCATCCATATTTCTTTCCATCTCTTTCATGATTTTCCATTCCATGAAGTTGTGCAATCATGACTTCATTTCCATCATGGAATTCACATTTTCAACAACAGCAGCAATGTTTCCCACCTCCAACATGTTTTTAAATCCTCCAAATCATCATTTTGAACAAATTCAAAATCAGCATGCATACCCATATGAGTAGCAATGCCAAAATCAGTTTAGGCTATGGAGCTTTCCAAGAGCAAGAGTATGCATATAATGAAGACAATCGATGCAAGATGCTGGTCTCATTGGAGAAAATCCAAAAGATGGAGGTAAAGATAGTGCGAGTCCAGAGCAACACTCAAATGAGATCTTTCGAGGTGGTTGCAGGGACTCCTTGTCCATGGGGAGGCCCTTTTCCAAGACACTTCAGCCCTCGGAGAAGCTAGACTTCATGATGAAGATGCTGCCCCAACTTACACAATGGACAAAGCAGAAATAGAGGCCTATACACTTGTTGTTGAACCTTATCAATGGGTAAGTTCTACACCATCATCTGGTTTTCTCTTCCCATTACTCAAGCAAAGCATCATCTCGTTTGGAATTGAAAATTCTAAATTCCCCATCTGCTGTCCCAAATGTTGATCCCATGTCTCCACCTCTCAGTCTTCCACCACACCTCAATTCTTCTTTCCTTTTTCCTTCCAAACAGTCATCCCCTCCACAAGAGCTAAAAGAAATACGCTCTCCCCAAAGAAACAAGAGGTTTCACCTCCTCTACCACCACAAAAAATTTCCAAATCAATTGAGTTACAACCCATCCCTCCTCTTGCATTCCCAATTCCATGTGGGGAAGAAGAAATTGCAAAAATCGGCCATGAAGGACAGCAAGAAGAGGAGCCCAACGAAAAAAAATGATAGACAACTTGAGGGTTTGGGCTGCCAAATTTGGGATGACAAAGATCCCCTTGATGGTTAAACCTACAGAAGAGGCTAAGGTTGAACAAATGGTGGTTAAGACTGATTTTGTGGCAGCAGAAGAAGAGAAAAAGAAGAAGTAGATCAGCAGTCAGTTTGCTCAGAAAGTAGTGTCCATGTTGGCACTCTATTTGAAGGAATGCTGATTCAATTCAAGTTGCACAATCAGCCATAAAGGAAGAAAGCTCGAAGAAGATCTTACGGTCCCAACTTGTCCTCTAGAGTAGCAGATTGAAGAGTTTGACTTGACAAACTTTGTCTTTGGAGGAAGAGTTCAATCAAGAGCAAGATTTTCTTCAAACATTGGAGGAAGGAGAAGCTGCTCCGAGATCCAAAAGAAGAGGAGCACATTCTAGTTGTGGAGGAGAAAATTACAGATCCAAGGGCTTTGAGCACAAAGCGAGTGCGAGAGAGAACTTCGGTTCTTCTTTCTACTTCACCTCTCTCAAGTTCTAGTACTAAAGAGGAGTTTGATATCTAAAACTCAATGTTGGAGGGTGAAAGAAACCATGGTGGTCAAGTTCTGAGATCAAGAAGACACCATGGAGGAAGTAGAGCATTTGCAGCAGGGACAGCCATGAGGCGGTTTATCTGCGATTTGGAGGACTGTTTTGATGGAGGAGAGCCGATTGAGTTTCCACCATTCTCTCTTTCATCATCCACATTCCAAACAATTGAGTCTGCTTTGTCATGAAGGAGAACATTCATTTGCGGTAGCTTTGCATCTTGTAGTAGCTCTTTGGAACCAAGATTGGAAGATTTTAATCTTTCATGTTCTTCATTGGAGGAAGAGAAAGGACAGAGAATTTCACCATTTCTTCCACACCATCCATTCATGAAGGTCTACAAAAAGACTCCATTTTCGGAGTTGAAAATCAGAGCTATGGGCATATCAAACGGACCATACCTTGCCCAATCAGGTATTTGGCTTCATTAGAGCCAAAGGAGAAGCCACAACCAGTCATGCTTGCTTCTAAGCATGAGGATGAGCCGAAAAGTTCCAAGGATCAGCTGTCATACCTCTCCAATCCAAATACAGAGCAACTAAAAGAGGTATTGAATTTGCCTTCAGCTGATACCTTGATGATTTGGGTGAAAGACCAGCTTCTTGTTGATTTTCCATCCATCCAATCAGCCATGTTCAATGCCAAATCAATTGCATGGCTGCCACTTTTGAGAAAGGGAAGCTATTTCTCACAACCAATTGCAGGGTTTGTTTAGCCCACCTTTGCTTCCAATTAGAGTAAAGTAGGTAGGTTTTCTTTCAGTAAAAGAAGTGCTTGTGCACACTCTGCATGTTCCATTTGGAGCATGTATGATTTTTAGTTCTGTACATAGTTTTTGTGGTGCTGGTTTTGCTCTTGCATAGTCCATTTCAGTGGGTTTCAAGTGGCTCAGAGAGGAGGTTTTCAAAGTTCGGATCAGTTTACGAGCTCTGACTCATGACTCCATGCCCAATGGATGCTTCAGGCAACTGGTAACTTCATCTAGCAGGCAGATGACCCCGCTGAGTCGCCAAAATTGTTATCCAAAATTCACCCCCAGGGTAATTTTGATAACATGCATCAGATTATTCAATCCCGAGAAAGTATATTGATTCAAGGCCCAAAATCATGTTTTTGGGGTCCCTCGGCTTCTCTCTAACTCTCCCATCCAAGAAGGAATCCCAACAGGTTGATAAAATGGAAGAAATGCAAAAAATAAGGTTGCAGGACTGTTTTGAGGCATTTCGGGTCTGAAGGGCTCGGGTTGTACCAGTTCGGGTTGAACTGAGGTTCGTTGTACCAAGCTTGGGGCCGAAAAAATGAAGAAAATCAGCTAAGTCCTAGTCCAGGCAATCTGCTGTGGAGGACAGTTGGGACAAAGGAACATGAAAAGCCAAACCGGCCGAAAAAAATGAAGAAAATTGCCTAAGTCTTGTTTCGCAGATTTGGGACATCCGGACAAAGGTACACGGAGGACGCGGATCGGCGGTTTGGTGCAAATCACCCATATCGAGCAATTCGGAGATATTTTTCCCAGCAGCTCGGGACAGTTGGGACAAAAGTACGCGGAGGACGCGAACCGGCCGATTCGGCCGAAACAAGAGACTTTCGTCCAGGACATTTGGGCCAAAAGGACGCGTGGGGTGTGAAAAGCCGAAAGAGCCGAGAGCGAATGGAATCTTGCCACGTGTCTTCACCACAAAGAGGGACAAGGAAGCCCGAATCAGCCGAAGTAGGAGATTTTTGTTTGGGACATCCGGGCCAAAGGTACGCGAGGGACGCGTGGGACGCGAAAAGCCAAAAGAGCCGCCAACGAATCAAATCTTGCCACGTGTCTTCACCTCATCGGCCCGATGGGAAAATTTTGAAAAAAATTTCCAAAGGAAAAAACAAAAGGGAAATGGTCAGGAAGGGCCCGCATCCAATGAAATCATGCCATGTGGCACTTGAGTGGTGGAGCGTGGGGAGAAATGGGAAAATTTTCCCAAAGTGAAAAATACCAAATTTTCGAAGGACAAAGTGCGCCCCTCAGTCCCGAACCAATAAAATAATGCCACGTGTCCAAGTGGCAAGAAATTAAGGAAGGGCCCGATAGGAATTTTCAGAGGATTAACCCATGAATGAATCAGATCCTGACACGTGTCATCCAAGTGGCAGAGCGCGGGAAAAATTCAAATATTTTTCCGTCGATCCGTTTTTTGCTGCTTTTACCCTAAATCTTCGGATCGCCATAACTTTCAATCCGAGAGCTCGATTTTCACGTTATTTATATCAATGGAAATCTGGTGAAATTCTCTACATGATTCCGGGGTCAATCTTGTATTTTGGTTCAGTTTGGAGAGATAAAATTAAGAAACGTCTCTAGCACGTGGTAATGGCCAGAACTAATGTTTCAACAACCAGCTTTAATGTAAAATACAGTTCGCCGCTTTTGCTAGGGTTCTCACCTACCGCCATAATGAGATGAATTAAATGTAACCTAGAAGTGGTTAGGGTAGATCTGGTTTTCCTCTCTCTTCCCTCTCTCATTCTTCCTATAAATTGTAAGGAGGGGCTTCTTTCAAGGTGGTTCATCTTTTCAGCTCTACCCTCCCTTCTTTTCTTCTCCAGGGTTGAAAATGGAGTTCAAACCTCCTCCCCTACTCTGTAATGGCATTTTTTTCCTTTTACCATTAAAATTATGTTCTGTGCAAACTTCTGGAGCAACAAAAATGTGTTTCGTGATGCATCTGTCCATCCTTGCTTGTTTTTCGCTTGTTTTCTTCTTTCCTCTCTTCATTGCAGGTGTGGAGCCGTGTTCATGGAGTTTCAGGACATTTTCTATGTGAAATCTATCCTTGGGCCTATGATGCATCTGTCCATCCTTCCCATTTCTTACCTCTCCTTGTTCCATGGCATTTTTGATAGATGTTCAACATTTTCCTTCTCTAGGTGTATCACCGTTTTAGTGTGCAGCTCTGTTTTCCCTTTTCTCTCTCTCTCTGTCTCCTTGGCATGGTTAGATTAGGTTTAGATTAGCTTTCCTGCACTGGAATAGCTTGTGGCAGGTAGTCTAGGAAGAGGAACCAGCCTTCTCTAGAGAATCCTTTCTCATTTTTACAAGTCCCACACTTGGAGAAAGGATTCAATGTTGTGCAATCACACTGGATGCTAGAGTGATCAAACTAGAAATCTGATCAACATCCGAAGTGCTTTGTGATTTTTCATCAACAATATTTTTAGATCAAGTTACGGGGGTAGAAAAGGCCGGATATGGGATTGTTTGGAGGTAAATAGGTGAAAGGTTAGTTTTTGGTATAAGTCACAGTGACCGATGCCGGTCACTAGATAACCGACCACGGTTATAAAACTGGTACCGGTAGGGGATAACTGATATCGGTAGGGGAAGTGGTTTAGGGTTTTTTAAATGGAGGTTGGTTGTAAGGTGGTTATGGGGTTCAGAAGGTTGGTAGATGGTTGAGGGGAGTAGTAGGGTGACAGAGAAGACTCGGATAGTGAGAAAGCTATCTTTGAGGCAATATAGAAATGGATGAATGAAGGTTAGGTGCGGGGTGCCGCCGGTGGTAGATCCAGGAGTGAGCTTATAATCACTATGAATAAAAAGTTCACAAAGTAGTGTCTAGAAGCATACAAGGTAATAAAAGAGACTACTTACTAGTTTCTGATGCGGATGCAGAGTCCAAGGAATGTAGTGGCAAAGGAAATGCTAAGTTGGGACGATCCAAAGAATCGAAGTGAGTCATTGAAGCTATCCTCTTACTCTCCCAATGTTTGGATGAGTGTGACCATGATCTAGTTGCTCGATTCTGATCTTGGGCTCAATACTCCTCTCTGCAACCTCTTCTTTCTCTCTCACTTGTCCCTCTCTTCAAAATGAATTTGGATCCTCTCGTTTTGGTTGGGGAGGTCATTTAAAGAGAACCATGGCGATTACCTAACCGACGCCGGTCCGAGTAGGGACCGATGTCGATTAGGTCAAAGTTTAGTAAAATAGCCAACTTTCCCTCCTTTTCTCCCGAGGGGTCAGTTGTGGGCTTGGTCAAGTCATTATTAGGTTCATTTTGGTGTGGGTGAGGGGTGATGAGTCATGGGTGTGGGTCTAGACCAAGTTATAGGTCTTAATTAGGTTAGTTTAGGGTTAGGGCTAGGTCATGGTGAGGTGGCGAGGTGAGGTGGCAGGGTTGGAGATGTGGATTTATTAATTATAAGGTAATTAATAAATAATTAAGTGTGTAAGGTTTAGGTGGTGAGGTAGGGTTAGGTTGCGAGACGAGATGCGGGGCACAGGGTATCGTAAGACCCAAATTTGGTGTCTACATCCCATCCATCTTGGAAATATCTCGTGCTTTCTTTTCCCATAACTCTATTGAGAGAGAGTGATGACATCAAAATGCCCTTCTCGTAACGTACACCTTGGTAGATTCTTGGGCATTCTCGAAGGATTCCCATTTTCAACCATGAGCCGAGCACTACTCCTTTGACATATGAATCCATTGTTTCCCAATCATGCATGAATCTTTCCTTTGAGATGATGACCATGTTGGGAGATGTCGGTATCTATAGAGATATTGAAATGTTCCTAGGGATGATGATCACCATTATTGTATCCTTGTCGGCTCGGATGGTTCGTTTCTTGGGCTTGTAGTGGAAAGAGCACGCTAGGACTAGCTCGAGACTCTGCACATGACACTTTGGGTGTCCTACAGCGGTGAACAAGCCACTTGTGAATATATGGTCTTCAATCCTCCTTCGGTCCTTGGAGGCCATGTGAGTCTTAAGGTCGTTCAGGTCCATGTACAAGACATCATTGTCTTCCACATCATACTCGCAGGGAAAGGTTGTTTCGGCTTCTAACCCATCCACTTTAGCTTCATGTCTCCCTTAGAAAAAGTAACTTACTATTTTTAGTAAGTGTGAAAAATCAAGTCCTTGGAACTTCTATTGAGTGTTGTGACCTTGATTCCTCTTTCTCCCTACGTTCCTCATTCCTTCGGATCAAATTTCTATTTTTAGAAGGTTCTCGTGGGACCACTTTCTATTTTTATTAAGTGCCAAAATGCCCATTCTAGTGAATTCTCAGCTGTAGTGCAATCCCAATGTCTTCGCCTCCTTCACATGTCCTTCTATTGGTGGATTTCTCAAAATGGCAGTCCCTATGTAGTAGACCTACTATTTTTAGAAATTTAGCTTCGGAGATTGAATTGGCGAGAAAAAAGTTTTTTTATATGGGTTTTTTCCCAATATCGTCCCTCTAAAATTTTGGGCTTGCTTGCTTAATAGTCCAGGAGATTTTAAAGTTTCAATTTTGGACCTAATAGCGCTTCACGGTAGGAAAGCCATTAATGGACCTCAAAATTGTAGGTCTATTTTTCTCCTCCATTTGTGAAGAAAGTTATATTTTTTATCTGGGTTTTTTTCTAGTGCTTCACATGTGATCTTACTTCAATCCGACAACCGGTTTGACGGAAATCCCACTTCTTTCTTCATTGAGCCGGAAAGGAGATTTATTCATTGTGGATGCTCTGTCACACAAGGGGGGAGTTTGAAGGTGTATTTTTGATGGTCTTGGAAAAGGAATGAACAAAAACAAATAGTTTGTTGTTTCATGCATTGGCTTGCAATATTTCTTCATATCTCTGTTTTTAGGCTATGGAGATTTTCACTGTTTTCTTCCTTTTGTTCTTCATTTCTCCTTCTCATTTTAATGAAAAATCCTTCTAAGACCTACACATTACTATGGGAAATTTTTTTCAGTGTTTTGGTTGAGAAGGTCTGAGAATTTTTAATGGCAGAGTGATGGTAGAAAGTTACAGAGGAAGGATGAAGTTTGTCTGTGCATAAGAGTGGAAGTAGCTAGAAGCACTAAGAAGCACTGAGCAACAGTTAGATTTTTGAATTTTTGAAATTATGAGAGGAGGATCTTGGGAAAATTTTTCCATGCTTTATGTCCCTGACCTCATGGATGTGAGGGACATCAAATTACATGGTGGTCAAGAGGATGACAAGTGGCGGTGATTTGATTCGATGGCAAGGAATGAAGTTGAGAAAAGTCGCTTTAAAGCACCGAGAGCTAAAATCGGTGACATGGATGTCCAAAAGGATTGCCATCGGGGATGGGAGAATTTTTCCATTTTTATGTCCCTCACCTTAGGGACATAAGGGACATTAGTTTCTATAGTGGTCCTGGAGCTGACACATGGCATTTGATCCGACGACAGGGAGTGGATGCTCCAAAAATGCACCTTAGGGCTGAACTGTCAAGTCTGGAGGTCACATGAGGGTCCAAGAGGTCACATGGAGGATTGTATATTTTTTTCAATAGTTTGCGTGCACTGACCTCATGGAATTTGGGGACATGACATCCTGCTAGGCTACTGGTGCTGACACGTGTCCTCCCGAAAAATGACTAAGTCTTTAACTGTCTTTGACAGGGCAACTTAGAAAAAAGATAAATTGAGCTCCCGGTGGAGTTTATTGGTGAAATTATATATGATCCTATTCTAGAAATGGAATTTTAAATCCAATTTTTGGGGTCTCATGTCTTTATTCATTCATAGGATCCATAAAAAAATTAATTTTTGATTTGAGACTACTTGTATCCGATAAAAACCGCCCGCCAACTCTATGTACCAAGGTGTTGTGAAACATATGATTTAAAGATCATGTATGTATTTAAATCCTATTTCCAAAGGTTTTTTTTTCTTCTAACTCCATTTGGAGCTCCTAGAGTCATCTTTTAAAGCCCAACAATTGTTTTAGGCTTGTGAACCCTAATTTTTCTCAAACTACTCCAAGTTTCTCAAAACTTTCCAAAACCTTCCAAAATAATTTTCATGATGTTTTAAGGTCTTTGATTCACCTCCATGTTTAATTTTACCCTTCCATTCCACCCCAAGGGGTTGATCCAGTCCTGGGAAGGCCAGCGATAACCCTTCCCAATACTACTAGAAGATAGTATCTTTTCAGAAATCCTTAAAATAACCTAGGGAGAATGAATATACTTATCTAAATCACCTAGGGGGATGAGATAAAATTATTTAGGAGGTCATTTGGCTTGACTTGGATAGACTCAGGGTGTCTTGGAATTATGGGACATGAAAAATTTAACACTGGGGTATCGTTGTCATGCTTGGAAATTGTCAATTTTCTTGTTGTACATTTGCATGACAATATTTCAAGAAGAGCATCATTACATAGAGTGCATATCTCGGATCAAAGGAGGCATGCTCCATTGGAGGACCACTTGGACACTTGGCATCCGATCTGTTACCTCAGAAGGCATTGCGGTGGAGGAAGGAAAGCTATATATTGAGGTGCATAGATAATAGAAAGGGAAATGGGTATGTGTGCTAATACAAGATGGAGAGTGATTAGTGTGGTAGACTGGTGGAAGAGAGGAAAGGATTTGCAGAAATACAATGAAGAATTCTATGGGCTGGGATTAGAGAAAACATAGGAGTGATCTCATATTTAGACCGATGGGTCTACATTCTTTTTTGTAATATGATGCACATAGTGTATCTCTGATGCATGACTTAGCTCTACATTGTTATATGAGGGTTTGTTATGACTCTAAGGGATGTAATGTGGATTATTAAACATGTTAATAGAAAGGGAAGGCTCTGTTTTAAGGCATATATGTGTTCATGAGTATAATCTTTATGCATTTCCTTTGTGTATGAATCATTTCCATATGCTCTTGTTATTTCTCTTTTTGGATGCAATGAGATGAAAACTCGTCCTAGGTTCTTAGAATAATGCATGGTTCTTTTCTATTCACTTGCACTTGAATACCTATCATAAGATGATGCATTCTCACAAGACTCACATAAAGGATATATTTGCACTGCACATGCCTTGGGTGAGCACCCAATGCCCGTTGGGTGATAGGTGACGCGCATGGTATTAGACTATTGGTCTAAGGGTATTAAAATGACTACAATTCCCATTGTCATATAGGAATCATATATGAATAATACACATAAAATTTAATTTGTTTTAGAATTAATGTTGCCCATTGTCATATAAGAATCATATAACAAAAATATATCAAGTTTACTTTATTTTTAAATGGGTAGTTCCCCATAATCACAACCTTCATATGTATTTAAATGATTATGTCATATATTGTATCGAATGAACAACTTCCCAAACCCATATAGGAATCATAAAAGAATAATATAGATAAAATCTAATTCATTTTAAAATGGAAAGTTGCCCATTCTCACAGCCTTCATATAGTTTTTAAATTGATTAAGTTAAAGGATGTGAGAATGGGAAGATTGTTTATAAAGAAATTTTGAACTTAATCATTAAATTAAAACATCTATAGATGTAAATTAAAAGTTGTACCAAATTATTATAGATGTAAGAAACCTAAAACATGGCTATGATATTGTTTAAAAATATATTTAATCTTCACCGTTACATAACTAAAACATCTTTGTGCAAATATATTGTTTACACTATTCCCATTATTGTTGTAATTTATTATTGCACATAGATTCAAGCCTTATTTACAATTTTCAACTATTATATAAATAATTTCCTTCAAAGCAATATTAAACTTAATTTCAATACAAGTTATGCTGAAATTACATTTTTTCCCATTCTCGAGCCTATGGCTATGATAGAAAATTAAATTTCATCTATATTATCGAAGTCAATCATTTTGAGATATATATAAAGGCTATGATAATGGGGAATTTTCCATTCTGAAACAAATTAAATTTAATCTCTATTAATTCATCCGATGATGTATGACTTTTGTTTACGTAAATATTGACCGTGAAATGATGTTATTTAATGTCGACGCTTGAATCATTATTAGGTGCTATTATTACCTTGTTTTATATTATAAATTATTGTGATGATGAATGAATTTTGTTAATTTTTTATAAGATTTGTAGTTGTCTATATGATTATAAAATTAGTTAGCAAAATTTTTTTCCAACAGAGATTGCATTATTACCTTGTTTATTGATAATATTTACTATATAGATATAAATGATAGTTAATCATTTTGTAATCTTCATTTTATAATAATTCAACATGATTACGAGTTGAAAATTCATGTCAATTCTTTGAACAATTCTTTGAACTGACATGCATACAATTTATTATTTTCATCTGGTATGCAGGAATCAAAGTAATCATTACGAAGTGACATGTTGGATTTGATACACCTACAAATGAAGTGAGATTGGGTAAGTACCCACTCTAAACAAAGTAAACATTATCTGTATTCTTTTTATTATACTTATTCACATATCTCCATGAACAATAATGGAATTTCTATTATGATTGAAATTAAAGAGAATAGACATATTCCCATTCTTCATATACTAACGTTATCTCTATAATTATTTTTATTATATTTTCATTTATCTCTAGTATGAACAATAATTGACATTTTTTAATGATTCCCTTATGAGAATAGGAAAATTCCCATTCTAAAATAAATATTAAAGAGAATACGCATATGCCCATTCTACTTATTTTAATCTAAGTGATATTGTTTGCATATGTCCATTTAATACAAAACAAAACAAAACAAACATTTTGTTTTCATTAGAATGGGCATATGCCCATTCTAAATGATGTAATACTGATGTTAGGAGATTGCTTCTATTATTCCTATTTAATCCTATTTAAAAATTTAAAAATTGTGAGACTTTTTAATCCATAATATTGCTATTTTTCTTCGATTATTCCTATCTACCCAAGTAATTATTCTATGATTCCTAAATGAGAAGGGAATTTTCCCATTAAACACAAGACAATGTGAAAAATCTCAACCAATTTCATAACTCTATACAAGTTGTGAGAGTGAATTCCCATTCTAAAACAATGTAAATTTGATTATTCCTATCATAAAGGGCATATGTCCATTCTAACATTTATAATACAAGAAATATTTATTTTTTAAAGAATGGGCATGTGCACAGCTACGTGATTGAAACATATTTTTTTATGAGAATGGACATGTTCCCATTCTAAACAATCTATTACAATTTTTTTTTTATTATATGAGGGTGGGCATGCACGCATTTGTCAATACTTACTCAATACTTAGTCATTTGAATACCTATTTAAAATATGTGAGAATATCTAATCCATACTCTTCTTTTATGATTTCTATCTTCCCTGAGAACTCTTTTTTGATTCCTATATGAGACAAGACAATGTAAACATGGTCAATAAATTTTATACCTATATAAAATTTTTGAGCATGTATAATGCATACTCTTCTCTTAGGATTCATGTCTTCCCAAACAAGTCTTTTATGAATCCTAAATGAGAATATTCAGATAAAAAATGTGATGCCCATTCAAAAAAAGATGAAACAATTTTGTTTGCATGAGAATGAGCATATGCCCATTCTAAACGTTGTAATAAAAGAAATATTGATTTTATGAGATTGCCTCTTTTATTCCTATTTATATCTATTTAAAAACCACGAGACCTGCTTTTATCCATACTCTTCCTATTCTTCTTGTATGATTCCTAAATGAAAAGGGGAATTTTCCCACTCAATACAAAACAATGCTGAAAATATTTATCAATTTCATAACTCTTTAACAAGATGTTATAATGGGTGCCCATTTTGAAACAAAGTAAATTTGATTAATCCTATCATAAAGGTCATATGCCCATTCTAAAATTTCTAATAAAAGTAATTTTATTTTGAGAATGGGCATGTGCACAATCACGATTGAAACATATTTGTTATACGAGTATAGGCATGTGCAAATTTTTAAACATTCTAATACAAACAATTTTGATTTTATGAGAGTGGGCATGTGCACACTTGTCAATACATATTCAATACTTAGTAATTTTAATACCTATTTGAAAGTTGTGAGCTTATCTAATCCATACTATTCTTTTATGATTATTATCTTCCCTAAGAACTCTTTTTTGATTCCTATATGAGAATAGGTAGATTCGTAGATACGAGAATCAACATCTTCCCATTTGATACAAGAAAATGTCAACATGGTCAATCAATTTTATACCTATATAGAAGTTGTGAGCATGTAGTGAGCATTCTCTTCTTGTTTGATTCATATCTACCCAAGCAAGTCTTTTATGAATCCTAAATGAGAATAGTCGGATAAAAATGCGATTCCCATTCAAAACAAGATGAAACAATTTTGTTTGCATGAGAATGGGCATATGCCCATTCTAAACATTGTAATACAAGAAATACTAATTTTATGCATATGTATTTATTATTCCTATTTATATCTATTTAAAAACTGTGAGACACTTTTATTTATACTCTTGTTATTCTTCTTGTATGATTCCTAAATGAGCGGGGGCATCTCGCCCATTCAATACAAGAAAATGTCGAAAAGCTCCATCAATTTCATAACTCTTTAATAATATGTGAGAATGGGTGCCCATTATAAATCAAATTAAAATTGATTATTCCTATCATAAAGGGAATGCAACCATTCTAAACTTTATAATACAAGTAATATTTATTTTATTGAGTTCATGGGCATGTGCACAATATGATTGAAACATATTTTTTATGAGAATTGGTATGTAACCATTCCAAACATTCTCATACAAGAAATATTGATTTTATAAGGGTGGACATGTGCATGTTAGTCAATAATTACTTAATAATTAGTCATTTAAATACCTATTTAAAAATAGTGAGCATGTTTAATCCATACTCTTCTTTTATGATTCATATCTGCCCAAGAAAGTCTTTTATGATTCCTATATGAGAATGGGCATCTATCCATTCAATACAAGACAATGTAAAAATGCTCAATCAATTTCTTAACTTTATACAAGCCATGAGAATGGGTTCCCATTGTAACGACAATAAATATGAAAATAGTAAATATTACAAGTGTCTAATTAGGTATGACAATAAATTGTATTATAAATTTTTCATTATTCAAATATCTAATTAAAACATGAGATGGGTCCAATCAATTAAAACATATCTTTAAAATATTTATGATAGACTTATGATATTATGAAATTAAAGCCTTTAGGAATTTTAGGATTAAAAGGTGTTGATTTATTATTATAGGATAGATTCAACTTTTTATAACTTATACAATCCGCGAGAATGGGTACTTGTTATCCAAAATGTGCCCCTGCTCATTTTTGTGGCTAACTCCTTGTGTTCTTACCTCTCTTGTGCCTCAGTCTCCATTTTTGATTTTTAGGCACTCAAATCTTTCTAAAAATGGCACCATTGGATAGAGCTCTCTCTCAGCTTTCTAGAAAGGTAAAGTTTTCCTCCTAACTCCTCATATTTTTCAAGTTATGGCTCGGCGGAGTTTTTGTGGGAAATTTTCCCTTAGGAGGCCCATGGCCAATAGGAAGCCACCACGTGGCACCTGGAGTGGTGGAGCACAGGGAAAATTTGAAATTTTTCCAAAGACCAAACGGGTAAAAATTCAAACTTTTGCCCGCCGATCCGATTTTGGCCTGTTTTTGCCCTAAATTTTCAAATCACCATATCTTTCGATCCAGAGCTCAGATTTTCACGTTCTTTATATCAATGGAAAGCTGGTGAAATTATCTACATGATTCTAGGGTCAATTTTGAATTTTGGTTGATTTTGGAGAGAGAAAATCAAGAAACACCTCTGGCACGTGGTAATGGCCAGAAATGATGTTTCAACAACCAGTTTTAATGCAAAATGGGTCGCATTCTTCTTCAGCATGGCCAAAAATGTCAGGGCATGGGTCTGTAAGGATGCCCATGCTGTTTTAATGCATCTTCATTTAATGGGGAATGGCTTCCATGTTTTTACATGTTTTCTCTCTCCTGGGCTCGACCCATGCATTGTAAAAGCCAGATTTGGCTCATTTTTTGAGGTTGAACATTTTTTTTGATAGCAAGCTTCTTCTTTCACCTTCAACAAGTGATTTTTGCAAGTATCAGACCTTCTTCATGATTGTAATAGGTTTCTACCTCTTTGATGTTGCAAATGCAAGGATTTTGACAATGAAAAATGACAGTGCAGACTCTGTGATCAATTTTCAATCCTTTGTTTGTATTGTCTTGCTTCATTTCAGACCTCTAATTGCATCTTATCAGCTTGTGTATGATGTTTCATGTTGTATTTTATGAAATTGTGTCAATTTTCATGAACAAGAAGTGTTCACCACTCCTTTGGTGTATCACCTATTAGTTTAGTTTCAATTTTTGCACTTTTTATCTCTGTCTCCTTGGAATTTAGAGTAGGATTAGTATTCAAACCTCTGCAATTGTACAAATAACAGATTTGATCATAGGAGTTTGAGGAACTAGCCTCTAATCTGGAGATTCCTCTCTCATTTTACAAGTCCCACACTTGGAGAGATGTTTCAATGTTGTGCAATCACACTGGTTTCCTAAAACATCAACTTAGAAACTTGATTTGCATCTGTGGGGTGCTGCTGATTTGCAACAACAGTTTTGGCACACGGGTGGGACCTTAGAGGTCTCATTTTCATTGCAGAAAAGTTGATGTGCATTTACTACAATTTTCTTGCTTAAAAGAGCTATAAATTGCACATCTGGCGACTCCAAGGGGAAGAATCAGCTGGTTTTGGCAGTGCAGACCTGAAAACTCATGAGAAGAATCAACACAAGGTCAAGAGCTGGAGAGGAAGAGGTGCTGTTTGAATATCTATAGTTATCTCCAAGAATAAGGAAAAGTGGGAGGAGAATCCAAAGGTCTCCATCTCCACCAAACAGAACTCTCTCAACTCCTCCACCTGGTAGGCCTTTCATTCAGTCAACAAGGGTTCTAAGACCAATTAGAATGGCACAAAACAACCCCTATGTCAATTTCACTGGCGAGCCCATTTTCTCTCAATGCACAAAATCCAATCCCATTCTGACATTGAAGAACATTCCATACTTCACTAGAGAAAATCAGACCTCACCTGGTGATCATGTTAAGGATATTGCTAACATTTGTGCAATCCATGAGATCAATGAGATGCAAGTTGCTATCAAACTACTGACATCTTCATTCAAAGGGAAAGCTTTGCAATGGTTCAGGAGTCTTGCCTCAGGTTCTATTCAAAAT
This sequence comes from Taxus wallichiana var. yunnanensis, assembly GCA_018340775.1. Taxonomy (NCBI): domain Eukaryota; kingdom Viridiplantae; phylum Streptophyta; class Pinopsida; order Cupressales; family Taxaceae; genus Taxus; species Taxus wallichiana. Next base: position 606,275,826 of record CM031244.1, read on the forward strand.
TGGAATCAACTATGTATAGCCCTCCATGAGTAGTTTGGGGAAAAGGGAGACAACTTGTCCCTTTTGGAGTAGCTGACAACTATCAAAAGAGCTCCCAATGAGCAGCTAATTGATTTTAATTTCAGATTTCAAAGGACTTGGGAGAGAATTCCAGTGGCAGTCAGGCCAACAAAGAAGGCACTTTTCTTTACTATCTCAAAGCTCTAAATTCTGATATTTCTTTGTTGATTCAGTCCATGGGAGGCATAACTATCCCTATGGCTTATAGCATTACCATTAGGGCTGACAATTGTTTGATCCAAGCCGGGAAAACTAGCCCCTAGACCTCCCATGCCATTGTTTCCAAGTTTAGAGAGCCCAAACACTACTCAAGCACCTAATTTGGCTCCTTCTCCCAATCCTAGAAATTAGAGTTCAAATGAAGCTTCTACTTCATCTCCAAGTGCCCCAAATGAGCTTCAAGAAGTCATGAAGCAATTAAAAATTTAGGTAATGAGCTGGTTACTCTCAAGAGGAAACAAGCCCAAAGTTTTAGACCTTCCTTCCACCTCAAGCTCACCTAACAGCAGCCATATCAACCTCATAGACCACCCAATCTAGCTGAAAATCTAAATCAAGCAAGGCCTCCTACCAATGCAGACCATTTCAGCCCTATAATCCAAATGCTATATCTCGCCTCTAAGGCATTGGTGCCAACACAAAAAAATGTTGCTCGGGAGTACGATTGGTGTTTTCCATGCAATGAACCTCACAACCAATCTATGTGATTCAACGATGCCTTGAATCAAGCATTAATGGTGACAACTACTGGTGTGGAGGGTGAGGGCGATCAAGGAAACAACCAACAACAAGAAACATTCCAGCAAGAAGCAATCGCTTCAAATGACACCACACTTGTGAACCGGGCAGCAGAGGGTTTTTGTGGCATAAATCAAACAGTCTCTCAAGGTGTCAGCAGCCAACACAAGGTCAAAAAGAAGGAATTTGGGTGAAGAACAACCATTAGCTCCAACCAATCCACAACCTTTTATGGCTCCACAAATGGTTGGAAAACAAAATCCAGATTGTAAATACACAAGGGAAGCCAAGAACAGCTCCTCCTAGACCAACTCAAATACCGGTTGTTGTTGCCCCCACATGCAAGGGATGAATATGCAAACCAAGGGACAACAAAGAGATCCTTCATCACCATTTAGTATCATTGATCGGATGAAGAAGACAAATGTAAATATATCAATGTGGAATCCCTATCTATCCCAAGCCGTAGAGATTTGCTACAAGCTGCCATGAAGGATCGCCAACTTCGAATTAGAAATTCCAAATGCAAGAGAAGGTGCTCACAAATGCTGCCCAGCCTGAAGGGAATCATGGAGGACAGCAAGGTAAAATGTTGAAGCCCCTCCTTTTTATGTCTCATTAATCATTGGAAACCAATTGGTGCACAATTGCATGATTGATTCCAGGGCAAGTAGCTCAGTGATTCCCAAGCAAATAGCTGATCAACTAGGACTTCAATATGAAACCATATCCAAAGGGGTAGTGCAGTTGGATGGGACAATAGTAACAAAAGTTGGGGTGATTAGAAACTTGAGTCTTACCTTGCATGCATGTCCAAATGTTGTTGTTTTACAAGATGTATCGCTATAGACCTTCCACCACTCTTTGCCCTATTTTTCAAGATATTTCACACCAATATTGGAGGATATTTGTCTGCATGATTGGTCACACATGCTTTGTTCGAATGAGGTATGGAACCAAAGCTACAATCAGGTCCGAACCTATTGCAAACTTCCACATTGAACCCTACACTCCAAGTCGATCAATGCTAATTGTTCGGCATTTGATCAAGAAGATCACCCAAGCACGATGAAGCCGACACCAAGGTGGAAGCATCCCGGATCTAACTCTTGATGAATGGGCAAACAAGGTGCATGCTTTTGATCCTTATCAAGAAGTAGAAGAATCTGAGCTAGGGGTCTATTGCATACATCAAGAAGATCGGACCATTCCTAGCATCACCAAGCCAAACCACAAGGATGAAAATGAGGTATGGCAGCTATTTTTTAATGGATCAAGGAGTAGAAAAGGTGCAAGAGGTGGAGCTATGATTATTTCACCTCAAGGAGTAAAGTACTATTGCTTTTAGATTTCAGTTTTCATGCTCCAATAACACTGCTGAATATGAAGCCTTGGTGTAAGGGATGCATTGGGCAATAAAGAGAGGAATAAAGAACTTGCAAGTCTTTGGTGACAGTGAATTTATTGTAAACCAAGTTAAGGGGTAGCATGTTGTCAAGAATAATCTGCTCAAGTGCTACAAGAACAGGGTGTGGGACCTCATTGAAGATTTTGAGGGCTTTAGCATAAAATCCATTCCTAGAAAAGAAAACCAAGCTGTTGATAGGCTTGCAGCAGTTGGGGCAGCCTTTGATATTGTGGAAAGCATTCAAAAGGACAAGGTACACCAAAGATCCATGTGATTGTGAGGCCTTCAAAGGCTTTGATAACAATGTAAGTTGGTAAGTGTTTGAGAATGACTAGAAAATCATCCATTTATTACAAGAAGAATTTGAGTTCTCACTAAAAATCAAGAAAAATTGGAACAAGAGTATGGTGACCAAGTGGTACAAATAAGAATTAACAAGCTTCCCAAGGGACTTATCACTTTGGAGTCCATTTTCAATCCCAATGATTAGTTTAGGAAAGAGAAAGCAAACATTCGAGTCAAGAGAGAAGATTCAAGATCCATCTTGGTGGAAGAGAACAAACCATTACAAATTGGATAGATGACAATTGAACAAGAAAGGTATGAGTTCATACAACTGTGTCAAGAGTTCCCTGATGTGTTTTCTTGGAGCTACGAAGATTTGAAAGGTTTCAATCCCAAGTTAGCTCAGCACACCATTGAGTTGGATCCAAATACTAAGCCCATCAGAAGAAACAAAGGCCAGTTAATCCACACATGGAACCTCTCATGAGGAAGGAATTGAACAAGTTGATTGAGTCAAGAATCATATTCCCAATCAAGCATTCTAGTTGGGTTGCCAACTTAGTTCTAGTCAGAAAGAAGAGTGGAGAGATCAGATTGTGCGTTGATTTCAGAGATTTGAATAGAGCATCTCTCAAGGACCATTACCCACTTCCTTCTATGGAGCAGATTTTACAAGTTGTTGCTGGCTCCGAAAGGTTTTCATTGCTTGATGGCTACTCAGGGTACAATCAGATTATGGTGAAGGAAGAAGATCAGTTCAAGACAGCCTTCACAACCAAATGGGGAACTTATGCATACAGGAAAATGCCATTTGGGCTGTCCAACGCTAGAGCTACCTTCCAAAGAGCAATGGACATGGCGTTCAAAGGTTTGATTAACAACATGGTGCTGATATATCTTGATGATATCACTATTTTTTCAAAGAATGCAGTAGACCACCTCTCTCATTTGAGACAAGTCTTCCAAAGGTGCAGGAGATTTGGAGTGTCTTTGAATCCTAAGAAGTGTATCTTCCTAGCACATGAAGGAAAGATCCTTGGCCATATTGTCTCCAAAGAATGATTAGCAATTGATCCAGAGAGAGTTGAAGCCATAAGAGCACTACCATTGCCAAGCCACAAGAAGGCACTTCAGAGTTTCTTGGGGAGAATAAATTTTGTTCGGAGGTTTGTCCCAGATTTTGTAGCCCTTGTCAAACCTATCACCAAGATGTTGAAGAAAAGCATGGATTTCAAATGGATAGTAGAAGGAAAGGAGATTTTTGAAGCAATCAAAGAAGCCATCTCTCAAGCACCAACTCTCATCAACCCGAACTTCTCCAAGGATTTCATCCTCTATGCATTTAGGGGTAATGATACCATTTCTGCCATTTTGGTACAGCAGAATAAGGACAATGATGAGCAGCCAATTGCTTTCTTCAGCCAAAGCCTAGATGACTATGAGGTGAGATATTCTTTTATTGAGAAGCATGTACTTGCAGTAATCAAAATCTTGAAGAAATTCAAGCATCTAGTCTCAAACAAAAAGGTTCAATTGTTGGTCTCTCATGTGGGAGTAAAGGACTTCCTCCTCAACAAGGATTTGAATGAGAAAAAGGAATTTTGGATCACTCGTGTCATGGAGTATGACATTAAGATCAAGGTCACCAAGCTAGTAAGAGGAAAATGATTGTGTGAGCAGCTGATTCTCGGTAAGCAAAAAGGAGTATGCAATAAAGAAGAGGCTGTTTTGACAGTTCAAGACAGCCATGTGCAAGGTAGCACTCAAGAAGAGGATAATGTTGTCCCCACTCCTTGCTGGACCCAAGGTATAATGCACTTCCTAAGCACAGGCCTATGCCCTCCAGAGATGAACAAAACCCAAAGAAGACACTTCAGATTGCAGGTTGTCCCATATGCCATAGTAGACGGTGTTTTGTTCAAGAAATATGTGAATGGAGTGCTGCTGAGATGCATTAGCACAAATCAGATTCATAGGGTGTTGGAAGAGTTCCATGGTGGACCAACTGGTGGTCATTTTGCACCAAGAGTGACAGCTCTAAAAATCATGAAGGTTGGTTATTATTGGCCCAAGATTTTCAGTGATTGCTTTGCGTGGATCAAAAGGTGCAAGAATTGTGCATTCTTCATAGGTAAAGAGAGGCTTGCTGCCCTTCCATTGCATCCAATTTCAGTTGACCAGCCATTCATGCAATGGGGTTTGGACTTCATTGGAGTCATTAATCCCAATTCAAGCTAAAGGCATAAGTGGATTTTGATGCCCATGACGTACTACTTCACCAAGTGGATCAAGCAAGAGCACTAAAGGAAACAAATGAGTCTAGCATCTTAGACTTCTATGAGGGGATAGTAACCAGATATGGCATACCTGCTATAATAATCTCGGATAATGCATTAGCATTCATTGGATTCAAGGTGACTGAGTGGGCTGTCAAGAATGGAATCTACCTAAGTACTTCATCAAACTACTACCCTCAGGGTAATGGCCAGGCTGAATCTACAAACAAGAACTTGTTGAGGATCATTAGGAGGAATCTTGATGAGAATCAGAGGTCTTGGCATACTAAAGTGAAATCAGCCATATGGGCTGATAGGATAACTCCCAAGAGATCCACGGTAACTCTCCATTCAATCTTGTCTATGGAAGAGAGGCAATATTGCCCATGTCACTTGAGTTGCCAACATTGGAACTCATGAAGCAGTTAGAGTTGCTAGAGTTTTGGCCCATGGAGGTGAGATATGCAGAGTTGATGGAGCTCCAAGAGATGAGAGATTAGGCATCCCAAGCAATGGAGAAGGATCAAGATTTGATCAAGAAGACCTTTGATAGGAAGGCCAAGAGTAGATCTTTCCAAGTTGGAGATCCAGATAGAGAAAAACCGAGAAGGCATTCAAAATTTGATGCCATTTGGAGTGGCCCATACATGGTCACAAAGTGTAAGGATGACAATGCCTTCCAATTGTCTTCATTAGATGGCGAAGAACTACAGATTCCAGTCAATGGAATCTATCTAAAGCATTGCTACTAAAGGGAAATTCTCCACCTTGTAAATATTAGCTTAGGTTTTCATTCCTCCAAGTGCTTGTGCACATTGTTTTGTTATAGGTTGTTTTGCTTTCCCTAAGTGCTTTGGCATAGGCTTCATTGTCCCTGGAGATGTTTTGCAGTCCTTGCTTCCATTAGGTGATATTCCATCTTCCTCCTTGCAACATTCTAAGTTAGTTGGGGTTTCGAATAGAAAATTTTATGACTCCATGCCCAATGGGCTGCTTCAGGCAACTGGTATCTTCATCTAGCAGGGATAACCCTTTGAGTCGTCAAAATTGTTATCCAAAATGTGCCCCTACTCATTTTTGTGGCTAACTCCTTGTGTTCTTACCTCTCTTGTGCCTCAGTCTCCATTTTTTATTTTTAGGCACTCAAATATTTCTAAAAATGGCACCATTGGATAGAGCTCTCTCTCAGCTTTCCAGAAAGGTAAAGTTTTCCTCCTAACTCCTCATATTTTTCAAGTTATGGCTCGGCGGAGTTTTTGTGGGAAATTTTCCCTTAGGAGGCCCACGGCCAATAGGAAGCTGCCACGTGGCACCTAGAGTGGTGGAGAGAGGGAAAATTTGAAAAATTTTCCAAAGACCAAATGGGTAAAAATTCAAACTTTTGCCCGCCGATCCGATTTTGGCCTGTTTTTGCCCTAAATTTTCAAATCGCCATATCTTTCGATCCAGAGCTCGATTTTCACGTTCTTTATATCAATGGAAATCTGGTGAAATTATCTACATGATTCTAGGGTAAATTTTACATTTTGGTTTATTTTGGAGAGAGAAAATCAAGAAATGCTTCTGGCACGTGGTAATGGCCAGAAATGACGTTTCAACAACCAGTTTTAATGCAAAATGGGTCGCATTCTTCTTGAAAGATGGCCAAAAATGTCGTGGCATGGGTCCTGTATGACACCCATGCTATTTTAATGCATCTTCATTCAATGGGGAATGGCTTCCATGTTTTTTACATATTTTCTCTCTCCTGGGCTTGACCCATGCATTGTAAAAGCCGATTTGGCTCATTTTTTGAGGTTGAACATTTTTTTTGGATAGCAAGCTTCTTCTTTCACCTTCAACAAGTGATTTTTACAAGTATCGACCTTCTTCATGATTGCAACAGGTTTCTACCTCTTTGATGTTACAAATGCAAGGTTTTGACATGAAAAATGACAGCAGTGTAGACTCTGTGATCAATTTTTAGTCCTTTGTTTGTATTTTCTTGCTTCATTTTAGACCTCTAATTGCATCTTATTAGCTTTGTGTATGATGTTTCATGTTGCATTTTATGAAATTGTGTCAATTTGCATGAACAAGAAGTGTTCACCACTCCTTTTGTGTATCACCTATTAGTTTAGTTTCAATTTTTGCACTTTTTATCTCTCGTCTCCTTGGAATTTAGAGTAGGATTAGGATTCAAACCTCTGTAATTATGCAAATAATGATCTAATCGAGAGGAGTTTGAGGAACTAACCTCTAATCTGGAGATTCCTCTCATTTTACAAGTCCCACACTTGGAGAGAGGTTTCAATGTTGTGCAATCACACTTGGATGCCCGAAACATCAACTTAGAAACCTAATTTGCATCCGTGGGGTGCTTTGCTGATTTGCAACAACAGTACCATTCTAAAATAGAGTAAATATGTAAATAAGACAAAGTACTTCATTAATATTTTTAAAAATATCTAATATTTCATGATTTCATTATCAAAACATATTTTCAGTAAATGTGGACATTTTAAAAATATTACACGTGTCTAAATTGGTATGAAAATAAATTCTACTATATATTTTTAATTATTTAAATTTCTATTTAAAATCAAATCAAATATGTAAGCATATTAAAGTGTATTAAAGCATTTAAGCATTACATGGTTGTGATTAGTTATCAGTATTATACATACATATTTTGAATCCACCTACAAAAATAGTACTATGTATTTTTAATTATTCTAATACCTCTATAAAAGAATTTAAATGTTTCTAAACATTGGGATAATAGCATATTAAAGCATTTAAATATGTACCCTTTCGTGGTTAAGTATTTACGATAGACTTACTATACTAAATGCATTTAACCATTATAGGTTGGTGATTTATTACCGTAGGATAGATTAAAATTTCGAGAATTAGGATATTAGGATATAAAAAGAATTTAATCATTAAAGGGTGGTGATTTATTATGGTACAATAAATTCAAATATCAAATTTTTGCTCTTTCTTTTAGAGGTGATTTTCCTTGGTCAAATACTTTTTTAAAATATTGAATTTGAATGGCTCGGGTTTTGATTTTTTTTTCTTTAATGGCTGAGTTTTTGTTTTTATCTCTCTTACGATGGGTTTTTTCATTCAGATATTTTGTAGGAGAAAGATGAAGGTATCCGAAAGGATTTGGGCTGATTGGATACAAATATTATTGAAAAAGAAACTTGTTGCAGAGATAGTAAAACTTGTTGGGAGGTAAAAAAAGACACAGAGAGAGACAATGATTATTGAGTCCATCTAATCTTTTTTTTTCACACCATAAACAAGTACACATTTAAAAAGGAATGATTTTTTTATTTGTGTAATTGGTAGTGTTACGTTTATGAATGTAAAAAATTGATTTATGTGTTTGTTTACTATTATGTTTGTTAGTACCCAAATTTGTTCTCCTTTTCAGTCTCGAGAGGCATAAAAGATATGGCATGAAGCTTGAATACAAATGGATCATGGTGTGTGTCATTTTGTAGCCTAGGATATGATCTAACCGCATTCAGATTTGTGGAGAGATGGATAGCACTCAAATAGGACTTGATCTTGTCTTAATGTTTTAGGTTGTGCCTTTGACCAAGGTAAGAAGACCTATTTTGTAACCCTCAAATGGTGAAGGAGATGAATATATACCTCAATTTGTACAAATAATATGAAGGGGCCTTGGGAAAATATGATCAACACTCCAAATCAAACTTTCACAAGTTATCACTTCCAGATTATGGAGATACTTTCACTGCAAGGCAAGGGTTACTGAAGACATTTTGAAATCCTGATCTATTATGCATACTTTAGCAAATGGATTTTGATCTTCCGGGGTATATACGTCAAAACAGGTTGAAACATGGTAGGATTGGTTGTTTTGAATGATTTTTGGGTGGGATTTTAGATAAGAAAAACCAAGGTCTACCAGAATCTTATAGGATTTCAGCAAAATATGGAGAAACTTAACAACAAAAAGTATCAAAATGGTTAATCATCCCTTCAACTAGGATATGTGCATTAAATGGAGGCCCGATCTACACTTTTCCACATAATATTTGATCAGCTATCACAAAATATTGAGTTAGAATGAACCAATGAAGCATTTAGAAATCACTATTTAGTCATGACCTAAGGTGCACCCAAAGGTTTATAAATAATCTCGAGGTCAAGGAAGGTAAATTGATTTAAAATTTGTTTATCTCTTTATCAAATGAAATCTCTTCAATGTGATATTGCAAATGATACTAAACTATCACAAGAAATGAGACCATGTATGATCAAGAGAGATTTTAAACACAAGACTCGCAACAAGAAATAAGAAACACAAATTTGAAATGCATTCAAATTAAAGCATTCACATATTTTTCTAAAAGACAACACAGAATAACTCAAAAATGATTAGATTTATCAACATGGGAATGTTTTGAAAAACAATCTCAGAGCTTGTTAATGGCTATATATGTGCAACCAACTTACCATGGTTTGAAATCTGATACGAGAGAATTACATGAGTTTCTCAAGTGGTCACTTAGAGAATGGGCTTCTTCCCAGATTTTCTCATGAAATTTTTAGTTTTCCAAGATTTTTAAACTCTTCCAACCCTTTGCATGACAAATTCATGCAATATATAGCATTCAATATCCTTCGATCCTTCTTTCCCAAGAAAAGAATATGCCAAAGGATAAAGTTTGATACAAAAATTCCATCATGATTCGTAGATAAGGATGTTTAACATATTTGCAACAAAATTTGTCAGGTGTTTTGAAAAATTTGAATCATTGAGGATTTTTGCATCATAATTTCAACTGGGAGCACGTTTTTCCTCCTTCTTTCATGCAGCATGCTCCTCTTTCATCATTTCACCTTTACACTTTCCAAAATTTGACTCTACAACTTTTGGATATGATATTTCACGTTTTTAGATGGGTTAGGGAAAAAATTCATTTCAAAAACATCTCTGATCTTCAAATTGATCCTCAAAACTGATTGCATTGGTCCTTGCAGGCACAAACGACATGAATTTGTCAAAAATTTGATGAAAATTGATGCAAAAATGCATCTCCAAACTTCCTGGAGCTCAAATGGCGGCCAAACTGAAAAATGCACAGTTACCATTGATCTTCCTTTATCCTTTAATTTGAGCCCTCCACATGTCACAATGTGATTGGAAATGGGCTTGGGATCACTTTTTGACATTTTAACACTTTTGGAAAAATGTAAAATTTGACATTTTTCTCCGCCCCTCCGCCCTTTGAAAATGAGCTTGACACGTGTCCCAAAGTGGGCCCCATTGGAATCGCAGATTGATTCTACACATTTCCACCTTTTTTGGAAAAAGGAAAATTTTCCAAAATATCTCTGCATCTCGCCCTTCCGCCCTTTGCTTCTGATATGGGTCCTAGCAGACCTGCACTCCAAAATTTCATTTTATACCTATTTTGCCAAAAAGGAAAAATTTCCATATTTTCCCCACGGGCCCGCAGTTGCACCTCTGACCTTGCCACGTGTTCATCTATGATTCGTTGTGGGGTTTTGGCTCATTCCTACATTTTCATATCTTTTTCCAAAAATACATAATCCTCTAAGTCTTTTGCCAACCCGCATCCCCTTCTTCTTTGATGTAAATGTAACACGTGTCCACCCGTGATTCGTTGTAGAGTTTCGAATGTTTTGTGACTTTAATCTTTTAACCAAATAAAGTCAAAAAGTTCAAAAGAACCCGACCACCCATAATTCTGTCCTTGGCTCTGAAGCTGCCACATGTTCCATTCTGATTCATTACATGCCCTAGGCATTTTCTTTTCTCTTTAACTCTTTTCCAAAATGCCTTAAGGGACAAAAAGACTTGCCACTCCTCCTCCAATCGAGTAAAGTAGAGCCATAGGACTAAATTTTCCCTTTTGCCAAAAAAGCAAAAAGCAATAAGTTAAAACAATTTTCCATTATCCCTTGGCCACTTAGAACAAGCCACATTGCCGATGAATGTTGAAGAAGAAATTGATGAGAAAATGATGCCCGTCGACCATCAAAACACGAGAAAATGCCAGGATGCCATAGAATTTGATTTTTTTGCTAAGGAATTTTTTTTCTCAAAATTGAACCAACTGAAACATGTTTTCAAAGAATTTTTATCATGGAAATGGATTTTCAATGGCATACAAGTGCAAATCGATCAATTTTAAACTTCCCTGATCTAGAAAAAAGGAAAAATGAAAATCCCATAGATTTTGGAAAAATTAGGGCACAAAACAGGGCACACATGCAGATTTCTTTCAAATTGGGGCAAAACAACAAGTTTGTGAGCATTTCAAGGCATTTGACTAGAGGGAAAATTTACAGACCACCAATTTGAGAGAAAAACATTTTAGAGCACGTAGAATGAAGGAAAAATTTAGGGCAAAATGGTGCAAGCTCAAAAATGGCACCAACATTGGCTCCTGCTCAGGGATGGGCACTCCCAACGAGTGCCACAAGAACAAAAGAAGTAGAACAAGTGCCAAAAATAACCATTGGGAAATGGAGTAAAAAATGTAGGGTAGAAAAACCAGACCCAATCGAAAAAAATGGCTACCAAGAACAGGGCAAACCATAAACATGACAAAAATAGCAAAAACAGAGCCAAAAACAAAGACTATACACTATACAAGTGGTGCATACCTCAAATTTGGGGATTAATCCAAGAAATGCTTCAGATGCCTGCCATTAATAGGTAGTTCAAGCAATTCCCCATCTAAGTCCTTGAGAAAAAAGGTATTTTCACCAATTCTGATATCAATGGAGTAAGGGCCCATCCACAATGCATCAAATTTACCATGTTTTCTGTTATCTTCATGCCTACTATCCCATAATAAAACCATATCTCCAACATTGAAGGCCCTAGGAGTGACCTTCTTGTCAAACAACCTTTTCAATTTTTCTTTAAATTTGACATTCCTTTGGTGGGATGCTCTTATTTCTTCATCTAGCTCTACAATCTAATTAATCCTTGCTTCATATGGATGGCCTTTTGATCTTCAAGTTGTTGAACAAAATTAAATGAAGATAATTAAAGATCTAAGGGAAATAAAATTTGAGTTCCATACACCAACTCAAATGGGCTCTTACCAAAGTAGCTCTTTTGGAAGTGATTCTATCACCTCAAACTAAAAATTTCAGTTGTTCACCCCATTTTCTCTTATTCAACTCCAAGGTTTTCCTAATGATCTTCAACAAGTTCTTATTACTCGGACTCAGCTTTTCCATTCCTTGAGGGTTATAGTTTGAAGCATAAATCAGATTGGTTTCATACTCCTTGCACATTACCATCAAGGGTTTAGCTCCAAACACATGGCATTATCAACAACAATCTTGACTGGCACACCAAATCTGCATATGATATGATTCAATAAGAAGTCCATAACAACTTGGTGTGTTGCTTTCTTGGTGGGGATTGCTTCTACCCACTTGGTGAAGTAATCTGTGGCTACAAGGATTCACTTATGGCTAGAACTGGAAGGTTATGAAATCTCACTAATGAATTCCATCCCCTATTGTTTGAAAGGATCCTCAATTGATACAAACTGCAAAGGAAGGAAGCTTGAAGCTTTCATTCTTCCAGAGAAATGTTGGTAGATTTCACATTTTCTAACTAGTAGGGTTACATCTTTGAAGAGAGTAGGCCACCAATAACCATCTCTCAAAATTTTGTGTGTTGTAACCCTTCCAAAGCAAAGTGTCCTCCACAAACTTCCCCATGAAAATCAACAACTATTTTGGGAGCTTCATCTTCAGTTATACATTTCAAGAGGACACCTTTAGGGTTCTTCCAAGCCAGCCCAAAGTTAGTGATGATGTATTTTTGAGAAGCCAGATTAAGGGCTCTTTTTTATTTTTATTCAAATGATCAAGGCAGCATAGGTGTTTGAGGTAAAATATTACATCCTTGTACCACTCAGAACTTACCAAATTCTCAAGAACATCTTCCCTTTCTTCCTCTACTTCATTCACTTCCACAATCTGCAAGTTGCTCTCATCCATGAGTTTAGCAAGACCCAAACCTCTCACCAAATTTGTGGTTTGGATATCCATGTCATATTCCTGCAGTTTGTTCACCCATCTACATCTTTTTCTTAAGATCTACATCTCTGATAAGATGTCTTTTACCATGGTGTGGTGAACATAAGAAACAACTTTTGAACTTAAGATATAAGGTTTGAAAACCTTTGTTGCTTTCACCAAGGCAAATGCTTGTTTTTCCATGATTGTGTATTTTAACTCAGCAACTTGTAAAACCTTGTTAAAGAAGGCAATATGCCTCTCAGCCCCATCTTCATCCTTCTATGGAAAAAAAGATGCAATGGTATTTTTAGAAGCAAAGGAGAATATTTAAAAATGCTTCTTGTAATTCAGAGTTTCCAAGACAGGTGCATGTTTCAATGCTTCTTTAATTCCTTCAAAATCCTGAATAACAACCTCCTCCCATTTGATAACTTGGTCTTTCTTTAACATGCATGCAATAAGAAGAGTCAATTCAGCAAAATTAGACACAAACCTTCTAATGAAATTAATTTACCCAAAGAAGGATTGGATGCCCTTCTTTGTTCTTAGAGTTGGAACCTTGTTGATTGCTTCTACCCTCTCAGAGTCAATCATGACACTAGCCTTTGAAAAAATATGACTAACCAGCTTGGCCTTTTGCACTCTAAAATGGCACTTATTCGGATTCAAAGAGATTCCAAATTCTCTACATCTAATCAACATTCTTTCCAAGTGTTGCAAGTGATCTCTTCTGCTCCTTGAAAACATAGTCACATCATCCTGATAAACTACAATGAAGTCATTTACATAACCAAAAAAAGCAACATTCATTGCTCTTTGGAAGGTAGCTCTAGTATTCATGAGACCAAAAGGCATTCTTACATAGACATATGTTCCTCAAGGAGTGGTAAAGGCAGTTTTAAATATTTCACTCCTTGACAAAGAACTTGATTGTAGCCAGAGAAACCATCCAAGGTGAAAACAATTCAGATCAAGTCACTAACTCAGTAGCATGTTTTCCATGTTTGGCAAAGGATAACTATCTTTCAATGATGCTCTATTTAGATTTATGAATTCTACACAAAGTCTGATATCTCCATTTTTCTTTCGATTGGCACAAGGATTACAACCCAAGATGACTACCTTGTGGGCTAAATGATCCCTCCCTCCTTTAGTTTCTTCAGTTCATCTTGCATATTCATTTATAGGAATGGATTAATTGGCCTTTGCTTTTTTCTCTCAAGGGCTAGACATTTATTTCAAGAGGAATATCATGTTGAAACAAGTCCTCTCAGTATGATTTCAGCTCTAAATAAGACCAAGCCGATACCCTGATATTTCTTCAAAATTTGAACATAGGACTATTTTTCTTCTTTGTTTAGATTTCTTCCCAACCAAACTTTTCTTGGTTTATCATTAGTGCCCAAGTTATGCTCTTCCACATCCCTTGAGGTAGACATGTTTCTATTGATGATGTAATCAGCATTGTCAAAATTTGACTCAAGTGCAACAAGACCTCTAGGAATGGTGTTAGTTTTCAATTGGATGATATCCTTTCCAAAAAAGTCTCTCTTCCTTCAGTCACACATACCATTGGTTCCTAATCAATATTCTGATTTGTAAACTCACCTTGATTTTGTAAGAACCTTTTCACTTGAGCATCATCATTAAACACTTTCCAATGCTTGATGTTGATCGACATAGCTAGCCTAGTTAACACTCACAATAAGGTGAAATAGTGCAATTTATAAATCTTGACCCCAACATTGCCAAATTTTCAGAAACAACATTGAAACTCCTGTCATGATGCACAATGTTGAAGGAATCAAACATCTTAATTAGATCCCAAACTGCATGTTTGTACTATTTCATTTGCTGATTTTTTGTAGCATATAGTTTTCTTATTTGTTTGACAACTAGCTCAGAATATCCTTTTGCAATGATGTCCTTGAAACCATACTTTCATGCAATTCTAAGACCCAACAACAAGGCTCCATACTTAGCAATGTTGTTAGTACATTTAAAATTAATCTTGAAGGAAAAAACAAACTCTTCCAAGCTAGGAGAAATCAGAATTATACCAGCACCATTTCCAAATTTGGAGCAAGCTCCATCAAATAACAAGGTCTAAGGGGAACCTCCTGCTCAAGGCACTTTGACTGATCCATCTTTTGTTCTTTGCCATCTACAAACCCAACAAATTTTTCAGCATCTACATCAGAAAATAACACCTCATAGGAAGCATTGTTGGGATCTTCAATAAGGTGTAACATCTTATTTTCTCTATAGAGCTTGACAAGGATGCCTTCAATGGGAATAGTGGAAAAAGACATGTCCATTTGAACAGTCCCACCAACACTTGCAGCCCACTTTCTTGACAAAATCATACCCCATTTGGCAGGGAAATCAACAATCACAACATCAAGTTTCAAATTCTTACCTGGATAGGATGCAAGTTGTACCACCAAACCCTTCACACAACCAACTACCAAAACTTCTCTTGAGTCCATGGTAGTAAAATTTCCATAGGATACTGTCACTTTGATATCCAACTCATTCATGACTTCTAGAGGCATGACATTGCATGATGCACCGGAATCAAACATACAATTGTGAAGTAGTCTATCCTTTATGATCAAAATTGTAAAGAATGGATCAACATTCAATTGGGAATCAACCAAGGATTTCCCCAAGCATACCTTAGGTGTTTCTCAAAGATCCTCTAATGATGGTGGTGTTTCAAGGTCTATAATGATCTCGAGGAGTTTCAAAAATGTTTACATTTCTCGCTTGGGTACTCTTCTCCTCTTTCAATCCCAAGTACTCAAATGTTCTCTTCTTTGCTTAGGAATCCTAAGAACCTCAATGATTGGAATAATCACTTTGATTTGGCTCAATACCTAGGCTATGTGATATGGAACACTCTTTGGCAAGGAAGCATTGGAATGGATACAAGAAGATTCATTAGATGGCATGGGATTCTTAGAAGTTTGGGCATGAGGAGGACTACAATTTTTTCTTGGGACAACAGATCTTTTGGCAGGTGTTTCTCTTCTAAGAGCTTCTTTTGGAATACTTGTAAGGAAGGGTGTTTTAGGTTTGGCTTGAGGCCCAACTCCCTTAACAACCTTTCTCCTAGTGTTATACTCTTTCTCTTGAGCCACAACAACATTAATTAACAATTGTATATCTTCCTCCGAAGGGATACCACCATCATACTTCTTAATCATCAAAGCTCTTAAGTATTCAAAGTCATTGTTAGGAATCTCAAAATATTACACTAAATCTACCTCAAGAGTATGATAGGAAGGACTTAAACCCGTTTGATGCAATCTCAAAAGGTTACAGCTTGTCCTTGCACTTATTACCTCATTTTATGTTGCTCCTTCTTATGAGCCTGAAGAACATCCCACCATACAGATATCATTATCGGTGCCATCATCATTATTTTCTTCACCATCTTTCTGGTCCACTTCACATGGAAGATGGGGTAGAAAACACCTATCACACCAATCAATATCAAAAAATTCCTCAACAAAGCAGAACCCTAGCAGTTAGGGGATCAGGTAACACTCTTCCTTCACGTGCTTGAGGATGTCTATTTATAGACCCCATGGGTCCTTTCCCTCTATCATCATATCTCTGATCACCCCTATGATGATTAGAAAATCTATCATGGTTTTTTTATTTTTCCGACCTTGTGAAGTCTTCCCACCCCTTCTCTACCCATGCTAACTTATGTGAGATTTCTTTGACAACCCCTGCCAAAGTTTTCACAACCTCCTCCAAATCAACACCCTTTCTAGCTTGAGGTTTTTTAGGGTTTATCAACTTTACACCATCTCTCTTGAGAGGTTTCCCAATGGCCTTAATGTTATTTTCAATTTGCAGTGCCATGGTAAAGGCCTACCTTAAATTGGTAGGGTTTTTGTCTCTCAAGTAGTAGGCTACTTTCTTATCAAATGCATTTGCATATTTGATTAAATAAGACTCATCACAGGGCCTCAAATTAATAGGCAACCTCCTCAATGTCTTATTAAATCTTGTATTAAATTCATGCACTAATTCATTAGGGTTCTTCTTGATATTCTCAAATTGAGACAAGAGAAATCTAGGATAAGTCTTGTCATGATATCAGAACCTAAATGCATTGTTCATTTTAGTCCAAGAGTCAATAGAATTATCAAGAAGATCCTTATACCAATCCTCGCATCCTCTTCTAGTTTATGAATGAAAAATTTAACATACACACCTTTATGCTCAATCTCAAATTCCTCCATCATGTTAACAAAAATTTTAGGTGCTGATCACCAGTTATTGTATTGTTACCTTGGAATTTTGGGAATCTATTTCTGACATCTTGAGGGACAATAGTTTGATAACCATTCATTCCTCTAAAGTTTATAGGACCAAAGGTGTTAATAATAAATGGAGGTTTAGGGGGAGGTTGAGCCATATTATTTTGAGGTGGTGATCTTGGAGGAGAAACAAAATGATGAGGAGTGAGAGGTCTTTGGGGAATAGAAATGTAATCTTCAAAATGGATATCCCCTATAGGATCAGCTTCTTGATAAACTCTAGCAGATTTGGAAAAAATAGGGGCAGAATGAGGAGAAAGATTTTCAAAGACAAATGAAGGTCCCTCTCTAGATGGAGAATGCAAATTTTCAAGAGGAATATCTGATTCAGATCTATTTGAAGAAGAACTGCAGTCCTCAATGACAAGCTGATTAATCTCAAGTTCAACAAAGGGAACCTCCTTCCTTGAGCTTTACTCTCCAACCACCTTCCAAACTCTTCTCCCTTCTAACTCTAAGTTCTTTGAATCTAAAAACAACTTCTTAGCATATTTTATAATGAAAAGAGATATTATTCCTTCCAGCTTTTGCAGGTATTAGAAACACCAAAAAAAAATGACAAAAGCTAAGACACCGGTATTTATCAAGATCAAAACAACATGGAGTCGCCACTAAGGACTTTCACCCTAGTTATGAAAATGCACTAAAATACTCTGTCAAATACCTATCAAAGCACTGAAAATATTACCAAACTTTATAGATCATATCTTACTTTTCTTGAATCTATCAACCACAAATGTAAATGAAGTGAAACTACTGCTAGAAACTAATAAAATTGTACACATGAGTTTGAAACCTTTGCATACACCTTACAAATCTAAGTATATAATGATGCTTTAATAATAGATTTGTAGAAAAACTTGTAAGAGACATTACCATGGTTTGATATGCATTCAAACATCTTAAATATGTATGCACATGGATCAAATTGAACTAAGAATGTCCCCGCAACGATGCCATTGGTGTTGGTACCCAAATTTTCTCTCCTTTTCAGTCTGAGTAGCATCAAAGATATGACATGAAGCTTGAAGACAGATGGATTATGGTGTGTGTCACTTTGTAGCCGAGGATATGATCTAACTGGCACTCATATTTATGGAGAGATGGATAACATTCAAATAGGAATTGATCTTGTCCTAACTATTTTAGGTTGTGCCTTTCAACCAAGGTAAGAGGACCTATTTTGTAACCCTCAAATGGTGAAGGAGATAAAGATATCCCATAATTTGTACAAATAATATGAAGGGGCCTTGAAAAATATGATCAACACTCCAAATTTGACTTTCACAAGTTATCACTTCTAGATTATGGAGATACTTTCACTACAAGGCAATGGTTATCAAGACATTTTGAAATCCCGATCTATTCTCGCATACTTTAGCAAATGAATTTTTATCTTTTGTGGGTATACAGTCAAAACAGGGGTAAAATAGGGTAGGATTGGTTCTTTTGAATGATTTTTGTGGTGGGAGTTTAGATAAGACAAACCAAGTGTAGACACCAAATTTGGGTCTTACGATGCCCCATACCTCGTATCTCATCCCGCAACCTAACCCTACCTCACCACCTAAACCTTACACACTAAATTATTTATTAATTACCTTATGATTAATAAATCCACATCTCCAACCCTGCCACTTCACCTCACCACCTCACTATGACCTAGCCCTAACCCTAAACTAACCTAATTAAGACCTATGACTTGGTCCGCACTCCACACCCATGACTCATCACCACTCACACGCATCAAAACGAACATAATAATGACTTCACCAATCCCACAACTGATCCCTCAGGAGAAAAGGAAGGAAATTTGGCTATTTTACTACAAATAGCCAACTTTGACCTAACCGACATCGGTCCCTACTCGACCGGCGCTCGACGTAATCGCCACTCATCAGAACTGTAAATGACCTCCCTCAACCAAAACAAAAGGATCAGATTTTCATTGGCAAGGATCCCAAATTCATTTGTAAGAGAGAGACAAGTGAAGGAGAGAGAGGAGTTTCACAAAGAGGAATATTGAGCCCAAAATCAGAATCGAACAACTAGAGCATTGTCACACTCATCCAAACATAGGGAGAGTTGGAGGATAGCTTCATCAGATCACTTCCAATTGCTGGATCATCCCAACTGAGCCTTGCCTTTGCCACTGCATTCTTTGGACCTGCATCCACATTAGAAACTAGTAAGTAGTCTCTTTTATCACCTTGTATGCTTCTAGACACTACTTTGTGAACTTTTAATTCATAGGGATTATAAGCTCACTCTTGGATCTACTACCCGAAACAATCTGCACCTAACCTTCGGTCATCCATCTCTATATTGCCCCAAAGACAGCTCTCCCACTCTCTGAGTCTTCTCTATCACCCTACTACTCCCTCAACCATCTACCGACCTTCCAAACCTCATAACCACCTTACACCAACCTCCATTTTAAAATCACTAAATCACCGCCCTACCGATAGTGGTTATTCCCTACCAAGATACCATTTTTATAACCATGATCGGTTATCCAGGTGACCAAGATCGGTCATCGTGACTTATACCAAAACCAACCTTTCACCTATTCACCTCAAAATAAGCTCATGTCCACTGGTCTATCCTCGTAATTTGATCTCGAAGATATCAATAACCAGTGACAAAACAAACAAAGATGACATTCTATTATTGGTAGTTTAGTCTCTATTGCTTTTAGTAATGAGATACCTAAATCGTGAGTTCGCAATAGCTTCTTTATTATCATTTGCATCAATCTGTATTAAAAGGGAACTGACCACCTTCAAAAGGAAGTCTAATATTTCCTAGGCCCAAGGTAGTTCCCACACTTATTATCTAATTAAAATATGGTGGTCTTGCATTCTTATTTACAGTAGTCCTTCCCGCATAAAAAGGAGCTCTTCACAATTGGTCTAATCTCTCTACAGATGCGCACACCTTCCCAACACTCAACAGGTATTCCTCCTAACCCCAACCCCTATCTGTTTCTCAAGAGAATGAAAGGATAGAATTAACTCTATTCTGGAACAAAATTTTGTGTGAAACATTTTGGCACGCCCGGTGGGACCCTTCTCGGGTTTATTTATTTCTTACTTGTTTTCATGTAGGGAGCACACTTGCTATTTCTCTCTTCTAAATATTCACAAAATATTTTGTCATTTTGGTAAAAGAACTTGTCTTACTTTCGCATCTTTGCATTAGTGAAAGTTATCTTCTTGACCTCTTCTCTTTCTTTGCTTCATCGAATATCATTTTTGATTTGGGTTTTAAAACATGTGCATCACATTCTTGCTTGTTGTTTTTCATTCTAGTGAATGTAGATTAAGTAACAGGTCATACATGTGGGGTAATATCCATGGTATTGACGAGAAATTAATCTTACTCTCACTGCACAACACATACCAAATCACATCATAATCTACACAACATCTCAAACATCCCCCCTTTCCGGTATTCCTCCACCCAATTGAGGTAGCCTTACAAGCCAAAACAAACTTGACATCTCCCTTAGGTCTTTTGTTTAGGATTGACATCATCTTGCATCTAAGGCATAAGCCCAAAAGTGATTAAAACTAATCCTAGGGTTAGTCTCTTGATTTGCTTGTGCATCTTGCTTGTTTTTTTTTTTTTCTTTCAGTTCTATTTCTCTGTTATACCCTGTCTAAGTGATCACTTCAGACAGTTTGGTGGATATACTAAGCCTTGTTATCCCTAAACCAGTAGCCTCTTACATTCTCTCTTTTCCTTCACAGTGACTAACACCAATCCTCTTCTACTGACATCGGTTACCGACGCCGCATCATTGCCCGACCGATATCGCTTACTGATCGATATCGGTTACATTATATCTCACGCTTCGACAAACCAACAACCTACCAATTCCAAAAAAAATTTGTTGTTTCTATTCCTAATTGACTAATTCCTTGCTGTATCCTCTTGTCCATGGTTGTTATCACCTGCAGAAATAAGCCGCAGCCATGGTTTCACATGCTTGTTTCATGTCTTTTCCTGAGTCACCCCCTTTGCATCCTATGGGGAATCCTATGGACACCAATGATTTTCCCAAGATCTCTGTAGGAGATCCGGATTTTGCTAAATTTTTGGATGCTAATCTTGGTGCCGTATGATTATCTCGTCTCACACCCGATCGTACACCCGACGGTCAACTCCTCCTGGGTATGCCTATTAGTATAGCCACTCACTTAGGTCCTTCCCCACGTAATAACTCCACCTCACCGTCTTCATCCTTAGCCCCATCTCCCAGCTCAGTGGATTTGATGGTCCATACTGCACCAATTGGCTTTCCTTTGGTTAATCTGGGGCCCCACATATCACTACCGTCCACTGCCCCTACCTCATCCCTCTCACAGATTTCCTCTTTCATAACTTGTTCTCTACCACCTATCCACACGAGCTTTCCCTCTCAGGCTCCGCCCACCTTTTCATTTCCACAAACACATCCGGTGGCCTCAACATCTTATATAGGACACCCTTATTCAACCACCCCAACACATTCATCATCGATACCTTATCAACATTTAACCCCACCATTGTCTAGTAGTGGCTCTTGGCCCAATCCTCCTCTGTTTATGACGATAGCACCATCATCCAACCCAACCAATGATTTAATCAAATAGATGATGGACAAGATGTAAAATATTGAGGCATCTATCTCACGAAGTTAGCCGTAACACCCGACATACGAGCAAGTTTTTCAGAGCCTATTCATCCTTATGTCTTCCTTCATACATATCCTCCTCAATGGGAATTGCTGAAATTTACTCACTTTAATAGTAAGGAATACCCTCAACAACACTTGCGATCATTTAGACACACTTGTTATCTAATTGCTCATGACGATGCCTTACTACTCCGTACATTCCCCATGTCCTTATTAGGACTTGCCTTGGAGTGGTAGATGCTTTAGCCCAAAGACTCAATCTTCTCCTTTAACTAGTTAGCCCAATCTTTCTTGGAGCATTTCTCCATCAATATTGCCAAGAAAGTATCCATTACCGATCTCTATGCCATCCGACAATTTGAAGACGAATCTATCGCAGATTTCATTGGGCGATGGCGGGGCCTCATCAACCAACTTACTTATGCCTTACCTCAGGCTGAGCTCATCAAACTCTTTACGCGGGCCTGCACTAAACACATTTCTCCCACCCTCCAAATTCAAACTTTCCGCACCTTTGATGAGGCCTTTACTATGGCTCGGAAATTAGAGATTTGAGCCTTAGAGGAGGAGAAATTGAAGTTGCGCAACAAAAACTCAAATGTCCGAACCCAAGACTCCACCAACAAACCCAACACCACCAACTCTCACACATCATCTGCTTCAAAATCAAGAGGAGCTGTACACGCAGTGACGGTCAAATCTCAAGCACCGCCTAATACCCAGCCAAAATTCACCTATAAGTATAAAGCCGAGCCCATCAAATACACTCCCTTGGGAGAAACTTATGATGTGATCTTGGACAAATTGCTTAAAGTAAGAGCTATCACCTTGCCTCCTGTTAAACCTCACTCCGGGTTTGATTCCGCTCATGCTATACCTTCTTGGTATAAAGAAAATGACTTCTGTAACTTCCATCGCGTGAAGGGACACAACCACGAAAACTGCAAGATGCTAAAAAACATAGTGTAGGAAATGGTTGATGCAGGGGATATAACCCTCGATAATCCTAATGCCCCTGCTAATCAAAATTTAAAAATCTTCAACAAACCATTTCCAAACCATTCCTCTAACAGTAACACAAACCAAGAAACCTTAGCCGAGGAGAAGAGTGTGCATGAGATCCATGTGGTTTTCAACTCCCAACCAAGGGCTTCCATCAAGGAAATTCTAAATCAAGCCTCTTCACCGATGCAGGAGTCCTTGCCCCTTTCTCCTTCATCAGGACAAGAGGACAACCCTACTATTCCTTTACCCATAAAGGAATCAACCGCCCAGAGTTCTCTTCTCACAAAAGAGCCTTCTTACACCACATCTCCTCGTAAGAATGTGAGCGGATGTTATCCAACTTATCTATTTCCCAAACATCTCCTTCCACCACTCTTGCTGCAAAAGAAGAAGGATCATCACTTTTTCTGTCATCCTTAGAAGAGAAACCCCTTGAGCCTACATCACCAAATTCCTTAACCATGACGGATCCTCTAGAACATGCCCTCCTCCCTATCAGTTCTTCATCACCTAAATCTTTCCAGCGACCGGTTGACCTCTTAACACCCATTGATAAAGCACCTCATTCGCCCCCTGTATCACACCCCCAGTGGACCGGAATCACAACCCACTTCTCTTCCATACCAAAATTCCCATCCATACGTGAAGATTGTCACCCCCCAGAAGATAGATGACTCTTATGGGAATGTTTGAATACACCATGCTCTACTCAAATGCAGATGACTAATCCAAACACCTCTACTATGTACCTAAAGTTTTTACAAAATCTCAAAATGCCTATGCCCTCACCTCCATCCCCCTCATCTCTACCAAATACCTCATCCACCTCTATCAACCTAGCCAAACCTTCCCCTACGCTTGGGACTTCACCAATACCCAGCCTGATGCATCCACCTAAATGGTTAGACTTATTTGAAAATAAAGCCATTAATCCACCTAGGAGACAGACCCAATCTCCTTGAGTCCAATCTATGCCTCCACCACAACTAAAAGCTCACCCCCGATCACACCACTACAGCAAGTGTGGCTTCAACCCTTGCCATCACACCTACCTTCTATATTGGGGCCTCACCCCTCCACCTTGCCTCAATACACCATGCCTCCCATGTCTTCTTTAACATGACTAGCACCTTCTGCACCCATACAGAAATCCACAGACATCTCAACACCGTCGCCCCAAGTATCTTTCCTACCTACCAACCCTAAGAAAACTTGATCATCGAAGGACTTGTTTGCTGCCGCTCCTCTTTCCCCATGGTTATTTCCTGCCACCACGTCATCTATGGCCTCATCATCTAACCAATTAAACATGAATTCTGTGTAGAAGAAGCCATTCCTAGTTAAACCCAATCATCAAAATCCTTTGCTTAAACCACCACCCGTATGAACCACTTGTACCCAACCATTACCAAAACAATCAATAATCTCACCCACTCAATCAATAGCCTCATATTCATTTGACCCACTCAAAGGATCTTATGCCAAGATCCTTGATATGCTTTGTAGGGGATGCGACCATTTCCCTACCCCCACTCGCACCCTATGATCCATCGAAACCTCAACCTATAGGTTATGATGAATATAAAATATGTGCCTACCACCGCTCACCGTGACACAATGTAGAAGGATGCAATGCTTTGAAATCCATCGTCGCGCCAAATGCCTACCTTGGATAGAAAATCTCGGAAGGATAGCTTATGGGGGAAAATCTATTAGCTTCAATCCCTTCTCCTATACCACCTTTCCCCGCCTCACCAAAATCTATCATCATTGCAACCCCGCCTCTCGAGAACAATGACTTATCCCTTTCATCTTCCTCATCTCGCATTCATGAGATCAACATGATTAGCATTGCTACTTGAGGTCAGAAAAACAATGGAAAAGCTAAAGAAAGCACACCTGCGGCCTCTCTTTCTTCTTCCACCATCCCGATCACACCACCACCTAAAGTGGTTATTCATGCACACCGCTACCTGGGCCTCTCGATGGAGTTTCCCATCACACTATGATCAAAAAACTTCACCAATCTCCTGTAAAAATGACACTCTATGATCTCATTCAAACATCTAAATCACATCGACAAGCTCTAATTGATATCCTTCAAGGGATAGAGGTCCTACCTAACGAAACCTTTCCCGTCGTCTCCATCTTAACACCCAACCATGTTGCATCTCTCACCAAACAACCTACCTCCATAACCACTTCGTCCCTCGCGTGACAAAGAAGTCGTCATTGCTTGTCAATTTTTCTAAAGAAAAATTATCGTCTTTGGCGTAGAAGATTCTCGACCCCTCTCTTTTCATCTCGGCTTACATCTCGGGACATCAGGTGCGTACGCCGTGTTATGATCGACGGGGTGCTAGCCTAAACATCGTCTCTTCCAAAGCCTTCCAACAGATGAATATCCCTCCTAGTTGCATGTGTGCCAACCCCACCATGTTGCATTCATTCAACGATGTTATTACTTCTACCCTAGGCACCATGATCCTTAACATTCATGTAGGGCCACGTACCTTGCCCAAAATCTTCTATGTCCTTGAGGGAGAGTTCCAATACAACATGTTGTTAGGCCGCCCTTGGATCTAGGCTATGGGATGCGTTCCCTCCACCTTACATAGATGCATAAAATTTGAGTATGAGGGGAAGTCATACACTGTCACAGCTGACGCTTCCCCCTTCAAAACCTACAATATGTTATACCACCCTAATGATGTGCTTGTACCAGTCAAGGCACCCATTGATCCAACCCAACCATCTACTTCAACCATGCCTCAACCATCCACCTTAGCCACACCCACACCTTCAACCAATGAAACCACCGACGTGAATACCTCTTCCTTCCCCATGCAGACAACATCCCAACCTCGGATCCCTTGGTAGGTGTTTTTCAATGCCTTACACTGGGGGAGTACTGCCTATACAATGTTAGCACCTTCCATACCCCACAAGAGTATGGACAGCTTACATGCAGCTCCTACCTACGACCATCGTGGGGAGGTGATCTCGCATTTTACCACCTAATTTCAGCACCAATCTAACCTATGGGGTGTCAACGCCTCCTCTTTCACCCCTGAACCTCCCCTTGGTGTGGTTCCCTTCCAATCTGATTTTCAATATCTAACCAACCATCGTTTCACCCTCACCTTCCTGACGCGTTGTGCTTGGAAAGGTTTTAGTTTTGGTCTTTATGAACAAGGACGACATACAATCATTCCCATGACTACACACAAACACAAACATAATAGTGGTCTTGGATTTTCTAAACCACCTACACTAAAGAAACCTCATGTCAATCGTATTTAGGAAGATGACGGGTCACTCCTTCAAGCGTCGTCACCCATTTTGCCATCTTCACCCACGGAGTCAATAGACTGGAATCTATCCCTCCTAACTTTTTTTTCTTTGTGAATGCTATCTTCCTAGGTCCTCTCACTTATCAACATGATGGTGAAGACCCATCTTCTCTCCCCCTTTTGTATCCGTACATGATCGAAGAAGACTCACCTTTGATTAATGTTGTCGAGTGCCAGGATGATGACTCCATCCTCACCTACCTTAGTGCGGATGACTCTTGTATTCAACGCACCTTACCATCTAAAATCCAAACGATGCTTGAATGAGTCAACTATAGAAATCATTATCCACACAGAGGATGATACTCACATTGTAAAGATCGACAATCTCTCGACACCTCGGAATCAGCCGCCTTCACTACCTTCCTTTATGCCCGCAATCAATCTTTCGCTTGGTCCTACGCCGACATGCCAGAATTGATCCCGACATTGCTATCCATAACATCACTCAAAACCGAATCCAAACCAATTAAACAAAAATCGAGAAAAATGCATCCACGCATTGCCCTCTTGGTTAAAGAAGAGCTTCAACGAATCCTTTCTCTTTTCTTTCATCTTACCTATTGACTATCCGCAATGGATTTCTAATATCGTACCTATCACTAAAGCAATGGGGGACTTCAGATATGTACGGATTTCTGGGATCTTAACCTCGCTTGCCCAAAGGATGAATTCCCCCTACCTAGCATTGATCAACTTGTTGATCTCACTGCGGGCCATGAGATGCTTTCTCTCATGGATGGTTTCTCGGGATACAATCAAATTTTAGTAGCCTCACCGATCAACATAAAACCACCTTCATTACCCCCTGGGGGACCTTTTACTATCGTGTCATGCCGTTTGGCCTTAAGAATGCTGGTGCAACCTATCAGTGGGCTATGAATTACATTTTTCATGACATTATGCACACTATCCTCGAAGATTATGTCGATGATCTTCTTGGAAAATCCAAACATCATAGTGAACATCTCGATGTTTTAACCATTATTTTCAATCACCTGTTACAATAATGTTCATCTTCAACCAAAGAAATGTGTCTTTGGCGTCCTTTCGGGAAAACTCCTTGGCTTTATCATCTCTTTGCGTGGCATTGAGGTCGACCCAGCTAAAGTCAAGGCTATCTTAGAAATTCCCCCACCCACTAACCTAAAGCAATTGCGTAGTTTGCAGGGAAAACTCCAATCTATCCGGCGTTCAATCTCACAACTCTCGGATCGATGTCAACCTTTCCATCATCTCCTTAAAAGGACATTGTCTTTCAATGGAGCAAGGAGTGCCGCCAAGCCTTTGAGGCTCTTAAAGCTTATCTCTTGCAGCCACCCGTGCTTATCCCACCTCAGGATGATCACCCTTTCTACCTTTACCTTTCTGCCACCAACCATGTTGTAGGAGCCATGCTTGCACATCGTGACTTTGAGCATCGAGAACAAGCAGTTTATTACATAAGCCATACTCTTGTGGATTACGAAACTAGGTATACACACGTCAAAAATTTGTGCCTAGCCCTATCATTCGTGGCAACCAAACTCTAACATTACCTCCTGAATCACAAAACTTTTGTCATCACTAACACTGACCCCATACATTATATGTATGCTAGACCTCATCTAAACCAATGCATCGCCCGATGGCTTATGCTCCTTGCCGACCTCAACCTTGAGTTCGCATACAACAAAAATTAGTCAAAGGATAAGCTATGGCAGACCAACTCATGGAAGCCCCTTTACCAGGGGAACAATTTACTAATTTTACTTTCCCTGATGAACTCATCGTAACTCTTTCGCTCAGTGATGCGTCTTATCCGATGACTCTCTTTTTCGATGGATCTAAATGCTAGCGCGGCAGAGGGGTGAGCGTTGTTCTCATTCCTCTTGAAGGTGAACCTATACCTCTTTCATTCAGGATTGATTTCCCCTGCACTAACAATATAGTAGAATACGAGGCCCTTGTTTTGGGTCTCCGCATTGCGTTATACTTAGGAGTGAAGTCTATTAAAATTTTCAGTGACTCTCAATTGGTAGTAAATCAAGTTACTAGCATCTACCAATGTAAAAATGAGGAACTTCAAAAGTACAAACATTATGTAGATTCACTTTTGACCTTATTTACCCATTATACTATCCAAACCGTTCCACGCTCAACTAATAAATTTACGAGATACTATGGCTTGCTTTGCCTCGCAAATTCCTACATCACCAACTTACTCTGACATATTTGTCTTGGTCCAACAACTCTTTGCCCCATCTTACTTAGTCCCAGATGTTTGTATGGTAAATAATGTATCTACTCACTCGTAGGATACCTGGTATCACCAATTTTGTGACTACCTTACAACCTCTATTCTCCCACCTAGACCTTAGTAGTAATGGAAAACATGCTTTTCTTAAAGGTGTTTCTCATTATGTTGTCATGGGGGACTCCTCTATAAACATGGCTTCGATAGTATCCTCCTTCGATGTCTAACTAGTGCTAAAGTCACTCATACCATCTGATAAGTCCATGACGGAATTTGTGGTGGGCACTTTAGTGGCTTTTCCATGGCCAAGCGGATCCTTCGCCTAGGATATTATTGGCCTACTCTTAATAAAGACTGCTATGAATATGTTAAGCATTGTGTTATGTGTCAACAGCATGCCAACCTTCAACATACTCCCAGCCACCCGCTACAGGTCGCACAAGATCTTTGGCCTTTCTCACAATGGGATTTGGACCTTATTGGTGAGATTCATCCACCTTCTTCGTAACGTCACCGTTGGATCATCATGGAAACTGAATATTACACTAAATGGGTGGAGGCCGTTCCACTTGTTTCAACCAAAAAGGAGATTTTTTTTGAATTCATCAATCATCACATTATTTGCCATTTCGGTGTTCCTCATTGCTTGATAACCGATAATGGCAAATCTTTCAAAAATAAGCATTTACGAGCCCTTTGTGACAAATTTGGTATCAAACTTAGCTTCTTGTCACCCTACTATCCAAAAGAAAATGGTCAAGCCAAATCTTCTAACAAAACCTTAACTAGAATTCTCATGAAAGTCGTTAATGATTCTGGGCAAAATTGGCATGATCACATCCCCTTTGCCCTTTGGGCTTATTGTACCAGCATTCGTACTTCCACTAATGCCACACCATTCTCTCTGGTGTATGGTACCAAGGTTGTCTTACCTCTCGAAATACAAATCCCTTCCCTCAGAATATCTCTCCAGGATATTCTCACCAATGATGACTTCCGCTAAGAGCAGTTAGCCCAATTGGAGCTTCTTGATGAGCGTCGTCTTACCGCACTTGACCACCTTAAAATTTATCAAAAGCACATCAAGCGCACTTATGATAAGTGAATTCATGAGCGTACCTTTAAAATTGGTGATCTTGTCCTCAAAGAGAATCAACATGTAACCAAACTAGAAAAGAGCAAACGTGGAAAATTTTCTCCTAATTGGATTGGGCCTTACATTATCACTCACACTTATGGATCAGGTACTTATCATTTAGCTTTGCTTAATGGTAAACCTGAGCCTGAACCCCTTAATGCCTTGCATCTCCGACCATTCTACTATTGAATTTAGTGTTACATCACTTCTTATCTACCTTGCGCTCGTCCCTTGAGCTCATTTACCACCTCATACACCTTTTTTTTTTCGTGCATCTCAAAGTAAAATCAAACCCACGTGGTTTGATCATCACCTCCTCTTAAAGATGCCTTCTCCTTTTTAGTCTAGTCCATGACTTAAAAGTATCAAAATAACAAGTTCTTAATTATACAATTATGGGATATTCTTGAGTCAAATTTCCTGTAAAACTAGATGCTTCATGTCAAATAGACATCTAGACCTCTAAGCTATAAACTAGATTGCTCTCTCGAAGGACATCAATGTATAAAGCCGCATCTGCTACTATAACTAGACTAGCTCCCTCGAAGGACAGCTATACAAAGTCAGCCTCTATCAGAAGCTTCTTGCATTGATCAGCTTCATGAAGACCTCAAGAACAACAAAATGCATATCCCATATAGACTTCCCGCATCGATCATTCTATATCCAGAAAAATAAAAGTAGTATTCAAAAGTACTTTTGAGTCATGGACTTGTCTATTTTGGTTTGGTTCTCTTCCGTCAGAATAATCACCTTATAACAAGTTCTCTGCGCCCCAACCATACCATCCACCTCACCTCACCATTCTTCACAATAACAAAACTCAAGGGACATGCGTATATCCGATATATTGTGATTATACAACTCTTTTCACCTATTGAATTCTCACCTATGCAAGGTACCTAGGGATTCAAGCTCATCCTACGATAATATGTGGTTTGTTTAGCTCTTTCCAACTATGGGACACTTTTTCCTCTTTTACCTGAATCTAGGATTGTGTGTTGATCTTAATTAGGACACGGTTTCCTATGCTTGGGTAAGCTAACCCTCACTTCACCTATACCCACACCAACACCAACAACATTACTCTACCAACATCAAACTTTTACCAACCAACAAATTGCCTAACCACAACCAAATTGCTCAATTCACTTCTCCCCGGTCCTAAGGAGAACTACATCGATCCGAGGCCCCTCCTTGCTTTGTAAAATGGGCTATGTAGGCAGCACTTAGGAGACATGGGGTCTCCCAAGGTTAGATCAACCATCCCCTACCATAACCTATCATGTGTTGTGTTTTCTTTAAAAATATAAATATTTTTATGTATTTTTATTGATAACACTCACCTTGATCCTTTATCAATCCAAACATTCAAAACACAAATATTCTTATAATTATCACAAAATAAAATCAACATACATATTACATTTTATTTAGATGTTAAACAAATACATCTTCTCTATCATCGACGCACGGGTCAGAATCCTTATTTATTCTTCTACCCCTATGTATGAAACTCACTTAGACCCCGCGCCTCGTCCCGAACCAGGTAGTGATGGTGATTGTCGACGCCGCTCACATGGCCTCTCCATACTCAAAGGTACCACTACTATTGGTTCCTCCCACTGATCCACCAATCTCTCCTGTAACATACGAATCTTCCCTCTCGCATGGAGGAATCTTGCCTCTAGTCTCTCCACTCGAGACTGCGAAGCCTCTAACAATCCCATGGTCTTGTTCACCTGTGTTTGAAGCTGGTGAACTAAACCCTACAGGCGGTCTCTCTCCATGGTAATCACAGCTATGTCAGGATGATCAGCCCTCTCGTGTGTACTTTGCATCTTTGCTGCCCACCATAATCTATAAGACTCTGTCGCTCCTGCATCCATTACCCTGCGATCGGTTGCTATCTCTTCTGGTCCTTCTGGAAGAGTTGGTCGTGGAGGTGAGAATGGTGCCTTGGCATTGATCCTTCTGTATGGTCTATGATCCATGGGTATATCCTGAACAAATCCAAATTGTCGTCACACGCGATCTAGAGGAATCCTCTCGTACTCTCCTAGCCTGTGTCCTGCGATCCACCTCACTCGCTCTACACCCCTCAAATCCTTAGCTATGTTCACCATCACCATGTAGTTCCCATAAGGCCTCCAATGGATATCTGCAATCGTCATCATCTCCAACTTCTACCTATAATACTCAACATTATCTGTCACAATCTCAGCTCTTACCTCTTGCTCTGTCTAGACCCATCGCCTGAATCCCAACCTCTGCACTCTTGTCTCTCCTACCTAGATTGGTCGGCCTATTGGTCGCACACACACAATGTGCTCATAGGCCCAACAATGTAATAAGTATGCACAATCCAGTGTAGTCCTATGATTTCACCTGCATGCCCATAAACCCCTGTATAGCTCCGCCAGATATGCGGGTGCCCACGCGAAAGTAACGCTACCTTCTATCATCTCATGAATAATACACATCAATGATTTTGGAAATATTCCCCGTCTGCTCTAGGTAATGCATAATACCCCACTACTATCATTAATACCATGGCCAACCTTGTTGCCTTAGGGTGTGCCGCAAACATTATACCATAAGTAAATGTCACGCCTCACTGTGTCAAATCTCGTGACGGCTGGACCAAATACTTCCATTATCGCTGCTGCTGCATTGGGCCCTACCTAATACACTGGTCTTCCCATTGTAGAAGTCTCAAAATTTGAAACACATCTTCTAACATCACTGTCATTTCCCCTATTGGTAGATGGAAGGTATTCTTTTCTGGATTCCATCTCTCAATCAGTGCCTACAACATAGCATGATTGCATGTGATTCATGAATAATAGTGGATTCTCGCTTAACCCCACATGGTTTATTAATGCCCACTCCACTGGTGTTACATCCGCTCGGACCCATGACAACAATGCTGGTACCCTATCATTCATCATCAACCTTGCCTCTTCCTGCACACATCAAACCAATGAACAACAAGCAGCAAATGAATCCCCAAGTGTTTTTTATCAGAATCTGTAACTTTACATAGTAACCGATATCGGTTACCTAACCAATACCGGTTAGGCCTAAACCAATATTGGTCACTGTTCATACTATCCATCCTACTCAAAAACACCACCTATGATACCTTATTCGCTGGTTTACCCCTCTCTGTACCTATAAACATATCTAAAACACCTTATTACCTACCCTATAACACTCATCCCATCCCAAACCCTTGCCTATCACCTTTTTACCCACTTATCTTACCACATCCTATTTATAAGCATGTAAAATATCATTCCAACCAAAACTTATACCTCTTAGGATGCAGCAGCTTGAGGTGGAACCTGTCTTCTCTCTCCTCTCTGCCCACTAGATGCTTCTCCTTGTTTAGCCATGTCCACTAGACTCTTCACTATAACTTACCTTTACACCTTCTTAATCCAAGCCCACGATCACTTTACCTGTCTCTTTCCTCCTTATCACTCAATTCTCCCATGCAACTACCCTGTATGGATGACAACAGCCTCGCATCCTCATATTTAACATGTTGCATGACTCTAAAAATAAGAATTTAAGTTGCCTCCCAAGCTTTTCTATTTTTAGAAAAGCTCGTTTTAACATAACCAATGTCGGTTACCTAACCAAGATCGGGTCAGATAGTGACCGACATCGGTTAGCTAACCGATATCGGTCAACCTGTCTCCTTTTGCTTATACCTAGGCCTTTTCTTTGTTTTTTGCAAATTTTTGGTGGTGCCCACCTCTTTTCCCTGCATAACGACATCATTATCAACATCCATCATCATAATACCATCAACATTTCAACACATATGCATATAATCAAAACATCATCAACATCATCTATATACATCAAATTCCAATACCATCGACAAAACACATGCAACATTATAATATATGCATCAAATCAACAATTATACACACCATATGGATCAAACTCATCATCTATATATCATCAAATCAATGTCAAAATATACAAATTACCCTACATGGGGCCTCTGTGATCCCAAATACAAAGTCGGCACGCAGGCCACTGTCTCTGTCAAACTCTCGACTCGGCTCGCAGGCCGGTCTCTCATGTCAAAAATATACTCGGCTTGTAGGCCAGTATCAACTATACAAAATGTACTCACTCGCAGCAGTGGATATACAACAAAAATGAATACATAAATCCTATGTGGGCACGCAGGCCTCTATATGCACACTCGGTTCGCAGACCGGTGTCTCTATCAAAAAATCAACTATCCAAAAACATCTCCACTCTGGGCGACTCACTCTCTCCCTCCCTCGGCTCATCCCTCAGCTGGCCCCGGTCTCAAATCTTACCTCCTACCCATCATCGACCCACCAGCCTATGGTCACAGAAACCTATGTGACTGTGACTGGGAAATTTCAGCTCTATGTGCCGCATATGGCTGATAATCTTCACCGGTACCATCCAAGACGCGTCCCGATAGTAATGGGACGCCACTCTCACCTCCATGTACTGGGCCTGTGCCACCATGGCTAGTGGGGCTAGTCCCCTGGCTCCTAATAGAAGTGGGCCCTGCCCTACATGTACACCACGACCACCGAACTCAGACTGTGGTGGCGGTGGAGCTGCCATCAAAGACTGAACAGGGACCTGAGGCTGTGCCTATACCTGAGGTTGTGCATGTGCTTGTGCTTGTGCCTGCACCTATACCTATACCTGCACTTCGCCAACTGCCCCTGTAACACTCTAATCTGTGCCTATGCAGTAGTAAGCTACCCATATAATAACTCCACCTGACCCAAGAGATGGTCCCTCTCCGCTATAACAGCCGCCAAATCTGGCTGTGCTAGCTGTGCTCTCATGGCTGCCCTCTACCCTACCCACCAAACCAAAAATGAACCTGTAACTCCGACATCATCCACCATATCATCTGTCGGTCTCTCTGCTACCCAGACTGGGTCAAATGGCTGTGGTATAGGTAGTGGTGCCTCTACATCCTCCCTCCGATACTGTGGGAAGGGAGGTGGCTCATCTGCTTTGTAATCCTAGCTGTCGTCGTACCCTCTCTAGAGGAATCCTCTCGTACTCCCCGTCTCTGTCCAGATATCTAGAAGATGTACTGGATCCAACGCAGCTATGCTCGGGCTCCCCCATGGGGCTGATGGCCTCTGTATGGCCTCCATATAATATCTAAGGTAGTTAGGCCCTCTAACATATGCTTGTAATAAGTGACATCCTACCCTGCGATAACTACTCGTGGCTAGCCCACGACCCCCAACCACCTCTGAAACCCATATCTATAAACTTCCTGTGGCCCTGGCTATCTGGGGCAACCCTACTAGTTATAAACACATGATATGCTCGTAGGCCCAGTAGTGTAACAAGAATGTCGAACATATACCAAATCACCTCATACGGCGATAGCCCCAGAGCTCTCTATATAGTTATTGCGGATACATGGGTGCCCATGCGTAGTAGGTGTGCTCCTCCACCATCTCATGTAACACTCCCATTAGAGCCCATGGGAAGCAGCCTCCCTCTGAGTCAGGGAGGGCGAAGCAGGTGATACCGATCATCATCAGCACGGCAAGTCGTGTCTCCTGTTGATGAGCGCAATACATATCACCGTAGCAGATGCTCGCACTATGATACGTAATAAATGGGGCTACATCCTTGAATACCTATAGGATTATATCCATCGCTATCTCAACATCCACCTGGAACACCTCCTCACCAATGAAAGGCGGTCTCGGGATGCGATACACATCCTCTAAGGTGACTGCTGCCTCTCCGAGAGGGGAGATGAAAGGAATTGGTTGTCGGATCCCATCTCTCGATGAGGGCAACCATCAGGCTATGGTCCCTATCCACAACCCTATACCTCTAGACTCCACCGAGTCCAACCTCCCGCATAACTGCCCATTGCGCTACGGTCACATATGGCTGCATCCACTCTAGTAGAGGTGGCATCCGATCTCGCATGGTCAACTGCTGGCGTGCCTGCAAAAATAACCCACTCCGTCAGGCCTACCCTTCACAAAACAACTACCTTAACCCTCTATACTCACTCACCCACCCAATCACAACCCAACTCTATAAACACATCTACACCCACCTATCTTACCCTATACATCTATAAATCCTTCTCCCCCTGCAACCCTATAATCTATCCTACCCGCCCAATACAACACCCAAAACAATTTTACAACCCTACCTCCTACCCATGGTGACCGGTATCGGTCACCCTCGACCGCCATCGGTCCCCCACCCGCAGTCTATGTCCCAAATTTTATGAACCAACATCGGTCGACACATGACCGATGTCGGTCTCTGTAACCGCTAATCTACACCTAGACCTATGACCGATGCCGGTCGACTAGTGACCGACATCGGTCACTATGGGGTTTCGGGCTCCAGGATGTGCCATAGCTCCAAATCTCCTTAGCAGGGTCCTCAACCAATCAAGCTCTACCTCCCGATCTCTGGGGCCTACCAATAACTCACTCACCCACTCAACTAGTGCCAACTTAGCCCAAATACATGACCCAATCAATTCAAAACTCACACAAGAAAAAGTTGGCACTCAAATTCCCAATGTGAAAATGACATGCCGTATTTTTTCTTTTTATAGGTTTTGACCTCTAACCGATATCGGTTAGGGTGCGCCCTAGAAGACCGATATCGGTCTTCTGACCGATATCGGTCACCCATAACCGATATCGGTTACCGGCTTATCTTAACCTAACTCCTGCCCTTATCCACCAATCTCCATTTTTCACCACATCACCTACCCCTAGCTTTGCTGAATAGCCTTATTTTGAATTCAACCGACCAACCCAAGGCCAAAACCAACCAACTCGGCTCGACCCAAGGCTACAAACAACCAACTAGCCTAACCCAAGGTCGAACCAACCAATCGCCCGGCCTTAAGGCCGCAACCAACCAATCAGCCCGACCCAAGGCCGTAATCAATCAATCGGCCCGACCCAAGGCCGCAACCAACCCATCGACCCGACCTAAGGCCGCACCCACCCAATCGACCTGACCCAAGGCCCCAACCAACCAACTAGCCCGAACCAAGGCCGTAACCAACCCATTGGCCCGACCTAAAGCCGCAACTAACCCATCGGTCCAACCTAAGGCTACACCAAACCAATCGGCCTAACCGAAGGCCGCAACCAACCAATCAGATCGACTCAAGGCCACAACCAACCTAATCGGCCCAACCCAAGGCCGCACTAATTAAATACCTCGACCGAGGCTCACAAATTACGATTCTATCCACCCATCCTATAGCTATTTGTTCAATCGAGCTCACTGTCATGTTTTAGCATGCCTAGGATAATTGAATTGATCACCACCTGCCAGCTTTGCCTAGACGAGGTCGTGACATTTATCTCAACCAAACCAACCATTTGAGTACACCGCCGAACATGCCTAAACATTCCGGTACCTTACCCGTTATATCCCTGGAGCTACTTCCTATGCCTTGGATACCGAGATTATATCAACCTTGTTTAGATAAAATACGACCTTTGCCTATGAATTACTTATTTTCTCTTCAAATCATGTACCACAGTCGCACTATTACATTTCAACGTGCTTGGATTCCTTGAACTTACCCCACCATCTTACCATCATCTCATCATCATTCACCCTTTATCAACCCTATCCCTGATTTCACGTCACCTCAATCTGTGATAGATTTGAGGGGGATTACCTATACCCTTAACTGGGGCAACCACTTCTTATTATTGTCAAGAGTCTTTGCTTTACAAGACAAGCTACATGACAACAAGGGGCAAATGTAGACACCAAATTTGGGTCTTACGACACCCTGTACCCCGTATCTTGTCCCGCAACCTAACCCTACCTCACCACCTAAACCTTACACACTGAATTATTTATTAATTACCTTATGATTAATAAATCCACATCTCCAACCCTGCCACCTCACCTTGCCACCTCACTATGACCTAACCCTAACCCTAAACTAACCTAATTAATACCTATGACTTGGTCCAGACCCACACCCATGACTCATCACCCCTCACCCGCATCAAAACAAACCTAATAATGACTTGACCAAGCCCACAAATTGTAACATCCTCATTTTAGACAATAGAACAAGTCAATTTTTTTTTTTTTTTTTGATAATTGCATCCTGGTTCTAAATACCTAATTTAGAACTCACAATCAAATAACCATTCTTATAACAGACAACCATATGCAGCTGTAATGACTCGGAGTACCTCCGATCTATTCATTCCATGACTCGGTAATCTACCGATCTATTCATGAGTAATAAGAGTTGGCGTTTTTATTTAACACTTCACTCTTGCGGTTCTCTTCCCTATTCTGGGATTCAGAATGCTCTGTCCAAGGAACCTAACTGAATAATTGTTACCATTATTCATCGGCATCTCATCCCTTAGACTAGGTGAATTAGGACAACGCAATCAACAGCTTGCGATACTTTGGCCAAAGATTTGAAACATCTTTTTTTATGTCTCGTATTCCTTAACGACATACTCATCAACTGAATACGCCCTTCACCCCATTCTTATGTTATGTAGAATGTCTTATACCAAATTCAATCAGGTCCCTCCTATCTCAACTTAATCACTCGGAGACAGATTAACAAGGTGATAATGTTATATGGATGCCCACGAGGATTAGGGATACGATGACATACTGGTTCAACCCTAGTTAAACCAATGTGTCAAGATACCCCGAATCTCCTAGGCAACCTTATAACGTGACCACATTCCTAATCGGTCCCTGAGTAACTCGTTCGAGATCAAAGTGTAAATCTTAGCGATCAATGCAAAGGGTGTCGTCATAAGTCACCTGCATTGTTGTAACTTCGAGAAGATCCTAATCTTCTGAGGTACAATCTGCGCATTGACTTGTGCCAAACCTTTAAATCCACCTCGAAAAGATCTACTTATTAAAATGTGTTACGCACGTTGAGTTTAAATTACATTAAAGACGTCCCCCTAAGGTTAGCCTTTCCCGATCCCTGGATTCTTCATCTAAGGATGACCTTCCTCAATAAAACCCATTACACAGAGGAGTTATTAAGACCAAGGTCTCATCACGGAGTTCATAGAATATACATAATTCTAAAACAACGGAATTGGACAATATCTCATAAACTTCACATGAGATTGCCATCTGAACCCCATTAGGTTTATATCAGTTCTCCTAACTGAATTTATATCATACTTATTAGTATCAAGATATAAATGATTAAGAATCCAATTAAATGTTGTCCTGTCATAATCAAGACTAGGGATTAGTAATTTAATTCAGCTTGATTAGCGTTCTGCTTAGGTTTATTTTAATCCTATCTTTTAGAAAGACAATGATTTAAATTTCAATTTTGCTTTCGATAGAACAAATTAGAACTACTAAACACTCATAAGAATTCAATCACATTTTCTTGTAAGCTTTCATTGACAATCACAAAAGTCTCCAAATTATACAAAGATAACATTGCCCCTCAGGTATATAAACCGAAGAAGGTCAACTATCAAAATAAGAATACAACACATAAGTAGCAAATACTTATTTCTATTCCTTTCTTAACTATACAAATACATTTTATGCATTCAAAGATACTTCTGATACAATGCTCAACGGAAAAGGAACATCTTTCCACATATAGTACATTTAGAAAATCAAGATGTAATTCATTATAAATCAAATTAAACAATTTGATCATCCTATCGATCTGCATTGCTTTTACCACTTACGACATCCATCTCGCAAAAATTATCAACATGGGTCGAGCTTCAATGAACCGAGCATGATAAGCACTAACTCTTAAAACAATTGCAATCCGTCAATTGTTTTCATTAAACACCCTGTTTAAATGATATAAAATCACCAAACAAGTAAACATGATTTAGACTATACGTTAGGAATATATCATGTCTATAACGTGTAATAATAATTTTCGTTACAGAGTAGTCCTATATACTTCTCAAATATTTCATCAAAATATTAGGGATCAAGAAGAACAAAAGTATCCTAAGCAATTATTCATTGTAAATCCCAAGATGAACAATCATCAGACAAATCATGATATTCAACTTAAAAAGAGGAATACCATATCAATCTT
This sequence comes from Taxus wallichiana var. yunnanensis, assembly GCA_018340775.1. Lineage (NCBI taxonomy): Eukaryota > Viridiplantae > Streptophyta > Pinopsida > Cupressales > Taxaceae > Taxus > Taxus wallichiana. The sequence continues at coordinate 606,315,500 of CM031244.1, forward strand.
GATACCGTCATTATGTAAAAACAATTACAGATGTTAGTTAAACAATTATATCAACTTATAATTTACAACAGAAGAGAAATAAACAAATTGTACATGTTTCCCCTCGAACTAGCTCATGTCTATACCATCTTTCCAAAAGCAAGGCATTCACTTAATACACATGCTAATAAATCAGTTGAGTCCATCATCAACACCACCGTTTTATTAAAACTTACAATAAAGCAACTACAGTACAGTAGCCTTCTTGCCAAACAACGGCGTCTATCTACCAAGCGGACTCAGTATGACCTTACGCAAGAAGCGGCAGGACAAGAAGATAAACACCGCCAAGCTACTGTTTAGGTACAATGACAACTCCTAAATTCAATCATGCTCAAGAATGGATATCTATGCAAAGAAGACGTAACACGCCAACAATCCCTATAACAACCTACAACCCATTCAAACCCTTTCTACACTGAAAGGCTTTTAGACACAAGGTCGAAATCAAAGGATCTCCTTTGTTATCGCAGTCAACCAAAGACTCATGATCATTTAAGCAATGACATTTCCCTACGACTATGCGAAGGGATTTTTAAACGAAATCCAAGCAGCATGCACAGCCACATCAAACTGGAATGTAATCAGAAGGAAAACATAACATAGAATATCGTAATCACCCCTGAACGCAATCAGAGTTGAAAGTATGGTATTCATGACCTACTTAAAAGGCCATAATTCATGTTATCAAGCTAATTAAAGAAAACCAACAAAGCCAAGAACATTACATGTTCATACTCAGGCTTATACGTAAAAAAATGGACACTGATTACCACGCAAGGATTTTAAAACTAAATCCATAAACAAGATAATAAGATAGCTTTTTCCAAAAGCCGATAATAAGATATCTTCCCATACTCAAGGAACCCAACAAAGTGTCAAAACACTAGTAAACTAAACAAGCTTAATTGAGGCAGGTACTGTAGTTACCTAGAAAGGTTTCAACTGAACCCGAGTAACAGTATATCAAATAAATAATAAACAATGATTCCCAACTGTGCCAACAATGATAAACATTAAAAATCGAGGCTTAAACAAATTAATGATTTCATAACAAGAATTCCCACCGAACCTCTTCAATATTCTCGAACAAGATTACACAGAAGGAAATGTAACAGTACAACTAGGAGTCTGTACCTAAATTTATTACAAATTACAGAGGTCGTATGACCTGTTACTTCTTCAAGACTCCAACGAAACTCAAATTACCAATATTCAAAGATATATAAAGCTTCCACAGTGGTCCATAGTGTATGAATCATTCAATGGACTCTACAGAGTCGTTTCAAATAAAATAAACATATATATATATATAAACGGGTTGAATCCCCATAACCTCCTCGCAAGGGAAAAACAACTCCAAGAAATTCGTAATGAATATTGTAACACAGTAAGTTATCTCTTCACAATAACTATAAAATTTCATAACGAAACCCAGCAAGAATCAATAATCACCACTAAATAATAACCACAACAAGCTTACAAAAAGTTCAATTTAACTGAACAATCACACCAATGTCCATCAGTATCCCTCCCGACCAGTATCCACAACAAACATCAACGGCAAGTATCAGCAACAAGCATCGACTACGAGTATAAATCGACAAGCTTCACAATGGCTTGTACCCATCACGAGAATAATTTATGGGCTCTCGCAGAGCAGCCGAGCATACATTCTTTTCATATATTTTGCATATTTAAGCCAGAATGCAAAACAAAAAGAAATATAGAAACAGTTCGAATATAATAAACACCCCTCAAGGGTTAAATGAAAAATCGAACCAGCAGGAAGATTCAGTGCCAAAAATCACACAAGGCTACCATAGAAACCATCTATTTCCATAAATCATTTGAACAGAGTTGTTCTAATGAAATCATTTGAAGAAGAGCAAGATTTTTAAAAGTTAGGGCCTAACATGCCTGGATATTTGCTCAAAATTCCGAAGCAGACCACTGAAAGAGCTCGGACTTTCTTTTCCTTTTCCAAGTTAGAGCCACCAACAAAATTTTGCTATTTCCATGACTTATATATTTTCCTTGCCAGAGGAAAGAGCTAGATACGCTCATACTCACCATGCAACACCAAGAAGACTGGTGCGAAGAACCAGTGAACAGGCAGAGGGAAAACTGAATTCGTGATAAGCCAAACAAAACATTAACTTTCCAATTTGCATGCCTTCTCACGAATTCCGAGCTCGACTTCCGAGCTCATTAATTGCATTTACTCCCAATTTCCCACTCAAACTCCACTGCCACCGACCGCCATAGTTGGCGATAGACAAATAAAATTTCAAGACCATTTTCAGTTTTGGCGACCTGCCACGTCGGCTCAAGTTAGCCGTTTCTAAAACTTCTACCAATACCTGTCCTTCATACTTATCCTTTGCATTTAATGACATAGAAAAAGCCGCCCATGGTTCGCATCCCTCCATAGGTCCCCTTACATCCTTGTTCAATAGTTAGGTTAGTAACTTAGGTTAGAATTTAGGATAACACCTAGTCTAACTTCTTAGAACATAGATATTAACTTAGAACATTAGCTCTTAGCCTAGGTCTAGGTTAGATTAACACTAACCCCTAGGTTAAGTTTAGTTTTAGGTTACTAACATTTATAATTCCAGTTAGGTCTAACATTTCTTACGCTCGGAAAAAGACCCACAACATGCATTCTCGAACAGGGTTAACTCCTATACTGCCATTAGGCTACAAAATTATATGTAACTGAATTATTACCTAGTCTGCGATCAAGACCTTCCAGATATATTTAGATATCGGGAACCAATCCTTTTCACACGATCAACCCGAGTCATACTCGGACTATCTTATTCAATGCATCTAGACCTTGCAACTTGTTCAAGGTCTGTAATTTTAATTCATCACGAACAAACTTAAAGCAATACTTGGATCAATTCCACTGATCCAAGGCTAGGTCTTATGGATGGATAACTCCATAATTCATTCCAAGATCAGATTAAACTCAGGTGGGAATTGAAAGAAATAAAAGAATCCAATCATATTCTGACTCAATCAAAGATCTGAAATCTACACAGAAGATACAATACATATCAAGCATGACTTCTCAATCAAGGAACACATCCTTTTTACAAAGAAATCACATATCAACACTTGTATGCTCAGGAGGAAGTAACAACAGTTCAGGGTGTTACACAAATGATCCCTTAGGAGAAAAGGAGGGAAAGTTGGCTATTTTACTAAAAATAGCCAACTTTGACCTAACCGACATCGGTCCCTACTCGACCGGCATCGGTTACATAACCGCCATCGGTTCCCTATAAATGACCTCCCCCAACCAAAACCAAAGGATCAGATTTTCATTGGCAAGGACCCCGAATTCATTTGCAAGAGAGAGACAAGTGAAGGAGAGAGAGGAGTTTTGCAAAGAGGAATATCGAGCCCAAGACTATAACTGAACAACTAGAGCATTGTCACACTCATCCAAACATGGGGAGAGTCGAGGATAGCTTCATCAGATCACTTCCGATTGTTGGATCATCCCAACTGAGCCTTGCCTTTGCCACTGCATTCTTTGGACCTGCATCCACATCAAAAACTAGTAAGTAGTCTCTTTTATCACCTTGTATGCTTCTAGACACTACTTTGTGAACTTTTAATTCATAGGGATTATAAGCTCACTCCTGGATCTACTACCCGGAAATAACCTACACCTAACCTTCAGTCATCCATCTCTATATTTCCCCAAAGACAACTCTCCCACTCTCTGAGTCTTCTCTATCTCCCTACTACTCCCCTCAACCATCTACCAACCTTCCAAACCTCATAACCACCTTACACCAACCTCCATTTAAAAATACCTAAATCACTTCCCCTACCGATATCGGTTATTCCCTACCAGTACCGGTTTTATAACCGCGATCGGTTATCCAGTGACCGACATTGGTCACTGTGACTTATACCAAAACCAACCTTTCACCTATTCACCTCAAAACAATCTCATGTCCAGCCTGGTCTATCCCTGTAACTTGATCTGAACATATCAATAACCAGTGACCAAACAAACAACATGACATTCTATTATTGGTAGTTTAGTCTCTATTGCTTTTAGTAACGAGATACCTAAATCGTGAGTTCACAATAGCTTCTTTATTATCATTTGCATCAATTTGTATTAAAAGGGAACTGACCACCTTCAAAAGGAAGTCTAATATTTCCTAGGCCCAAGGTAGTTCCCTAACTTATTGTCTAATTAAAATATGGTGGTCTTGCATTCTTATTTACAGGTAGTCCTTCCCAGACAAAAAGGAGCTCTTCACAATTGGTCTGATCTCTCTACGGTATGTGCACACCTTCCCAACACTCAACAGGTATTCCTCCTAACCCTAACCCCTATCTGTTTCTCAAGAGAATGAAAGGATAGAATTAACTCTATTCTGGAACAAAATTCTATGTAAAACACCAAGGTATGCGAATCTTTGATGATTTTAGCAAAATATGGAGAAACATAACAATTGAAAGTATCAAAATGGTTAATCATCCCTTCAACAAGGATATGTGAATCAAATAGAGGCCCATATCTATACTTTTCCACTCAATCTTTGATCATCTATCAAAAATCTTGAGTTACAATGAATTAATGAAGCATTTAGCAATCACTATTTAATCATGACCTAAGGTGCACCTAAAGGTTTACAAACAATCTCTCGAAGTCAAAGAAGGTAAAGTGATTTTAACTTTGTTTATCTCTTTATCGATGAAAGCTCTTCTCGAATGTGAGATTGTAAATGCCACTCAACTATAACAAGAAATGAGACCATGTATGATCAAGAGAGATTTTAAACACAAGACTGCAATGAAAACAAGAAACACAAATTTGAAATGCATTCTCAAATTAAAGCATTCATAGATTTTTCTAAAAGACAACACGAATAACTAAAAATGATCAGATTTATCAATGAAGGAAATGTTTTGAAAAACAATCTCAAAGCTTGTTAATGGCTATACATGTGCAACCAACTTAACATGATTTGAAATCTAATACAAGAGAGTTACATGAGTTTCTCAAGTGGTCACTTAGAGAATGGGTTTCTTCCTAGATTTTCCCATGAAATTTTTAGTTTTCAGATTTTTAAACTCTTCCAATGCTTTGCATGAAAAATTCATGAATATATAACATTCAATCTCCTTTGAGCCTTCTTTCCCAAGAAAAGAATATGCCAAACAATCAAATTTGTTACAAAAATTCCATCATGATTCACAAACAGGATATTTAACATATTTGCAACAAAAGTTGCCAGGTGTTTCGAAAAGGTGAATCATTAAGGATTTTTGCATCATAGTTTCAACTGGGAGCATGTTTTTCCTCCTTCTTTCATGTAACATGCTCCTCTTTCATCATTTCACCTTAACACTTTCCAAAATTTGACTCTACAACTTTTGGATTTGATATTTCACATTTTTGGATGGGTTAGGTGAAAATTCATTTCAAAAACATCTCTAATCTTCAAATTGATTCTCAAAATGGATTGTATTGGTCCTTGCAGGCACAAACAACATGAATTTGTCAAATTTTTTATGAAAATTGATGCGAAAATGCATCTCGCAAACTTCTTGGAGCTCAAAGGGCGTACCAAACTAAAAATACACACATTACCATTGATATTCCTTTATCCTTTAATTTGAGCCCTCCACATGTCACAATGTGATTGGAAATGGGCTTGGGATCACTTTTTGACATTTTAACACTTTTGGAAAAATATAAAAATTTGAAAATTTTCTCCACCTCTCCGCCTTTTGAAAATGAGCTTGACACGTGTCCCAAAGTGGGCCCCATTGGAATCATAGACCGATTCTACACATTTCCACCTTTTTTGGAAAAAGGAAAATTTTCCAAAATATCCCCACATCTCCGCCCTTCCACCCTTTGCTTCTGATATGGGTCCTAGCAGACCTGCGCTCCAAAATTTCATTTTATACCTATTTTGCCAAAAAGGAAAAATTTCCATATTTTCCCCACGGGCCCATAGTTGTGCCTCTGACCTTGCCACGTGTTCATCTGTGATTCATTGCGGGGTTTTGGCTCATTCCTACATTTTCATATATTTTTCCAAAAAGACAAAAATCTCTAAGTCTTCCGCCAATCTGCATCCCCCTCCTTTGATGCAAATGTGACACGTGTCCACCTGTGATTCACTGTGGAGTTCTGAATGTTTTGTGACTTTAATATTTTAACCAAATAAAGTCAAAAAACTTCAAAAGAACCCAACCACCCACAATTCCATCCTTGGCTCTAAAGCCGCCACATGTTCCATTTTGATTCGTTGTGGGCCCTAGGCATTTTCTTTACTCTTTAACTCTTTTTCCAAAATGCCTTAAGGCACAAAAAGACCCACCACTCCTCCTCCAATCAAAACATGCCACATAAGCACATTAGGACTAATCAGAGTAAAGCAGAGCCATGGGACCAAATTCACCCTTTTGCCAAAAAAGCAAAAATCAATAAGTTAAAACAATTTTCTTGTCATCCCTCGGCTAATTAGAACAAGCCACGTTGCTGATGAATGTTGAAGAAGAAATTGATGGGCAAATGATGCCCGTCTGACCGTCAAAACATAGAAAATGCTAGGGATGCCCTAGAATTTGATTTTTTCGCTAAGGATGACAAATTTCTCGAAATTAAACCAAATGAAACATGTTTTCAAAGCATTTTTTTATCATGGAATTGGATTTTCAATGGAATACAAGTGAAAATCGATCAATTTTAAACTTCCACGATCGGAAAAAAAGGAAAAATGGAAGAGCCTCGTAGATTTTGGAAAAAATAGGGCACAAAACAAGGCACACATGCAAATTTCTTTCAAATTGGGGCAAGACAACAAGTTTGTGAGCATTTCAAGGCATTCGACTGGAGGGAAAAGTTATAGACCACCAATTTTAGAGAAAAATGTTTTAGAGCATGCAGAATGAAGGAAAAATTTAGGGAAAAATAGTGCAAGCTCAAAAATGGCACCAATAATGTTTATGCAAGGAAATAAATCGATATGTTTTTCGATATCAAAATAAACGAGATATATGGAAAAATGGTTCAAATATTTAATTGGAAATTAATAGATCTTTGTTCGTATACATTTTTATGCTTTAGAAGTAAATTTGGAAAAATGAGATATAAAACCTTGAATAGCCTGCACTTCCATTGTTGTATTCAGTTTGAGAAATATTCAATAGTCTCCCTTACAAAATTACTATTTTAAAAGATGTTTCTTTTTCTTTCTTTTGCAAAATCTATGTATCTTCGTATCTTTCCTACTATCGGTAGCTATATCTTCTTCTTTCTTCTAAAAAATATCTATAAATTTTTATTTTTATGACCACATCTACGTTCTTGTTCTTTCCCCATAAATCTCTAAATGAGAAAATATCGGTCCCAATAGAGTGAAAACCAAAACTTGATTAATTCAAAATCAATATTTTTCTTGGGCCTCAAAATATTGGCTAAGTGCCAAAGGGCATGTGTGCATGCGGGTCTAGGAAGAATAATGGCACGTGGGGAAACCTGTGTAGGACAAGGGTTTCAGAAGGGTTTAGGAGAAACCAGGGTGCACGTGCAAGGTAGGAAAACTGGATCTAAGGACTTATCCATAGTCAGCATTTTGGAGGCACTTGATGAAAAACATGATCTAAATAGGTGTGTTGAGTGGATAATGTGACAACCTGGAGACTTGGTGGTCAAGAAAATAATATTCCACGCATGGAAGGTTCTCAAAATACATCATTACGAGAAAGTGGAGAGCTCAAAAAAAAATAAGCATGCTCCATTGGAGGACCACGTGGACACTTGGCAAGTGATCTGATCCTGAGGAAGGCATGGTGGTGGGTGGTATACCTATTTGTAGAGATGCTCTAGAGTAGGGAAGACACACTTGAATGGAGAAAATATGATAGACATCGTGTAATATCATGAGGGAATGCATCAAGAGTGTGATGTTGCAGTAATATTAAGATTTTTGAGCACTTAGTGACGAGGGTTATGATGGATGAATAGGCCTCGTATGGTGTTAGAATCTATAATAAGGAATGAATTAGAAGAGAATAGTTAAAATGTCACACCAAGGAAGGTTTGTAAGAGATAACTTTGAAGTCCTTTGATATGTATGGTATATAATGACCACTTTTGAATGTAATGTGGTTACTGGTATTGTGATCAATATGAATATATGGCTATGTTATGAATATATGGTTCATGGGTTTAAAACCCAGTGTCTCTTATTTATATTACGAATCATATTTTTTTTTATATGATGTTTCTCTTATTATTTGCATGGGTATATAGATGTAATAGCTCATCCTATGCTTTTAGAATGAGTGCATGAAAATTTACATTTCTGCATCTAATTTTCTATCAATGGCAAGATCTTCTCACAATGCTCACATAAAGGAGGGATTGACACATGCGCGTGCCTTGGGTGAGTACCCAATGCCCACCGGGTGATAGGCTGACATGCATGGGATTAGAAATTTTTGGATTAGTGGACAAGGACCTCAACCATCTAATTTTTTTTTTTTTTTTGAGATGTCTTTGTACTTACTTGACTATTAAGGTGTTGAGGATGTTGTAGAGCATGTACGTAGTGTGAACTGCTATGGCCTGCAAAGGAGATCACTATGCGAGCAAAAGGAATGTTATTTTACAACAAAATTGTAAGAACGCATGCATAGTTGGTACTGCAAGTATGAACCCCATCGAGACGGTGGTAGATAACACTACACTACAAAATGCCTACTTCGATGAATTTCGTATCCTTGAGTTTGAATAGAAGAGAATCGGCGTGGTGAAGGAGATCCAACAAGGAATAGTAGAGAGTGTGTGGGATTACGATGACCATTTTAAAAATATCTTATCAAAGATATCTTATGATATTCACCCCTCTCAGCATGCTCAGTGGTTTTTTGGAGGATTGATAACACCATCTAGGAGTGCTTTCACAAAAACTTTCACGCACCGCGTGCGCGGCCTCGAGGCTTCCCTACACATTGAGGTTGTTGGAAGCATGGATACTGGTGTTAGCCCCTTCCTTGAGGCTCATATTTATGTAATGGTGAAGTAACTAGAGAGTATATATGTGAACTCAGCGCATGAGACTTGCAGTGGTCTATGGTGCATGAATTGTGAGGTAGAGGGGCATACAAAGGATAGTTTCCCTAGGAGATTGGTATGCACCATGATAGTGGACTATGAAATTTTCCATAGAGATCATGATGCAAGTAGATTCCCACTGCTGTAGCATGTGATCTGTAAGAATGTGTCTTACTATTGCAAGATCTGCACCTCTACTACCCATGATACCAATGATTGTAGATTGGTTGACCAGATACATGATGCCATTGATATTGGTGTTCACTAGACTAACCTCACAAAACATTCCAAGGAAAATGACCATCACTTTGAAGGGCATGGAGATGGATGGGTGCATGGAAGAGGCTTCCAAGGATGATTTCATGGTCATGACAACTATGGAGGAGGAGGAAGTGAGTTCCAATGTGGGATGTGTTATAACATGGATCCACGAAGCACTACAAGAGATATTTACCTGATTTTCTATAATGCTCATGGTGTGTAAAGAAGAAAAAGTATGAGGAGTGATAAAATTTATTTGAGCACATAGCCAACATCATCGGAAAGGGCAAGGTGCGGGGATGGTAAGCGTGAGGAATTCCAATTCACAATGGATGCAAAAGAGTGGTGCGTGAATTGGAACTAGAGCCCGTCTTAGTTATGACGTGATATGAGGCTACATGCTCAAGGATATACCAAGGTAGAGACCACTCATTATTAGAGAGGAAGTGGTCTATGGAAATTATCTACATCCTACTCATTAGAAAAAGTATATCAAGAAACCATGGATGTGATTTGAAGCCTAAAAGGAGAAATCCAAAGGTTCGAAAGAGCAATCAAGACCATTAGAGAAAAGGAAGAATGTCAAGGTTCCACAAAAGGGATGTGGATGAGGTTAGCGAAGTATGTAATATGTTGAGGCGGAGAATATCATTCACTTGCTAGGAGAATTGTTATAGGAGAAGGTACCACACACTAGAGAAGGGTTTGAGAGGAAGGTTCTACTACATGCTAACCTTCCTCCCAGAGCCTTGATTATGATAAGAAGATTACCTTGAACACCTTTGTAGATGGGTGGCTTCGAGCAATATTTTGATTGACATGGGCGTAGAGGTCAATGTTATCACTCTGGATACATGAAATAAAATGGGAAGGCCCCCATTACATCCATATTCAAATGTGTTGTATATGGCCAATGAAATAAAGGTAATTCCCATTGGTGTCTTAAAGGATGTTGTTATCGTTATCTAAGGGGAAAATTTCACTAGGGATTTCAAAGTCTTGGTGCTAGTCAAGGTGGAAAACTTTTCAGTGTTACTTGGGTGCCCTGTGTTACAAGAGTAATGTTTACCTAAGGTTCAATAAGGAGGAGTGGGTCATCATCCCCTTAACTAATGGAAAATAAGCACCATATACTAAGCCCTTGGGAGAAGAAGTTATTGACAGGATCTATGTGCACTCCAAGTAGGGACCTTGATGTTATTCACCCTACGAGAGGGAGTTATTCAATTCAAAGATGCTCACTCAATGAGTGATAAAACTAGTATGGTGTGTGAAAATTGGGCACACGTGACTCATGAGTTAATTTGGTAACAACTAAGAGTCTCGAGACAAGGGTCATGAATTCAAACTCATTCAAGTGCATTAGAGGAAAGAAGTTTCCAAGTTATTCTAAGGGGCCAACCTTGAGGATTTCTTACAAGAAATGGAGGCTTAGTGGAAAAGTGAGATCGAAAAAAGAGGGATGCTCTGTTATAAATTTTTGGGACCGCATGACGCATTGGTGGGAAACTCACCATGATAGCCTTTTAGATTGGTGTCGGGTGATAATTTTGTTCTCCATTAGGTTATCCCAAAGAAATGCACCCACTACAATATAAGACTACCATGGGAAGGAAGCCACCTTGTCTCACATCCAACCATGTGAGAAAGCATGGATGGAAGGCACAAAGCCCTTTCCACCTTCTTTATAGGTGCATAATTTGTATTCCACCTCATAAGGATGCATGCATGCATGCATGGTATATTCACTCCGAGATGCACAGATTAAACATGAAATTAGAAGGAATCAACAAATGACCTCCTTAAATCTTTTGAGTATCGAAGTACTAAATAATTAGTGGATAGAGCATTGAAGGTTGTTAAGTGCCAAATGATGGGATATAGTGCCATGGAAGAAGATATTATATTGGAGTTATTGGGTGAACCTAGTTTAGAACCACATTTTGATGAAGAAGAGTCATAAGAGATGCAGCTTGAGTGCATGTGCATGGAGAAAGAAAAGGGAAAGATGGTCTATGTAATAGATGGTGAAGAGATGGATAGTTCAAATGTTAACCATAGTACAGTACAAAAAAGTGATTGATAATGTTGATGAGAAAGCACGTGCCTACCATGAACCCTTGAAAACAAAGAAGGTTAACATTGGTTCGGAGGTTAAACCTAAGGAGGCCACTATTGGAGACTATTGGTTGGAGAAGGAGGTCTCGAAGATCATTGATATATTGCATGAGTTTCAATATTTATTTCCTGTGGGTACCATGAGATTAAAGGTGTTCAACACTCCTCGGGGAGATGAATATCAAGTTAAAAGAAGGTACACGTCTGATTTAGAAGAGGCCTTATTGAATGAATGTGAATATTCACGCTCATGGTGAAGGAGGAGATAGACAAAATGTTCACTTCAGGAATCATTGAAGATGTGGAGGAATCATAATGGGTAAGCCTCATGGTCATCAGTATTAAAAAGGATGGAAGGATAAGGATTTGTGTTGACTATAAGGACTTGAATTCAAGTATGTGTAATTGATCCTTTTCCAAACCCTTTCACCAAAGAGATTCTGGAGGGAGTGGTTGGGCATGAAATCTATTCCTTCATGGATGGATTCTTAGGATACCATCAAGTTAGAATTGCTAAAGAATACCAAGAGAAGAAAACTTTCACCACTAAATGGGGAATTTTTTCCTATACAGTCATGCCTTTTGGACTAAAGAACACACTCGACTATGTTTTTCGCGCATAGTGGTCCAAGCATTTCAAGATTTTATCCATAAGTTTTTGCAAGTCTACCTTGATGACTGGACAATATATGGACTAGTGAAATACCATTGTGACAATTTAAGACTGATGTTTGAGAGATTTTGGCAGTTGAGGATATCCCTCAACAATAAGAAGTGTGTTTTTGCTACTCCATTTGGGACCATGTTGAGGCATATCATATGCAAAGAAGTTTTGCTAGTGGATCCTACCGAATTTGTTGTTATTGTGGGCGGGGAGCCTATCGGTCATATTGCAGGTGTAAGGATTCCTTAGTCATATAGGGTACTAATGGAAGTTTATCAAGGGGTATGCAAAAATCTCCGCGCTATTGGAGAAGTTACCAAAACAAAAGAGTGTCTTTCACTGGGAGAGGCATAAAAGATGATGTTTTAGACCAAGGATAGAATTATCACTGCGCCCATATTACGGTTCCCCTCTTGGGATAAACATTTCCATGTGCATGTTGATGCCTCAAGGAAAACCATTGGAGTATTCCTAGCACAACTTGGAGAAGGGATTGTTGATCACCCCTTTGCTTTGCAAGTAAGTAAGAAGTTGACACTAGCGAGAATAGAATTACACCCCTAATAAGTGCAAACCAATTTTGATGATCTATGTGCTGCATAAGTTTAGGAAACATCTACTAGCAACACCCTTCATATTTTATATAGATCACATGGCATTGAAGTACTTAGTTGAACAAGCCCATTTTGCAAGGGTACATATGTCGGTGGGTCCTGTTGTTTCAGGAATTTGAGTTTACAGTTGTTGTGAAACCAGGAAAGAGTAACTTAGGGCCTGACCATTTGTCAAGAATTGACTTAAGGGAGGATGCATAGAGCATTGAGGATGCTATGTCAGACATGTAATTATTTAGGTTGTGGCGCACCCTCTGACTTAGAAGATATTGTTGTGTTTCTCAAAACGGGTGTGGCACCAGAAGGAATGAAAGATTTAGAAAGAAAACAATTAGCTATGCATGCTACACCCTACATGATAATTAGTGGAGACCTATACAATCTAGGCCATGATGAGGTTCTGCATTGATGTGTGTTAGAACATGAACAAATTGCAATCATGGAAGAAGCACAAGCTGGGATTGCAGGAGGGAACTATGTATGGAATGCCACTGCGTGGAAGATTCTACTTGTAGGAATTTGGTGGGATAGAATAGACCAGATTGCATTGAATTTTTGAAGGCACATGACCATTTCCAACACCTTGGAAATCTAGGAAGAAGGGTTAAAATTCCCTTAAGGCCAATAGCTAGCACAAAACAATTTGAAAAATGGGAAATTTATTTTGTAGGACCAATTTCACCCAACGTGCAAAGTACTGGTTTGTGATATATCATCACTTTCACTGACTAATTAACAAGGTGGGTAGAGGCAACACCTACAAGGGATTGCACAATGATGATAACTACTAGATTCTTATGGGAGAACATAATCAACAAATATGGATGTCCTTTAAGCTTGACTAGTGACAGGGGTACACATTTTTTGAATGAAACAGTTAGGATTTTGTTGGCAGAGTTCATGGTGGCCCATCATAAGACTACCCCATATCACCCACAAGCTAATGGAACTACTGAGGTGTTTAAAAAAATTATGAGTCACACATTGACAAAAATTTGCGATGTGGGAAGACAATATTGGGATGACAATGTATCAACCATTCTATTGGCATACAGGACAACCTACAAGATATTGAACAAGGAAACACTATTTTATTTGGTGTTTGGCGTGGAGGTTGGTTTACTAATTGAATTTACACTACCATCACTATGTATTATGTGCGCAAGAAGGTTAACGATGAGCAAGGAATTCAAAAGTGCATGGAGAAACTTATGCATTTGTAAGAAAGGTGATCACTTACTAGATAGAATCGAAGACTTTGTTATCACAAAATCACAACACCCTATGGTTTGCACAAGTGTGTGTGCTTGAGCTCATGGTGTGACTTGATAACATGGGTACTATCTCCATGTTGTGGGACTTGCTACTTGAGATAGACCTATAGAGAAAGATGGTTTTGCTCCTAAAATACCTACCACAAGCTACTCTAATAAAAAAAAAACTATCATTTCCTAATCTAACTTTCTAAGGGACTAGGGAGAGAGAGTGCATGAAAATAAATCCTACACTAAAGCAGTGATACACCAGAAAAGGAGGGTGTGAGAACAATATTCCAATGTGTGAAAAGTAGAAGCAAAGTGCATACTAGAAGGGGTGATAACAACTCTCCAAAGTATAGAAAATGCATTTACAACAATATTTCATATGTGCACAATGGTAATGAATCCTTGCAAGATCATAAGATAGAAAATATATTTGAAATGAGTTTGAAAGGGAAAGAAGAATGCAAAAAAACATAGCGGGGAGATACATCCACAAACTTGCATCTATTTCTTCATTGATATGCACAGTTCAATCTATTACAAATAAGGGCCTGGATCACCATGCAAGGATTCCCATACAAGGGCCTATAGCACATTGGATTCATAAAATAATTTGTACAGAGTTTTGCTACTCCAAAACTATCTCCTTTTACAATGAGCCCAACACTCTAATTTATAGAATTCTGAGAGAGAGAGAGAGAGAGAGAGAGAGAGAGAGAGAGGAAATGAAAATCCTGAAATATGTCCTTCAACCACTTGTAAGAGGTATTAAATGAAGTGAAATGATGGTATTTTTCTTGTAAAATTCCCCCCATATTGTCCCATAACTTGCAGCAATGAGAAATGTCAGCCCATGCTTCATTGAATGCATCCCAACTACCAAATAAAACCACTATTCTGAACTAGGCACATTTTCTACAAAATCACCATCAATTCCTCATCAAATTCTATATTTCTTGATTTATATGCATTGGGCTTGGAACTATGATTCCAATGGTACCAATTTTATGTGTTTACATTGAAAAATGCAAAATTTATGGCCTTCTAAGTTTAGATAGTTGTTTTGGGTCCAGCGAGCATTTACGTCATTTAACGGAATGAGCATATGATTAATTGGAGCTGAATATTTTTCCTTATTTTTCATATACCTACCCTCATTAAAAATAAGATGTTTTTCTCCTTCCGAAATTCAAATTTCATGAAAATCAGAGCTCGGGGTCAAAAGTTATGGTTGTTTTAAATTTGGAGGTCGGGCATCAACTTTCCCTTTATATGCTGATTTGTGGAGAACTCATGTCCCAGCATCCCATCGACTAACCGGGCCTCCTTCCTCTTCCTTTTCCAATTCCTTTTTGACTGTGGAAATTTTGGGTTTGGATTTCTCATGTGTCCCTTCATTGACCGGGCTGTTAGGGTCGTTGACCTCTGCATTCACCACATCTCATTTGCAATCAGCCTTTTCAGTATTTCAAAGCCCGCACGTCCCAGCATCCAAACTATCCCACGAACTGCGCAGGAATAATTTTTATGATTTACCTTTAACTACAGATGTACCTCATGAACATGTGCAGCTTGGAACAGAAAAACCTGACTTAACCGATTCCTTTACAAATCGGCCATTTCGGCTTTCGGGTCCCATTTGTCCCGACGTCCCACCACCACGAGACATTTTTATCTGACTTATCTGCACCCTTTGCAAATTGGTAATTTCAGCCTTGTGGGTCTTGGGTGTCCTAGTTTAGCTTGTGCGTACTGGGACAAAAAATTCCAACTTAACTGATTCCCTTTTGGTGTGGCGATTTCAACTTTACATGTCCCAACTGTCCCGATGTCTCGTGGACCTCTTGGGACAAAAATATCCAAATTTTCCCTAATACACTAGCTTAGGACATTTTTTTTGGATTTTCTACAATTTTTTTTCTATCTTCTTGAATTTTTCTTGGACACGAAGATAGAGAAGAGCCGAGGGACCTAAAAATCCAAATTTTGTTCTTCCATCATTTATGTCTGCTCAAGCTCAAGGAATCATGCGAGTTATCCAATTCACCTTGAGGGGTGAATTTTGGATAACAGATCGAAAAGACATGATAGTAAGCATGACATAATCACCATATTAAAAACAAACAATTCAAGGTTGGGTAGATGGTTTTGCTATATGATTCCTAGTTTCGCACCATCCTGGGAAATTGAAAGTCTATTGGTTAGGGCCATATATCATCTCGTACATCATTGATTTAGGCACTTTCCAGTTACAAGAGCTTGATGGAACATGATTACCGGGCCATTCCAATGGGAGTAGGTCAAGCCCTATTATAAATAAGTTTTCCTTGTGTTTGTAAATAAGGCATTATTGCCATTTATCCTAGCATTTCCTTTTATGTGTTTCCTTCTTGTGTTTCCCTTTCTCATTGCTTGTTCTTCTTTATGTTATTTTTTTACATGCTTTTTGTACCAGTAGCCACTTATTATTTTCAAAAGGTTTTGTATGCACAGAGGACCACACATCTATTTCTGTGGGAGGTGGAGTAATGCGAAGTAAAATGGAAGTTGGTAGTGAAAGTTGTGTTTCGATAGCCCATATTGAAGGATGAAAAGTGTGTAGTGTGGAAGAGAGTGTGTGGAAAAGGTTGAAATAAGGAATTTTGGTGTCATGATAGCTTTATGAAGACCACATACAAAGGATGAGAAGCGTAGGAACAACATGAGGTAGCAGAGGGAAAATCGGGATAAGGATAGAAAAAGTGCCTTCGCACTATAAGCGTGCGTGTGAGGATATTCAATCAAGAGGGATTTTTACGTGCGAGGAAGGTTGTAAGGATTTTTCATGTAGGATTGGGCACATGGGTAAGAGTGCTTAAGATCAAATTTAGTGGAAAATCTACATTTAATGCTAAGTACATTGGTAGGTGGCATAACATTTATTACGAGAGAGAAGAAAAAGCTATAAGTAGAAGGTTGGGAACATTATTGTTTACCTTGCTATTACGATATTGAAGATCTCTTGTGAACTAGGGCATCCACAAAGAAATATTTGTGCAAAGGAGGAATTGTGAAAATCTAAGTGCGTGACTAGTGTGATTTGTGAACCAAAGTGGAAGGAGTACATGGGCGTAGGGAAGAAGGTTTCAAAGAGGGTACATCATATTGTGGAAAGAAGGATTTTCTAGGGTTAGGGTTCTACAACTAGGGCATGGGAGCAAAGGGATTATTTGCAAAGGAAATCCACAAATTTGAGAAGAGTAGGAAGTGTTTCAAGGAAGAGTTTTGTTTTAATCGACAAGAAAATGACACCAAAGAAGGAAACCATCTCACCAAGAAGGGTAAGAACAAGGGGAAACAAAATGTTGTCACCAATTTCAACGAAGAGTGATATGTAGAGATGCAATACCCAGATGGCGTGTTACTTGGGAAAAGAATGGGTATCCCATGTAAGGAAGATGGAAGTGAGTGATTACAACCATCACACAAGCACCATAGAGAATGAAATAGTGTTAGAATTGGCTCACCCGAGGGACAAAAGGACACCAGAAGGAATGCCGATATATGAAGATGAGGTAAAGGTAAAATTGGAGAAGGCTGGGTTGCTGTAACTTTATGAGCTGCCCTACTTTGGAAAACCTGAGAAACTATACCAATGGTTGATGTCACATGTTCATGAGGACCACTTATACTTTCCAAGCCAAAAAATGTGCATAACACCGCAACTAATCTCTAAGTTTAATGGCCTTTTCTGCAAAGGGAGCCACCGGACGGTGACTTGGAGGACAAGGAAGACATTAAGGAGACATTCGAGGTTTATGATTATAAAAGGGATCACGTTATTTCAATATATCGATATCTCTCGACCCGAGTGATGAGGATGGTTTCATGCTTGGTATCCAAGTTGAATCGATAAGAAAGGTGGACACAAATAAAAAAGGCTTGGTTGAATGTGTACAAAAATATTGCAGAAGGAACCATCTATAACCTATCCGCCTTCATTACATAATAAATCATCAGTGCTGCACATGAAGGAGAGAATACCATGTTTAGGAATGTCCTCCTCACCATCGTCTTCTTAGAAATTGGAGTGCCCAATGGGCCAGAGAAGTTTTTATGGGAATATCCAGATGAAGATCCTTCCCCAAAAAGAGATTTGAAAAATACACTTGTGACACAATGATAGCCGCCAATAAGGTGCACCTAGAGAAATGGTAAAAGAGGATGCGTGACACATTTGGGGTAGAATGGAGGATACCCAAACAATTGCCAACACTAGTGCAAGGAGAGGATGTGTTCACTATTTACCATTATTTTTACATTGGCATTCATGTTGATAGATGGGACCAAGAGCCCATGGTGTAAACTACCTTTCTCTTTCACCACGCAATATTTCTAAGCAAGGTTCAATCACTTCAAGGAGGCCAAGAGACTAATGTTCGACCTTAGGGAGGTGGACCAAGACCATTGTGAGCTAGGTAGAAAGATAGTATACCCAAAGAAGCACACTTATGCTTTGAGAAGTATGTCTCCTATGAGGTGCACATGAAAAACTCCGTGATGTTGTCAATTCTTTGGAAGGACCACAAAGAAGGATATACCTACGAGATAAGGTCAAAGCATAAGAAGGGAACCTAATTGGAGAGTGATGTCTCCATCCTAGAAGACCCCATCGAAGGAAAGAAGGCCATGCCAAGGAAGAGGGAAAGAGAAGAGGTGCCAGAGAAGAAGGCACCAAGTGTACAAACAACATAATCTTTGGTCGTGCAGGGGTCAGGCGTGAAGCCAAGCACATATGCACAAACAAAGAAGTCCCCCATTAAGAAAAAGTAAAAATCACCTAAGGAAGAAGTGCCAGAGTAAGAAGAGCTTCCTACACAAGAAGAATCACCAAGAAAGGAGTCACCTGCTGAAGAAGAAGAGAAGGAAGAGTCTCCTATCTGGAATCACCAGTTAGGAAGAGGAAGAAGGTAGCAGAGAAGGTGGACTAAGAAGAAATAGAGATCCTAGAGGACTATAGAGGCGAGAGAGATGATGATGAGAATGAAGAGGCTTAATACCATCTTGTGTTCAATGTGTAGGACTTCGAGGATGAGGGAAATGAAAAAAAAATGTGGGGAAAAAGGGAGAATGAGGAAGTGAATACAAAGGATCAAAGGAACCCAAGCCTCACCAAGGATTAGATAGAAGAGGTTGTGGAAAGAGAAGTAGAGGGAATAATAAAGGATTTTATAGAGTAGGAAGTGGAGTGCAACGTTGATGAGATACTCAAGGAAATAGAGGAGGAAAGTGTAGAAAAAGAGTATGGAAGCATGGACGGAGATCCCAACTTAGAAGTAAGGTTTCCAAAGGCAACACACATAAGAGGGAAGAGCATGGTAGTGGTGCAGGAGTAGGGAATGAGTTACATCAATGATCTAAGTAAGGTACTACATGCGTGCTTCCAAAGTACCTTACCTACAAACCAACTCCTTGCATGGTCTTCATTCGAAGAACAAGGACCCATGAATAAGGAAGATGTTATCTTGGGTGTTTGAGTCCCATGTTGATGATCTTGAGTTCAAAGTTAGCAAAGGGGTGCTGATGAAGGTACCTGAGATAAAGGGAGTGAACCCCTTAAAATACTCAACAGCTTATCCGATGAGTAGGTCTCGTAACATGCTCAACAAGGTATCGGTTGAGGTTGAGGTGAGACTCTTCGGAAGGAATGATAGGGTAAGGTTCCTAGAGGAAGAACTAGAGAAGAAGGAGGAGGAAATCATTGAGAAGAGAAAGGACTTAAAGTAGGAAGATTAGATCAAAGATGCACGCTAAGGTGTGAACTAAGGGAGGAAAAGGCAAAGGTGCACGAGGTGTATAAGAAGATTGAAATGATCATAGATGTTATCACTTTGAAACACCCAGACCTAGCACCACCTGAGTAGAAATACGAGTCAACCTTGTAATTCTTGGAATACTTAACCCACATCCTTACCATGGAGAGGTGGCCACTCATTTTAGAATCGAAAAAGAGATTTTGGTGCGCTAGAAGGAATACGAGAAGTCAAGATTGGGGAGACAATGACATGATATTTAAAACTACTTGCCACCGTACAGACCACCATGCACATGGATGAGGCCATGTATGATAACTACACTTATAAGGACAAAGTAGAAAGTGTATAAGCTACTACACATGAGGTAGATCTAAAATAATTCCAAGAAAAGAACAAAGGAAACATGGAAGAGTGGGATAAGATCCTGGCCGAGGTTGAAAAGAAAATAGAAGAAATTGAAACCTTATGAGGTTCAATCAAAAATCAGATCAAGAAGTTGTACGTCCAAGTTACTTGAAGAATGGATGCACTTGACGACCTTAGCAAACAACTAGAGGGGTTTTTGATACATTGAATGCTAAGGGAGATGAACTGATTTTTGAAGAGGTGAGCGCTCTAGTGGGTGACCTACTCCAAGAGCATAGGGTGAAGTAGATGCATGGGAGAAAATTGAGGAAATAATGAGGAAGGATTTCCCACTCCTTTTACAACAATAACAACATTCTTCATTCTTCATTCTTCCATTTCTCATTCTTCATTCCTTCATTCTTTATTCTTTGGAGGACCAACATGTTTCTGAGGATGGAGAAAAATCTTAGTGTGGGGTGATCTTGGGCCTCAAAATCTTGGCTAAGTGCCAAAGGGCATGTGTGCATGCGGGGCTAGGAAGAAGAAGGGCACGCATGGGAAAAATACGTAGGATAAGGGTTTAAGAAGGGTTTAGGAGAAACCAAGGTACACACGAAAGGCAGACAACAAGATCTAAGGACTTAGCCATATTTAAAATTCTAGAGGCACTTGATGAAAAACGGGACCCAACTAGGTGTGTTGAGTGGATAAGGTGATAGCCTAGAGACTTGGTGGTCAAGAAAAGAATATTCAATGCATGGAAGGTTCTCGTAATACATCATTACAGAAAGTGGAGAGCTCGGAATAGAATAAGCATGCTCCATTGGAGGACCACATGGAAACTTGAAAAGTGATATGATCCTAGAGGAAGGCATGGCAGTGGGTGTTAAACCTATTTATAGAGATGCTCTAGAGCAAGGAAGACACACCTGAATGGAGAAAAAGTCGATAGACATTAGGTGCAAGATCATGAGGGAATGCATTAAGAGTCTGACGCTACAAGTAATATTAGGATTTTAGAGCACTTAGTGTTGAGGGTTTTGATCGATGTAATAGGCCTTTGTATGACGTTAGAATCTGTAATAAGGAATGAACTGGAAGGGCATAGTTAGAATGTCACACCATGGAAGGTCTATAAGAGATAAGTATGACGTCCTTTGATATGTATTGTTTGTAATGACCACTTTTGAATGTAATGTGGTTATTGAACTGCGTGATCAATAATGCATATATGGCTCTGTTCTGAATATTTGGTTCATGGGAGTAAAACCTAGTGTCTCTTCTTCATATTATGAATCAAATCTATTCTTTATATGATGTTTCTCTTGTTATTGACATGGGTATATAGATGTAATAGCTCGTCAATGTGTTTAAAATGAGTGCATGAAAATTTACTTTTCTGCATCTAATTTTCTATTAAGGGAAATGTCTTCTCACAATGCTCACATAAAGGAGGGGATCGACACCCGCGCGTGCCTCAGGTGAGCACCCAGATACTTGCCTTTGGTGATAGGACGACATGCATGGGATTAGAAAGTTGTATTAAGAGTACATAAAAATGACTACAATTTTTATAATGTACCCGCCAAAATAAATTTCCTTGTAAAAAGATCACCGAAAATTCAAATTTTGAATCAAACTTGACATAATTAATTACAATTATGAATTTCCTCCAAAAATCAAACTATATAATTTAAAATGTGAATCAATCTTACAGAAAATGTTGAAAAAAGTGAAAAATTAAAAATTTGAATCAAACCTACCATAATTAATGACCGGTATGAATTACCTCCCTATGATAAAGCAAAAATTTGAAATTTGAAACAATAGAAATTAAAGTGTTTCTAATCAAGATGTGATATTAGTAATTAATAGTTCATCAATAACATTGATTAGTAATAGAAATCACTGTGATTATATAATATTAGTATTAATTAATAATTTTATAATTAATTTCAAAAAAATATCCTATCAATTAATATTAACTCCAAGAATTAATATTACTAATAAAATTCAATTATTACATTAAAAATGACATATAAATATATTTTCAAATGAATAAAAAGAATTTCAAAAGAATTCAATAATATTATAAAAATATAATTAAACTTTATAAGTGTAATTAACAACTTAATCATTATTATTTATAATGCTTAATTAATTATAATGCATTTTTAAAAATAATTTTATAAAATTCTAAAAAATATTATAAAAATTTATAAAACTAATCAATGACATAAACTCCATTAATATTTATAATGTTTCATTAATTATAAAGATTAGAATTGGCCAATAAAAATATTTAAACTTTAATTATAAAACAAAAATTGAAATCAAAGAATATGTATTTAACATATCATATTAGGACTAATCAAAATTAATTAATTAAAAATACTAATAATTAAATAGAAGAAATAATATTGTATCATTTAATAATACCTATAAGTTTCAAATAATATTTTACATTACAAAAATAAAATGATTGTTGTATGTGGATGGGCTTGAACCCATGTTAATACCTTTATAAAGGAAGTTAGAACGTGTAATCTCTATTCTTCGACTATGATTCCTATATCATAATAGGCGTGTGACAATTCTAAAAATATATCATTAGAATCTTCCCTAAGGCAGTGAGAGTGAACAACATCCCTTATTCTATCATTCATATATGATGTTTTTGTGAGAGTGAAGTAAACTTTATTCCGAGAGAAACAAATTACATTATAATCAAGATAAGATGAAAAAAATGTATGTTTGTATGAGAGAATGGGAAAATAAAGACCAAGTTAGATATGATTACTATAGGGGTGCTAAAATGACACAAAATTTCTTCTATTACTCATACTATAATATGGATGCGAAAATGATAAAAATTATAGTACTCACATCAGAGGACTATATTAGATTTTCTAAATAATGAGATGGTACCTTGGAAGAATATTTAAAGAAATTAGTTTTTATTCGTTTTTGAGAATTTTTTTATTAATGGCTGAAAAAGTGAGTAACAAGAACAATGAAAATGAGGCAATACACATAGATAGAATGGGCATATGTCCATTCTCATACAAACAAACATTTTTTTATCTTGTATTAAAAGGGAATATGCCCATTCTCATATAAGAATCATAAAAAAAATACACATAGACAAATTGGCATATGTTCATTTTCATACAAACAAACATTTGTATCTTATATTAAATATGCATATGGCCATTCTCATATAAGAGAAATACATGTAATATATATTTTTAGAATGGAAAGTTGCCCATTCCCACATCCTTTATAGTGATATAAAAATTATTAAGTTCAATATTTCTTCAATGAGGTAGAATGGTTAGAATAGGCATATGCCCATTCTCATACAAACAAAGAATTTTATGATTGTGATGAGAATGGGCATATGCCATTTCTCATATAAACAAATATTTTTATCATTGTGATGAGAATGGACATATGCCCATTCTCATAAACTCAATATAGAAAGAAAGAAAAATTCTCCTATGCGAAACATAAAGAATGAATGAAAATTACATCATTTTATGAGAATGTTTAAAATGGACAGATGCCCATTCTCATAGTTAGGGAATATGGGAAGTATGAGGAATTCTTGCAAAAGTAATATATGTAATTACATCCTTTTATGAGAATGTTTAAAATGGACAGATGCCCATTCTAATAATCAGGGTACTATGGGAAGTATGAGGAATTCTTGTAAAAGTAATATATGCTATGTTAATATGATGAAGATATTTGGATGAAGCGGTTAGCAATCAAGTTTCTAATTAACTTCTATTTAACCTCTATATATTTATTTCTCATCTTATAAATTCAACCTAAATTCTTCTTCAATGATTCCTATAAGAGACTGGGCATCTTCCCATTCAAGATAAAAATGTTCATTTGTATGAGAATGGGCATATGCCCATTCTTATCATTACAATACAAGCAATATTGAACTTGATCATTACTATGGGAAAAGTAATAGGATATAAGAGTGAAAAGGAATGGTCAATCTAATACAAGAAATATTTAACTTAATCAATTTAAAAACTATATGAAGGCTGTGAGAATATAAGAGTGAAAAGGAATGGTCAATCTAATACAATTTTTTTTGAACATTATCAATTTAAAAACTATATAAAGGATGTGAGCATGGGAAACTTGCAATTTAAAAATGAATCATTTTACGATTCCTATATGGGATTGGTCAGTTTTCATTCGATACAAGTTTGAACACAATCAAGTTAATACCTATGAGGTTTCTTCATTCTCATTGGCTAATGTCAAAGAAGAGCCAATTGATATCACTGATGGAAACCAATCTGGACTGTTAGTTATTCTGTGGTCTTTTTCGATAAAGTAAATATGCATTTTTGTATTTTTATCTCTTCGTGTTACATTTTTGGTCATTGTTACTTTTTATCTTTATACTTTTATCTATTAATGCCAAATTTATTTTTTATCCCTACAATTACTTATCTTAAGTTTCCATATTCTATAAAATTAGATAAATTATTGATCTTTTTATATTCCAATCACATGTATAATTCTAAACACTCAAGTAAAGTAGAGATAAAATAATTCAATCACATAAAATTAATATAGATAAAATTTAATATGATCATATAAATATAAACAATTCAAATATTATCACAAAATAAACAATGCAAATCTTCTCATTCTCTCTTTTATAATTCTTATATGAGAAATTGGGTATATGTCCATTCAAAATATTTGTTCTTCTTCTATGTTTCCTAAATGTGAATGGATATATATATATATATATATATATATATATATATATATATATATAGAAATGCATAAGGTTGTATCTCTCTTGAGGGTATGTAGAGAATAATATGCTTATTCTAAACATATATTATTCTTGAATATATTACTCCATAAAGTCTATTAGAATGTTTTTACACTATAGTTATTCTTCTAATATGGTACTCCTTTCATAAAGAATGGTCCTCCTTCCATGAAAAAAGTGGAACAAGCCAAAAAAAATGTTTGTTTGTTAGAGGATGGAAAAATTCCCATATTTCTAAATAGTCCAACACAAATGACCAAAAATATGGCTAAAAACAATTCTCATTATTACTCCAATATATAGGAATACCGCTAACTATTTATGGGAATCTTTCTATTAACTGGTCAATGAAATTCACTAATGTGCATTGTCTTTAGGTCATGGTTGTTCCCTCTCTTCCTTCCATTTTCTGAGAAGTGATAGAAACGAAATAACCTTCTTCAATTATGTTTCTTGGTCACGTCTATAGCATATTTTTAGGATTGATTTGGCATCTCAGTGTGAAGCCATCAACATATTCTCGGTTACTCCTATCATTGTGATTCAAAAGAGCTCAGGTCAACTCAAAATTTCCTTAGTGTTTGTTTCAATCTACTTCTAGTTAGCCGTAACAAATTGGAAGTTGCTACTATTGCCCATTTTTTTATCTTTCCCTCACATAGGGTTGGTTTGGATGAAGAACTCGAGCATTTTAATCTCAACACTTTGTCCATGTTTGTTGGTCTTGATGCGAGCTTGGTTAGATCCATCATTCTTTGGTGGAACCTTTGGTGGAGAGGACCCAATGCCTCACCCAATTCATGCAGGTTATCTTAGATTATTGTACATCCGAGGACCTAGATCGACTACCTCTCCATCTTCCTAGAACTATTGATTTAATGTAGATTCATGTTCCTATTATCTATGAGTCTTCTAGTGTTTCTGCATTGTGGGAGCTATTACATCCCACCTACACATTCTTGTTAAATATTTCCACTACTAGTGGTGGTCTCCATCGTATGGCTACTTGGGGTAGCTCCATGGGTTCTTCCTTCTCATTTTCTAATGTCAAAGAAGAGCCAATCGAGATTTATGATGGCCACTAATCTGGACTATTAGTTCTTCTAGTTTCTTTTCGGTAAATTAAATATGCATTTTGTATTTTTCTCTCTACATGTTTCCTTTTTGGTCACTGCTACTTTTAGTCCTATAATTACTTATCTTAAGTTTCTATGTTCTGTTAAATTAGCTAAATTATTGTTCTTGTTGTATTCCAATCACATGTATAAATAATCATCATTTTTATTTAAGCATAACCATGTTTTAGGTTATTTTCATTTATAAGTAAATGGTGGTAAAAATATATTTGCATGGTGGTCTCACTATGTCATGGTCAAGAAAAAATATAAATTTAAACATTTAACCCATTCTCAAAACCTAGTTGTAAGAATTATATATATATATATATAATGGTGGTCTCACTACGGCAATGGTCTAGAAAAATATAAATTTAAACATTAGCATATTAACCCATTCTCAAACCCCCCACACACACATATATATATATAGTAAGATGAGAACTACATAAGGCTTGATCCCTCTCGAGGGTATGTAGTGCAACACTTGGCTCTGCCAGGGATAGTCCAACTAGTATAATACAATTATTAATAATTACAAAACAAAAAAAATTATTGTCACAATGCACAACTTCCCATCCTGTATATGTTACTGTCACAATGCACAAATTCCCATTCTATCTTATGTAATTCTTATATGAGAATGGTCATATGCCCATTATATATATATATATAGTAAGTTGAGAAGTGATAACTACATAAGGATTGATCCCTCTCGAGGGTATGTAGTGAAACAATGTCTCTATCATGGATACTCCAACTAGTATACTACAATTATTAATAAATATAAATATCTCACTTTTCCTCCAATGAGTGGTCGAAGACGTGTTTTAAAACAATTACCATTTATTAATAAATAAAAAGTGGTAAATAATTCCCTCTAATGAGCGATCGAAGACATGTTATAAAATAATTACCTTTAATTATTAAATAAACAATGTTAAATATATATAATATGAGAAACAATATATTTTAATGATAAATGAAAATGGGATGAGAATGGGCATCTGCCCATTCTAAAACAAAATAATAGAACTACATAATATGAGGATGGGAAGATGTCATGGTGGTAAACAATATATTTTAATGATTCCTATATGATAATGGGTAGAGAATAGGCATCGACCCATTCTAAAACAAAATAATAGAACTACATAATATGAGAATGAGCATCTGTTGATTCTAAAACAAAATAATAATAGCCAAAATGAGACAAATATAAACAAAGAGATGCAATTCTTAGTCCAGCCAAAATGATTGAGTTCAATATTTCCTCCATTCTAAAAAAAAATAGAGCTACGTAAGCTACGTAAAAGTTGATCCCTCTCACGGTATGTAGTGTAGCACTCTGGCGGTGCTAGAACTTGGCTCCACCAAGGTTATTCCAGCCAAAACGATACAATTATAAAAAAATAATAGAACTACATAAGGTTTTATCCTCTCACGGGTATGTAGTGCAACACTTTGTGGTGCCAAAGACTTGATCCTCTAGGGTTACTCCACCAATATGATATAATTATAAACAAAATAATAGAACTACATAAGTCTTGATCCCTCTCGTGGGTATGTAGTGTAAAGCACTTGGCCCTCCACTTAACCAAAATGATAAAATTATAAAAAAATAATAGAACACTGGCTCCTCCAAGGTTAGTCTAGCCAAAACGATACAATTATAAACAAAATAATAGAACTACATAAGGCTTGATCCCTCTTGTGGGTATGTAGTGTAGCACATCACTCTATCAGGGATAGTCCAACTAGTGTAATATAATAATACTAATTACTTAAAAACAAACATATTTTTTGTATGAGAATGGGCTTGTGCCCATTATAAACATGCACATCTTCTATAAAGGCTGTCATAATGCACTGCTTCCCATTCCTTCCCATGTTAAAATAAATTAAATATAATATGTTGAACTTAAAGTTATCTATAATCTTCTTCTATTAGATATATAAGATATTTCTATTAGTTATACATGAGAATGAGAAAACTTATCTCTATTATTCTTCTATTAGTTATGTATGAGAATGGGCATCTGCCCTTTTAAAAAAATTTACCATCACAATGCACAACTTCCCATCCTATATATGTTATTGTCATAATGCACAAATTCCCATTCTATCTTCTATAATTCTTATATGAGAATGGTCATATGCCAATTAAAAATATCTATTATTCTTATATGTTTTCTAAATGTGAATGAATATATACATATATATTGTAAGATAAGAACTAAGAACTACATAACACTTGATCCCTTTACAGGGTATGTAGTGCAGTACTTGGCTCGGCCAAGGATAGTCCAGATAATAAGATACAATTAAAACACTTAAATAGATTAGAGATACAATAATTCGAATCAAAGAAGAAGAATAGACATACAAATAATTTGAATCACATAATAAGAATATAGAAAAATTTACTATGATCATGTTACCCATTTAAAAATAGAGATGATTCAAAAATAACTTTTTTATATAACAAACGTGCACAACTTCTATAAAGGGTGTCACAATGTACAACTTCCCATTAATTCCCATGTTAAAAGAAAGTAAATACAATATGTTGAACTTAAAGTTGTCTCTTTTCCTCACTATATTAGATATAAAAGAGATTTCTATTAGTTATACCTGATAATGAGTAGACTTATCTATATTTTTCTTCTATTAGATATATATGAGAATGGGTATATTCCCGAATGTGCATCTTCCCTTTTAAAGTAGAAAAGATGAACAAATAAGTTGTCTCATTTCTTCTTCTATTAGACATATAAGATATTTCTATTAGTTATACATGAGAATGATCAGAATTATCTCTATTTTCTTCTATTAGATATATGTGAGAATGGGCATCTACCCGATTGTGCATCTACCATTTTAAAGCAAAAAGGATGAACAAATAAAGTAACATAAACATTTTCTTCAAATCTTGTTGAAACTGTCACAATGCACATCTTCTACTTCTTTCTTCTATAATTCTTATATGAGAATGGGAATATGCCCATTCAAAATATCTATTCTTATTCTATGTTTCCTAAATTTGAATGGATATATATCCATATATATTGTAATATAATAACTACATAAGGATCTTGATCCCTCTTGATGGTATGTAGAGCATAATATACTCATTTTAAACATATATTATTCTTGAGTCTATTGCTCCAACAAAAGGATATAATTATAAACAAGAACTTGAGCTATGCATTGAATTATTTCCCATTTTGTGTAGGTTTTTGGTTGGGGTGCGGAAAACATGAGTACCTAGTCATTAATTTTACAAGGAATATTCAATTAGCAGTCACAATGGAATTTTATCATTTAATCCTCGAAGATATGATTTATGTTGACGTTTGGTTATGAAAGACCATTATGTGCATAAATTATATCTCATGAATTTATTGATGCTTCAATTTTGTTACTACCTTAATTCTTTACTTCATCTTCGAATGAAATTATTCACTTTGATAAGTACTTTGATGCTTCACTTCTATTACTACCTTTATAAACATTGATCTTTCTTATGATGAGAACTACATAAGGCTTGATCCCTCTAGAGGGTATGTAGTGCAACACTTGGCTCGACTAGGGATAGTCCAGCCAATATGATACAATTATAAACACTTAAATAGAGTAGAGATAAAATAAATATGATCATATTAACCATATAAAAATACATATAATACACACACACACACACACACACACACACACACACACACACACACACACACACACACACACACACACACATATATATATCTATATATATGGAGACGATTCACAAATTATTACAAAAGAAAAACTATTTGTTTGTTTGAGAATAACCTTCTCATATTAAAAGAATGAAAATATAATATGTTGAGCTTAAAATTATCTCTATTCTTCTTGTATTAAATTAGATATATAAGATATTTCTATTAGTTATACATGAGAATGAGAAGATTTATCTCTATTATTTTTCTATTAGTTATATGTGAGAATGGGCATCTTCCCTTTTAAAGCGGAAAGGATGAAAAAATAAAGTGGAGAGAGTAAAAGTAGCATAAAAATTTTCTTCAAATCTTGTTGAAACTCCAAAACTTACAAATTAGATAGAGTAAAAGTAACATAAACGACCATCTTTCCTTCTATAATAAATTAATTACATTCATTTTAATACCTCTAATCTATATTCTTCTTCTTCCATGATTCCTATATGGGAATGGGAAGATCATTTTAAACTTCTAATCTCTATTCTTCTTCTTCCATGATTCCTATATGGGAATGGGCATCTGCCCATTCTAAAACAAAGTTAAAATTTTCACTCCACTTGCCCATTCTAATAACTCTAAAAATTACGAATTGAAGTTAACTTAAATTTATCTCTATTCTTCTTCTAATAGTTATGTTACATGAGAATGGGCATTGACCCATTCAATATAAACAAAAATTATATCACATGAGAATGGGAATCTTCCCATTCAATACAAACAAACAAACTTATCATGGGTAGATGCAATCATAGAAAACAATAGAGTTTAAAATGGGAAGTTACACATTATAAAAACTTGTTACTTTTATAAAAATGTAAATTTTTCAAATATTTTGATATGTATTACACTAATATAAATAAAAATTATATCACATGAGAATGGGCATCTGCCCATTCAATACAAACAAACAAACTTATCATGGGTAGATGCAATCATAGAAAAAGAATAGAGTTTAAAATGGGAAGTTGCACGTTATCACAACTTGTTACTTTTATAAAAAAATTATCAAAGATTTTGATATATATTACACTAACACAATTTGTAACAACAAAAATAGATTTTATTTCCACCACCTTGTACAAGGAAATTCCATTTTTGATGGTGCAGATGATCTGGGAAAGAAGGGATGAAGAATGGTTTGTTGAAGTTCACACCCCTGATAATTATTACAATGATCTGTGGTTGTTTCATTCCTTGGGAGACCAATGCACACCAATTGGAATTCTTGTGAGCATAAAGTGTATAACAGATACAATTGTATCTCTTCAAGTGGAAAAAGTGGACAACACATCGAGAACATGCTCAGTACATAAAATGGAATTATAGGTTTCTCTTTACAAAAAAGATGGCATGGAAAGGTCAAAAAAAATACAAATATTCATGTTATAGTTATGGTTGGAAAATTGAGCCATACACTAAAGGGGACAAGAGTGGTGTGCATAATAGTGAAGCTATTTGTGTAGGAATTATCACCATATTAAAAACTATATCAATATGAATTCACTTCATCTGTTGCCCACCACATGAATATCAACGGGAATTGACCAATGAAAATTACATTCAAAAATGTTTACCATGATCAGAAGAAAAAAATTATCTAAGCTGGAAAAACACATTTCGAATCACACTTTTAAGAGGTGAAGTGATCTCAGAAAAGAGAAAATATTATTAAAACAAGCTCAAACTGAATTTTAAAAAGTGAATCTACATTATCTAAAGAGATTCATTTTATTTGAAGAAAATTCATTCAAAATTTATATTGGTCATTTTCATGTAGCTCCTACAAAATACCAATACAAATCACTTGATTTAGCAAGTGTCAGTCTCCTTGTGCACTCTATGTTGTGTAACCTTGTACCTCTTTAGCGGGATGTAATTTTTCTTCCTTTAAAAAATATATTGGTGATATTTTTGACATGGAGTTTGAGCATGAAATTCATGACATAGAAACTCATTTCTATATTATTGATGGGAAACATACAATTGAAGCCCAAAAAAATCCTTGCAAATCTTGATTTTTCATTTGTTCATGATAGAATCAAACAAAGGTCTTCATGTATTTTGTCTTCCAAAGAAACAACAGAACAAATAATCAGTATTTGCAAGAAATAGAATATGAAAAAAAAACATGGGTGAAAACAATATTTATTGACTCACTGTACAAATCCAGGTCAAGGTGGATCTTAAAGAAGAGACCACAACATCCTGGTTTTGGTTATGAAAAGTCGAGAGATGGAAGGTATTTATAAATTGTATTAAGTTTTTTACACATAGTAACTTACATTATTTCTCATATAATGCTAAAGTAAAAAAATTATTTTAATGTTCACATGTATTCATTCGAAAGGAAAAAATTGTTTATTTTTAGAAGGGAAAATTGGAAAGTTTGAATGATAAAATTTTATTTCTTGTACTCCCAGATGAAATTTGGGATAAGTGGGTTTTATTTTTTGATTTTTATACCAATGGTGGGTTGCCTTGTAGCCCAAAAAAATCTACATACCTAGATTTCAAGCCAAATTCATTATATATGCTTACAACATGACTATTCAGATGCACAAAAGGTATGACGATGAAGAATTAGATGTCCTTATAGATAAATGCATTAGTGGTGAATTTTGGTTCAGAGAAGAGTATGGTGTTAATGCAATGTTTCTAAAATATTACTACAAAAGAGTAAAGTAGAGGAGAAAAAAGAGCCAAAGTTATGTCTTATAAGATGGAAATAGTTTCAATACATACATTGCTCAAATAAATTACAATGAAAAATGTGATTAAATTTTTTTCCATCCATGATTCATATTTTTCTCAACTATGTCAAGATCTTAGAGAAGAAAATAAAAAATTGAAAAGGAAAAAAACACCATTAGGGGAAATAAATTTTCCAAATTATTCAAAAATGCTATTGAACTACTTGAATTGTATGTGACTGTGGCTAATAAAAATTCTCAACCAAGGATGCCAGATACATATGAATTCACTTGTCAATGTTCTTATCATTTTTTCTTAGTATAACATTGAGAGGTTTGGAATTCCATTTACTGCCACTCATCTGTAGAAGTCATAATTGTTGATTTTTGTAATCTTGTGAGTACTGTCTCACAAAATGATATTGTTGAGCTTCCGAGTATCATCAATTAGTACAATGAGTTGTGTGTGCATCTTTATACTTCTAACAATATAAAATTATTTTATACTATTGTAAAAATATACATGAAAAAAGTAAAAAACAACAATAATTTCATAAGGATGTTACATAATTATGAATGCAGAACATGCATTTCAAGGGATGTCAGTTATTTTTACCATATATGGTGTTCATAATTCAACCACTATGGAGGTGGAATATGTGACAATGGATCTAGATTGGAAACATTCAAATCCTTTGGATATTATCAAACCGATAAAATTGGAGTTGTCATTTGTAAACATCTTTTTAAATGTGAGATATCGGTGCATTTTAGGGAGAACATGATTGAGAGAAGGAAAATTAATGCGTCCCCTGTATTAATATTATATGGTGGAACAAATGCATTAAAGGAAAGACATAATAAAAATAGGTTCTCACTTATCTTTATGGTGGAGAATCACAAGGAGAACGCGATCAAACAATATTATAAATGTGTAACTACGCCTCCAAGTAAATATCCTCTATGATTTTTGTGTTCTTTTTATTATAGTCATTATGTATATGTTAATTATTAACAAGTTTTACTTTGTTCTAAAATTAAGATGTGCATCCTTCATATAGTTTTCTCCTAAGTTTTTTTCATATTATAGAATATATGTAAACACAAGTCGAATTTTAATTAGAAGAGTAGAGTTAAAATTTCTTCATTCATCATTAAACTTTTATATATTTCTTAAAATGATTAATTGCAACATTGCTTGCATATATGCCCATTCACATATAGATATCATAGAAGACGAACATGGACAAAATTAAATATGTTTCATAATATTCAGAGTTTAATTAGAAGAATAGAGTTAAAATTTCTTCATTATCACAACTTTTATTGATTTCTTAAAATGATTAAATGTAACATTGCTTTCGTATATGCCCATTCATGAATAGATATCATAGAAAACAAACAGGAAAAAATTAAATATGTTTCAGAATATTTAGAGGTATTAAAATGATTAATTTTAGTATTTCTTATAGTTAAATGTTTACAATGGGCATATGCCCATTCTCGGAAAAACAAACATTTTTATCTTTGTATTGAATTGGTAATACATAAAATATGTATCATAGAAGAATAAAGATAAAATTCACTTTGTTTTAGAATGGGAAGTAGCGAATTATCTCTGAGTATGGGCATATGCCCATACTCAAAGAGAATTAAATTTGTTTTAGAATGGTAAGTAGAGCAAGAATATATTATTCATGTTATGTAGTTATCCTTTTCATTTTAATACCTATGTACATTGGCAGACCTTGCACAAAGTCCATAACGTGAATTATATATTCTTTCTCTACTTCACATTCTCACAACCTATTCTAAAAATTACACACACACACACACACATAGATCTCTCTCATCGGTATTCGGTGCAATAGTTGGATCTTCCAACGATTGTCCACTATTTATTTTTACTAATGGGATATGTAGTGCAACATATTTTTGAATGAGGTTATGTTTTCATTAGGGGATAACATGTTTTTAAAGGAAAGACAGTTGGGAGATATTAAATGTCTCTGAAAGGCCTCTCCAAGTATTAGAGACATCTTTGTACCTATCTCCCATACTAGAGACATGTCTCAGGTGGTAGGAGACACATCTCTCTAACACTGGTAAAACCCCAGTTGGAAGGGTTTGAATCCTCTGTGTCCTACTCCTATTATTTCCACTCTTTTTAAAAAATTAATCTTGCTCAATTATGTAATGCACCATTCTAAATCAATCCCTTTGTATCATATTGTTCTCGCCCTCTTTGTTCTTACATTTGGTTTCATATAAGAAAAAAACTGTTTGTTTGCATGATATTGGGCTCATATGTATTAAAAACATTCTAAGTTACGAAAGCATTATAAAATAAGGTAATATTTATTTGTTTGAGAATGGGCTTGTTCCCATTACAAACAAGATAAGGCTATGAGAATGCACATCTTCTCATTGTAAGACAAATTAAATTTTATCTCTATTATTTAATTGAGAATGGGCTTGACATGAGTAGTTAAAAGTATACATTTTTTTACAATGGGAAATTGTCTAGCCTGAATGGGAAAGGAAACTAGATGATAATCTGAATCATGGGTAGAGTTAGAAACAATCATTCCTGTGAATGTTTTATAACCACTTCCTTAGAGGTAGAAACAATCATTCCTGAAATATTTTATATTAGAGTTAGAAATATTATTAATTTTTAACCACTTCATTTATAGACATTTTATAATGATTAAATTCAATATTGCATATATTGAATAAGCATATGTCCATTCTCATATATCAATCATATATTCTTCCTCAATGATTTCCGTAGAAGAACATAAATCCACACATTCAATACAACAATTGAACTTAATCATTTTAATACCTCTACAAAGTATGTTAGAAATCATGGGGAATGGACCTTCTACCTTATAAAAAAGGAGAACTAATGAGGAGTTAAAAGTATACATTTTTTACAATGGGAAATTGTCTAGTCTAAATGGGAAAGGAAACCAGATCATAATCTGAATCATGGGTAGAGTTAGAAACAATCATTCCTGTGAATATTTTATATTAGATTTAGAAATATAACTAATTTTTTAACCACTTCATTTGTAGACATTTTATAATGATTAATTTCAATATTGCATGTATTGAATGGGTATATGTCCATTCTCATATATCAATCATATATTTCTTCTCAATGATTCCTATAGAAGAACATACATTCATACATTCAATATAATGATTAAACTTAATCATTTTAACACCTATATAAAGTATATTAGAAATAATTGGGAATGGCCATTTTACCTTATAAAAAATGAGAACTACATAAGGCTTGATCCATCTCGTCGATGGTATGTAGTGCAACACTTGGCTCTGTGGGGATAGTCTAGCCAATATAAGACAATTATGAATAATTATCATAAGGAAAAAATTGCAAGTTTTGAAGAGTGGAGACCTAGAGAAAATTATTTATTGGCCAAGTAAAAGGTATTCTTTGAATTATTTGATCATTCTAACCTTGGTGATATATTGTAAGTGATTTAGGCTCTACATCAGACAACCAAATTATGTAACATCTCTTTCATACAAACAAAAAAATTATGCAACACTCTATTCTTCTTCTCTTATTCCTAAATGAGAACAAGTATCCATCAATTGAATACAATATTGAACATGTATTATAGTGAAAATGTATCATCCTGATGAATACAAGATAGAACAAGTATTAAACTAATTAAGTGAAAATGGACAATAGTTCATTGTTTACAATTTTTAATTTATATTCTAAGTATTTATGTTCATTGGAAACAACTTTTGAGCCCTTACAAATGATCATGAGTGGAGAACAAAGCGCAAGCCATGAGGTTAATCCATTACATGAAGATACTATTCCTAATAATAACATGATTATGAGTGGAGAACAAAACGCAAGCCATGAGGTTAATCCATTATAGTAAGATATTATTCCTAACAATAGCATGATGCCGACCAACCAACAAAAATTTACCCAAAAAACACACAACTGATGGTGATTAATATTGAAGCTACATCAAACACTTCACCATTAATTATGACAGTTGTTCACAAACAGTGTCAAGTATTATTTAAAATTTAACAATATTTTTACTTTTCAATATTAGTTTGAGTTAATTTAATAAATATATCCTAATTGTAATTTTTATGTGCAAATACAAATGGAGAAAATACAATAAATATATGTAAAGAAATAGGTAAAAATATTACTATTTTTATTTGTCAATATTAGATGGAATCAATTTGATAAATTTATCTCAATTTCAATTTTTGTGTGAAGATACAAATTTAAAGAAAATATAGAAAATATACAACCAACAAATAGATGTAAAGAAATAGGTAAAAATATTTTGTGAAATATTATTATCGTATTTGAAATACATACAAGTTAATAATGAAGTTTAATATTAATTTTTTTAGTGCCTCCAAAGAAACATTTTCTTGTTCTTGAATTAAAAGAATTGTTAGTTCAAAAGTGTACTTCTAAAAAGGAAAATACATTTCAATTTAATAATGAGCACATCCTACAAAAATAGTCTATTTCCAAATTTCTAACTTCTATGTCTAAAGAGTTTCATTGAATAACATTTTGGTCGTCTACGTTCGATACAGATGCTAGTGTAGAAATACTAGCAACAAAACTATTACTCTCAGCTAAAGTGGACATGTGGCCTTTGTTTTTTTAGGGTACAAAGCATTGCAAAAAAGAAGGAGACAAATTTATTAAAAATTTGGAAATAATTTGGAAGACACCTAAATTTTCTTACAAATGTGAAACTACGATTATAGTTAATCTATCCAATAAAGGGGTTGATGAAGAAATTTTTTTGGTGTCTTTAAAGGTTTGTGAGAAATACTTTAAAAATGATAAGTGACTTATGTCATCATTGTTTACAGAACTAGCCGTGGTACGGGTTACAAATGATGTAAGAGACATCTTAAAGTGATGTACTCTATTTCAAACAATAGTGGAACAAATGAATATATAAAAAAAAAATATTACATTTTTGTAGTTTTCTTTCCCATTTTTCATTTGTAGTGATTATTATATACTCTTTAATAATATGTTATTGATGGTTATTAGTATGTAATGCTAAAAAAATTATTACAATTTTTTAGTTGTTGTTCACATTTCATCAAAATGATGTGATTAGTATATAATGATAAATTAGGATTTTATTGATAGTTTATAATTTAATGCTCAAAACTAGCTTTGATATGTTTATACAAAAAGAAAGTAATTATCAATAAAATCGATAATATAATCGCTGATTTAATTTATTGAAAAAGAGTTTTGTTATTGGTTGGTTTTAAAAATATCATTTTCCGTGGAAAAAAGTTATTGGTTTTGGGGGTAGAGGAATTTCTCTTTGGATTTCCAGGGTTTTCTGAATTTAGATCGTTGACCATATAACCAAAATTTACATATGCATGCTACCGATACTTCAGTCATACTTTTAGCCCTGAATTATTAAGGATAACATGACAACATTTTGATATTGGATTTTGGTTTACATACATTCAAGAGAACAACATGCCTTCATTCAAAAATTTGATTGGCTAAGAAATATTGAATTCATTTTTTTGGGGCATATCAGAGTGTGAAATTACAAAAAAAAATTAAGATTGAAGAAGGGGAATATTGTGCCAGTTTACAAAAAATATACAAAAGGTTCTCGACAAGTACACCCAAATATATGGATTAGAAAACATATTATTCATAGGTGAAACAAAATGTTTTGTTCATGACAAAACTGAGGCACTTTTATTTGGATTTCCTTCTAGCTAGAAATTTGATGGCACAATGCATTCTAATAGAAAATATTTCACACATTTATGTACATGGTTAAATCATGTGGGTCCACACCCAAATTTACGCTACTCTTTGGAAATATTTAAAAACAATTATTGATCTTGATTGAGTGTACTTGATACTATTATGTTAATTAATATATAGATAAATTTAGTTTATTTTTGTAGTCTATCTCATAACAATTCATTCATATTGGATTTTTTAGTCTATTTCATAAAGAATGGATGTATTACCATCATTTTATATAAAAATAATTGTGATGTGTATTTTTATCATAACACCACATTTCCACGAATACTAAGCTTGATCGAGTTTACTTGATACTACTGTGTTGATTAATAAATATAACATAATTGGGTTTTTTTAGTCTATCTCATAAATATATATAAATATTGGTTTATTTTTGTAGATTATCACTTAACAATTCATTTATTACCATCATTTTATGTTGTATTTATCTCATAACAACACATTTCCTACCTTCATTTTATGCAAATAAATCCACGTTCTAATTAAATAGTTATCAATTTTTATTGATATCATAAATTAGAAGCAATATTAGACACAAATATATATGGTCAAAATATGTAAAATATACAACATGCAAATGCGGATGACGCCATAGTTAAAATAAATCACATCCAAAATTTTCTTTCTTTCTATATTAATTTTATGAGAATGGGCATATGTCCATTCTCATCACAACTGATAAAAAATATTTGTTTGTATGAGAAATTGCATATGCTCATTCTCATCACAATAATAAAAATATTTATTTGTAAGATAATGGGCATATTCCTTTTCTAACCATTCTAACTCATTAAAGCAATATTGAACTTAATAATTTTAATATCACTATAAAGGATGTGAGAATGGGCAATTGTCCATCCTAAAAAACAATAAATATTAACTCTTTTTTTCTTCTATGATTCTTATATGAGAATGGGAACATCCCCATTCAATATAAGACAGAAATGTTTTTTTTGTATGAGAATGGACAATATAAGTATTTTCTATATGCTTTGTAAAGTTATAAAGGTATTAATTATTCCTAATAGTATTTCCTATTCATACTAAAAATTATAAACCCCTAAAATGGAAATCCCTCATACATGACACATAATTCTAAAAATACCTTTTTGGATTCCACTAATAGCCAAATCAAATTCAAAAAAACTCATTTTGGATTCAAATAATAGCCAAATTAAATTCCAATATTTTGTATAAGTAAAACCAACCTAGCTTATTTCAAAGATTTAATATAGATTATAAAATGTCCATATTTTTCAAAATTATGGTTGATGTTGTCCTTGGCTTTGATTAGCGGCTTGAGTAGGTGGTCTATTAGGCTGATAAGTGGGTCTATTGGGTTGGGCTTGAGGTTGATATGATCTGAAATTTTGAGCTTGTTGCCTCTTAATTGTTACCAACTCATTGCCTAAGTTTTACAATTGTTTCATGACCTCCTAGAGTTCATTTGAGGTTCTAGGAGAAGAAACATAAGCTTTGTTGGAGTTCTAATTTTTGGACTAGGAATGAGAGCTAACTTAGGTGCTTGACTAGATATTAGATTCCTCATTTCGGATAAAGAGGCATAAGTGGCCTAGGTGCAAGTTTACCGGCATGATTTAAAAAATTATCTACTCTAATAGCTATGACATAAACTGCAGGTAATGTTGTACCTCCCATATACTATATCATCATAGCTATATCAAATTAAGAGATTTTAGAAAGTTGAGAAAAAAAACGTTCAATTGTTGGTATTATAGAAATCGAAATCATATCCCATATTCTTTGAAATTTGAATTTAAAATAATCCATTTCCTCATTTGGTGCTCTCTTGATTATAGTTAATTTCTCTAGAAAAAATAAGGTGTCCGCCTTTTCTCCAAATTGGCCACAAAGAGTTATGCATAATTGATCCTACTCATAGGCTTCTGAACCATTGTAAAGATTTCCTTTGAAAGAAGAAGCCAACAGTTTCACCACCATGTCCATCTCAACAACTTCATGTATAACATAGACATTTGCAATGTCTTGAATGTGATCAATAAAAGTTGTATGGTTTTCCCCAATGAAGTTTGGAATTTTCTTCAATGCTTCCATAGGAATTGGGTTTTGTCAAGAAAAATTTTAAGGAACCCACCTGAAAACAACTTATAGAAATCATGGCAAATATGATCGAAACCAAATTTGTTAGGTTGACGAATTATCTAAAATTTGGGTTCGTTGCATCGAATATGTTGTTGATACTTACTTATCTAATGGCTTCGAATTCTTGTGGACTATGTTGCGATACTTATGAGCTAGCAGGTCTCTCCCAAAACCCTAATTAGTAAATCTAAACCAGTCATGCGAAACACCTCCAGAGATGATGTTGGTAAGGACTCAAATCCTTTGGAAAGGAAAAGTAATAAGGAATTAAGGAGACTAAATTGAGGAGGGAAGTAGAAACTCGACATTCGTGGTACTCTAGGGAAGTTTCTTCTCCATAGTAAATTTTTTTAAATGATCCTCCTCTCTTGGAATATTAGGGGTTTGAATAATCCTAGTAAACACATAATTGCTAAGGATCTTAGAGTTAAAGCTAAACCATATATTTTCATGCTCCAAGAAACCAAAATGAACATGGATAAATTTAAAGAGGTGGGGAGATAAATTTGGAAAGATAGTCACTAGGAAGGATGTAGTTCCTCTAGAGCCTCAGGAGGTGTTGTTACTATGTGGGATCCTATTTTGGTGCATGGATTTTTGATCCTTTCCTCCCCTGGCCATGTGGTTATGAGTTTTATGGAAATCATCTCAAAAAAATCCTAGTATGTTTCTAACATTTATGCTCCCAATAAACTCAGTGAAAGACAGAATTTTTGGAAGGATCTCTCTAGCTTTAGACAATTGTTTAAGGATAAAGATTGGATAGTTGGAGGAGAATTCAATACCCCCTTTCCCCTGGTGAAAAGAGAGGGGGTTTGATCTCTTATTCTAAAAGTATGGAAGATTTAGCTGACTTCCTAGCTAGTAATAGT
Organism: Taxus wallichiana var. yunnanensis; assembly: GCA_018340775.1. Classification (NCBI taxonomy): domain Eukaryota; kingdom Viridiplantae; phylum Streptophyta; class Pinopsida; order Cupressales; family Taxaceae; genus Taxus; species Taxus wallichiana. Next base: position 606,356,930 of record CM031244.1, read on the forward strand.
TTGTTTGACTTAGATTTGGAGGGATCCAAGTTTACTTGGGTAAACAAAAGGACAAGATCTGAGCTCATTTAGATAAGATTGGAAAGATTTGTGGTAAGCCATCTTTGTATGATCAATCAAATTTATTCTCTAAAAACTCTTCCTAGAATTGGCTCGGATCATAATCCCATTCTTCTCGATTTGGGAATGAATCATCTAAAAATTTTAGGCCTTTTAGATTTGAAAAGATGTGGCTAGAACACCCAGATATTTACAAAAAGATTCCTGAATGGTGGGATATCCAAGTTCATGGGGTTTCTAGCTTCAGATTGTGCTTTAAACTAAAGCACATCAAAAGTAATCTTTTAATATGGAACAAGGACACTTTTGGGAATTTTTCCTAGGAAAAAAGTAGAATTGTTGAAGATCTCGAAATATTAAGGAACTTATGGAGAATGTTGGTCTTAATCCAGTTCTCAAGGATCAAGAACAAAAACTCTTGGTTGATTACCATGGAATTATGGCTAAAGAAGAGGTGTATTGGAGACAAAAATCTAGGGTCAAATGGCTCAAGGAAGGGGATACGAATACTAAATGCTTCCATTTCTCTGCTACTTCTAGAGCCAATATCCTAAAGATTAATTGAATAAGAGGTGAAAATGGGAAGTCATTTACGAATAGTAGGGACATCAATGCCTCTATAATTAATTACTTCAAGGAGCTCTTCAAATAGGTGCAGAGGTCAGAGGAGTTGGTTTAGAACAAATTCTTGGATCTTTTCGGAAGTTATCACTCCTCTTGAGAATAGAGATATTTTAAGAAACCCCTCAGAGGAGGAAATCCATTTTGTGATATTTGATATGGAACCTGATAAATCTCCAAGGTCGAATGAATTCCCTTCCTTTTTCTTTCAAATTTATGGGAGGTGATTAAACACGAGGTCATTGAAATGGTCCAATATTTTTTTAACAATGGTCATCTCTTGAGGAAAATGAATAATAATTTTATTGTCCTAGTGCCAAAAATTGTTGGTGCCAAGGAGGTTAAGGATTTCAGACCTATAAGTTTGTGCAACACCGCTTATAAGATTCTCACTAAACTCATAGTAGGGAGGATTCGGATGGTTCTCCCAACTTCATCTCTAGGAATCGGGGGTTTTTATTCCTGGAAGGAAAATTAGTGATAGCATTATTGTGATTCAAGAAGCCATCCACTCCATTGAAAGCTATGACAGATCGACTATGTTTCTTAAGTTGATATGCATAAATCCTTTAATAGGATAAATTGGTCTTTCCTCCGTGCCATTCTCCTAAAGGTGGGTTTTGATAAATTTTTGGTTAATATAATTATGACATGCATTTCCACCGACATTTTCTTAGTCTTTAGTCAATGGCAAACCGAAGGCTTTTTCCAAGCTGGTAGAGAGATGAGACAAGGTGATCCTCTCTCACCTTTCCTCTATGTCATGATGGTTGAATCCTTGAGTAGAATCTATTAACTTGCCATGGCTTCCAACTATATCCGTGGTTTTAAAATCTCAAATGGTCTTCCTCTATCTGTCTCAATCAGTTTGTGGTCATTAAAATCTCAAATGGTCTTCCCTCTATCTATCTCAATCAGTTTGTGGGTGATAATTTTATGATGGGTAAGGCCTCTCGTCCATGAGGCCTCAAATTTTAAGGAGGTTCTAAATGATTATGAATGTGTTTTCTAGACAGATGGTTAACTTCCATAAAAGTGTTGTCTATTTCATAAATGTGGAGAATCGTGTTCAAGCCGATTATCTCACATCTTGGGTTACATAATTAAACATTTTCTAGATTCTTATCCGGGTATGCCCCGATCCATAAGAAGCCCGACCTCGTGGTTTCGAATGCTCTATTGGATAGAGTTAATAGTAAACTATCATCTTGAAAGGTTCTCTTTCTCTCTCAAGTTGGTAAGATTCAATCGCTCCAAATCTCCCTTCAAGGAATTCCCATTTATGTGATGTCTCTTTTCATGCTCCTGCTAAAATTAAGGAAGCCTTAGAGAAAATCCAAAAGAGGTTCCTCTCGGATGGGAGTTGGTGAGAAGTTCAAATTTCCTCTTTTGGCTCTGGATAAAGTTACTAAACCTAATCTATGTGGAGGTTTGGGGCTAAAAACATTTCTCTTATGAATAAGGCCTTAATTGCAAAGGATGGTGGATGATTGCTAGAGAGGAAGGTATTTGGGTGAAAATTATAAAGATGAAATATTTACATAATATAGGTAGATTGGAATCATTTTTAACCAAAATAACCTCCCTTAAGGGCCTTTTTCTAGAATTCCTTTGTGGCCTCTAAAGAAATCTTATCCAAAGGTATGATTTGGGAAATTGAAAGGGCTCTATAATTAGTTTTTAGTTTGATAATTGGCTTAAGGATTCCTCCTTAGCTAACATGGATTTATGGAAAGAATTTGCTCAAGACTACAAGGATTATGGAAAATTTTGGATTCAAGACTTTTGGATCTAAGAAGATTCTCACGATGGGAAATGATTGAGTCTCCTCTAGATTTTGATGGTGACATCTAACCTTTTCGGTCCTTAACAATAAACTTAAGGCTTTCCACATCCCCATGTTCCAAAATAAGGAGGAATCCATCAAATGGAAAGAAGAAGAATCTAGAAATTTCTCGGTTAAATCAACCTACATGTCAAATTTCAAGAATGATTTACATAAGGACTATTGGGGTAAACTCTAGGTGAAGGATCTCACCCCAAAGATTAATATATTTTTCTGGTTGGCTGCCTAGAATAAAATCCTGATTGTGGACAATCTCAAGAAAAGGGGAATGAAGATTCCCAATAGATGTTCTCTCTATAAGAAAGAGGAGGAAAATGTCAACCATCTCCTCCTTCATTGCTCCTTCTCCCATGTTGTCTTTACTGCTATTCTAGATCTGTTCAATATCCAATGGATCCTGCCCTTGACAATTGAAGATTGTTTCTTTCAATGGGAGAGCCCTTTCCATTTTCCTATCTTGATCTGGGCTTGGAATATTGCCCTCCCTCATTTTTGGGGGTTTATGGAAAGCTAGGAATGATGGTATCTTCCATGATTAGAAAGCTCTAATCCTGAAAGTTGGAAGAAAAAATTTGAATGCCATAAAGGAAAACATTAAACTCTTTAAAGGTAAAGTCAAGAAACCCTATCTAATTAGTGAGCAGACAGTTCTTGACAAGTTCGCCCTTGGTCCGGTGGAATTACACATTCCTAAAAAGATCTCCAGCTAGATTAGGCTTGAGGGAAATGTTGTTAAGTTAAATTTTGATGGATCCTCAAAAGGCAATCCGGGTCCTCCGGGGAGGGGGAATTCAAAGGAATAGTAAAGGAGATTAGTTATTTTCCTACGTGGGTCCTTTAGGTTTCCAAACCAATAACATGACAGAAGTTAGAGCTCTTCTTTGGGGGGTTTTGTTGGCTAAAGAAAAAGGTTTCAAGGACATCGAGATTGAAGGTGACTCTCTCCTCTTAATTAATGCCCTCAATAATCATGACTCCATTAGTTGGGCCATTAGTAATATCTCAATGATGTAAAGGAAACTTCAATTTTTTTATAGCATTTCTTATAATCATACCTTATGTCATGGGAACAAATGTGTCGATAAGATGGCCAATTATGGAATCAATTGTAATGATTATAAGATATGGTGTAAAGTTGATAAACTACCTACAAACATTAATGAGATCATTAGTAGAGAGAGAGGGCACTAAGTTTTATAATGTTAGCACAAGTGAGTCCTATGGTGGTGACAACTTAATTAATATCTTGTTTTCCAAGATTTTTGTTAGTGTAAAAGAAGGTCTTTTTGAATTTTAGTAGCAAACAAAAGAATCTCATCTTGTTAAAATTGGGGGTGATAGGATTAGAGTTGAACTGTTAGCCAAAGCATTGAAGCTTTCAATCAGTTGGAACAAGCTTAGGATTGGGGGTTTTAGTAACTTCATTACCAAATTATATGGTCACGACCCCTCCCTATCTAAGGATTTTGGAAAAGCTTGGAAAGAGGATAAGTTTGAAGTTAGAGGGATGGAAATTGAGGTGTTTGATTCCACCATCACCCTGGCCACAGACATGAAAATGAATGGGCTTAAAATTTCAAGGATAGAATCCATAGAGAACAGGAAATTGAGTTGTTCTTTGTTGGCAAGGAAAGATGTTCTTTCTTTACGGATAGTATTTCCAGGTCATGCATTCCAAATATATGGAGAGAAGTGGGCCTTCAAATCATTAAGTACATCATTCTAGAGGGAAATATAGAAAACTCTATACTCACCATATGACCCTTCCTCAACATGTTCCACCATAAGGTCATGGTGAGCATCCCCTTCTTTTCCGTTTATGTATCTAACTAACTCTATGATGGCTTTCCAACGAGAAAGTAGAGATACCTCTGCATGAAGGGCTCATTCTTTTGATGTTTGAAAATGGGAAACCTTCTCTATCCTCTTCCTCAAAGAGCGTGTGGATGAGGATGACCTCACTCTTGCAGAATGCCTTACTAAGATGAAGGCCGAAAAATGCAAAATTGTGGGGAGGATTTTGGTAAAGATATGGGTGAGGAGGATCATGGGGAAACCAACACTTCTAGAAAAATAAATTAGGATGGTAATTTAAAGGGTTTCAAGGATTTGAGCAGAAAGGTCTAGTACTTAGAAGGGGTGCTTCAAGCGATGGAAGAAACCAATGCTGGTCAAAGGGAAACAATGATGGATGTCATCAACACTTCCAAGAAAATTATCACTGCTCAAGTGAAGTCCAAGTAGAAATTTCTGAGCTGGAGGACCAAGTCAAAAAGCTAAGTGACAGGATGGAAGGGATGGAGGAGGGCACTAAAAGAAGGAACTTTAACTTGCGCATCAGTAGCTCCGAGGATGAGCTGGAGGAAGATATTAATGACAAAGGTGTTGAGGGTGATGTGATCAAAGATAGCCATGATGGTAGTCTCATAAAAATTAACTTAGGTGAACTTCTATTATTTTGTTTTTTGGAGACTTTTTCTCCTTATTTCTAGTTTTCCCACTTAATACAAAGTCTAGTTATTAATTGTAAGAGTTAAGCGTGTTTAACTCCTTTCTTGGAATTTTTCATTTCCTTCTTGCTTGTTGGTTTTTGTTCTTCATCTTATAATGGCCCCTAGGAGCCGATCCCTATTTTTTACCGTATCTAATAAAAAATGCATTGATGAAATATAACATAGTTTTAAAGGAAATTATAGATGGAGTGGTAAATGAATGATAAATCATTTCCATGGAGAATATTTATTGCAAAAAATGCATTTTAAGTCCAAATGGAGATTTGCCATGTTTTCCCTAACCGTCATTTTTCCTCATCTAACCAAGGACTTGAAACTTTATTGAATTATTTCGTTTTATGGGAATGGAGTCCACATAATGTATTTTCCTTCAGATTACCAAATTTCTGCCACATTTCTACCCTATATTCAATTTCGGGCATTGGGGATCCTTTTGCATACCTTTACGCTCAGGTTCCCATAATGGGTGACACATGGTCACTCCTCATGTGCCAAGGCTTATAAAAAAATTAGTGTATTTCTAGATAATTATCGTAGTATTTTAAATTGTGCGGATCTTCTAAATGTTTAATGGATTCCAATCGACATCTATGTAGTTCCCACATCCCTTTGACACCTTTTAGATCCTTACTTTGATATCTTGTGATTACATTATAGACATTATTACATTTTGATTTAGTATGTTGTTAGACATATATCATGGATTATTGTTGATCTTGATTTGATTATGATGCCCGATGATTATTAGAGATAACTTATATGTGGATGATGATATATTATTTGATATGGATGTTTTTCGGACATGTGATTTGGATATTATGAGTTGATCTAAAAATGGATATTAATTGATGGTGATATAGTTATTAATTAAAAATGCAAATGATGTAGTTGTTACTTTAATGTTGTTGTGATTCATTCATATAGTTGGTTTTGTGATTTCATTTATATCATGTTGATGTTTCGATATGGCCATGAGGTCAAGGAGGTATTTACATTTTACAGTTAAAAATATCACAACAAAGTATCGGGGATCGAGACCAACCATAATGGAATTCTAGGTGAATTTGACAAGGTCACCATGGCAACTCATTTTATTGTTTTGTGTGTTGTTTTGTTAGGGATTTCCATGGGGGGATTTCCTTTATATGTGACCATGGGTTTGTGTATTTTATTAATGTGTTTCTTTTATTATTGTTGTATGTATTTTATTAGTAATGAGTTCCCTTCTTTTAATTAATTAAATTGTGATAGATTAATTTGAGAATCATATGATTAAAATTTAAATAAATTAAATTGGGATATGGGAAAGTAATTATAAGAGTTGTTGGTTGTTTGCCATTAACTTGTAAGGGATAGGTAAGTTGTGTAAGAGCTTGTGTAAGTCAGATTTTGGAGTAAGAAATACTCCACCTCTATGGAAATTCGAAATTGTCCTTGGGGGCTGTTTTTGGAGGCTTTTGGGACAAGTAAAACTTGTCCCATGCCTCTAAATTTAATATACCAACCATACTTATGGATGGAGATGTGATTTTTGAATTTTATAATGAATTTTATAAGTCATGTTGCTTGTTTTGGATTGCACTTTCTTACATTTTAATTAATTTTCTATCCCTTAAGGTGTGGGTTTTTTGGATTGTGCAAGTAACTTGTCATTTTTCACCCACCTCTTTATTGAGCTTTGGAGTATGAAAATTTGTCTTTTGTGTTTGAATTGGAGGATGTGTGAGGTGGTATCTTACATGGATCCACATCATTCTCTTCTCTCCCTCTTCTATATAATTCAAACTCTCTTCTTTTTTTGGGTTGTTGAATCATTTTTGCAACTTCCTTGGGGGCACAATTTTCTTGTGTGGAGCTCTTGTTTTTGGAGGAAGTTGGAGAAAGCTTTGCATGCTTGGAAGTTTTTGTTTTGGATCGTGTTTTGAAACTTGAACCTTGTTGTTTGGACACCAAAGTAACCATGAAGAGGTAGGAATTTAAATCTCTTTTTATATGCTGTCATTTTCTTGTTGTGTTGTGTGGATAGTGCATGCTTTGTTTTATTTGTTGGCTAGTTGGGTAGAATGCCATAGGGATGGTGTAGGAGAAGGCTATGGGGAATTCATGTGGGGGGGAATAAGGAGTGCCATTGGCATCAGAATTTTGTGGAGCGAGTTTGGGTTTGGGATCCACCATGGAAAAGAAATAACTTGAATTTCTTACTTTGTGGGGGCATAAGAAATCTGTGGGGGGGAATAAGGAGGGATTTGTGGGGGGCATGAGGAAATGTGTGTGATGAATTATTTTGGTGGTTTTTATTGGTGGATGCCCAAATTCCTATTGGGAGGCATAAGTAGCATCCCCAAAGACCTTGTTCCTTTGGCTTACATGATCAAGCCTGAGTTTTGTTTTGAAATGATTTTAAATGTAGTTGTGAACTGATGTTTTTGTGTTGAATTATGTTTTCTATAAAAAAGAAATGTGTATGTGAAAGAATGCTATGTTGTGGAAGCCAGTTGTTGCCATGGTTGAATTACACCTTTTATTGTATTTTTTGGGGGCTCGGGGGCCAATGATGAAGGAAGGCTTCTCCTTTCCTTGGATGTCTTGGTTGGGTGGAGAGCATTGCCTTTCCCCCTCTTTTGTTGTGATCAACTTGGAGAAGATAAAATGTGCATGTTGTTGTCCTGGAGCAAGGAAAAATGCAGTTTGATAGTCCCTTGTGAAAACACATTCATTGTAATCCTTTCCCACATGATGTGGATGAAATTGTAATAGTTATGTTATGGAGGAATGATGTTGTAATTGATTATGAGAATGTATATTTGATTTGAGAAAGACATTTGCTTTCTTCTCTGTACATTGGAAGGAAATAAATGGAATTCTGTTAACTATATTCAAGAAATGGAAGAATGTGAAGATGTAAAGTTTTATAAATGAAGTCAATAAATAATTGCAAGTTCATCTCTCTTTTGCATTGTTGTGATGAAGTTGGAAATATCAAATTGTAATTGAAATCTCTGTTTAGGAATTGGGGAAAAAGAAGAAATACGTGTGTAAGAATTATATGGCATTGTCTATTTAGAAATATGTTAAATTGGAAATCAGATTTTACAATTTAACTTGGAAATGATTTGGTTAGAAACAACTGATTGTTTTGGATTAGTTTAGGAATGAAGTATCACACTTAAATGATAAAATGGATATATAGAGTTTTCCTTGAAATGAATCTCTGCTGCAACTTTTAAAACTGGTAAATTTAAATATAATGCACAGTTCAGACCTGCACACATTAATCAACTTGAAAATGATATATTTTAGGATGCTAAGATGTTAAGGAACTCTTTTTGACAAAGAAATACTTAAGAAAATAATTTTAACATTACAAATCAAACCCATTTCCCTTCCTCAGCCAGTTTTGTCATTTGTTGGACAAAATTTAAATTTAAATAAATTAAACAAATCAACTTCCCTAAAACACTTTAAACTCTCCCTAGATCAATTCTCCATGTCTTTTTGGCATGTTGAGTGAAGGAGGAGATCCAATTTAATCAAAATTGAAAGTTAGAAATTACCAGTTTGCTAATTAAAATCCTGTAGAATTTTTTGTAAAATTGAACCCCTAAACATTATTAAAAAGTAAAATTTATGTTTCCTATGTAAAGAGGGCATCGAGAGCTTTCCAAAAAGTCCTCATTTTCCTAAAACTGAGATTTCTAACTCAATTTATGGCACTTTGAAGTTTTTGTGCCTTGGCGGGAAAATTTGGAAAAATTTTCCCTGGCGGGCCCGCAACCCAAAAATTTCATGTTGAAATGCCTTAGAATTTTTTTGAAAATTTAAGCTCGGGAAAAAATTCATCTTTTCCTCCACCGACTGTAGCCAATAAGAGGCTGCCACGTGTCCTCACGGGGTAGTGGCGGAGGCGTGACATCTTTTTGCCCTTTGACTTTTTGAAAATTTTGGAAAAAAATTCCTTTTATCCCGCCAGCCACCGTGACCAATCACAGGCTGCTACATCGCAGCTTTGGGTGCTAGTGAAGGGGGTGGACCCTTTCATTTTTTTTTGTTTGTTATTTTTCCTTGGGAAAATTCTAGACAATTTCCCCCATGGCCCCAAAACCCCATCCTTGCCATGGGATTTTCTCCTCCACAGTGCACGGACCCGTGTGTGCCTTTCACCCTTTTTCTTCCTTTTAGCGAAGTTCACCAAATCGCCTCGCCACTCTGCCCTTCCTCGTCACCCTCTCCCATTTTGAACCAAGACTCAAACGTGTCCACTAGGGACCCACGAGGCATGGGAGAAAATTTGGTTTTGCACCCACGTGGGAGAGAGAAATTTCTTAAGCCACCTGCGACCCACCAACCTGCCAAAGGGGTTTTCCCCTCGTTTTGACATGTGTCCCCTTGGGAAATTTTGAACCCTAAACTCCTCTTGCTCATATCTTGAGTTTCTGGAGGAGTTAGGAGTACTTATTTATATCACCGAAAAGGTGAGATGATTTCCTATCCAATGGGAATGCTTTAGGGAAATTTTGGAAGTGTTAAGTAAGAGAAAAATCAAGTTAAAACTCTAATCCTGTTAGAGAGTGGGTATGGGGGTAAATTACTCCCTAAACCTAACTGAAATGTCTAACCCTAAAATTTGAACCTTGTGAACTTGAAAAATTGTTAATGAAGGAAGAATATATTCTAGTAATTTAGATTCATTCTAGACTCTAATAGGGTCAACTATTGTCTTGTAACTTAGTTGTGGATGCTTCTAATAAAAAAATTATTCCATAATTTTCTAACTAACCCTAGGTTGTTTCTTGGGTCTCAAATGGGTTGTTTTAACTTTGGCATTATAGTTTGGTATCGTGAGCGGTGGTTCAAAAGCTTGGGTGATTGGGCACACTAGAAAACTTGAGACATAAGCTTAAACCTAGCAAACTTTTAAACCTAGAAAACAACTTAGCTAGAATTTGTATATTTTAGTAAACATGGAAGTTGTGTAAAACTTAGCAAAATAAAATAACTCTGGCTTTGGTATGTTCATGAGGCTCAGATGGAGAGAGATGAACCTTCACAGAGACTTAGACTCACCACCACCACCACCACCGGATCAAGGTGTAGCAGCTATTCTACCTCAGATTCTACAGACCCTTTAGGATGTTAATGTTGCTCTATATGGAGGATTAAGAGGAGGACATGCAACTAGTCATGACAGAGCCCCTTCTATCGAGGGTTAGGTATCTCCTTGACCCAACGAGGAGCATAGAGGAGAGAAATCCCATGCGGAGTTAGTCAAGAGTAGAGTCACCACCTAGGAGACAGGGTGATAGTGTTCTAGTGCGTAGACAGATGTCTCAGAGCCCTATGATTAGGGATGAGCATGCAGAGAGAGCTAGAGGCTGTCAAACCATAGTAGCAGATCACATCAGGGAGATCCTAAAACTTCAGCAATCACATTACTCAGGTGAAATGGGTGTATTTTAGGAAGAGGCCTAGCTAGTGAGCTTAAGCAGTTGCTTTAAGCTTTGCCCTTGTTTTATCAACACGAAAGCTCATGCTGCGATCCATCTACTGAGTGATGGAGCAGGAGTATGGTGGAGGAAAGAGGAGAAGAATCTCCATGTAGATTTAGAGACAAAGTGACTTAAGAGCTATTTGAGGAGAGATTTAGAAGTTGTTACTTGTCAAGGAGGTTCATCCAATAGAGGATTGACGAGTTTCATGACCTCTGATAGGATTCTCTTTCAGTAGTAGAGTATGAGAGTAGATTTCTAGATCTACTCCAGTATGTAGAGTATATGTAGGATGAGTAGGTGCAGATTCACAAGTTCATCCGGGGCTTGAATTTAGATATTGGACATGTGGTTTGGATCCACTTCCCATAGACATTAGCAGAGGTTGTCGAGAAGGCCTATATTATAGAGGAGACTCGGGGAAAGACCCGGTAGGGATAGAGACCGAGTTAGGAGCCACATACAAGGTAGATGCAATATGGTAGATCAAGGGGGTCAGCACCCTTTCTCATGGTGGACAGGATAAAACACATTCATCCTTTAGGCCACAATGAAAGCAGTAGCCTCACCCACCTCATAGACCTCCACAAAGAGCTGATGCACAGAGAGGTCAGAGTATGGGGCCTCCTCTTAGGGGTCCCATTAGGACACAGGGTGGACCTAGAGCTCACCAATAGGAGATCGCCATTAGAGACCTCAATAGACCGTAGGCTGGATCATTAGGATCCACCCCACAGATTCTAGGACACCCACTAGAGATGCCACTCATTGGTAAGGATCAGGGGGATGTTTTGGTTGTGGAGTTACTAGACACTTTTGGAGAGATTACCCACAGAACCCTAACAACATGGGTAAGGCACATATTTCAGAGCCAACTATTGGTGACATGGGACACAGCCATAGGATTTATGTAGCGGTTAAGAACCACCATGCAAAGCATCGAGCATAGTCATTGAGACCACATGTGGCTTTGGTGGTATTCCTACCTTTGTATTGTTTGATTCTGGTTCTTCTGACTCTTTCATTGCACCATCTTTAGTAGAGTGATGCAGGCTAGTGGCAGTTAGGCAAGGTCATAGTTGGGATGTCGAGATGGCTTCTAGAGCCAAGATATCTATAGACTCCTTAGTTAAGGAGTGTGTAGTGGATTTGGGACCTTTCACCACTACCTCATATCTCCATATCCTTCCTTTGGGCTTGTATGGAGTCATTTTGGGTATGGATTATTATCACAAGACTATATCTTGTGTAGATGATTTTGGAGTTAAGTTAGTGATTTCAGGGGTTAGGAGACCCGTTTCTATTCACACCATCTCTACTATGCAGCTTAAGCGGTGTGTGATGGGGTTGTCAGATGTATGCTATTACGATTAGTGATGAGATCGTAGGGTGGGCACAGTGGACCATCACTAGATGATCATCCCATTTTGAGAGATTTTTTAGATGTCTTTCCAGGGGAGATACCGGGTTACCACCCCCACGTGAGATTGATTTTCATATAGATCTAGTTTCGGAGCAGAGCCTATCTCATGGGCACCTTATCAAATGACCACCCCAGAGCTCTGTGAGCTCAAGTTGAGCTTGAGGGCCTTTTGGAGAAAGGCCTTATCCATCCTAGTGTATCCCCTTAGGGTGCACCAATGATCTTTGTGAAGAAGAAGGATGGATCCTTATGGTTGTGTATTGATTACCACCAACTGAACAAGGTAACGATCAAGAATCATTATCCTCTCCCTTGTATCGATGACTTGTTTGATAAGATGAAGGGAGCCATAGTTTTCTCTAAGATTGATCTCTCAAGTCGGGGTACCATCGGTTGAGGATCTCGGAGGTAGAAATTCATAAGACCTCCTTCCGCATGAGATATGGGCACTATGAGTTCACAATGGTGCCTTTTGGTTTGATGAATGCCCCCATAGTGTTTATGAGTTTGATGAATGGGGTATTCAAGACCTTCTTAGATCACTTCATGCTCATCTTCCTAGATGAATTTTTGATAAACTTATGTACACGTGAGGAGCACGAGGGGCACCTTCGCTAGGTTCTTGATGTCTTCGTAAGCAACATCTTTATGAGAACTTGGAGAAGTGTGATTTATTTCAGACAGAGGTGCAGTATTTGGATCATATTATTTCTGGGGAAGGTATCATAGTCAATCCTTCCAAGATTAGAGTCATCATGGATTAGCCAGTGCCCACTACAGTGGCTGATGTGTGCAGCTTCATGGGATTAGCAGGTTACTACCAGAGATTTGTTCAGGACTTCTCTTAGATTTCACACCCTATCACTTCCCTTCAAAGGAAAGGGAATAAGTTTTTGTGGTTGGATAGATGCGAGGAGGCCTTTAGGACACTGAAGGAATTCCCCACCACAACACCTATTCTTGCAGTGCCGGATCCATAGGGTGAGTTATTTGTTTGCACATATGTTTTTTTAGCAGGGCTTGGAGGTGTGTTGATACGATACAGAGGCGAGTAGTAGATTTTGTGTCTCGCAAACTCAAAGATCATGAGCTTAATTATCCAACCCATGATCTTGAGCTTGCGGCAGTTATGCATGCTTTGGTTAGATGGAAGCATTTTCTTCTTGGCAGGAGATTCACACTCAAGACAGATCATTTGAGTCTTCACCAACTCTTCACATAGCCCAATCTCAACACTCGTCAGTGGCGTTGGATGGATTTTCTTTGTGAGTATGACATAGAGATCAATCATGTGAAGGGGAAGGAGAATGTGGTAGTAGATGCTCTCAACAGATGGAGACATGTGGCTATGGCCACTTCAGTGAGCACAAATTTGTGGAGTAGGATTCTTCAGCAACTTCCTCTTGATAACTTCTACATTGTAGTACAAGAAGAGATCGAGTCACAAAGACCCCTTGAGGGGAAGTTTGATGGTTTTTCCTTAGAGGAAGATGGCCTTCTCAGGCATAGAGGCAAGACATCTTGGTGGAGACACATCATGCACCCTATTTAGCCCATCCCATGGTGAAGAAGATGCACGCCACCTTGAGATAGTTGTACCATTGGAGAGGACTTCGTCGATATGTGGCTTAGTTTGTGTCACAATGTTTAGAGTGCCAGAGGGTTAAGGTTGAGCATCAACATCCAGCTAGCCTTCTTTATCCTCATGCTATACTAGAGTGGAAGTGGGACACCATTTCCATGGATTTCATTATTGGGCTATCGATGTCGAGATATCACCATGACCCCATTATGGTCACGGTTGATAAGTTGAAAAAAGTGGCTCACTTTTCTCCAAAAAGACCACTTATATAGCTAGAGCAGTGACACAAGTATATTTGGATGAGGTTGCTAGGTTGCATAAGATTTTGTGGAAGATCATTTATGACCACGATCCTTTATACACTTCATATTTCTGGACTACCATGCAGTATGCCCTCGGGACGAGGATCAACTTCAGAACAACATATCACCCTGAGATAGATGGATAGACTGAGTGGGTGAATCAGATTTTAGAAGACATGCTCAAGATGTATGTGATGGATCAGTAAACTAAGTGGGAAGAGTACCTGTAATTAGTGGATTTTTCCTACAACAATAGTTTTCGAGTTCTATAGGCATGGCTCCTTTTCAGGATTTATATGGTAGAGAGTGCGGGACACCTCTTAGGCCGAGACAGATTAGAAGACATATTGTCTCTTAGACCAACTCTTCTATAGGACATGGATTAGTAGGTAGTGTTGATCGATCAGAAAATATTGTAGGAGGCTCGGGACATGTATAAGAAGTACGCGGATCAACATAGGATTGACCGTAGTTTTGATGTGGGCATGAAGGTGTTCCTTCTTGTTAGGAAACACAAGAGCCCTATCTATTATGGAAAAGGTTCTAAGTTAGCTCCTAGATTCATTGGTATTTTTGAGATCTTGGAGTGTATCAGTTTTGCCTACCATTTAGCTTTACCACCTAGCTTGTCTCGTGTACATGATGATTTTAATGTTTTAGTTCTCAAGAGATATATTGCAGATCCGTTTTGGACATATTTTTATGCAATATATCTCATGAGAACTAAAACATGAAAATCATCATGTATGTGAGACAAGCTGGGTGGTAAAGCTAAATGGTAGGCCAAAGGGCTGATATGCTCTAAGATCTAAAAAGTACCAATGAATCTAGTAGCTAACTTAGAACCTTTTCCATAACGGATAGGGTCTTGTGTGTCCCGACATGAAGGAAAACCTTCATGCCCACATCAAAACTATAGTCAATTTGTTGGTCCGAAAATGCAGTAGGTGGACGGATCTATGGATAGATGAGCCAACAAAGGTGCGGGAATAGCCCCTCTTTGAGTCAACAAAGTGAAACTAGTTTATTGTTATTCTACCAAAGGAATCAGCAGTAATTCTCACAATATTCTACCTTTAGGGGTTGGGATCTCATCCCAATAGAGGTATTTCCAAAAGTGAAAAGAAGGGAAAGAAATGAGGTGGGGAGATAGAATAGATTTGAAGGGAGAAAAGAAATGAATTCCAAAGCAAAAAGGTCAGAGGGTCTATGTTTTGGGTTGGTAGTAAATAGAACCGAACCTACTTGCATAGACGAACAAAGCAATATTGATGAATAAATGACAAAAAAGTAGAGATAGATTCAACAGAATAAATGTATAAATCTGACATAAGAAAGATTAAAATGCTCATAACACACATATTCAGTACAAAGTCTTAATATTTGTATTAATGTTTTCTTTTGTTACAAAAGCTCAAATTCTTTTCTTCTAACTTCTATTTTTCATCTAAAAAGTATCCACCACCTTGGCATATGACAAGTATCCAAGTATATATAGAATAAGGAGAAGAAAGAAGGCAAAAAGAAACCAACAAATAATTACAAAATATCTAAAAGTCAATGTTGACTTTGGACAACTAGGTGGATGACAACATCCCATGATGCAACATGGATGAGGTCATCGTTTGTACTAACATAGTCTTAGATATTTACAAAAAGGAAGCTAAGAGGAAGAAAGCTATTCATCATTGTCTCATAGATGGAAAGGGGTATCTTGCTTCTGCTGTTGTTTGGGAGAGGTGATGTGGCACTGAGTCTGATATTCCATGAATTTATTGATCATTAGCTGAAGTTGATCCTGGGCAGGACCCTTCATATGATCACCGATGACCTCACAAGTTTCCCGTTCATCTTTGATTTTTCAGGAGTTTGAAATATTCATTGCCTGCCTCCATCAAGAACCCAAAAAAATCATGGCAAGCCGAAGGTTGTTGATGCATTCAATGTCAAAAGTGGCTTCTGGTCCTAACCCTTGCGAGACGATCTCCTTAAAGATCCGTGATAGTTTCACCTACCTTCCTCAAGGTGAAAGGAGTAAGCAAGCCCGTATACATTCTCGAACAATTTTCTCCATTTGATGTATTGCATCCAGGTCTTCCTCCTTGACTTTGTCAATCTTTAATAGGATGAACTCCATCTAATCGACCCGGTAATCTAACGCAACAAGGATCTTGCTAGGTACCTTGGGGTGACTGAAAATGCCAAATTTCACTAGATCGTTGACTGAGAAGTCGAGAATTTTCTGGAACGTCTCATGTTGCATCCTTGCATGGTCCAATTCTTCGAGATAGGTCCTGTGATCACCTGGAGATCTTTGTTTACCCAACTGATATTCTGATATAATTCGGTGAACTTGACTATTACCTCCTCGCTGTCTTTGAGGATTTGATCTCTCTAGGTAGAAATTGCCATACCTTGTTCGCCAATTTTTGCATACTCGTTTATCTTATCCTGGCTTAGGACCTAAGGAGTTTCAGTGGCAGTTGTAGGAGGTGCACTGCCCATTTTCTGTAGGGCATAGAGAAGATGTTTGTTTTGTTCTTTTAGTAACCTCTTCTCCTCCTTTACTTCTTGAAGTTGCTTGCAAAGGGCATCCACCATAGATAGGGCCTCTCCTTGAAGACTTTTCGAAGATTTTCCCATTGTGACTTGGGTTACTGTATAATCTATCGGAGATAGATCCTTTTTACCCTTTGAAGCATCGGGATATGCAATCTCCATTACTCGATAGAAGTGGGTTATAGGATTTTGCTTCTTAACCCTTTCTTTGGGATGACAGAGAAGTCCATCGGTGTGATAGATACTTTCCTCTTTTGTTGGCTTAGATGTGGGATATCCATGCTAGACTTAAGGGAAGGACCAAGACTAGAAGAGGGAGCAACTACATGAAGGATGAGGGGAAATGGGTAGAGACACTTGGTGGTGGCATTAAGAGGGAGGCCGAGAAAATTCTCATGGAAGGAAGGGATACCGTAGGGGAGGTAGACACGGGAATGGAAGGGAGCCGAGAGATGAGAGAGGAAATGGTGGGGGACAGCTTCTCAGAGAGAGAAGAGAAGATGGATGATGAGGAAGGGGGAACAAGAGAAGATGGGGGAGAGGATATGACCAAAGGGATGGTCACTTGAGTCATGCGAGGAGGAGGAGGAGAGGGATAAGGGATAGAAGGGACCTCGACAGCAGTAGTAGCAGCGATACCCTCGAATGGATGTGCCCATCGTAACACCTTCCGCCACTTCTTTCTCTCGGGGATACCAGGACTTACAATCTATTCTTTTACAGTGGAAGGAGGAATTTCAAGAGCTCCTTCTTGAGCAAAGCTTGATTCGCCCTCTTTATCCTTGCCTTTGACCTTTGGTAGATGCTTCGGCCTAATAGGTGTGTTTCCTAATGGGGATGTAGTGAAATCTACCCCAAGGTAGATAAGGCCATTCATTCTACACCAGTGTTCTATCCTCCGCAATGTCTCCTTGACCCTTTCTTCAATGGTCTGGGGCACTTTTGTTCAGTCAATTACAACAAATGGCCAGTTGTCCCCATCTGTGTCCAGATACACCTGATCAACTTCTTGATCGGTAGTTTGATAACCCTTTGGGACAATGGCCATGCCATATTGAATAATCTCTACCAAGGCCAAGCGGGAGTGGTCCTTCCTTCTAAGTTTGACCTCATGATACAGGTCGATATAGATGTCGTCAATCATGGAATGTGGATTGGATTGAGTTTCACCTTGGGAAGGTAATTCCTTGGATCAAAAGTGGGCCTCACCAGGAATTTGTGCTTTAGATTGAGCAGTTCTAGCTCTGTAAACATTTCCCAAGCTTTGTGGTGAGAAATGTAGGTGTATCTACCCACTATAAGGGGGAAAGGAGTTTCACCCTTCTTTCTCTTCAAACATTTCTTATGGTAGGTTATGAGATGTCTAGACAGCTCCAACAGGATCAACTTGGGGCCAGCATATCTTGGCAATTTGGTGGGCTCCCCTAAGAAGTCTGGCCACTCTGAGATAGGTGAAGGTGGGGAATTGGGTAAATAGTGCCCCCCACTTCTCCGTCGCTATGACTATGCTCTTGTTCATCCAACCATGAGTCATATTTGGCCTCAAAATGCAGACGATGCCATAGAAGAAAGCATCGTTGATCTTAGTAAACTACGGGATGTTGTTCTCTACCTTCATCTCTAGGTATTACTCATATGTTTTTACCTAGGGCCAAACCCCGCATCGGCTCAGTGCCGGATAATCCCTCTCCGAGGCTGTAATGTAGACTATGTAGGAGTTCATGTAGAACCTCCTGTTGTGGTGAGTTGTTGGAGCTGCTCAGATATGGTGCTACTTATGATCTCTGCCCACTCAAAGCATTGATCTGGCACATTCTTGTTCATAGTTTCAAGGTACCTGAGCATCCATTTGTGAAAGTAATGGGTGTCAAAAAGCCCAAAAACTCTACTTAGGAATGTGATGGTGTCGCTCAATTCCTCAGAGAAGTCACTACGGTGAATAACCTGTGGCCATCTAGTTATTACCTTCTTGTTTTTCAAGTACACTTTGTTCATCAGCTGCATGCACTTGTCTTCATTATCCTCCCATGCTTTGGTGCAGTCCTCTTGGCTTACAGCCACAAAGTGTTGGTGGTGAGGGATGCCTAGCATGATCTCGAAGTTTCGGGTAGTGAGGTTGATTATGACCTCACCCTTTTCATTTTTGACACACCTTGTGTCTTTGTTGTAACAACGGGCCACTACCATCATAAATTCTTTATTTACTACACTGACAGGGATCCCCCCAGAAAAATGCAGTCCACTTACTACCAGTTTTTCCATCCAAGGAATTCCTGTGACTCTCCTAGTTTTGTCTCAAAAATCCTCCATGTCGATGTGACCAAGTTCGAGTCTCTTATGTCTAGGTTACATTCTGCCTGGGACTCGAGAATTCTGACCCTCTAGTATTTATACTTCATCTCTTCTTCTGTAAGCTTAGCCTTACCCTTTGACTTGGTTGTCTTCTTGCTTGATGTAGACATATATGGATCCGAGTTCAATTGCTGATCTGCAAGAAGGAGAAGAGAAGTCCAACGCCAAAGAGCCATATTAGCTGTCAGATCTTCCATTAAAGCACTACAGAATGAGGAGTTAGCAATTTTAAGGCCTCGGGTGCAGGGCGCAGGAACACTGTAAGTTGCAGAGTTAATAGAATGGCACACCGAATCAGAATGTTACAAGGAACAAATCAGTGCCAAAGGGTGCAGGGCATAAGGATTTTACATATGACATTATTGTTATTGTAAGCGGGGATGCGCCTGCGCCATTTATGCAATTTTATACTTGGCGCAAATAATTTTGGTGTTGCATAGGGGTAGGGTGTGCCTATGGCGCAAGTATTTGACATGCAACATGGAAGTTTGGTGCGCCAAAGGGCGCATGTTTATTACGTGTAGCACTAACTTTAGGTGCGCAGAAGGGGACTTTGGCGCGGTGGGAAACTTGCATGGCATTTTGTTGTTGTAAGTGGGGATGCGCCTGCGCCAGGTTTAGGATTTACTTGGTTTATATATAGCGTAGGGAGCTTATGTGTTGCAATCAAGGTCGGTGTGCCATAGCGCGACTGTGTTTCCTGTAGCAAGGGTGGTGATTGCGCCAAGGGGAAAATGCAGCCCGGAAACAATCTTTCAAGTTTTCTTTTCTCTCTGATGGATTTGTGATCCTTTAGGCTTAACTCCGTATTGATTTAGACGGTGAAGGGGGTGAAGCAAAGAGGTTTAGATTTGTTTTCGAGGTAGAGCCCTCTTGGCCAACAGATCTGGAAAGAGGATGGAAATAGCTTGGGAAGAGAGATTTGCAAGAACAACAGGGGGGTTTTAAGCCTCAGACACAATGCATTCAACCTCACAAACAAGCAGCAACAGAAAACACAAGAGGGATGAGGACCACTTACCCGGAAATATATAGAAAGTGAGAGATGAAGTGGGGTCCATGAACGTGATATGAGGAGGACGGGCATGCTGCCAGGCATAGAGGAATAAATTTTATCACATGTTTTCAATTGTGAAAGTGACAGGTGGGTGCACCTATATATAGGCAAAGGTGCAATAAATGTGCCAACCACTTTTTCAAGGGGTGCACCAAAACATGTGTCGACACGTAAAACTTTTTTCCCTTCAATGCGGATAGACGCATGTCAACACAGAAATATTTGCACCATTGGCACAAATTTACTACTGTCAACACTTCATTTTGAGCGCCTTGGCGCACCAAAACATGGCGCAACAATTTAGTTGTTAACATGAAGGCACATGTGCCTTGGTGCATGCAAGAAAGGCGCATCACAGGAAGGTGCAACAATTGATGTGTTAACACATCAAAGGGTGCGCCAAAGGAAATGAAGGGGGCGCAAATTTAGTCTGTGTTACATAGATAAAAGGTGTGCCCAGCCAAAAAGGGACCAAAATGACTAAGTTTGGAGAACTAGATTTCCCGAAAAGGGATTTTGTAACTTTTCAAATCCAGAGGGTCCCCGACAAGGACCAGACAAAATTTTAGTATGGTTACACAAAATTGTCGTTGTCAATTTTACAGATAATAGATGGCTCTTTCGAGGACTATCTTTGAGCGAAGCTCAAGGGTAGAGAACCCCGATCAACGTCACCTATCCATTGGGAAAAAGAGGGTCAAAACAAGGGTGATGATGAAAACAAACACACAACATAAAGCAAACTATACAAGGAAGAGAGCAAGCTCTACTTCCTGAATATTTTGAGATGTCACCCACTATGGGGAAGCGAGAGATCAGTTCCATCTAGATACGAGAGATAGAAGCTATTTTCTCCATTGAGTTTCCTGATCTTGAAAGGCCCTCTCCATAGAGAATCAAATTTCCCATGCATGCCCTTCGGCTCTCTTCGTTTGTCCCACAAAAGGACGAGATCTCCCACTTGGAAATCTCTTTTCTTAGCTCTTTTATCAAACAATCTCTTAACTTGATTCTGATGTTCGGTGATCCTATCAACTACTCTTACTCTTTTTTCTTTGAGCTCTGATAGATACATGATCCTCTTTTCAAGGGAATTTTGGAAAGTCTCATCTTCAATTGCTCATGCCAAGCGCAGAGTAGGGAGCTCTGTAGAAATGGGAAGTTTGGCGTCGATCCCATATAACACTTGAAAAGGTGACATACCGAGAGACCTCTTGGGAGTAATGTGGTCTACCCACAAAGCATCATATAATGACTTGTGCCACGTCCACTGACTCTCATCAACTAGCTTTTGTTTGATGGTCACTAATTGTTTATTACTTGGATTCTACCCTGGCCATTTCCCTGGGGGTAATAATCTAAGGCGTGGGCCAAGATTATCCCGTGTTTATAGAAAAAACCAACAACTTCTCGTGAGGAAAAGTTGGAAGCATTATCAGCAACAATCTTGTTTGGAACACCAAACTTGACAATGATATTCTCTTTGATGAAAATGTAAACAACCTTAGAAGTGGCATGTTTGACAGGTATATCCTCCACCCATTTGGTGAAGTAATCTATTGTTGTCAGGACATAACTATGCCCGACACTCGATTGGGATGGAGTGCTCTGATAAAGTCGATTCCCTCTTTATCGAATGGTTCTGTTGATGGTGAATCGCAGCACCCCTCAATGTCTGTAACTCGATGGGTTGAGACTCTCGGTGCGATTGCATAACATAGAGCTTTTCCCAAGTATGGGACCTTGCAAAATCAGAAAAGCTCTCCTGATGAAGGCCGAGTTCCTATTCCTCTATTCGAGATGCACACATAAAAATGCAGAGGGTTTATTAAACCTAATCTAACTTGCCAAGGAGACAGGGGTAAGAAAATGCATAAAATAAAACCTAAACTACAAAGGTGATGCACCGAGGAATGAAGAACACCTGTCTTGCCAATAAACACAAACCATAAAAATGTAATGCAAGATCATGCACAGATAACTAGATTTGCAGTGAAAGATCAAGAGGATGAAAATGAACACAGAGAGGGTTGAGAATCATCCACAGACATGCATTATTTTCTCCAAATATTGATACAACACACTACAAAATGCCAAGAGGTAAAGTTGCATTACAATTTTTAATGGGAGGCTTGAACTCCACAAATTCACCTGCCAAAGAGAAGAAGGGAGGGGCAAAACAAGAATGTCCAACCTTTAGAAAGAAGCCCCTCCTTACAATTTATAGGAATAATGAGAGAGGGAAGAGAGAAAATTCAAATCTACCCCAACCACCTCCAAAGTTGCATTTAATTCATCTCATTATGATGGTAGGTGAGAACCCTAGCGAACCCAAAAAGTGACGAACTGTATTTTTCATTTTTAATAACTTATTCCCACCCAATTAAAGATATCCAATTGTAGTTGGATAGAGGACCTTGTAAGCTTTCCAAAAATTCCAACCTTGCATGAATCGAGCTCCCACCAAAAGTTATGGCCATCTGAATATCTGCGCCAGGGTCTGCTTCATATCAGCGCTCAAAATGTTATGCCTCCTGAAGGTGCACCAAAGGCACATCCATGTTTGTGTCAACACTCTCTTACCTATGCCAAAGGCACATCCATGTTTGTGTCGACACTCTCTTACCTGTGCCAAAGGCGCATCCATGTTTGTGTCAACACTCTATGTTGTGTGCCATTTACCTGCACCAAGGGCGCGATTTTTGCCATGTCGACACTCTCTTACCTGCGCCAAAGGCGCATCCATGTTTGTGTTGACACTTTGTGTTGAGAACCTCTTGCTGCACCTTGGCGCATCCTTTTGCATGTCGATATTCCTTGTTGAGTGCCTCTTACCTGTGCCTTGGCGCATCCTTTTGCATGTCGACATTCCTTGTTGAGCGCCTCTTACGTGCGCCTTAGCGCATCCTTTTGCATGTTGACATTCCTTGTTGAGCGCCTCTTGCTCTGCACCTTGGCACATCCTTTTAGTGTCGACACCCATTTCTGTGTGCCACTTACCTGCACCATGGGTGTAACTTTTTCTCGTGTTAGCACCTCCTACCGTGCGCCTAACTGTGCCATGCCACGCGCAACCTTTTCTTGGTTTCTATATCCTTCATTTTGTCTATATCTACCCGGGGAGATATTTACAATAGGTTCATCAATAACGACTGGCCGAGGGGAAAAGCAGCTAGTTTTGGCTTGTGACAAATTTTTGCGAGCTTGCACTTCGCCACCTAGGTGGCTATATCCTAGAATAGCGTCACCAATAATACCTAGCTCGAATGATCTTGTGTGGATAAGTGATCACCACAGTGAATCATGAAAAATCTCAAGTAACTTTACCTGATGTGGCTTGTCAACACATCGTAAGAAGATGCCATCTATTCTGTGTTTGTATAAACAGTCATCCCAGATGACATATCTAGCCGCTCTAAGATTTATAACACATTTCTCCTTTGAAGTTAGATGAGCTGAAACTCACCATAAGTGAGAAAGAAAGTGATATCAGAATACCATTCGTTGTTGGTGGCGACAAATAAAACCATGGGTAGAGAATCAGCTTTCTCCAACTGGATTTGTGCTCCCCCCGTGCAATCATCCTTTTCCTCAAGGTCTTATGAATCCCAGTTTTCAGCCATGAGCTGACATAGGCCCTTGCCTCTTACCATCTTGGTTAGTTTTATATCTAGATCATACTCCTGGACTTTTGCAATCCAACTTCCTCGCAAACTCCCTAATTCCTGTTGAGTTAGGATTGACTTGACTACCGTGTCGGGGTCCACTAATGTGTGAGAATTTAGAATGTAATACCTGAAGTTCTTGATTACTTTGACAATGGTGAAGGAATGCTTTTCCAACTGAGACATCTTTAATTTGTGAGGCTTGAGAGGAGAGCTCATGAACGCAATCAAGGATTCAACATATTCAAAAAAATTTACATTAAGATGGCTGATGCAAAGTATGCTCGGATGCATAGCTATACATGATAAAATCCTTGGAGAAATCGAGACATACTAGGACTGGTGCATGAGCGACGGAGGCTTTTATATCTTCAAATGAATTCTTTCCTTCTTCACTCCACTAGAAAGTTGGTGATCCTTTCATCATGTTTGATATGTGGCGAGTCTTTTCAGCAAAGTTGGGAATAAAGCACCTGAGAAAGTTCACCTTTTCAAAGAAAGAGTGAATGCCGGTCTTGCTTGTAGGTAAAGTAAGGCTCTGAATAGCCCTAAACCTTTCGGCATCTATCTTCATCCCTTCTTTGCTAACAACATGTCCCAAAGAACTTTCCTTCTGTGACTTCAAAATAGAATTTTTTAGATTTAGGAGATCCCATGTTTCTAACATCTAATTAATACTTGCTCCAAATTATCACAATGATCATTTCGCTATTTAGAGAACATAGTTAAGTCATCCAAGTAGAATACGATGGCTTTTCCCATCATACCTTAGAATGTAAAGTCCATGGCCCACTGAAAAGTGCCACCAACATTGGTCAGACCAAAAGGAATCCTGCTATAAGCGAATGTACCCCAAGGGGTAGTGGATGGTGTTTTGAATTGGTCTTCGGGAGAGACTTCAATCTGATTGTATCCGAAAAACCATCAAACATGGACATCATTTCTCGATCCGATTCATCGCTTGCGAAACTTGATCCATTATGGGAAGGGGGTAGTTATCCTTCAAGGAGGATTGATTCAAGTTACAAAAATCCATGCATATGCGTATCTCACCATTCTTCTTGTGTACTGGCACAATGTTTGCCACCCAGGTACTGTGATGGATAGGAAAAATGATCCTTGCGTCCAACATTTTCTGAATTTCAGCCTGGATAGTACCTGAGATCTTAGGATTGTAGTGCCTCTATTTCTGGTGAAAGGGTTTGACACCCTCTTTCAATGGGATGTCATGCTGGACGTCTTTTGGCTTGAAAGACTTTAGATCAGCATAGGACCATGCCAATACATCCATATATTTCTTCAACAATTTGACGAATTTCTGCTTCTTTTCGGGTGTGCAACATTTTCCAATGTTCACAAACTACGGATGTTCTACCGAACCTAGATTGACTGGTTCGGTTTCTAGGGAGGAGTTAGGATCATCTCACCTTTTCTTCTTGACAAAACGATCGTGCCTATTGAACAAATGCTCTAGAGAAACCAGGCCTTTCAGAATTTTATTTCCTTTGAGCTAACTGTTTCACACGAATTTAGTTCCAGAATAGAGTTACTTCTATCCTTTCATTCTCTTTAGAAACAGAGATAGGGGTTAGGGTTAGGAGGAATATCTATTGAGTGTTCGAAAGGTGTGTGTACCTTGTCGAGAGATCGACTAATTGTGAAGAGATCCTTTTTGTCTGGGAAGGACTACCTATAAATAAGAATGCAAGACCACCGATTTTAGTTAGACAATAATAAGAGGGAACTACCTTGGGCCCAGGAAATATTAGACTTCCTTTTGAAGGTGGTCATTGCCTTTTCAATACAAATTAATGCAAATGATAATAATGAAGCTATCACAAACTCACAATTTAGGTATCTCATTACTAAAAGCAATAGAGACTAAACTACCAACAATAGAATGTCATGTTGTTTGTTTGGTCACTGGTTATTGATATGTTCGATCAAGTTACAGGGATAGACCAGGCTAGACACGAGATTGTTTTGAGGTGAATAGGTGAAAGGTTGGTTTTGGTATAAGTCACAGTGAATGATGCCAGTCACTAGATAACCGATCGTGGTTACAAAACCGGTACCAGTAGGGAATAACCGATATTGGTAGGGGCAGTGATTTAGGGATTTTGAAATGGAGGTTGGTGTAAGGTGGTTATGAGGTTTGGAAGGTTGGTAGATGGTTGAGGGGAGTAGTAGGGTGATGGAGAAGACTCAGAGAGTGAGAGAGCTATCTTTGGGGTAATATAGAGATGGATGACCGAAGGTTAGGTGCAGGTTGTTGTCGGGTAGTAGATCCAAGAGTGAGCTTATAATCCCTATGAATTAAAAGTTCACAAAGTAGTGTCTAGAAGCATACAAGGTGGTAAAAGAGACTACTTACTAGTTTCTGATGTGGATGCAGGTCCAAAGAATGCAGTGGTGAAGGCAAGGCCCAGTTGGGATGATCCAACAATTGGAAGTGATCTGATGAAGCTATCCTCCGACTCTCCCAAGGTTTGGATGAGTGTGACAATGCTCTAGTTGCTCAGTTCTAGTTTTTGGGCTCGATGCTCCTCTTTCCAAAACTCTTCTCTCCTTCTCACTTGTCTCTC
The DNA here is from genome assembly GCA_018340775.1 of Taxus wallichiana var. yunnanensis. NCBI lineage: Eukaryota > Viridiplantae > Streptophyta > Pinopsida > Cupressales > Taxaceae > Taxus > Taxus wallichiana. Next base: position 606,382,981 of record CM031244.1, read on the forward strand.
TCTTCCAAATGGATTCGGATCCTTTCATTTTGGTTGGGGGAGGTCATTTACAAGGAACCGATGGTGGTTACCTAACCGACACCGGCCGCGTAGGGACCAATGTCGGTTAGGTCAAAGTTGGCTATTTTTAGTAAAATAGCCAACTTTCCCTCCTTTTCTCCCGAGGGGTCAGTTGTGGGCTTGGTCAAGTCATTATTAGGTTCGTTTTGATGTAGGTGAGGGGTGATGAGTCATGGGTGTGGGTCTGGACCAAGTCATAGGTCTTAATTAGGTTAGTTTAGGGTTAGGGCTAGGTCATAGTGAGGTGGTGAGGTGAGGTGGTAGGGTTGGAGATGTGGATTTATTAATTATAAGGTAATTAATAAATAATTCAGTGTGTAAGGTTTAGGTGGTGAGGTAGGGTTAGGTTGCAGGATGAGATACGGGTACAGGGTGTCGTAAGACCCAAATTTGGTGTCTACATTTGCCCCTTGTTGTCGTGTAGCTTGTCTTGTAAAGCTGCACTGACAATAATAAAAAGTGGTTGCCCCAGTTAAGGGTATAGGTAATCCCCCTCAAATCTATCACAGATTGAGGTGACATGAAATCAGGGATAGGGTTGATAAAGGGTAAATGATGATGAGATGCTGGTAAGATGGTGGGGTAAGTTCAAGGAAGCCGACGCACGTTGAAATGTAGTAGTGCGACTAGGGTACATGTTTTGAAGAGAAAACAAGCAATTCATAGGAAAAGGTCGATAGTTTATCCAAACAAGGTTGATATAATCCTGGTATCCAAGGCATAGGAAGTAGCTCCAGGGGATATAATGGGTAAGGTACCGAAATGTTTAGGCATGTTCGGCGCATGCACTAAATGGTTGGTTTGGTTGAAATAAATGTCATGGTCTTGGTCTAGGCAAAGCTGGTCAGCTGAACAAGTCAAGTATCCTAGTCATGCTAAAACACGAACAGGTGAGCTCGATTGAACAAACAGGTACATGATGGGTGGAGAGAATTTTTTATTTGTGGGCCTCGGTCAAGGTACTTAATTGGTGCGGCCGTGGGTCAGGCCGATTGGTTGGTTGCGGCCTTGGGTCGGGCCAAGTGATTGGTTGTGGCCTTGGGTCGTGCCAATTAGTTTGTTGCGCGCCTTGGGATGGGCCGATTGGTTTGTTGCAGCCTTGGGGCGGGCCGATTGGTTTATTATGGCCTTGGGTCGCCGATTGGTTGGTGGTTGTGCCTTAGGGTGGGCTGATTGGTTGAATTCTGACGCCTTGGGTCGGGCCGTTGATTTGTTGCGCCTTCGGCCGTCGCCGATTGGTTGGTTGCGCGCCTTGATCGGGCCGATTGATTGGTTATGACCTTGGGTCAGCCGATTGGGTGGTATGGCCTTGGGTCGGGCCAATCGATTGGTTACATCCTTGGGTCGAGCCCATGAACTCAAAATAAGGCTATTTAGCAAAGCCGGGGTAGGCGATGTGGTGAAAAATAGAGATTGGTGGATAAGGGTAGGAATTAGGTTAAACTAAGTTGGTAACTGATATCAGTTATGGGTGATCGATATCAGTCAGATGACCGATATCACTCACCTAGGGCTTGCTCTAACCGATATCGGTTAGAGGGTGAAAACCTATAAAAAGAAAAAATATGGCATGTCATTTTCACTTCGTAAAATTGAGTGCCAACTTTTTCTTATTTGAATTTTGGAAGTGATTTGGTTGTGTGTTTGGGCTGAGTTGGCACTAGTTGAGTGGGGGAGTGAGTTATTAGTAGGCCCTAGAGATCAAGAGGTAGAGTTTCATTGGTTGAGGACCCTGTTAAGGAGATTTGGAGCTATGGCACAGCATGGAGGAGCAGGAGGTGCTGGAGGAGTTGGACCACCACCACCTATCCCACCACGACGACGTGTAGTCATACCGATAGGCTCTAAACCCCTATTTTTGTGAAGTTGATGAATTTAGCTAGGATGTGGGTTTTGGCGTAGGAATCCAAAATTTGAGAAAATAATGAATAAATGAAGGTAAATCGTAAAATGGATTGGGTAGATATGTTAGGTAGGCCAAAACGGCAGGGTGGGTAAGTTTTTAGGCAATTGTGCTAGGTAGATGGGTAGAAATAGGAAAAAAGGGGATTTGGGGGCCGTTTTTGGTCTGGCCCCGAAATCCCATAATGACCGATGTCAGTCACTAGGTGATCGGCATCGGTCACAGTGTAAGTTGTGTAGATTAGTGGGTATAGAGACCGGCGTCGGTCATGTGTCGACTGACGTCGGTGCATAAAATATGGACATAGACTGTTGGTGGGGGACCGATGGCGGTCGAGGGTGACCGGTACCGGTCACCATGGGTAGGAGGTAGGGTTGTGAAATTTGTTGTGTTGGGTGTTGTTGTAGGTGGGTAGGATAGATTTTTGGGGTGAAGGGGGAGAAGGTAGAGTTGCTAGGAAAGGTTATTGGGGTGGGGGGTAATCGGGTGGTTGGGGCCGGTTCGGGTAGGATAGGTTATGGGTTGTGTATGAATTAGGAGGGGTTAAATTGGTTGAGGTATGGTTAGAGGGTGAGAGTAGAGCGGGTGGAGTATGAGTGGGGCGGTTGGTAGGGTGTGGGATAGGTAAAGGGGATATTGTAGATTTTTTTTGGGTGGGGTTATTGATGTTGAGGGAGATGAGGTGTTTTAGGTTTGATTGGAGTGGGTAGGATATTTAAAGAAGGACCATAAGAGTGAGAGGAATTTATAGATGTATAGGGTAAGATAGGTGGGTGTAGATGTGCTTATAGAGTTGGGTTGTGATTGGGTGGGTGAGTGAGTATAGAGGGTTAAGGTAGTTGTTTTGTGAAGGGTAGGCCTGATGGAGTGGGTTGTTTTGTAGGCACGCCAATAGCTGACAATGCAAGATCAGATGCCGCCTCTAATAGGGTGGATAGGGCCACATGTGACCACGAGAGCAATGGTCGATTATGCGGGAGGTTGGACTCGGTGGAGTCTAGAGGTATAGGGGCATGGATAGGACCACACGGCGATGGTTACCCTCATCAAGAGATGGGATCCAGAAACCAATGCCTTTCATCTCCCTACTGGAGAGATGACAGTCACCTTAGAGGATGTGTATCGCATCCTGAGACTACCGATCATCGGTGAGGAGGTGTTCTAGGTGGATGCTGAGATAGTGATGGATAACATCCTGTAGGTATTCGGGGATGCAGCCCCATTGATTACATATCATAGTGCGAGCATCTGCTATGGCGATATGTATCACGTGCATCGACAGGAGACATGGCTTACCGTGCTGATGATGATCGGTATCACCTACTTCGCCCTCCCTGACTCAAAGGGAGGCCGCTTCCCACGGGCTCTGATGGGAGTGTTACATGAGATGGTGGAGCAAAGACACCTACTATGCATGGGCACCAGCAGTATCTGCAGTGCGATTATCAGAGCTCTGGGGCTATCGCTGTATAAGGTGATTCAGTATATGTTCAACATTCTTGTTACACTCACTACGCCTACAAGCATATCATATGTTTACGACCAAGAGGGTTGCCCAAGAGCTGCAGGGCCACAGCGCTTTATAGAAATGGGTTTCAGAGGTGGTTGGGGGTCGTGGGTCAGCCATGAGTAGTTATCGCAGGGCGGGATGTCACTTATTACAGACATATGCTAGAGGGCCTGACTACCTTAGATATTATATGGAGGCCATACAGAGGCCATCAGCCCCATGGAGGAGCCCAAGCACAATCAACGTTGTATCCAATATATCTTTTGGATATCTGGACGGAGACCCAGGGAGTACGAGAGGATTCCTCTAGAGAGGGTATGACGACAGCTGGGATTATAACAGGATGAGCCACCTCCCTTCCCACAGTATCGAGGGAGGATGTAGAGGCACCACTACCTGTACCATAGCTATTTGACCCAGTCTGGGTAGCAGAGAGACCGACAATGATACGGTGGATGATGCCAGAGTTACAGGTTCATTTTTGGTTTGGTGGTTAGGGCAGAGGGCAGCCATGAGAGCACAGCCCGCCGCCGTATTTGGTGGCTATTATACCGAGAGGGACAGTCTCTTGGGTCGTGCGCAATCATTACAGGGGCATCTTACCGCTGCATAGGCACATATCGAGTGTTACAGGGGCGCTTGCCTAGCACACGAGATAGATATAGGACAGCACGAGCATAGGCACAGTCCCTGCTCGTGCTCCAATGGCAGCTCCACCGCCACCATAGGTACAGGCTCAGGGTCAGGGTGTACAGGTAGGATAGGGCCCACTTCTATTAGGAGCCGGGGGACCAGCCCCACCAGCCATGGTGGCACGGGCTGGTACATGGAGGTGAGAGTGGAGGCCCGTTATTATCAGGACGTACTAGATGGTACCGGTGTCGATTATCAGCCATATGCAGCTCACAGAGCTGAGAATTCCTAGAGTCATAGGTCACAAGGGGCCATAGCCACACCGGTGGTGGGTCGTGAGTGATAGGTAGGAGGTGAGATCTCGAGACCAGGGCCAGCTGAGGGATGAGCCGAGGGAGGGGGAGAGAGCTGAGTCATACCAGGAGTGGAGATGTTTTTGGGTAGTTGATTTTTTTATAGAGACACCGGTCTGCGAACCAAGTGTGCATATAGAGTCCTGTGCCCACATAGGATTTATGTATTCATTTTTGTTGTATATGCTAGCCTGCGAGCTGAGTACATTTTGTATAGTTGATACCGCCCTATGAGCCGAGTATATTTTTTGACATGAGAGACCACTTTCACTGCGAGTTGAGTTGAGATTTTGACAGAGACAAGCACTTCGCATGCCGTTTGTATTTTTGAATTATAGAGGCCCCATGCAGGGCAATTTGTATATTTTGACATTGATTTGAGGATATATATAGATGATGAGTTTTATCCACATGGTGTGTATAATGTTTGATTTGATACATATATTATAATGTTTCATTTGTTTTGTTGATGTTATTTGGATTATATGCATATGTGTTGAAATGTTGATGGTATTATGATGATGGATATTGATAATGATGTCGTTATGCAGGGAAAAGAGGTGGGCGCCACCAAAATTTTGTAAAAAACAAAGAAAAGGCCTAGGTATAAGCAAAAGGAGACAGTTTGACCGATATCGGTTAGATAACCGATGTCGGTCACTATGTGACCGATACCAGTTAGGTAACCGACATCGGTTATGTTAAAATGAGCTTTTCTAAAAATAGAAAAGCTTGGGAGGCAATTTAAATTCTTATTTTTAGAGTCATGCAACATGTTAAATATGAGGATGTGAGGTTGTTGTCATCCATACAGGGTAGTTGCATGGGAGAATTGAGTGATAAGGAGGAAAGAGACAGGTAAAGTGATCATGGGATTGGATTAAGGTGTAAAGGTAATTTATAGTGAAGATTCCGTGAGCATGGCTAAACAAGGAGAAGCGTCCTAGTGGGTAGAGAGGAGAGAGAAGACAGGTTCCACCTCAAGCTGTTGCATCCCAAGAGGTATAAGTTTTGGTTGCAATAATATTTTGCATGTTTATAAATAGGATGTGGTAAGATAAGTGGGAAAAAGGTGATAGGAAAGGGTTTGGGATGGGATGAATGTTATAGGGTAGGTAATTAGGTGTTTTAGATATGTTTGTAGGTACAGAGAGGGGTAAACCAGCGAATAAGGTATCATAGGTGGTATTTTTGAGAAAGATGGATATTATGGATCAGTGACCGATATCAGTTTAGTCCTAACCAGTATCGGTTAGGTAACCAATATCAGTAACTGTGTAAAGTTGCAGATTCTGATAAAAAACACTTGGGGATTCATTTGTTGCTTATTGTTCGTTGGTTTGATGTGAGTAGGCAGGGGCAAGGTTGATGATGAATGATAGGGTACCAGCGCTATTGTCACGGGTCCGAGCGGATGTAACACCAGTGGAGTGGGCATTAATAAACCATGTGGGGTTAAGTGGAATCCACTATTATTCATGAATCACACGTAATCATGCTATGTTGCATGTGCTGATTGAGAGATGGAATCTAGAAAAGAATACCTTCTAGCTGCCAACAGGGGAAATGACAGTGATGTTAGAAGATGTGTTTTGAATTTTGAGACTTCCAATTACAGGAAGACCATTGTATTAGGCAGGGCCCAACGTGGTGGGTAGCGATAATGGCAGATTTGGTCCAAATTAAGCATGAGATTTGACACAACGAGGCGTGACATTTACTTATGGTATAATTTGTGTGGCACACCCTGAGGCAACAAGGTTGGCGTGGTATTAATGATAGCGGATGGGGGAAGATTTCCAAAATCATTGATGTGTATTATTATTGAGATGATAGAAGGTAGCATTACTTTCGCATGGGCACCCACATATCCGCGGAGCTATACAGGGTTTATGGGCATGCAGTAAAATCACGTAACTACACCGGATTGTGCCTACTTATTACATTGTTGGGCTTATGAGCACATTGTGTGTGTATGACCAATAGGCTGACCAATCCCTAAGGAGAGACAGGAGTGCAGAGGTTGGGATTTAGGTGATGGGTCTAGACAGAGCAAGAGGCAAGAGCCGAGACCGTGACATATAACACCGAGTATTATAGGAAAAAATTGGAGATGATGATGATTGCGGATATCTGTTGGAGACCTTACGGGAACTACATGGTGACTACGAACATAGCCAAGGATTTTAGGGGTGTAGAGTGAGTGAGGTGGATCGCAGATACGAGCAAGGAGAGTACGAGAGGATTCCTCTACATCACGTGCAACAACAATTTGTATTTGTTCGTGACATACCCATGGATCATAGACCATATAGAAGGATCGATGCCAAGGCACCATTCTCACCTGCACGGCCAACTCTTCCAGAAGGACCAAGAGATAGCAGCCGATCGCAGGGTAATGGATGTAGGAGTGACAAATTCTTATAGATTATGGTGGGCAGCAGAGCTAAAAGTACACACAAGAGGGCCGATCATCCTGACATAGTTGTGATTACCGTGGAGAGAGACTGCCTGCAGGTTTTAGTTCACCAACTTAACACATAGGTGAACGAGACCACGGGATTGTTAGAGGCTTCACAGTCTCAAGTGGAGAGACTAGAGGTAAGAGTCCTCCACGCAAGAGGGCAGATTCGTATGTTACAGGAGAGATTGGTGGATCAGTGGGAGGAACCAATAGCAGTGGTACCTTTGAGTACGGAGAGGCCAGGTGAGCGGCGTCGATGATCACCATCACTACCTGGTTCGGGACGAGGCGTGGGGGTCTAAGTGAGTTTCATACATAGGGGTAGAAGAATAAATAAGGATTCCGACCGGTGCGTCGATGATAGAGAAGATGTATTTGTTTAACATCTAAATAAAATGGAATATGTATGTTGATTTGAGTTTGTGATAATTATAAGAATATTTGTGTTTTGAATGTTTGGATTGATAAAGGATCAAGGTGAGTGTTATCAATAAAAATACGTGAAAATATTTATATTTTTAAAGAAAACACAACACATGATAGGTTATGGTAGGGGATGGTCGAGCTAACCTTGGGAGACCCCATGTCTCCTAAGTGCTTTGCCTACATAGCCCATTGCACAAAGCAAGGAGGGGCCTCGATCGATGTAGTTCTCCCTTAGGACCAGGGAGAGGTGAATTCAAGCAATTTGGTTGTGGTTAGGAAATTTGTTGGTTGGTAAAAGTTTGATGTTGGTAGAGTAATGTTGTTGGTGTTGATGTGGGTATAGGTGAAGTGAGGGTTAACTTACCCAAGCATAGGAAACCATGTCCTAATTAAGGTCAACACACAATCCTAGATTCGGGTAAAAGAGGAAAAAGTGTCCCATAGTTGGAAAGAGCTAAATGAACCATGTATCACCGTAGGATGAACTTGAATTCCTAGGTACCTTGCATAGGTGAGAAGTCGATAGGTGAAAAGAGTTGTATAAGCACAATATATCGGATATATACACATCCCTTGAGTTTTTTTATTGTGAAGAATGGTGAGGAGAGGTGGATGGGATAGTTTAGGTGTAGAGAACTTGTTATAAGGTGATTATTTTGATGGAAGAGAACCAAACCAAAATAGACAAGTCCATGACTCAAAAGTACTTTTGAATACTGCTTTGATTTTTCTAGATATAGACTGATCGATGCGGGAAGTCTACATGGGATATGCATTTTGTTGTTCTTGAGGTCTTCACAAAGCTGATCAATGCGAGAAGCTTCTGATAGAGGCTGACTTTGTATAGCTGTCCTTCGAGGGAACAATCTACTTATAGTAGTAGACGCGGCATTGCACATAGCTATCCTTCGAGGGAGCAGTCTAGTTATAGTAGTAGATGCGGCTTTGCACATAGCTGTCCTTCGAGGGAGCAGTCTAGTTTATAGCTTGGAGGTCTAGATGTCTATTTGGCATGAAGCATCTAAATTTGTAGGAAGTTTGACTCAAGAATATCCTAGAATTGTATAATTGAGAACTTGTTATTTTGATACTTTTAAGTCATGGACCAGACTAAAAAGGATAAGGCCTCTTTAAGAGGAGGTGATGATCAAACCACATGGGTTTGATTTTACTTTGAGATGCACGAAAAAAAAGGTGTATGAGGTGGTAAATGAGCTCAAGGGATGAGCGCAAGGTGGATAAGGAGTGATGTAACACTAAATTCAATAATAGAATAGTCGAGATGCAAGGCATTAAGGTTCGAGCTCAGGTTTACCATTAAACGAAGCTAAATGATAAGTACCGATCCATAAGTATGAGTTATAATGTAAGGCCCAATCTAATTAGGAGCAAATTTTCCACGTTTGCTCTTTTCTAGTTTGGTTACATGTTGATTCTCTTTGAGGACAAGATCACTAATTTTAAAGGGACGTTCATGAATTTTCTTATCATAAGCACGCTTGATACACTTTTGATAAATTTGAAGGTGGTCAAGAGTGGTAAGATGACACTCGTCAAGAAGCTCCAATTGGGCTAACCGCTCTTGGTGGAAGTCATCATTGGTGAGAATATCCTAGAGAGATATTCTGAGGGAAGGGATTTGTATTTTGAGAAACAAGACAACCTCGGTACCATACACCAAAGAGAATGGTGTGACATTAGTGGAAGTATGAATGCTGGTGCGATAATCCCAAAGGGAAAAGGGGATGTGATCATCCCAATTTTGACCAGAATCATTAATAACTTTCATGAGAATTTTGATTAAGGTTTTGTTAGAAGATTTGGCTTGACCATTTGCTTGTGGATAGTAGGGTGACGAGAAGCTAATTTTGATACCAAAGTTGTAACAAATGGCTCATAACAACTTATTTTTGAAATATTTTCCATTATCGGTTATCAAGCGATGAGGAACACCGAAATGGAAAATAATGTGATGATTGATGAATTCAACAATTTTCTCCTTTTTGGTTGAAACGAGTGGAACGGCCTCCACCCATTTAGTGTAATATTTGGTTGTCATGATGATCCAATGGTGACGTTGCGAAGAAGGTGGATGAATCTCACCAATAAGGTCCAAACCCCATTGTGAGAAAGGCCAAAGATCTCGTGCAACCTGTAGTGGGTGGTTAGGAGTATGTTGAAGGTTGGCATGCTATTGACACATAACACAACACTTAACATATTCGCAGTAGTCTTTATTAAGAGTAGGCCAATAATATCCTAGGTGAAGGATCCACTTGGCCATGGAAAAGCCACTAAAGTGCCCACCACAAATTCCGTCATGGACTTGTTGGATGGTATGAGTGACTTCAGTGCTGGTTAGACATCAAAGGAGGATACCATCGAAGCCACGTTTATAGAGGAGTCCCCCCATGACGACATAACGAGAAACACCTTTAAGAAAAGCATGTTTTCCATTACTACTAAGGTCAGGTGGGAGAACAGAGGTTGTAAGGTAGTCACAAAATTGGTGATACCAGGTATCCTGTGAGTCAGCAGATGCATTATTTACCATACAAACATCCAGGACTAAGTAAGATGGGGCAAAGAGTTGTTGGACCAAGACAATATGTCGAGTCACTTGGTGATGAAAGAATTTTTGAGGCCAAGAAAGCCATAGTATCCACAAATTTATTAGTTGAGCGTGGAATGGTTTGGATAGTATAATGGGTAAATAAGGTCAAAAGTGAATCTACATAACGTTTGTACTTTTGAAGTTCCTCATTTTTACATTGGTAGATGCCAGTAACTTGATTTACTACCAATTGAGAGTCACCAAAAATGTTAATAGACTTCACACCTAAGTGTAACGCAACGTGGAGACCCAAAACAAGGGCCTCGTATTCCGTTGTATTGTTAGTGTAGGGGAAATCAAGCCTGAATGAAAGAGGCATAGGTTCACCTTCAAGAGGAATGAGAACAATGCCTCGCCCCTCCACCACACTGGCATTTAGATCCATCAAAGAAGAGAGTCATCGGATAAGATGCATCATTGAGCGAAAGAGTTGCAATGAGTTCATCAAGGAAAGTAAAATTGGTAAATTGTTCCCCAGGTAAAGGGGCTTCTTCAAGTTAGTCTGCGATAGTTTGTCCTTTGACTGATTTCTAGTGTACAAACTCAAGGTCGAGGTCGGCAAGGAGCATAAGCCATCGGGTGATGCGTTGGTTTAGATGAGGTTTGGCGTACATATAATGTATGGGGTCAGCATTGGTGATGACAAAAGTTTTGTGATTTAGGAGGTAATGTTGGAGTTTGGTGGCCACGAATGATAGGGCTAGGCACAACTTTTCGATGTGTGTATACCTAGTTTTGTAATCCACAAGAGTACGGATTATGTAATAAACTAATTTTTCTCGATGCTCGGAGTCACGATGTGTGAGCATGGCTCCTACAGCATGGTCAGTGGCAGAAAGGTAAAGGTAGAAAGGGCGATCGTTCTGAGGTGGGATAAGCACGGGTGGTTGCAAGAGGTAATTTTTAAGAGCCTTAAAGGCTTTGTGGCACTCCTTGCTCCATTGAAAGACAATGTCCTTTTAAGGAGATGATGGAAAGGTTGACATCGATCGAGAGCTTTGAGATGAAATGATGGATAGATTGGAGTTTTCCCTACAAACTACGTAATTGTTTTAGGTTAGTGGGTGGGGGAATTTCTAAAATAGCTTTGACTTTAGTGGGGTCAACCTCAATGCCATGTAAAGAGATGATAAAGCCAAGGAGTTTTCCTGAAAGTATGCCAAAGACAAATTTATTTGGTTGAAGACAAACACAGTATTGTAACAGGTGATCGAAAATAATGGTTAAAACATCGAGATGTTCACTATGATGTTTGGATTTTCCAAGAAGATCATCGACATAATCCTCAAGGATAGTGTGCATAATGTCATGAAAAATGTAAGTCATAGCCCGCTGATAGGTCGCACCAGCATTCTTAAGGCCAAACGACATGACACGATAGTAGAAGGTCCCCCAGGGGGTAATGAAGGTGGTTTTATGTTGATCGGTCGGGCTACTAAAATTTGATTATATCCTGAGAAACCATCCATGAGAGAAAGCATCTCATGGCCCGCAGTGAGATTGACAAGTTGATCAATGCTAGGTAGGGGGAAGTCATCCTTTGGGCAAGTGAGGTTAAGATCCCGGAAATCCGTACATATCTAAAGTCCCCCCATCGCTTTAGTGACAGGTACAACATTATAAATCCATTGCGGATAGTCAATAGGTAAGATGAAAGAAATAGAAAGGAGTCATTGAAGATCTTCTTTAACCAAGAGAGCAATACATGGATGCATTTTTCTCACTGCTTTATCGGTTTAGAGTCTGGTTTTAGCGTGATGTTATGGATAGCAATGTCGATCAATTCTGGCATGTCGGTGTAGGACCAAGCGAAAGCTTGATTGCGGGCACGGAGAAAGGTAGTGAAGGCGGCTTGTTTTGATGCATTGAGAGATTGTCCGATCTTTACAATGTGAGGATCATCCTCCATGTGGATGTTGATTTCTATAGTCGACTCATTCAACATGGTTTGGGTTTCAGATGGTAAGATGCGTTGAATATAAGAGTCATCCGCACCAAGGTAGGTGAGGATGGAGTCATCATCCTGGCACTCCACAACATTAATCGAAGGCAGGTCTTCTTCGATCATGTTTGGATATAAAAGGGGGAGAGAAGATGGGTCCTCACCATCATGTTGATAAGTGAGAGGACCTAGGAAGATAGCATTCATGAAAAAAAAAAGTTAGGAGGGATAGATTCCAGGTCTATCGACTCCGTGGGTGAAGATGGTAAAATGGGCGATGATTGTTCGGAATGGGTGACTTCATCGTCTTCTTGGATACAATTGACATGAGGTTTCTTCAGTGTAGGTGGTTCAGAAAACCCAAGACCACTACGATCTTTGTGTTTGCGTGTTGTTATGGGAATAACCATATGTCATCCTTGCTCATAAAGACTGAAACCAAAACCTTTCCAAGCACAACACGTCAAGAAGGTGAGGGAAAAACGACGGTTGGTTAGATATTGAAAATATGATTGGAAGGGAACCACACCAAGGGGAGGTTTGGGGGTGACAGAGGATGCATCAACACCCCCATACATTAGGTTGGTCCGAAATTAGGTGGTCCGTAGGAGATCACCTCCCCCACACGACGGTCGTAGGTAGGATGCGCATGTAACTGTCCATACTCTTGTGGGGTATGGAAGGTGCTAACGTTGTATAGGTGGTACTCCCCCAGCGTAAGGTGTTGAAAAACACCTACCAAGGGATCCGAGGTTGGGATGTTGTCTGCGAAGGAAGGAAGAGGTATTTACGTCGGTGGTTTCATTGGTCGAAGGTGTGGGTGCAGCTAAGGTGGATGGTTGAGGCGTGGTTGAAGTAGATGGTTGGGTTGGATCAATGGGTGTCTTGACTGGTACAAGCACATCATTAGGGTGGTATAACATATTGCAGGTTTTGAAGGGGGAAGCATCAGCTGTGATGGTGTATGACTTCCCCTCATACTCAAATTTTATGCATCTATGTAAGGTGGAGGGAACGCATCCCATAGCCTAGATCCAAGGGCGGCCTAACAACATGTTGTATTGGAATTCTCCCTCAAGGACATAGAAGAGTTTAGGTAAGGTACGTGGCCCTACACGAATGTTAAGGATCACGGTGCCTAGGGTAGAAGTAATAGCATCGTTGAATGAACGCAACATGGTGGGGTTGGAACACATGCAGCTAGGAGGGATATTCATCTATCGGAAGGCTTTAGAAGAGACGATGTTTAGGCTAGCGCCCTCGTCGATCATAACATGACATACTCGGATGTCGTGGATGTAAGCTAAGATGAAAGGAGCGGGGTCAGGATCTTCTGCACCAAAGATGACAATTTCTTCTTTGGAAAAACTGACAAAGCAGCGGCTTGTTGTATAGGGACAAAGGTGGTTGTGGACGTAGGTTGTTTGGTGAGAGAAGCAACGTGGTTGGGTGTGAAGATGGAGGTGACTGGAAAGGTTTCATTAGGTAGGACCTCTATCCCTTGAAGGATCTCAATTAGAGCTTGTCGATGCGATTCAGATGTTTGAATGAGATCATAGAGTGTCATTTTTACAGGAGATTGGTGAATTTGTTTGATCATAGTGCGATGGGAAAATCCATCAGAGACTGGATAGGCCGGTCCACGAATAACCACTTTAGGTGGTGGTGCGATCGAGATGGCGGAAGGAGAAAGAGAGACTGCTAGTGTGCTCTCTTTAGCTTTTCCATTGTTTTTCTGACCTTGAGTAGTAATGCTAATCATGTTGATCTCATGAATGTGAGATGAGGAAGATGACAGGGATAAGTCATTGTTCTCAAGAGGTGGGGTTGCAATGATGATAGATTTTGGTGAGGTGGGGATAGGTGGTATAGGAGAAGGGATCGAAGCTAAGGGATTTTCCTTCCGTAAGTTATCTTTCTGAGATTTTCTATCCGAGATAGGTGACTGGTGAAGGATGGCTTTCAAAGCTTTGCATCCTTCTACATTGTGTCCTAGTGTGTAGTGGTAGGCGCAGATTTTAGATTCATCATAACCTATAGGTCAAGGTTTAGATGGATCATAGGGTCTGAGTGGGGGTAGGGAAATGGTCACATCCCCTACCAGCATATCAAGGATCTTGGCGTAAGATCCTTTGAGCGGGTCAAATGAAGATGAGGCTATTGATTGAGTGGGTGAGATTATTGATTGTTTTGGTAATGGTTGGGTACGAGTGGTTCATACGGGTGGTGGTTTAGGCAAGGGATTTTGATGATTGGGTTGAACTAGGTGTGGCTTCTTCTACGCAGAAGTCATGTTTAGCTAGTTAGATGATGAGGCCATAGATGACGTGGTGGTAGAAAACAACCATGGGGAAAGAGGAGCAGATAGCGAAACAAGTCCTTTGATGATCGAGTTTGCTTAGGGTTGGTAGGTAGGCAAGATACTTGGGGCGACGGTGTTGAGATGCCTATGGATTTTTGTATGGGTGCAGAAGGTGTTGGTTGTGTTAAAGAAGATGTGGGAGGCATGGTGTATTGAGGCAAGGTGGAGGGGTGAGGCCCCAATATAGAAGGTAGGTGTGACGGTGAGGGTTGAAGCCGTGCCTATTATACTGGTGTGATCGGGGTGAGGGTTTTAGTTGTGGCGGAGGCATAGATTGGACTTGAGGAGATTGGGTCATGCTCTCTTAGGTGGATTGACAACTTTATTTTCGGATAAGTCTAACCATTTAGGTGGGTGCGTCAGGCTGGGTATTAGTGAAGTCCCAAGCGTAGGGGAAGGTTTGGTTAGGTTGATAGAGGTGGATGAGGTATTTGGTAGAGATGAGGGGGGTGGAGGTGAGGACATAGGCATTTTGAGCTTTTGTAAAAACTTCGGGTATATGGTAGAGGTGTCTGGATTAGTCATTTACATTTGAGTAGAGCATGGTGTTCTCAAACGTTCCCATAAGAGTCATCTATCTTCTAGGGGATTACAATCTTCACGTATGGATGGGAATTTTAGCATGGAAGAGAAGTGGCCTATGATTCCACCCACCGGGGTGTGATACAGGAGGTGAATGAGGCGATGTATCAATTGGTGTTAGGGGGTCAATCGGTCACTGGAAAGATTTAGGTGATGAAGAACTAATAGGGAGGAGGGCATGTTCTAGAGGATCCGTCATGATTAAGGAATTTGGTAATGTAGGCTTGAGTGGTTTCTCTTCTAAGGATGAAAGAAAAAGTGGTGATTCGTCTTCTTTTGTAGCAAGAACGGTGAAAGGAGATGTTTGGGAAATAGATAAGTTGGACAACATCTGCTCACAGTCTTGCAGGGATGTGGTGTAAGAAGGCTCTTACCCGTGAGAAGAGAACTCTGGGTAGTTGATTCCTTTATGGGTAAAGGAATAGCAAGGTTGTCCTCTTGTTCTGATGAAGGAGAAGGGGGCGAGGACTCCTGCGTCGGTGAAGAGGCTTGATTCAAAATTTCATCGATGAAAGCCCTTGGTTGGGAGTTGAAAACCACATGGATCTCATGCACACTCTTCTCCTCGGCTAAGGTTTCGGGTTTGTGTTACTATTAGAGGAATGGTTTGGAAATGGTTTGTTGCAGATTTTTGAATTTTTATTAGTAGGTTCATTAGGATTATCGAGGTTATATCCCCGCATCAACCATTTCCCGCACTATGTTTTTTAGCATCTTACGAGCTTTCGTGTGTGTCCCTTCATGCGATGGAAGTTACAGAAGTCATTTTCTTTATAGCAAGAAGGTATAGCTCTGTGGAATCGAACCCATAGTGAGGTTTAACAGGAGCCAAGGTGATAGCTCCTACTTTAAGCAATTTGTCCAAGATCACATCATAAGTTTCTCCCAAGGGAGTGTATTTGATGGGCTCGGCTTTATACTTATAGGTGAATTTTGGCTGGGTATTAGACGGTGCTTGAGATTTGACCATCACCGTGTGTACAGCTCCTCTTGATTTCAAAGCAGATGATGCATGAGAGTTGGTGGTGTTGGGTTTGTTGGTGGAGTCTTGGGTTCGGACATTTGAGTTTTTGTTGCACAACTTCAATTTCTCCTCCTCTAAGGCTTGAATCTCTAGTTTCCGAGCCATAGTAAAGGCCTCATCAAAGGTGTGGAAAGTTTGAATTTGGAGGGTGGGAGAAATGTGTTTAGTGTAGGCCCGCGTAAAGAGTTTGATGAGCTCGGCCTGAGGTAAGGCATAAGTAAGTTGGTTGATGAGGCCATACCACCGTCCAACAAAATCTGATAGATTCGTCTTCAAATTGTCGGATGGCATAGAGATTAGTAATGGATACTTTCTTGGCAATATTGATGGAGAAATGATCCAAGAAAGATTGGGCTAATCGGTTAAAAGAGAAGATTGAGTCTTTGGGCTAAAGCACTTACCACTCCAAGGCAGTCCCGATAAGGACATGGGGAAGGTACGGAGTAGTAAGGCATCATCATGAGAAATCAGATAGCAAGCATGTCAAAATGATTGCAGGTGTTGTTGAGGGTCCTCCTTACTATTTAAGCAAGTAAATTTCAGTAACTCCCATTGAGGAGGATATGTATGAAGGGGGATAGAAGAATGAATAGGCTCCCAAAAAACTTGCTCGTATATCATGGTGTTACGGCTTCCTGAAACAGAAGCCTCAAGATTTTGCATCTTGTCCATCATTTGTTTGATTAAATCATTGGTTGGGTTAGATGATGGTGTTGTTGTTATAAACGGAGGAGGATTGGGCCAAGAGCTGTCGACACTAAAATTTTCCTTCGTAATTTCTATTTCATTAATGTATGTATCAGAATAAGATTTTGTTAAGTATAATTAGTAGTAGCATCCGAGATAGAAGATAACGGTGCCAAGTCGATGCAGTGCCGCCAATAATATGGAGTATGGTAACAGTCAAAGTACAATAGGAATTTTGTAAAAAGTAAATATTTGTCGTAAGTGGTCCGGTAATGTTAAAATGTCAAAGTTTGGGTAATTAGAGAAGTAGGGTCTACATGATTAGGAATTAGAAATATTATATTGGTAATAAGGAAAAAGAGTGAGGTCATAAATATTTTGTGTATTTTATTTGTAAAAATTCTAAAAATGTGGAACCCATGTAAAATGATAAGGTTTATCTTATCTTAAAAGATAAGCTTACATGTACAAATAAGAGTTAAGGTATGGAATATGATTCGTCAGAGTGGATTTCTTATCCTATCTTAGAGATAAGATGGATAAGCCTGGAAGTTCTATAAATAGAGAGGCCACCCCCCTCATTTAGCATAGAAGGAAGTAGTGAAAAATATTGTAGGAAGTGTGCGAAGGAAACCATCAGTTTAAAGGTGTGTTGAAGAAGCCATTAGGAGGTGTAATTGTAAAGTTTCTCCCATAGTCTTGGTGAAAGGCAAGTGAAGTCAATAACACTTGAAGTACCTCATGGGTGAGATTGTAACAATTTCATGTTAATATTATAATTTACTTTGATATTTCATATTTGTCATCATTCTGTCTTATCATAGTCGATGTATTCTTGTGTTATGTTGTTGTTTTGTTTCCAGATCACATCCACCAAACTAAAGGTCATGCATTATTAAATAATCATAGCACAAGGAATTCCCAGTGAAGAATTATCATAGTGCCAGATTGGTGATGACATTTTGGTTCTGTTGCTGGGACCATTCCTCGTTGGTGGATTTTCTGGAGAGATATTCCCACTTAGTCAAAAATCAATTGGAGGGTAACCTTGTTTTTACTGTGCATAGTAGTTACCATGGTAAAGTCATTTTTGCCATGAATAGTAGTTACCATGGTAAAGTCATTTTTGCTAGGAATAGTATTTACCGCAGTAAAGTCACTTTTTACCGTGAATAGTATTTACCACAGTAACTTCACTTTTTACCGTGAATAGTGTTTACCATAGTAAAGTCAGTTTTTACCGTAGTAAGTCAAGTTTTACCATAGTTTACCGTGGTCATTTCTATTTTACTGTAGAAAGGTGTAAAGTCACTTTCTAGTATAGTGATTCCAATTATTTGTGCACATAAGTCTTGTTGATTGTACTTATGGGTTGGTATTTCACGGTGGTTACTTTTGAAAATGGGAAAGATTCCTGTTTTTTCAGCTCAATCTAATGAAGATGCTTCTTCTTTCATTCAAGAGTTTAAACAATCTTGTATTTGTAATGGCCTCATAAGAAGGGAACAATGGACTAAATTTTTTCCTACCTTTTTGGATGGTTCAGCACTTAGGTGGTTTGAAACACTAGGTGATAATGTGAAAAATTCATGGGATTTATCAACTAAAAGTTTTCTTGAAGAATTTGGTGAAAAATAGAAATATGCATATCTCATGATCTAGATTATAAAGCTATCCCAAGGAGAGAAGGAGAAGATAAGGGATTATCATGCTCGTGTCCTAGAGCTAAGGAGGAAGCTCGATACCCAGATCCGGAAGGAAGGATTAGCGGATGGGTTGATGAATGGCGTGGATAATTTCCTATGTAAGCACTTCATTCTTGGGATGAAGCCAGAGATCAAACAATGAGTGAAGTATGACCGCCCGGCTACCATTGAACAAGCAAAGGAGATTGCAAGAAGGCAAGAAGAAAGCATGGAAGAGGAGCCCAAAGAAATTGTTGCTAAAGTAGAGCCTACACCAGCACCTTTGGTCCAGAATCCACAACCACTCCCGGTGAGCACAAATATTTATCCTAGTACATCTACTGAGTATGAAGATCTGCTCAAAAAGATGGGTCAGTTAACTATTAATTTTCTTCAAGGAAAAGAATTTAGTTCTCAGGGAGGAGATAGAGGTCCAAAAAGAAATATTTCTGAAGTTTTATGTTATGGTTGTTATAAAAAGGGTCATTATAAGTATAATTGTCCAGATAGAGCTTCTACATCCGGTAAAGGAGATAATGATAAAGGAAAAGCACCTGTCAATTCTTTTGATGTAGTAGATAAGAGCATAAATAATGAAGTAGATGTGTTTGTAACAAAAAGAAAGAAAGAAAAAGACAATCAAGATGGAAATGATCCTAAGAAGATGAAAGGAGAAACTAATAAGAAACATAGGAGAAGAAAGCTGGGTGTGCAAGATTTTCTGATTTCACAGGGGCAAGGACCATACTCCATCCTGGAAGATCTGTCCAAAAGGCCTGTAAATATTACATATGGTCAACTCTTGGCTATGTCTTCTGAGAAGAGGCGGGAGCTGCGAAGTGGACTCGATGCTCGACGAAGAAAGGAGGTTGAGGTCCCTGTTTTGGAGGAAGAGGCAGATCCCTATGCTCCACAAGCTGAGGTATTATGTAATGGTATTTCAATTCATGATGTTTTAGTTGATGGAGGTGTTGTAGTTAATGTAATGACCGAGTCTGTAATGAATATGTTGGGTTTAAAAATTGATCGCCCTTCAACACTTATGTTAAGGTCATTAAATAAGGGAAAACTAAACCAGAAGGTGTAGTTTCAAATGTGGCAATATCTGTTATGGGTGTTGTATGTGTGGTAGACTTTCAGGTGATGAAAAATGGTACTGTTGCATACCCAATGCTGCTGGGAAGACCATGGCTAAGGAGAGTTCATGCAAGAAACTACTGGAATGAAGGTTTCATGACACTTGGACGTGGTAGAGAGAGGGTGAAGATAAACGTGATCCCTCGACATCATAAAGTAGAACTTGTGGATTCAAGTGATGAAACTGATGATTGGACATCCTCTGATTACTCTAGTACCAGTGAAGTGGACACTGAAGATGAAGAAAGCGAGGTGGATGTTTCAGTCATGGATATCCTTCCAGTCACACCAACTCATGACCCCATAAAATTATCTGAAGAAGAAGTTGATGATCGTCTCCAACAAATAAAGATTGGTGATGTTGTGATGGAGAGTGAGAAGGAATCCTACCTCCAGCTCTTTTGAAGGTACATACACCTATTCAATTTTGATTACAAGGAACTCCGTCAAGTAAGTTGGGTAGAACATTCTATTGAGCTGGTAGATGGTGCTAAGCCCATAAAGCAAATGCCATATAGAATGAATCCTAATTTTTCCAAGACTGTAAAAGAATAAATAGATAAGTTGCTTGATGCAGGATTCATATTTACTGTGGAGAATTCAGAATGGGTTTCTCCCATTGTGATCTCAATAAAAAAGAATGGGAAGCTATGCATTTGTGTTGATTACAGGAAGCTCAATAAGGCAACAAAGAAGGATCATTACCCTCTTCCATTTTCGAGATGAGATCTTGGGCGAAGTAGGCGGCCAGAGTGCTATAGTTTTGCTTTGATGGATATAGCGGCTACAACCAAGTTCGTATAGCGAGAAAGATTAGTCAAGACCACGTTCACCACTCCTTGGGAACGTTTGCTTATAGATTTATGCCTTTTAGGTTGTGTAATGCTCCAAACATTCCAGTGTTTGATGAATAGGGTGTTTGAACCCTACATTGGGACCTTCATCGAGTATTTCTCGGATGATTTTTGCATCTATGGGAGCAAGTTGGACCACTGCGCACTAGATGGAGACAACATTTCAAAGGTTAGATGAAGCATAAGCCTCACTAAACCCTAAAAAGTGTCTTTGGATGTTCTAAAGGCTTTTTGTTAGGGCATGTTGTATCCAAAGATGGTATTGGTACTGATCCTGATAAAGTTTCAAAATCAAAGATTTACCATTTCCTATGAATAGAAGTAAGTTGAGATCATTTTTAGGCCATGTGGGTTACTATAGAAGGTTCATCAAGAATTTCTCAAAGATTGCATAGCCACTAACCCAGTTCTTGAAGAAGGATGTTACTTATGAACCAGGAAATAAGGTGCATGAAGATTTTGGACAACTGAAGGAAGCCCTGGTGTCTTCACCTATTTTGAAGAATCCAGTTGAGTAAGCCATTCATTGTGTACACCGATGCCTCGATGCAGCACTAGGAAGTATTTTGAGCCAAAAGGATGAAAATGGGAATGAACATCCAATTTACTTTGGGAGCGATAAATGAGCAAAGCTTAAGGTAAATTATATCAGAATCGAAAAAGAGGCTCTAGCTATCATTTTTGCTGTAAAGAAGTTTAGAAATTACTTGCTAGGAAAAAAATTTCTAGTTGTAACAGATCATCAGGCTCTAAAATATATTGTAAATAAGCCTAACCCATCAGGGAGGATAGCAAGATGGATAATTTTGCTACAAGAATTTGAATTTGATATTATAGATAGGCTAGGAAAGAAGCATTTCAATGCAGATGCACTCTCTCGAGCCTATGATGGTTTAGGATCATGTTGTGATGATGATGATTTCCCCGATGCAGCCTTGTTATCCCTTGACACAATCCCTAGTGAATACATAGATATTTGGAATTATCTGAATGAATTCAAGTTTCCTGATGGTGCCAATGCAAAGACTAAGAGAAAGATTACTCAATCCAGTCGTCCATATTCTATTCTGCATGGAGTATTATTTCGAATAGGACCTGATGGACAATACAAGAGGGTAGTTGGACGTGATCAAGGGAAGGAACTGCTAGAAGAATTCCACAATGGTACATGTGGAGGGCACTTCTCTAGACAACTTACAGCAAAAAGGATCTTGGATGCAGGTTATCACTGGCACACTCTTTTTAAATATTGTTATAATTATTGTAAGACACGTGATATTTGTCAAACACATGGTAACCGTAAGACTTCATCAGCTCCATTATGCCCTATTCTTCCACTTGGTCCCTTTGAAAAGTGGGGAATAGACATTGTAGGTCCACTTCCAACTACCTCACACCAAAATAAGTATATTGTAGTTGCCACAGATTATTTAACCAAGTGGGTTGAAGCTAGGCCATTGAAAACAACTTCCATGGATGAGGTGACAAGGTTCATATATGAACGCATTGTCACCAGATTTGGTTGTCCATTAGAAATTGTAACAGATCAAGGAAGCCACTTCATTAATGAGGTGGTAGAAGCCCTAGTCAATAAGTTTTCTATTAAGCACAGGAAGGCAACAACATACAAGCCAAGCACAAATGGATAGGTGGAACGAACAGATTTTGTGTTGTGTCAAATTATAGCAAAAGATGCAGCCTTGCAGGTACATAAGTGGGATAAAAGGATTCATGTAGCATTGTGGGCATATAGGGAAACATCAAAGTAAGCAACAGGATACTCCCCATTTTAGTTGGCCTATGGCATTGATCCAGTTCTTCCTATTGAGTTTGATATTCCCACTGTGAGAGTTATGAAAAATGAAAGGATAGATGAAAGTGATTCAAGAAAATAAAGGTTAGTACATCTTCATTTGCTAGAGGAAATGAGGGAAATAGCAAAGGATACAAGCCATAAGAAGAAAATGAAGCGAAGGAATACTTTGATCAAAAGATCCGGTGGTCTCCATTTCATGTGAATGAGTTGGTTCTAGTATATGATTCCAGATACAAAAAAAGAAGATAGAGAAAATTTCTTCCAAAATGGATGGGGCCCTAAAAAATAGAACCTGTGTATGAAAATGGTACGTGCACTGATTGGAGGAATTAGATGGCACTCCATTACGAAGTGGGTCAACCACGACAAGTTAAATATTTTCCAAGCACTGAATAGTCTACTCGAGGACGGAGTAGAAGCTAGGAAGGGGAAGATGTCGACACTAAAATTTTCCTCCGTAATTTCTTTTCATTAATGTATGTATTAGGAATAGGATGTTGTTAAGTATAATTAGTAGTAGCATCCGATAGAAGATAACGGCACTTTGCCAATGATGATGTCTGCCAATAATGTGGAGTATGGTAATAGTCAAAGTATAATAGGAATGTTGTAAAAAGTAAATATTTGTCGTAAGTGGTCCCATAATGTTAAAATTTCAAAGTTTGGGTAAGTAGAGAAGTAGGGTCTACATGATTAGGAATTAGAAATATTATATTGGTAATAAGGACAATGAGTGAGGTCATAAATATTTTGTGTATTTTATTTGTAAAAAGTTTAAAAATGTGGAACCCATGTAAAATGATAAGGTTTATCTTATCTTAAAAGATAAGCTTACATGTACAGATAAGAGTTAAGGTATGGAATATGATTCGTCAGAGTGGATTTCTTATCCTATCTTAGAGATAAGATGGATAATCCTGGAAGTTCTATAAATAGAGAGGCCACCCCCCTCATTTAGCATAGAAGGAAGTAGTGAGAAATATTGTAGGAAGTGTGCGAAGGAAGCCATCAGTTTAAAGGTGTGTTGAAGAAGCCATTAGGAGGTGTAATTGTAAAGTTTCTCCCATAGTCTTGGTGAAAGGCAAGTGAAGTCAATAACACTTGAAGTACCTCATGGGTGAGATTGTAACAATTTCATGTTAATATTATAATTTACTTTGATATTTCAGATTTTTCATCATTCCGTCTTATCATAGTCGATGGTATTCTTGTGTTATGTTGTTGTTTTGTTTCTAGATTACATCCACCAAACTAAAGGCTGTGCATTAGTAAATAATCATAACACGAGGAGTTCCAGGTGAAGAATTATCATAGTGCCAGATTGGTGATGACAGAGCCACTACTAGACAATGGTAGGGCTAAATTTTGATAAGGTATTGATGATGAATGTGTTGGGGTGGCCAAATAAGGGTGTCCTATATAAGATGTTGAGGCCAATTGGATGTGCTTTGCATGGAAATGAAAAGGTGGGGTGAGCCTTAGAGGAAAATCTTGTGTGGATAGGTGGTAGAGAACAAGTTATAAAAGAGGAAATCTATGAGAGGGATGAGGTAGGGGTAGTGGATGGTAGTGATATGTTGGGCCCAGTTAACCAAAGGAAGGCCAATTAGTGCAATATGAACCACTGAAGCCGTTGAGCTGGGAGACGGGGCTAAGGATGAAGACAGTGAGGCGGAGTTATTAGGTGGGGAAGGAGCTAAGTGAGCAGCTATACTAATAAGCATACCCAAGAGGAGATGACCGTCGGGTGTACGGTCAGGGGTATGAGACAAATAATCACCGTACGATGCCAAGATTAGCATCCAAAAATTTAGCAAAATCCGAGATCTCCGCAGAGATCTTGGGAAAAGCATTAGTGTCCGTAGGATTCCCCATAGGATATGAAGGGGGTGACTTAGGCAAAGACATGGAACAAGCATATGAAACCATGGCTATGGCTTTTTCCAGTGTGCAACAACCATGGACAAGAGGATACATTAGAGAATTAGTCAATTAGGAACAAAAAATGCAACAAAATGTTAGAATTGGTAGGTTGCTTTGGTGTGTCAAGAAGCGTAAAACATAGTAATCGATATCGATCAGTAATCGATGTCGGTCAGTGGCTATGAACCGTGTCGGTTAGGTAACCGATGTCGGTAGAAGAGGATAGGTGTCGGTCACTATGAAGGCAAAGAGAGAATGTAAGAGGCTATCGGTTTGGGGATAACAAGGCTTAGTATACCCACCAAACCTGCTCATCAAGTAAGAGTAAGATTAATTTATCATCAATACCATGGATATTACCCCCACATGTACGACCTGTTACTTAATCTACGTTCACTAGAATTTAAAAACAACAGTAAGAATGTGATGCACGTGTTTTAAACCCAAATCAAAAATGATATTCTATGAAGCAAATAAAGAGAAGAGGTCAAGAAGATGACTTTCACTAATGCAAAGATGTGAAAGTAAGACAAGTTCTTTTACCAAAATGAAAAAATATTTTGTGAATATTTAGAAGAGAGAAACAACAAGTGTGCTCCCTACATGAAAACAAGCAAGAAAGAAAGAAACCCGAGAAGGGTCCCACTGGGTATGAGCAAAATGTTTCGATAGAATTTAGTTCCGAAATAGAGTTACTTCTATCCTTTCATTCTCTTGAGAAACAAATAGGGGTTAGGGTTAGGAGGAATACCTTTGAGTATTGGGAAGGCATGGGCGTACTGGTCGAGAGATCAAACTAATTGTGAAGAGCTTCTTTTTTTGTCTAGGAAGGACTACTTGTAAATAAGAATGTAAGACCACCGATTTTAGTTAGACAATAAGTGAGGAACCGCTTGGGCCCAGAAATATTAGACTTCCTTTTGAAGGTGGTCAGTTCCCTTTTCAATACAAATTGATGCAAATGATAATAAAGAAGCTATCACAAACTCACAATTTAGGTATCTTGTTACTAAAAGCAATAGAGACTAAACTTCCAACAATAGAATGTCGCGTTGTTTGTTTGGTCACTGGTTATTGATATGTTCCGATCAAGTTACAAGGATAGACCAGGCTAGACACAAGATTGTTTTGAGGTGAATAGGTGAAAGGTTGGTTTTGGTATAAGTCATAGTGACCGATGCCGGTCACTAGATAACTGATCATGGTTACAAAAATGGTACCGGTAGGGAATAACCGATATCGGTAGGGGTAGTGATTTAGGGATTTTTAAATGGAGGTTGGTGTAAGGTGGTTATGAGGTTTGGAAGGTTAGTAGATGGTTGAGGGGAGTAGTAGGGTGATGGAGAAGACTTAGAGAGTGAGAGAGCTGTCTTTGGGGTAATATAGAGATGGATGACAAAGGTTAGGTGCAAGTTATTGCTAGTAGTAGATCCAGGAGTGAGCTTATAATCCCTATGAATTAAAAGTTCACAAAGTAGTGTCTAGAAGCATACAATGTGGTAAAATATACTACTTACTAGTTTCTGATGTGGATGCAGGTCCAAAGAATGCAGTGGCGAAGGCAAGGCCCAGTTGGGATGATCCAGCAATCGGAAGTGATCTGATGAAGCTATCCTCCGACTCTCCCAAGGTTTGGATGAGTGTGAAAATGCTCTAGTTGCTCAGTTCCAGTTTTGGGCTCGATGCTCCTCTTTCCAAAACTCTTCTCTCCTTCTCACTTGTCTCTCTCTTCCAAATGGATTCAGATCCTTTCATTTTGGTTGGGGGAGGTCATTTATAGGGAACCGATGGTGGTTACCTAACCGACGTTGGCCGCGTAGGGACCGATGTTAGTTAGGTCAAAGTTGGTTATTTTTAGTAAAATAGCCAACTTTCCCTCCTTTTCTCCCGAGGGGTCAGTTGTGGGCTTGGTCAAGTCATTATTAGGTTCATTTTGATGTAGGTGAGGGGTGATGAGTCATCGGTGTGGGTCTGGACCAAGTCATAGGTCTTAATTAGGTTAGTTTAGGGTTAGGGCTAGGTCATAGTGAGGTGGCGAGGTGAGGTGGCAGGGTTGGAAATGTGGATTTATTAATTATAAGGTAATTAATAAATAATTCAGTGTGTAAGGTTTAGGTGGTGAGGTAGGGTTTGGTTGTGGGACGAGATACGGGCAGGATGTCGTAAGACCCAAATTTGGTGTCTACACTTTGACATATGCCATCACTTCCATGCATTTCTTCATCTTGATTAATGTAATGATTCATGGCATGCGTAAGTGGATCCTTCAAATGAAGCTCACTAAAATTTTCTGCCTTTTCCAAAAAGGTAATAAGTTGATTGTCATCGTTGAATACTTGTCAGTGCTGAGAATTATCCACCACGCTTGGGTGGAAAACCACCTCAATGGTATACGTGTACATTTTTCAAACTCGGTTGAGGAGCATGAGGATGCTTTGAGACAACTAATAAGTCGGCCATGTCATTACGAGCTCTTGGAGCGGATTTTATTGAAAAAGTGT
This sequence comes from Taxus wallichiana var. yunnanensis, assembly GCA_018340775.1. Lineage (NCBI taxonomy): Eukaryota > Viridiplantae > Streptophyta > Pinopsida > Cupressales > Taxaceae > Taxus > Taxus wallichiana. The sequence goes on from CM031244.1 coordinate 606,409,457, forward strand.
CAAACTCCTCGATGTTGTCCCATACCACATTGCGGTAATGTCTGAGCCTTTCATTCTTCACTTGGTATACCCTTTTAACTTGATTTACGACCAGCTCTGCATCACCCTGTACTTTCAGATTCTTGATTCCTCTTTCCCTTGTGGCTTGCATGCCAAGTAACAAAGATTCATACTCAGCAGTATTATTCGTGTTGAAAAACTGCAACTTGAAGGAGAGAGGGATAATCTCCTCCTCGGGAGATATTAGCACGGCTCCAGCACCGCACCCACTAGTCACGCAACTGCCATCAAACTGTAATGTCCAGATCTTGTTAAGATCCTCTGCTTGGATGAGGACATCCATTTTGTCAGACTCAGTAGACAAGAAATAGTTTCCCATCCCTGATGATTCGAAGAGAATTTGGGCTTTGGGGTCATCGGAGTTAGTAACCAAGTACTTCTTTTGTGATTCTGCTCCAACGTTTGCATTATACCTTTGATAGGGATTCTAGCCTTAGACCAGTCCATATGAATCTCTCCACCAACCTCACTGCAAAAACTCCTTCCTAATAGAATTCGTATGCTACCGGAATATCAACAACAAGGATGGTCATCTTTACTCTTTTCTCTGGGAACGCCGCAAATGCAAACTGCGCGTCTTTGATTTGACCGATCAACGGAACCTACTTGGTTTCCAAGGAATAACATCTACCAAAAGGCTTGGTAAGGGTGAGGCCTAGGGCATGGGCAACCTTTGCTGGCATGACATTATCGGAAGCCCCAGAATCAATTATGCAGTTGCTTAGTTTGTGGCCATTGATTAGGAGGGAGAGATAGAAAGGTTCTATCTTGCTTGACGTAGATGTTGAGGCAACATTTATGCGAGATGCAGAAGGAGTAGAAAGGATTCCTTTTGGGGAAACCTGAGTAGTTATGATAGCTTGGCTTTGGATGTATTCGGTCAACCTTACAAGCTACTTGGGATTTGACTAAAGATATTCAGCTTCAGACATTTGGATTTTGGTCTTTTTAGTGTGATCAATTATGTCAAATGCAGCCAAGGGTTGTGTTGATGAAGGAATGAGTCCCTCATTTCGCGATGGTAGGGTAGGATTACCGGTCTTGATAGGAATATGTGGGGACTGATTCGGAGGGGAGATAGGGGAAAAAGATCTTTTTGAAAAAGACTTAATAACAGGTTGAGCAGGAAGGGGACTACCTCGTTTAGCGATGGTTGGAGGCGTGTGTGACATGACCTTCTCTTTCTGCATATTGGCAGCCACTTCTGCTTCTTTTCCTTGCGAGCGGGTAAAAACAACATATGACTGCCCGCTTGCATATCCTTGGGTACCCTCTTCTTTGTCAGATTCTTCCTCATCAAATTCCATATACCCGATAGTAGAGTCGCCAGTCGGTTCACCGACATCTTGATCATCTTCACCCTATGAAAGTTCTTCATAATTTTGCTCCTCTTCTTCGATCTTGGCTAAAGCATTGACCGAGAGGGCCTCAAGCACCAACCATGGAGCAATTGTAGGTAGGCGCGACATTTGTAAGATGTTGTTAGAATTAAAATTCCTCTGTGGGATATCCTGGTACGAAGAGCCGGGAGAAGACTGAGCTAGCTACTTTTTTAACGCAAGCAAGTCATTTGCCATCTTTTGAAATGCCGGATCGAATGAAGTGGTGAGAGAAGGAGATGAAAATTTCAGCTTGGATGGCTCTCACCTTAATTCGCTAGATATTAGCAAGTTATCTTCAATTCATATGGCAGCAACTTGGGCGAGAACCAAAGTAGTGACTTTGTTCTTGTAAGAGTAAGAAACTTTTGAGCTCATGGCGTTCATGAAGAAACATTTCTGATTTTCTGGCATTGGCAGCATGGTAGGTGGAACCCGATTGATTAGTGAATTAAAACGGGCAATGAAATCACACATGGTTTCATTGACCTCCTTCCTTAGGTGAGTGATCTTGGATAGTAACGCGAACGCGTCCTCTGAAGGCTTATATCTTTCTTCGAATGCAGTTCATAAGGTGGCCCAACTAGTAATAGATCTAGCCGGCAAATGCTGAAACCATTCCACTGCTGGTCCTTGCAAGGTTTCTAGGAAAAGGTGAACTGACACATCTTCATGGGTCACATCTAGGATATTGCATGACATGATGAATGCGGATATGTGTGAATCCGTGCTTTGGTTTCCACTACCATCAAATTTAGGAAAATTCATTTAGTTTCCATGAGGAAGCCCATGAACAGGGATGTGCCAAAGTCGGTGGGCCCATAGCATTTCCCCATGGCACTACCATTTAGATGGCTGGAAAAAGGATGCGATCTGGAAGCACGTTCCATTGAGTAAAGAGTCTTCAAAGAGATGAGGATATTCCTTATGAGAGATGCTTCCTTCGTGGAGGTGAGACACTCTTGGATGAGTTAGCTGAACTTAGTGATGCGAAGCGTGCCGATGTAACACTAAAGTTTTTCCTTTGAATTAGATCAAAAGTAGGATCGATTACTCCATGAGCTCTTCTGCTACAAGTGAATGGTTCACCCGCCAGCGTACCTTCCAGATCTGCAATATTTGGAGAAAATCCTAAAAACTCTTTTTGGTTGTACTTGCTGATTTTCAGAATTTTCTGACAAAAACCAGCAGCATGTACTTTTCTAAATATTTAATTTTATCCCTCTTTTGAAAACCGATTGCGGTTTAATGACAAATGTTAATGAGGATAAAATAACGGCCAACTTAGTAGGCTGATTTTCAGATCTTAGAGTTGACTTTTGGCAAGGGTTTGAAATTTTGCAAACAGTCAAAACTCAGATCTACGGAAAAATACAGGCTTTTGTAAAAACTCAGTGAACTAAAGATCTCTAACTAGTCCTGATCTATGGATCCCTGAAGAAAATTTTCAGTTCGGATCACTTTGTAAAAAAATTTGGATTTTGAACAAAAGTTCAAATTTGCAAACAGGTAGTGACTTTTGATTTTTTTATTGATTTTCCAACATACCACCACCATAAATCTTGTAGATCTATTCGATCCCCGGTGGAGTCACCAAATATTGTTGATCTAAAAATCATTTGGTGGATAGATCTATGGATAGATGAGCCAACGATTGCGGGGCATAGCCCCTATTTAAGTCAAAGAAAGCAAAACTGGTTTATTGCTATTCTACCAGCAGGAATCATGTAAGTCTCACAATATTCCACCTTCGGGGGTTGGGATCTCATCCCAGTAGAGGTATTTCCAACTGTGAAAAGAAGGGAAAGAAACGAGGTGGGGAGATAGAATAGATCTGAAGGGAGAAAAGAAATGAATTCCAAAGCAGAAAGGTTAGAGGGTCTATGTTTTGGGCTGGTAGTAAACAGAGCCGAACCTACTTGCATAGACAAACAAAGTAATACTGATGAATAAATGACAAAAAATTAGAGATAGATTCAACAGAATAAACACATAAATCTGACATAAGAAAGATTAAAATGCTCATAACACACATATTCAGCACAAAGTCTTAATATTTGTATTAATATTTTCTTCTGTTACAAAAGCTCAAAGTCTTTTCTTCTAACTTCTATTTTTCATCTAAAAAGTATCCACCACATTGGCATACGACAAGTATCCAAGTATATATAGAAGAAGGAGAAGAAAGAAGGCAAAAAGCAACCAACAACTAATTACAAAATATCTAAAAGTCAATGTTGACTTTGGACAACTTGGTGGATGACAACATCCCATGATGCAACATGGATGAGGTCATCATTTGTACCAACATACTCTTAGATATTTACAAAAATGAAGCCAAGAGAAATAAATCTATTCATTGTCGTCTCGAGGCTGGAAGGGGTATCTTGCTTCTTGTTGTTCGGGAGAGGTGATGTGGAACTGAGTTTGATATTCCATGAGTTTACTGATCATTGGCTGAAGTTGATCCTAGGTAGGACCCTTCGTATGATCGCCGATGACCTCACAAGTTTCTTGCTCATCTTTGATTTTTTCACAGAGTTTGAAATATTCATTGCCTACCTCCATCAGGAACCCCACAAAATCACGGTAAGCTAGAAGGTTGTTGATGCATTCGGTGTCGAAAGTGGCTTCTGGCCCTAACCCTTGTGAGATGATCTCCTTAAAGATCTAAATAGTTTCGTCTACCTTCCTCAAGGTGAAAGAAGGAGTAAGCAAGCCTAGAGACATTCTCAGAAAAATTTGCTCCATTTGATGTATTGCATCCAGGGCTTCCTCCTTGACTTTGTCAATCTTTTCCAGGACGAACTCCATCTGATCGACCCGGTAATCCAACACAGCAAGGATCTTGCTGGGTACCCTGGGGTGATTGAAAATTCTGAATTTCACTAGATCGTCGACTGAGCAGTCGAGCATTTTCTGGAACGTCTCATGTTGCATCCTTGCATGGTCCAATTCTTCGGAGATAGGTCCTGTAATTTCCTGGAGATCTTTGTTCACCCGACTAATATTCTAATATAATTCGGTGAACTTGACTATTACCTCCTCGCTGTCTTTGAGGATTTGATCTCTCCAGGTAGAAACTTCCATACCTTGTTCACCAATTTTGGCATACTCATTTATCTTATCCTGGCTTAGGACCTCAAGAGTTTCAGTGGCAGTTGTAGGAGGTACACTGCTCATTTTCTGCAGGGCGTGGAGAAGATGTTTTTTTTGTTATTTTAGTAACCTCTTCTCCTCCTTTTCTTCTTGAATTTTCTTGCAAAGCGCATCCACTGTAGATAGGGCCTCTCCTTGAAGACTTTCTGAAGACGTTCCATTGTGACTTGGGTTACTGTATAATCTATCGGAGATAGATCTTTTTTACCCTTTAAAGGATCGGGATATGCAATCTCCATTACTCTTTCTCCCGATGCACTCTGAGTGAAGTGGGATATAGGATTTTTCTTCTTATCCCCATTTGCTGGGATGATGGAGAAGTCCATCGGTGCAATAGGGACTTTCCTCTTTTGTTGGCTTAGATGCTGGGATATCCATGCTGGACTTAAGGGAACGGGACCAGCAGTAGAAGAGGGAGCAACTACAAAGGTGGATGAGGGGAAATGGCTAGAGACACTTGGTGGTGGAATGGAGAGGGAGTTTGAGAAAGTGCTCATGAGAGCAAGGGATACTTGTAGGGGAGGTAGACGCAGTAATGGAAGGGAGCTGAGAGATGAGAGAAGAAATGTTGGGGGACAGCTCCGTGAGAGAAGAGAAGATGGATGACGAGGAAGGGGGAATAGTAGAAGATGGGGGAGAGGATACGACCAAAGGGATGGTCACTTGAGTCACGTGAGGAGGAGGAGGAGAGGGAGAAGGGATAGAAGGGACCTCAACAGTTGTAGTAGCGGTGACACCCTGAGTGGATGTACTGTCTGAACACCTTCTGCCACTTCTTTCTCTGGGGATACCAGACTTACAACTGTTTTTGTGCAGCGGAAGGAGGAATTTTAGGAGCTCCTTCTTGAGTAGAGCTTGATTCACCCTCTTTATCCTTGCCTTTGACCTTTGGTAGATGCTTGACTGACAGGTGCATTTCCCAATGGGGATGTAGTGAAATCTACCCCGAGGTAGATAAGGCCATTCATTCTACACCAGTGTTTTGTCCTCCGCAATGTCTCCTTGACCATTTCTTCAATGGTCTGGGGTGATTTTGTTCTATCAATTGCAACAAATGGCCAGTTGTCCCCATATGTGTCCAGATACACCTGATCAACTTCATGATCGGTAGTTTGATACCCCTTTGGGACAATGGCCACACCATATTGAATAATCTCTGCCAAGGCCAAGCGGGAGTGGTCCTTCCTTCTAAGTTTGAACTCATGATACAGTTGATATAGATGTCCTCGATCTGTGGAATGTGGATTGGATCGAGTTTCACCTTGGGAAGGCAATTCCTTGGATCAAAAGTGGGCCTCATTGGGAAGTTGTGCTTTAGATTGAGCGATTCTAGCTCAGAAACATTTCTGGGATTTGTGGTGAGAAATGCAGTGTATCTACCCACTTTAAGGGGAAAGGAGTTCCACCCTTCTTTCTCGTTAAACATTTCTCATGGTAGGTTATGAGTCATCTGGATAGCTCCAACAGGATCAACTTGGGGCTAAGCATATCTCGGTAATTTGGTGGGCTCCCCAAGAATCTGGCTGCTCTAAGATAAGTGAAGGTGGGGAATTAGGTAAATAGTGCCCCTACTTCTCCATCGTTGTAACTATGCTCTTTGTTGTTCGACCATGAGTCATATTTGGCCTCAAAAGGTAGATGATGCCATAGAAGAAAGCACCGTTGATCTTAGTAAACTGTGGGATGCTATTCTCCAACTTCAGCTCCGGGTAGTACTCATATATTTTTACCTGGGGCCAAACCCCTGCATCGGCTCAATGCCGGATAATCCCTCTCCAAGGCTGCAGTATAGACTATGTAGGAGCTCATGTAGAACCTCCCCGTTATGGTGAGTTGTTGGAGCTACTCGGATATGGTGTTGCTTATGATCTCCACCCACTCAAAGTGTTAATCTAGCACATTCTTGTTCATATTTTCAAGGTACCTAAGCATCCATTTGTGAAAGTAATGGGTGTCAAAAATCCCAAAAAATCTACTTACGAATGTGATGGTGTCACTCAATTCCTCATAAAGTCGGTCAACGGTGAATAACCTGTGGCCATCTGGTTATTACCTTCTTATTTTTCAAGTACACTTTGTTCATCACCGCATACACTTGTCTTCATTATCCTCCCATGATTTGGTGCAGTCCTCTTGGCTTACAGCCACAAAGTGTCGGTGGTGAGGGATGCCTAGCATGATTTTGAAGTGCCAGGCGGTGAGATTAATTATGACCTCACCCTTTTCATTTTCAACACACCTTGTGTCTTTGTTGTAATAGTGGGCCACTACCATCATAAATTTGTTGTTTATCGCATGAAGGGATCCCCGAAAAATACGATCCACTCGCCCACCATCTTGTCCATCCAAGGACTTCCTGTGACTCTCCTGGTTCTGGCCTAGAAATCCTCCATGTCGATGTGACCGAGTTCAGAGTCTCTTATGTCCAGGTCACATTCTACCTGGGACTTGGGCATTCTGACCCTCTGGTATTTATACTTGATCTCTTCTTCTGTAAGCTTAGCCTTACCCTTTGACTTTGTTGGCTTCTTGCTTGATGTAGACATATATGGATCCGATTTCAGTTGCTGATCTGCAAGAAGGAGAAGAGAAGTCCAATGCCAAATAGCCATATTAGTGTTAGATCTTCCATTAAAGCACTACATATTTTTGGACCAACACAATCCTATGCTGATCCACATACTTCTTATGCCTGTCCCGAGCCTCTTGTAATCTCTCCCCGATCAACACTACATACTACTCCATGTCCTATAGAAGAGTTGGTCCATTTTAGTGGGCACTACAGAGATGTAGATTGGCATCCATTAAACATTTAGAAGACCCGCGCAATTTAAAATACTCGATAAATACCTAGAATTACACTAATTTTTTTATAAGCCTTGGCACATGAGGAGTGACCATATGTCACCCACTATGGGAACCTAAGCGTAAAGGTATCCAAAAGGATCCCCAATGCCCGAAATTGAATATAGGGTAGAAATGTGGCGGTGGACTTTGGGAATCTTGAAGGAAAATACATTATGTGGACTCCATGCCCACAAAATGAAATAATTCAATATACATGAAAATCGGGGTAGGTGATGGTGGAGCCCATTTGCATCTTAGATCGCAGGACCCTGGGCCTTCGAGGTAGATAGGTTGATCAGGTTTGGGTGCATTGGGACATATATGATGAGACTGCAACTACATGGGAGGATGCTACTTCATTATGAGTTCAGTTTCCACATTTGTTCCAGTGACTTCCAAGAGGAATTCGAGTCTAAGGGGAGGGGGATGTAGTGCCCACTTCCCTTTGACACCTTTTGATGCTTACTTTGATACTATGATTACATTATAGATATTATTACCTTTTGATTTAGTATGTTGTTAGACATTGATCATGGATTATTGTTGATCTTGATTTGATTATGATGCCCGATGATTATTAGAGACACCTTATATGTGGATGATGATATATTATTTGATATGGATGTTGTTCAGACATGTGATTTGGATATTATGAGTTGATCTAGAAAATGGATATTAATTGATGATGATATAGTTGTTAATTAAAAATGCAAATGATGTAGTTGTTACTTTGATGTTGTTGTGATTCATTTATATAGTTGGTTTTGTGATTTCATTTATATCATGTTGGATGTTCTGATATGGCCATGAGGTCAAGGAGGTATTTGAATTTTGTAGGTTAAAAATATCACAAAAAAGCATCGGGGGATTAGAGACAAACCATAATGGAATTCTAGGTGAATTCAACAAGGTCACCATGGCAACTTGTTTTATTGTGTTGTCATTGTTTTGTTAGGGATTTCCATGGGAGGGATTTCGTTATATGTGACCATAGGTTTGTGTATTTTATTAATGTATTTCTTTTATTATTGTTGTATGTATTTTATTAGTAATGTGTTCCCTTCTTTTAATTAATTAAATTGTGATAGATTAATGTGAGAATCATATGATTAAAATTTAAATAAATTAAATTGGGATATGGGAAAGTAATTATAAGAGTTGTTGGCTATTTGCATTTAATTTGTAAGGGATGTGTAAGTTGTGTAAGAGCTTGTGTAAGTCAGATTTTGGAGTAAGAAATACTCCACCTCCATGGAAATTCGAATTTGTCCTTGGGGGCTGTTTTTGGAGGCTTGTGGGACAAGTAAAACTTGTCCCATGCCTCTAAATTTAATCTACCAACCATACTTATGGATGGAGATGTGATTTGTGACTTTTATAATGAATTTTATAAGTCATGTTACTTGTTTTGGATTGCACTTTCTTACATTTTAATTAATTTGCTATCCCTTGAGGTGTGGGCTTTTTGGAGTGTGCAAGTAACTTGTCATTTTTCACCCACCTCTTTATTGAGCTTTGGAGAATGAAATTTTTTCTTTTGTGTTTGAATTGGAGGATGTGTGAGGTGGCATCCTACATGGATCCACATCATCCTCTTCTCTCCCTCTTCTATATAATTCAAACTCTCTTCTTGTTTTGGGTTGTTGAATCATTTTGCAACTTCCTTGGGGCACATTTTTCTTATGTGGAGCTCTTGTTTTTGGAGGAAGTTGGAGAAATATTTGCATGCTTGGAATTTTCTGTTTTGGACTGTGTTTTGGCACTTGAAGCTTGTTGTTTGGACACCAAAGTAACCATGGAGAGGTAGGAATTTAACTCTCTTTTTATATGCTATCATTTTCTTGTTGTGTTGTGTGGATAGTGCATGCTTTGTTTTATTTGTTGGCTGGTTGGGTAGACTGCCATAGGGATGGTGTAGGAGAAGGCTATGGGGAATCCATGTGGGGGGCATAAGGAATGCCATTGGCATCAGAATTTTGTGGAGGGAGTTTGGGTTTGGGATCCACCATGGAAAATAAATAGCTTGCATTTCTTACTTTGTGGGGGAATAAGGAAATGTGTGTGATGAATTATTTTGGCAGTTTGTTATTGGTGGATGCCCAAATTCCAATTGGGAGGCATAAGTAGATTCCCCCATAGACCTTGCTCCTTTGGCTTGCATGATCAAGCCTGAGTTCTATTTTGAAATAATTTTAAATGTAGTTGTGAACTGTTGTTTTTGTGTTGAATTGTGTTTAAATAAAAAATAAATGTGTATGTGAAAGAATGTTTTTTTGTGGAAGCTAGTTGTTGCCGTGGTTAAATTACACCTTTTATTGTGTTTTGGTTTGGGCTCAGGGGAAAATGATGAAGGAAGGCTTCTATTTTCATTGGATGTATTGGTTGGGTGGAGAGCATTTCCTTTCCCCCTCTTTTGTTGTGATCAACTTGGAGAAGAGAAAATGTGCATGTTGCTATCCTGGAGCAAGGAAAAATATAGTTTGATAGTCCCTTGTGAAAACACATTCATTGTAATCCTTTCCCACATGATGTGGATGAAATTTTAATAGTTATGTTATGGAGGGATGATGTTGTAATTGATTATGAGAATGTATATTTGATTTTAGAAAGACATTTTCTTTCTCGCTCTATACATTGGAAGGAAATAAATGGAATTCTCGTTAACTATTTTTAAGAAATGGAAAAATGTGAAGATGTAAAGTTTTATAAATGAAGTCAATAAATAATTGCAAGTCCATCTCTCCTTTGCATTGTTGCTATGAAGTTGGAAATATCAAATTGTAATTGAAATCTCTTAGGAATTGGGGAAAAAGAGGAAATATGTGTGTAAGAATTATATGGCATTGTCTATTTAGAAATATGTGAAATCAGAAATTAGATTTTACAATTTAACTTGGAAATGATTTGGTTAGAAACAATTGATTGTTTTGGATTAGTTTAGGAATGAAGTATCACACTTAAATGATAAAATGGATATATAGAGCTTTCCACTGAAATGAATCTTTACTTTAACTTTTAAAACTGGTAAATTTAAATATAATGCATAGTTCGGACCTGCACACATTAATCAACTTGAAAATGATATATTTTAGGATGCTAAGATGTTAAGGAACTCTTTTTGACAAAGAAATACTTAAGAAAATAATTTTAACATTGCAAATCGAACCCATTTCCCTTCCTCAGCTGTTTTCTGTCATTTGTTGGACAAAATTCAAATTTAAATAAATTGAACAAATCAACTTCCTTAAAACACTTTAAATTCTCCCTAGATCAATTCTCCATGCCTGTTTGGCATGTTGAGTGAAGGAGGAGATCCAATTTAATCAAAATTGAAAGTTAGAAATTACCAGTTTGCTAATTAAAATCCTACAGATCGCTTTTTGTAAAATTGAACCCCTAAACATTATCAAAAAGTAAAATTTATGTTTCATGTGCAAAGAGGGCATTGAGATCTTTGCAAAAATTCCTCGTTTGCCCAAAACTAAGATTTATAACTCAAGTTATGGCACTTTGAAGTTTTTTTGCCTTAGCGGGAAAATTTGGGAAAATTTCCTTGGTGGGCCCGCAACCCAAAAATTTCCTATCGAATTGCCTTAGAATTTTTTTGAAAATTTTGGCTCGGGAAAAATTTCATCTTTTCCTCCACCAGCCCATAGCCAATCATAGGCTGCCATGTGTCCTCACGGGGTAGCGGCGGAGGCACGACATCTTTTTGCCCTTTGACTTTTTGAATTTTTTAAAAAATTTGTTTTAGCCTTCCGGCTGCGACTAATCACAGTGCCACGTGGCAGCTTTAGGTGCTATTGAAGGGGAGGACCTTTTATTTTTTTTGTTTGTTGTTTTGCCTTGGGAAAATTCCAGATAATTTTTCCCGCAGCCCCAAAACCTTGTCCTCGCCATGGGATTTTCTCTTCCGCGGGCGTGCAGACCCACACATGCCTTTCACTCTTTTTCTTCCTTTTGGTGAAGTTCACCAAATCACCCTACAGCTCTGCCCTTCCCTCACCCTCTCCGGCTTTAAACCAGGAACCAACGTGTGTCCGAGGACCCATGAGGTGCGGGAGAAAAAAAAATTTGCGTCTGCGTGGGGAAATTTTTTTAAGACACCTCGCGACCCGCCAACCTGCCAAAGGGGTTTTCCCCTCCTCTTGACACATGTCCCCTTGGGGAAATTTTGACCCCTAAACTCCACTAGCTCATATCTTGAGTTTCTAGAGGAGTTAGGAGGACTTATTTATATCACCGGAAAGGTGAGAGAATTTCCTATCCAATGGTAATTATGTAGGGAAGTTTTGGAAGTGTTAAGTATGAGAAAAATTAAGTTGAAACTATGATCCTATTAGAGAGTGGGTATGGGGGTAAATTACTCTCTGAACCTAATCGAAACCTATAACCCTAAAATTTAAACCTTGTGAGATTGAGAATTTGTTAGTGAAGGAAAAATATATTCTAGTAATTTTTATTCATTCGGAACCTAATAGGGTCAATGATGTCTTGTAACTTAGTCGTGGATACTTCTAATCAAAAAAAGTTATTCCATAATTTTCTAACTAACCCTAGGTTGTTTCTTGGGTCTCAAGTGGGTTGTTTTAACCTGGAATCACAATTTATGTCTATTTGTGTGACTATATATATAATATAATATATATAATATATATGTGTGTGTGTATATATGATGAATTTAATCAAATTTCAAAAAAATCATAAACATGTCGGCGAATGAGACCAAATGAACATGAAGGTTCCATATATTTCTTGGTGATCCAAGAATTTTTTAAAACCTTGACCCATCTATCATGCGACGATTCAATAAAAAATATATGTTGGGATTGGAGATCTATTGGCTATTCAGATAGGAAAAATTATTTTTTTCATAATTTTTTGTGAAACGTGGTCACTACCATGGTCTTAAAAATAGACAAATTTATATTCTAGAATTCTACTTTTATCCAAATTACAAATATTAGCCACTAAAATTTTACTTGGTTTTGTGCATTGAGAGCCAAAGTGGAGCTCTTGCTGTGAAATTTAAAAATGGATTTTGAGGTTGATGGTCCATTCTAATTGGTCAAAGAATTTTAGTTGATTGAATAAAAGGCCTACCAGGTTGAGGTGTTGATAATGTTCTATTTGGTAGAGATATATATCATTGAACTCTTCTTCCTCTTCTTGGAGATAACTACAAGTATTCAAAAACACCTTCTTGTCTTGCTCCGAACTTGTTTGATTATTATCATGAACCTAAACCTCTTTGGGCTACTAAAACCAATTGAAATATGCCCCTTGGAGTCGCTAGATGTGATGTTTAAAAACTTTTAAAGGTTGGAATTTATAACAAGAGCACACCAATCTTGTGGCAATAAAAATGAAGACTTCATGTTATCCCACCAAGCATGTCATAATTGTTATCACCGAATCACAACACCCTCTAATTTCTTAGCATGTGAGTGTATTAAGGAAAGAAGTGTGATTGTGTAACATGGAATTGCTTCAAGGTGTGGGACCCTATACTTGAAGTAACTCTCCAAAGAAGGTTGGTTCATTTTTCTACACTAATGTAATAACTAACTCTAGTGGAGGAAATCTATCAACTATCTCTAACCTAAAGTTTTCAAGGGACTAGGGAGAGATAAAGACCATGAAAAGGGAATAAATATACACTAAAAGAGGAAATTAACTTAGAGAAGGGTGTGGGAAATCTCTCCAATATGTGAAAATGGAAGAAAATGCAGAGAAAAGAGGGTGGAAATAATCACCATAGTTCAACAATAACATTCACACCACCATTTTCATAGAATCACAATAGTAATAGACCCTGTAAGAAGCATAAAAATAGACACAAAACACTTGCAGCTGAAATAGAGAGGCAAGAGAATGAAAAAATCCAAGCAAGGGAAGGAAGATATCCACAAACTTCAATTTATTGCTTCATGAGTTCACACAATCCATTTACAAAGCAAGAGAAATCCAAAATGAAGGCCTGCAACACATTGGTGTTCCAAAACTATTTTGACAAAGTTTTGTTACAAGAGAAATCCCCCTTCTCAAATGAGAGGTCACTCCAATTTATAGAAAATGAGGAAGAGGAGAGAGAAGTTGAAAATACTAGATTATCTCTTCCACATACTTGCAAAGTACCTAGTGCAAATCATGGTGAGCAACCCTGAAAAATCCATCCCATGTTGTCTTGTAACTTGCAAAAAAAGAAAAATGGCTGCCCATGCTCATTAAATGCCATTTCAACCACCTTGAAGTCCCTATTTCAAACTCGGCTCATTTTATGTAATTTTCATCATCAATATTTCAATTTCTTTATTTTTGAGTGTATATATTGGAGTCATAATTCTAAAGAGTCTAATTTTACATGATTTGTTTAAGAAATGCAAAAGTTATGGTCCTTTGAGTGTGATCGGCTACTTATGTTTTCAAGGTTTTCCTTCCTCTCCACGGGCTGCATTAAATTAAGGTAGTGGAAATGATTTTTTGAAATTTTTTTCCTTTCATAATTTTTATGCATAGTTTTAATAGCTAGGAACATTTAAAGGTTCAAATGGACCTCCCGCCAATTTCATCATTTTTCATGGGGTAGGGGTTGACTATTTGTAGGTTTAGATTTTGGGTCACTCATCCGGATCGCTAGTTTGCACCCCTATGCATCACCGAGCACTTTGTTTTGTGCATTAGGATCCTTACATACTAATAAGGTGATAGTTTTTAGTGTCAAAAGTTCCCTAAACTTCCTAAACCATGCCAAAGGTAGATCCTTTAGAGATTTCCAAAGACTGTAAGAACGTGAAAAGAAGACACTCTGAGCTCAAGATATGTCTAGTCAAAGTTTGGTCAACTGGAAGGTCAACATTGGTCAACAGTCCATGGTGACATGGATGCGCGCACAATTGGCCAAGTGGCTCACCAACATCGGACAAGTGGCAAAGGAGAAAAATTCCAGCGTGGAATTTCATATTATTTTTTAATTATTTGGCACATTATTTTACATTTAAATTCCAGCGCATTTTTATAAACTCAAACTATATTAAATTTGCCACTAAATCCTAACTTGCCACACAATATATCCATCTCCAACACCTTTCCTCCAAATAATGCACCAAAATTTAACCTATTCCAACTATATCTGGATTGAGCACCCTATTCTTGGGGATAAGATGGCTCTTAAGCCTCTAGACCTATGCCAAACCTCCCTATTTTAACGCCTCAATAACCTCTCATGCTACAAATGTGGGATTAAACCATACAAAGCGCCTCATATGGGGGGATTCGAACCCAACACCTCTGCAAAAAATATAAGTAGCCTTACCAACCCACCAACCTCTTATAAGTGATATAAATCAAGTTCACTTGTAATTGTAGGAAAAGTGTCGTGTCCGTGTATAGGCAGAATAGGGGTACTTGCGAGAAAAATGCAATTTTGAGGCACTTCCACTCAAAACTAGATCTCAAGTTATATATGAAAGTTGTTCAAAATTTCAATACGATCATGATGGTGTGATCATTTATCCAATTTGGATCTTTTTTGATAGATTTATTTTCTATTAAAGTCACACAAATGTGTAGAACTAAAGGGAGACATTGTTGCAAGTGGATCAAGAAGGTGAAGGACATAGGTTGAGCTCCATTAACATCCTTTGAAGGTATGAAACATAGTTTTATAGGTTTTTGATTCATTATTGGTTAATGTAAAGGTTATTGTATTTACATTTTTAACATTATTAATGGATCGGTTCACCACGAACCCGGGGACGTAGGAATTCGAACCCCGTAAACAATCTGGTGTTTCTTTCTGATTTTTATTTTTAGTTTCTGATATTTGAAAGTAATTTAAATTTAGAATATGAATATGGATGCAACTATAATCAATAATTGATAAAATTGGGAAATCAATTAAATCTAAAACAATGATTTTTGGGGCTTTCGAATGAACAATGAAATTTTGAGTAAATTACAAACTTAATTTCAGTTTCAATTCAGTCCTAAATCAGATTCTAATCAATTTTTGGAAGTCTAAAATCCTTTTAAGTTGATTAAAATTGAAGATCCTTTGAAATGATTAAAAGTGTTAATTTCAAGCACCGTTTTTGGATCAAGTTTGGTATCGGAGCGAGTTAGATTTCTGGATTAGTTTCTAATTGTGTTTACAAATTTGGCTTCGATTTTTGATATTGATTTCGAGTTTTCGGTGTACATACATTTTGGGGCTTGTTAATATTCTTTTGCAGGTGTGTAGTTTTGGAAATAGAAGTTGTGTTTGAAGGAACAAGGAATCATGGGCAAGTCAACCAAACAGAACAATGGATGAGCTTGAATCCATAAACCACCAACTGTAGAAAGAAACCTCTTTCCCGAGAGCTAATTTTTATTCCTTGGAAGAGGAAATAGTGTGGTTAAAATTTGAGCCACAATCCTCTATAACCAAGAAAGAGGAGTATACCAACAAGATGCTTGTAGAGAGAAAGAATTTGATGGGATTTGTTAAAGAGTTATAGGAAGAAATACAGAGTAAGGATGCCTTCTTGGCAAAGCTGCAACAAGGTGAACACAAGAAGGAAATGCCTTCCAAATTAGATGCGTAACGATGATAGAATGCATTGTAATTTTTCACATTTTAATTCCTCCTCTCATTTAGTTTCAGATATTACTTTGGGTCATTTTGAAAAACACACTAAGGGAATTGAGTCTAAACTAATGGTTAAGATGGGATTTAATGGAAAGGGCCTTGGTAAAAATGGACAAGGTGATTGTAACCCAATACAGGTAGAGGATCAGGCTCGGTTTGCAGGTTTGGGTTATTCTAGTGGGCAAATGGAAATTGGAGAAAGTTCTAAAGTGGCTGAAGGAAGATAAGCTTCCAACAGCCAAGGATCTATGCCTCTAGAATTATAGGATTCTGCCATTAGGAGGAACAATGAAAGGTGTAAGAAAGAAGGTAAAAGAGGTAATGAAATTCTACCTTCTCCCTCTTACACTAAAAAAAACACTAAGGGGAAATTAAATCCTAAGACTTCTAAAACACTCTTTCAGTTTGAACAATATAGCTTTGGTAGACAAAAGTATGGTTTTCCTTGCACGTTTTGTGAAGGTACTAATCATTCTACAACATATTGTTGGAAGAGGAAAAATATGATAAAGAAGTTAATGCCTTTTGTGAATGATAAGGCAGTGCTAAAGACCAATATCTCCCTGGTAAGGAGAGAAATGGAAAAAGTTTACCTCTCCTAAACAGGGGAATCATTTTCCTAGATAGAGTTCAAGGAATGGAAAAATGGGTAAGACTCCTAAAAATAAGGAAGTTAAATTTTTTTCCCATTGTAAAAGGAATGGTCATGATGTTAAGATGTGTTGGTATGTTCCTTCAAAGCAACATTGGAAAGTTGTTAAAAAGGAAAATAATGTCAAACCAAATTTTATTGATCTAACTCATGTAAATGCTCATTCTGGTACTGGGGAAATAAAACCACCTAAATGGAGAAATCCAAGTAATTGGATGGGTAAAACATTCCTCAACTTTATGTTTTCATTACAGTAACTGGTGATAGTATGCAAACATTTTCAAAGCTATATTTTAGGGATTTTGATCCTATGTTAATATTCAGCTTTGAAATAATTTGGAAGTAGCCGTAAAGAAGATTTGAGTGATAGGTTCATCATACTCATATTCATCTTCTCACATTTTGGTTGGTTATTCCATTTCTAACAACAATATGCATGGATATGGGCATCATCAGAATGTCTATTTTGAAACTTGTAGTTTTATAGTGTTGTCATTTGTGTAAATATTATGGATGCTTATAAGACCCATTCGGGAACCTATTTGATATTGTAATAAATAGACAAACTTGTTGTATCCACATGTGTTATTTGCACTAATTTATAAGACCCTTATTTTGGGAAAATTTTATTTTTGTAACTATCAGATGTGGTTGCAATTAGGGTGTAAATTTATTACACTAACAAACTAGTTTGCAAAGGTACTAGGTGATCATTTTGTAGATTATGGCAGTTCACCAATTTGGGTAAGCATATAGTTTATAATCTATCCCTTTACAGTTTAGTGTATGGATAGAATATTTGCATATTCATGTTGATTCATATTTTGACTATAGCCATTTTGGGCGTTGATGGTTTAATGATTCTGGATAGTGAATATTTGTAGTTGTAATCAACATAATCACAAAGTGTCAGTTGAACACTAGCTTCCATTATAGATGGGTGTTATTATCTGACTTATTATTTGTGATGGTGATACACTATTTTGGGAAGATTCATGTGGATTCAGTTGTTGACTATAGCTATTTTGGGCATTGATAGTCTATTTTATTCTGGATAGTGAATACTTGTAGTTATTCTGATTTCCAATGGACAGTGGGCACTAACCTAATTATGGGAATTTTAGATGTCCGTATATCTTGATCTATATTTTGCAATTATAATTTAAGTAATCGACGTATCACAAAGTGACAGTTGAACACTAGCTTTCCATAATAGAATGGGTGTTATTATCTGGTCAATTATTTGTGATGGCATTACAGTGGGGTATGACAGTTCACAGTTGTGTGCAGAGTTGATAGGGTTGCAACATTTCAGTTGAACACTAGCTTAATTAGGTGTTATTATCTAATCGGTTATGTAATTATCTAATAAAATATTTGCATTTTATTAACCTATAATGTTATTTTGGGTTCTTGTATGTGTTTTTGCAATGCAGGAAGAGATAACATGTTTTGTGGGTTGATACATAGATTTTTGTGGACAAAAATCCTTCTTAGTAGGGAGGAGTGATCAGGGATATTTTTTAGTGTCAAAAGTTCCCTAAAATTCCCTAAACCATGTCAGTGTAGTATAGCCTTTAGAGATCTTTCCAACGACTATAAGAACGTGAAAATGGACACTCTGAGCTCAAGATATGTCCAGTCAAAGTTTGGTCAACCAGAAGGTCAACATTGGTCAACATGTCCATGGTGACGTGGACATGTACACAATTTGCCAAGTGGCTCAATCAACATCAGACAAGTGGAAAAATTAGAAAAATGTGAGTGTGGAATTTCATATTACTTTGTAATTATTTGGCACATTATTTTACATTTAAATTTCAGCGCAATTTTATACACCCAAACTATATTAAATTTTCCACTAAATCCTAACTTTCCACACAATATATCCATCTCCAACACCTTTACTCCAAATAATGTGCCAAAATTTAACCTATTCCAACTATAGGTGGATTGAGTGCCCTATTATTAGGGATAAGATGGCTCTTAAGACTCTAGACGTATGCCAAACTTCCTATTTTAACGCCTCAATAAACTCTCATGCTACAAATGTGGGATTAAACCATACAAAGCACCTCATATGGGGGGATTCAAACCCAACACATTTTCCAAAAAGATAAGTGGCCTTGCCAACCTGCCAACCTATTAGAAGTGATATAAATAAAGTTCACTTGTAATTGTAGGAAAAGTGCCAGTTTGTGTATAGGCAGAATAGGGGTACTTGTAGAAAAATGTAATTTTGAGGCACTTCCACTCAAAACCAGATCTCGAGTTATATATGAAAGTTGTTCAAAATTTCAAGATGATCACGATGGTATGAAATTTTATTAGATTTGGAGCTTTTGTGACAGATTTATTTGTTGTTAAATTCACACGAAGGCATGGAACCAAAGGGAGACACTGCTGCAAGTGGATCAAGAAGGTGAAGGACATAGGCTGAGCTCCATTAACATCCTTCAAAGGTCTAAAACATAATTTTATAGGTTTTTGATTCATTATTGGTTAATGTAAAGGTTATTATATTTACATTTTTAACATTATTAATGGATTAGTTCATCACGAACCTGGGGACGTAGGAATTCCAAACCTCGTTAACAATATGGTGTGTCTTTCTGATTTTTATTTTTCAGTTTCTGATATTTGAAAGTAATTTAAATTCAAAATATGAATATAGATGCAACTATAATCAGTAATTGATAAAATTTGGAAATCAATTAAATCTGAAATAATGATTTTTTGGGGCTTTCGAACAAACAGTAAAATTTTGAGTAAATTGTAAAATTAATTTTAGTTTCAATTCATTCCTAAATCAGATTCTAATCAATTTTTGGAAGTCTAAAATCCTTTTAAGTTGATTAAAATTGAAGATCCTTTGAAACAATTAAAAGTGTTAATTTCAAGCACCCATTTTCAGATCATATACACTATCAATGCTCTAAACACTTTCTATCTTGACACCCTCATAAATACCCCACCGTTGAGTTCCACATCAACATGCCCCGCCAAACGACTCGACATTGTATCCTTGGTTGCTTCACCCATACAATGTAGGATTTGAGTTTTGGCCAAAGAACCCACCTCAATGCAGCCTATTCCATGTATCCTCCTTGGGCCCGACGAATTTTGAATACTCATACGGGGCCATTGACCACCTCGTCGAGTGAACCACATATTTATTACCAATTTTGGGCCCGTAGTTAAATTCTTACTCGTGCTCGTGGGATCATAATCACTATCCCACTCGCATTACATGCCTTGTAGCTAAAGTAGAGGTTTGAAGTACACAAGGCTCGAGTTCCTTTAGCTTTGATCGATCCCCCGATTTTCGACTCAACTACCTTATGACGTTTGTAAACCCTCTTTCCCAAGCCAATTCTTCACATCAATCAATCTCGCCAACCCCGTCATCGGTCTCTATATTGCATGGGGTTTATAGGTTTTCAAGAAACACTTATCCCAAGTTTATGTAGGCCTTTTGAGACCGATATTCCACTTTTTCCACTCATGCATCCATGGGATCCTATTTTTTCGTAAGTCCTAGTGAATTTCCCAACCCAACACCATTTCTTCTTGCTTCATGTCGAGCCCAAATAGACTCAAATTGAGACAACTTCCAATACTTTACTCACATTTTCTCTACTTCTAACACCTACATGCACTCTACCCCAGATGTATTTCAAGCCTCCAATATCTCACTTTTAATCTACGATTCTACTTGGCTCACACATTTCTCCATTTTCCCTTAACGATCATCAACTATACCTCTTCTCTAATATTCAAATTTGGGCTTTGAATTATTTTTTTCCTCCTATAGACACCAAAATTGAGTCACACTCCCCTTCATCCTTTGTCAAATAACCAACTCAATTATACTTATCTAACCATGGCCCCTTCCACCCCACATCACCTTTAATTTAATTAATTTAATTAAATTAATTTATATCCTCACAATATTTAATATCTAATTACCTTAATTTCTACCCCACCACCTCACCTAGCCACCTCACCTAGACACCTCATCCAACCACCTCACCCTAGACCTATTCTTGGCATGTTTCCATAACCAACAATAACTAAGTCTTACTTGCCTTAATGAGCTAAGATTTGGTCTAACCCTAAAATCAATCCCTAAAATATCTCTAACCACATTCCCGCTCATTAGAAGAGAAGTTGTTGTTCTAATCCATGAGAATAAAACTAACTGGGCCTAAGAAATTAGAAAGATCTACCCATTTTAGTAAACCTAGGGAATCCTACCTTAACCGATGTTGGTCACCCCTAAACCGATGTTGGTCAACCCAGAACCGTCATTGGTTACCATTTATTCACCCAAACAACCTTATTTTTGGGTTGGCACATTCTGAGAGTAAGAAAAGGAGATCAGAGCTGCATGTAAGCAAAACCAACATCCTTTCACGTATCTAGACATCCAGAGCCATCACCAGGATAGATTTTGGAAGCATTACACTCACGAGAATCATTCTGGGAGCCACTGCTACGATATCCAACACCATTCTTCTGATCAACAACCACCTCCATTCAACCATCTAAATCTACATCACAATAAGTACATCTCTACCAGCATTGTCTATTTCAGCATAGTTAACTTTTGTCATCCTTGTCATTAGTTTATACTTTGCATGTTCATTCCTCCATTGCTTAATAGCTTGCAATCCCACCATTTCCCTTACCCACACCACCAAATCACCATTTCAACCTAATATTCATTTCTACATGTACTTGAGATCTCCACAGACCTACTCATCCACCCTCCCAACCTCATTTGACTTCATATAATCCCCTACCAGTTGATCTATGTGAGTTTCTTTCACCTTGACCATACCGACGCCAATTATCCACAACTATCATTGGTTCCACCTAAATCAGCATCGGTCATTACCGACCGACGTCAATCTCTGTGTTTTACACCTTGACCAAGAATAGACCCAACAATCATCTCACCATTTGACCTAAACAACTACCTACCTTTCTGATTTGACCATAGCCTAGCCTATTATGTTAATATTTTCTTATTGTACTTGAATGAGATACCTAAATCATATCAACTACAGTAGGACTTTGTTTATTTCTCACATTAACTTGTTTTAAACAATGGATTGACAACCCTTTAGGAAGTATCACACTTCCCGAACTAACTAGCATACGCTAGGTAGTCCATTGTCATATATCATTTAACTATCTTTTGTGGTCTTTTTTTCTATTACAAGTAGTTCCTCCTAGCCAAAAGGAATCTCTCACAATCGGCTTTGTATCAATAAGTCATAACATGTGGAAAAACCATCAACCGATCAACATTTAATAGGTATTCCTCCTTGGCCCTTACCCTTATCTGTTTCATCACTTTGAAAACATAAAGAAAATGGTGAAACATTTTGGCATGCCCGATGGGACCCATCAAGGGTTATTTTGCATTTATTCATTCCTAGGTGAAAGTTGTGTGTTTGTTTCCCTTCAAAAGCTTCCACATTAATTTTATTCTTTGGAATCATTCTCCTTCTTTCTATTGTCTAAAAAAATTGTATTTTTGGTGCTTTAAAAATAACACATCTTCCTTTCTTTTGTATTACATTAGTGAAAGAGAATCTCTCTTCCTTTTCATCACTTGTTACATCAAATATCACAATTCAATTTGGGTTTAAAACACTTGCATTACATTCTCGTTTTTTACATTATTAGCTCACATTAAAACTGAGGGAAACCTATATGTTGGAAGTCATGCCCAACTGATGGTTGACACAAAGAATTGTAGAAAGCACATTTTTCTCTCTCTCTATGTGTCTTACCAAACTTACACAAAATAAAAATATACACATATTTCTTAAACAACATCTTACCCAGGAACATCTTTCAGTGGTCACATTATCCAGTTGGTAGGTACTCCCCAACTAGTTTCCTCTGTTGAGTCATCATCTCAGAGGATGGCCTACCTCTACCATAACATACCTGAAATTTCTCATTTTAGATATCCTTCTTCATCGGATGCCTTCCTAACCAAAAGAATCTTTCTAAATACACACAAATCAATCCTAAATAGCATAAGCTAAACAAACATAAGAAAATCACTTTTAGGATCATGATTTTTCTTAGTGTTCTTCTTGACTTATGTTTTGAGTGTGAGACTACAACTCTCCATTTTTATTCTTCCTTACACCCTCCACCATCATAGTTGGAGTATTTTGACTTTTTCTGAGTGTGACAGTCCCCATCTCCTCATTATTAGGTTTCTGAGTTTGATTCTTCACTTAATTTAATTCACAAAACCCATTTTATTCATTTCTTTCTAATTTCATAGTCATCGACGTCACCAACCGATCGCCGCCATTCACATCCGATCACATCGGTTAAACCCTAACCATTGTTGGCTTATGGATTTATATTTACTTTACTTAGAATAGCCTTCATCACTATTTTTTTTTCTGTTTATGGCCCTCAAGGAATCATCATATTTCTCCCCTGTTGATACCTATTGTCATACCTAGTTTTCTCAGTACACATCCAACATTCCTATTTCATTCTTTGAGACTAGTTTCTTCCACAATGACTGGTATCAATTTTAGAAACTATCATCGGTGTTCCTCAACCATCACTGGTCATCCTAACCATCATTAGTTTTCCCTCGCCATCACCAGAAGCCCGACCATCATCGGTTTTCCCTCAACTATCATCGATCAACATGACCGTTGTTAGTTTCCTATGTTTGATTTTTAAAATATAGACATTTACTAGATTCACCTCCTGAACCCACTATTCTCTATTTCTACTATTTTCTCGTGTCATCTACGAATACAATTTTATCAGTCAGCACTTGTTCACATGGTGGTGACTCGCAGCAGTGACTAACGCCCTCATATTCCACACTAGTCGCTAACAACTACCACCTAGTCCCTCACCACCTTCCGTCCCGCCACCCATGGATTCAACCTTACCTACCACCATTGTTGTAGGCTATGAAGATTCTACATGACTCCTTGATAAGAATCTTGTGGCCTTACGCTTCTACCTTTCCCATTCCTCCACTAGAGACTCCTCGTGTCAAATGATATACGACATGCCTATATCCATCTCTCCCGCCCTTATTCCTACTACTACATTAGCCCCTAATAATGCGGTGTTTCCCTCACCTACTTCACCCCGGTAGTTTTACAGCTAGACCCTATACCTACCATGACCACTTGTGTCGCCATTTCACTTGCACTGTTGTATCTCTGTTGTCCTCTCGTCGACCACCTAGACCATAACACAATCTGCATCCATCATATCACAAATACCCATTACAACACAACCACCCATTGTGTTGGTGACCCTAATCCATTCCAAAATCTCATCCTTTCCATCCCAAAAACACTACCCCAATCGCTACGAGAGTCACGGCGACGACCATCCCACCCACATACACATACTATCAACAACCCCTTATCTCATATGTCCTGAAGGGGAGTTCCAAATAACTTGCTTCTTGGCCGACCTTAGATCCATGTTATGGGTTGTGTCACTTTGACGTTACATCAATTCCTCAAATTTAAACACAAGGGACATAATTACACCATCCTTGCTGACCCCTCACCTTTCAAGACCTATAACATGTTATATCGACTACTAGTCAAGGAATCCACCACCACAACCACTTCACCTTCACCCATGAGCCCATCCACAAAAATTTCCACTACTTATGCTACATCTAGCCTTGATATCCCCACTATAGCTCTAGCCTCTACTTTGCTAGCACCCCTTCATCTAGCGAACCATCCATACCTGCTACCCACATACCAACTATTGATCCCTTAGAAGGTGTTTTTCAACACCTCACTCTGGGGGAATACCGCCTATACAATATCAATACCTTCCTCACCCCACAAGAGTATGGGAATTTGCGTCAACACCCTAGTTATGACATTCACATCGGTGACATTTTCCCTTATGGCCCTCCCCACCTTCGCACCAACCTAACATATGGGGGGCTTGATATGGCCACCTATAAACTGAATCTCCATCCCAAACCCAACCATTTTCATCCGACCTACACTCCCTCACTAACGCCATTTCACTCACACTTTCCTCCACCAGTGTGCGTGTGGAAGGGATTTGGCTTCAGTTTTTATGAACAAGGCTGCCACACTATCATCTCCTATACCTCTCGTAAACACAATGACCATAGTGGCATTCATTTTGAAGCTCCGTCCTCTAAGAAGGTTTGCATCAACCTTATCCAAGATAAGAAATGTTCCCCCTCTCATTCACCCACATTACCATCTTCACCCACGGATTCCATGGTGATGGTGAGGCTCCTCTTCTCTCTCATTCCCGTATCCTAACATGGTTGATGAAGATATGCCTTTAATTAACATCATTCAATTTCAGGACAATGAGTCTATCCTCACCTACCTTAGTGCAGAAGACTCTTATATTCATCGGTCGTTACCCTCTGAGATGCAAACCATGTTGAATGAATTGACCATCGAAATCAACATTAATACTCAGGATGACCCACACATTCTAAAGATCAGCCAATCCTTAGATGTTATTGAACAACAAGAATCCTTCAACTCTTTCCTCTAGGATCATAGCAACGCATTTTCCTAGTCCTATGCCAATATGCCCAATATTGACCCAAAAATCATGGTTCAAAATATCGTAACCATTCTTGATGCCAAACCCATAAAAAAAGATGCGGAAAATGCATCCTCGCATTGCTCTTCTGGTCAAAGAAGAGCTTGAATTCCTTCTCTCGGTTTCCTTCATTCTACCCATTGATTATCCCCAATGGATTTCTAACATTGTTCCTATCACAAAAGTGATAGGGGTTTCTGCATTTGCATGGATTTCCGTGACCTCAACCTTGCATGTCCCAAAGATGATTTCCCACTACCAGGCATTGACCAACTAGTTGATCTCACTACTAGCCATGAAATTTTATCACTCATGGACTATTTCATAGGCTACAATAAAATATTACTAGCCCTAGAGGATCAACAAAATACTTCCTTCATCACCCCTTGGGGAATTTCTACTATCGAGTCATGCCTTTTGGCCTAAAAATGCTGGTGCTACATATCAGCGAGCTATGACTTACATCTTCCATGACATCATGCATTACTTATTAGAGGATTACGTAGATGATCTACTTGCCAAATCCAAGCATCGAACCAACTTACCCAATTACCAAATGACACTCTTCTTTGATGGCTCTAAGTGTCAACATGGGGGTGGGGCTAGTGTTATCCTAATTCTCGCTTGATGGTGAACCTATGCATTTGTCTTTTAAACTCAATTTTGATTGTACAAACAATATTGTTGAATATGAAACACTTTCGTATTGGGTCTCCAAGCTGCTTATGCCTTAGATGTTAGGTCAATCAACATTTTTGGTGATTATCGGTTGTCATAAACCAATTTAATGGTATATACCATTGTTGTAATGAGATACTTCAAAAGTATAAGCATCACGTGAAAATAATTTTTACCACCTCAAACCACCCCATGTTCTACCAATAAATTTGTAGATACCATGGCTCGCTTAGCTTCTCGGATACCGCTTCGCCATTGACTCTAAAATATTTTTCACCATACAAAGACTACAATCACCCTCTTATTTTCCTCATGAAGTCTACTCTATCGGAACCACTACTCCTAACCCAAGTGACCTTTGGTATAAGAAATATACATACTATCTTTCCCTTTCCATTTTACTCATAGATCTCACTCATAATGGACAATGTTCCTTTCTTAAAAGTGTCTCCCATTATGTCATCATGGGTGGTCTTCTTTAGAAACATAGTTTTGATAGCATTCTCTTACGATGCCTTACAAGTTCTAAAATTCCTTACACCTCTAAGGAAGTCCATGATGGAATTTTGGAGGTCACTTTAGTGGTCTCATTGTCACAAAACGCATTCTTTTCCTAGGCTACTATTGGCCAACCACGAACCGTGATCATTGTGATTATGTCAAATGCTATGTGAAATTCCAACAACATGCTAATCTCCATCACACCCCTAGTCATACCTTACAAGTCACGCAAGACCTTTGGCATTTCTCTCAATGGGGTTTGGATCTTGTCGGTGAGATCAACCCCCATTCTTCACAATACCACCAATGGATCATAACCACTACTTGAATATTACACTAAATGGTTAGAATACATTCCTCTCATTTCCAAAGAAGATGAGAAAATATGTGAATACATCAACCATCACATCATTTGTCACTTTGGTGTCCCTCACCACATTATCACAAATAACGGAAAACAATTCAAAAACAAAACCCTACACAAACTATGTGATGCTTTTGGCATCCAACTCGATTCTCGTCACCCTATTACCGAAAACCAATGGTCAAGCTGAATCAAAAAATAAAACATTGAACAAAATTCTTATGAATGTAGTCAAGAATACTAGGAAGGATTGTCATATGCACATTCCTTTCACCTTCGGGCTTATAACACTAGTATTTGCACTTCGACAGCTGCCACCCCCTTTTCTCTAGTCTATGATACTAAGGTTTTCTTACCTCTCGAAGTCTAGATCCCATCTCTCCACATCTCACTACAAGACATGCTCAACGATGATGACTTTCGCTAGGATCATTTGGTGCAACTTGAATTATTAGATGAACAATGTCTCAACGCTCTTGACCATCTAGAAATATACCAAAAATGTATCAAACATGGCTATGATAAACATGTTCAAGAACAAACCTTTTAGGTCGATGACCTCATCCTGAACGAAAATCAACATGTAACCAAAGAGGAGAAAATAAATGGGTTAAATTTTCTCCTAATTGGCTTGGACCCTATATCGTTACCCATGCGTATAGATCATGTGCTTATCGTTTGTCTTCACTCAAAGGTAAACCTGAACCTGAGCCCCTTAATGCCTTGCATCTTCAACCATTTTATCGTTGATATCAATTCCTATATCACTTTCTGTCAATTGATCACTCGTCCCTTGAGCATTTTTCACCTTTCATAATTACCCATTTTGAGAATCCACGACTAAATAAGAATCATGTGATTATCTCATCACCTTTTAGCCTTGTCTTCAATATGAGTACCACAAACTCTACTCATACAATGATTCTCATGGATACTTTTTGTCTTCTTCAAGATGGAATCCCATGGTTGTTCATCACTCAAACCCCCTCTTAACTTTTAATCTTTTTGCACTACAAGAATGTCTTCTAAACAACAACCCGATCATCCTCTATAGTCTTGTCATGACTTAAACATCTAAAAACAAAAAAAGATGCCACACCTTGAGTCGACTTCCAAGAAAAATATTAGTCCCTCAAAAGGGACATCTCTTCTTTATATTCTACCACTATCAATAGACTACTCCCTTGAAGGACAACTATATATAGTCATTACAAAAATATAATAACTATTCAGAAGCTTCCCGCATCGATCAGCTTCACAAAGACCTCAAGGAGATAATATACCCATCCCATATAGACTTCCCACATCGATCAATCTATTAAAAAAAAGAGGAAAAAGATGAAATTTTCATCATGGACTTGCCTATTTTGGATTTTGGGTTTCTTGTTCTGAAATACACGTCATTATACACTAAGTTATGCTAAACCTCCCATTCTCACCCCCTTTCCTTTTTCACCTAAATTCCTCATTACTCAAGGGACTTACCACAAACGTGACATTTCGTGATCATGTGAATTTTCTTCACCCTTAGAATAGTCCATTATGCAAGGCCTGTAGGGTCTTACATTCATAATCCCATCCGGGAATGGTAGACTCATTATGGTTATTATAAATTAAAAACTCTTTTACCATCTCTTACCATTTGCCTTCCTCATTACTTATTGATTATCCTATACAGGACTAGACCCTCGACACCTGTGTTTAAAAATCACTCAACCATGCCTACAACCTAAACTCAATCATGCCTATGACCTACATCACCCATGCCTCACACCTATCATCCCATTCCGCTATTTCATCATAATCTTCCCTAGCTTATGGGAGAACTACATCGGCTTGAGGTCCCTTTTCACCGGGACTATGTAGCACTCTGAGGGCATGGGGCTCTTGGAGGTTATCTCGGACACTCTTTACCCTAACCAATTCCCTCTACCCCTTTCCTAGTTACATTCTACCCTAGTTAGTTTCCTTTTATATTAATCATTGGAAATTAAACCACACAAACAACAATTTCTTAACATCTTTACCATCATCACTCATACATTCATTTCATCTTGTCTACCATTTCTTTACCATTATCATACATTTTCCTACAAAACATCTTAACACGATCCACATCATCATTAATTGCACAAATTAATGAATTAGAAACTCAATCATGCCTAAGTCAACCTGAATCCATCCATGCCTAAGTCAACCTGACTCAATCCATGCCTATGACCTAACTCCATCATGCCTAAACCGACCTGACTCCACCATGCCTACATGACCTTGAATCTAGCATGCCTAATCCACCTGATTTCCACACACACACACACACACACACACACACACACACACACATATATGTATATATATATATATATATATATATATATAAAACAATGAAAATTAAAACATGTGCACCATTCATACTATAAACACTATCATCTATATATCAGAAAATCTATATAAAAATACATGTGAACATATATCCCAATAATAATCACAAGCATCTCAAATCACTCGGATAAAGCCTCACCATCTTCGGCATGTAGGATGGTATATCATCAAACATCTCAAAAATCTCATGTACATCCTCACCATCTTTGGCACGTAGGCTGGTATATCATCAAAATCTCAAAACTCTCATGTACATCCTCACTCTCTTTGGCACACAGACGGTATATATAAAAATACAAAACTATACAAAACATGAGGTATATATGGCTATCAAACATCACCCTACTGGATATCCTCCATATTTTTCTCACCTTTCTCCTCCTCCTCCACACTTACTATACGACATCCAAAAGCATCTCACCACCCATCATCTGTCTTGCCGATCTCTATTGTACCTCACCAGGCTAGCCTACGTGAACCGGTGGCCACACACTCGACCTCGTCTTGAGGCACGATGGCCCCATGTGCTCTCCACACTATGGGTGGATTACCTTGTCCTCTCACTCGAGGCATGTTGTGCTCTATAGTCCCCATAGGATAAAAAATTTATCCTTGCGTCCCATCAAAGTATCCTAACAATATCAAACCTCGCTTAAAGCATATCTCAACCTACCTATCGGTACTATCGTGGTGGTGGTGCCATAAGCCTCAGCCCTTATACCTATCTCATGGGACCGTATCCTACTGGTACCTATAAAGAGGGGACCTTGTTCCTATTCGTGTCCCCAGACCTATCTTGAGGGATCCCGTCCTACCCCTACTTGTATCTAGGCTTGAAGATTCACTACTTGTACTGCAGCGGTGGCTAGCTAGCCCTACAAACCTATAATTTGTTCCCGTAGGGTGGAAACTTATACCCCATCTCCATCTCCACCCTATTCGGGTACCTATCCCTGTATTACTGGGCTGTGTAAAGTAACCACATGTACACGAAAAATAGCAACATGTGCCTCTCGATCTGTCAAATGCTCCCGCACTATACCCAATCAGTATAATTAGAGTTGCCACCTACCCCTATAGGTCGTCCCTTTGCACTTTGATGGTGGCTAAATCATACTACCGGCCTCAAAGAAGATCTTGCTTGTAAGTGTGCAGCACACCAATGTCTATATCTATTTATAACCCCAACATCATCAATCCACCAGTCTCTTACTTACTCCTCCTGCCTTGTCAGCACTGTCAGCTGTGGTAGAGGAAGAGGCCTCTCCACGTCATCCCTCATGTACTATGGGAAAGTTGGCAGTATATCCTAAAGCAACCTAATCTCCCATCTAACCTTGTCCATGGGTATCATCTCGTGCTCTCCTACATAGTAGTTGTAATCCATCTAACTCATCACCATCTATCTCGTATGAGGGAAAAATGACATACGGTCTTCAAATGATGTCCACACCAAACAACCCCTCTAATAAACGCATGTAATAGTTGACATCACGAGTCACCCTAGTCACTCAACACTCTCCAATTATAGACACCCATTTGCCTATAACCCACCCGAACCAAACCTCGGCTCGAATGCATTAGCCCGTGACATACCAAATGGGCACACACATACACCGTGTTGATATGCCCAACAATGAAGTAGGAAAGTTTAGCATAAGCTTGAACCTCCGTGGCCACCCATATGCCCATAAATCCCTATAAGCTACACCAGAATGCTTTGGTGCCCATGCAAAATAGGTCTAGTCTATCACCATATCATGTAGGACCCCATCAATGATCACGGAATCTCCCACTCTCTCGCATCTTACAATGCAAAACATTATACTGCCTCTATCAATAACATAAGCCTAGTCTCCTCTGGATGGGCCTAGTACATCTCTCTGAATTTAGGCTGGTGATGTGGAACCTCAACTCCACCAACCCCTCACTAAAAACTATCAACATCAACTCCTCAGATGCCTCTGAGGAGATTGAATATACCTACGTTCCCACTATCGATAACCACAGGATCCTGCACACATCCTCCAGGGTGGCCGTGATCTCACCCATCGGTAGATGGAATGTGTTGGTCATCAATCCCATCTGTCAATGAGGGCGACCATCAAACTTGGCTTCCGACTACATGTTGGTAACGTCTCGACCCCAATAAGGCCAATATTTGCAACATGCTACCAATCCTTGATTGTCACACCTCCTTGAACCATCACGAGTAGGGGTGGTACCCTATCTCACATCCGTAGCTGATCTCTCTCTTGCATCCAACAAAACATCACATTAATACACCTTAATCATACCCACAATCATTCTTGACACCTCACCTACACCTATTACCCTCCCTCTTTTCCCCTCGCAACTTACCTTCTTTTGACATATTCTATCTACCCACCCCAACCCTCACCTACTATCATTGCTCAAGCCATACGTATTTCAACCTCTTACCCATGTTATGTTTTTCATCAAAACATCTTCTTTGCCCACTATCTATCTCACCCACCCACCCTAGGGCTCTTTTCAACCCTTTTTCTCCACATGATGACTGCACCTGTTACCCCTAACTAACCATGATCTCTCCAAAATCGCATCGGTCACCTAATTCGTGGATCGATACCATCTCGACACCGATGACATTGGCCACCAATTGACCACTACCGGTAACTTTCGCGCTAAAATCTGCAACATCGAGCCCCTTTCTTCCTAAAAACTTCCTTCTTCTACCTTTCTACCAACCCATTCCTCCCTAAATCTACCCTCAACTCATCCCCACCCCTCTTTCACCTAACCACACCTCTCCCCATTCCTATTTTACCCAATTTTCCTTCCCAAATTCTAAATCCACTTTTCCCCCTAAAAACTCTTTTCCTTACTCCGACCTATATACCCAATCTACCTTACAAAACAGGGCAAGGGATTGACTCTTACCTCATCGTGATGCTATCTCCATGGTGACATGTTGAGCTGTAACACCAGTGGTCCACCTAATCCCTCTCCCACCTCTACCATGTCTAATCACCAAATCCAATCCTCTTGACCTCCACCCAATCACAATCAATCCCCCTGTACTTGTGGACGCATTTACACTGGCTCCTCTAACAAACTGGATCTCTTCACCTCAACACGATATCATCCCTCCTTTCCTCTCAACAAAGCACAACTCATTCAACACTCTGTTGTTTTCACAAAAGCCAAAATGTACAAATGAACCCGTGTTATATGGATTTTTTATTTTTATATACCCATGTCGACTGATCGACGCGATTATACCTAAATAGACATCATTATGTGCCCTAAAACACCGTAGTTGGTTATACCTGCACTCAACATTGGTCATGTGCCCACAAAAACTTTGATCGGTTTACATAGACTATCAACAGCTTCAATATGGCTGGAATAAGTTACCTGTCATCCTCCTGTCAATTACCCTTTCCCCATTTCTGACCCAACTTAACCAACCTAGCCACCGTTTGGCCTTACCCACCCTTATCACAACCTACCTCCAAGCCTACATTACCTATACATGTCTTTAATTACATTTAGGGACTTGTTATTTTACCCGTACCTTGGCCCTACCCATGTTGTGACCTCACTACCTAGACCCGAAACATTGTTAATAACCTATGACCTCATGTGTTCGTTATACCTTGTGACATTGTTACCCATGTTGTTTGACCTAATGACCTTACCTTGCCTATTTATGCCATTTATCCTGACCTAACCTTTGGTGTACCGGAACATACCTAAACATTCCTGCACCTAACCTAGGAAGTGCTTCTACACTATATCCTATACCTTGGATATTGGAATCATGTCAACCTTGTTTATATAAACCTACCAACCTTAGATGATGTAGATTTTGCATGCTCTTCAACCTGTGTACCATGCAGTTTATATGTGTGCGTGTGTTTGACTGTTGCTACCTTTGACCCTATCCCATTACCTAGATTACCCAATTGGATCTTTACCCAATTACCCCAGTGTCCACCTTCCTCTTCATCACATCCACCTTTTATCAAACCACTCACTGATTCTATCTTCTACCACATCAGTTCCTAGTTTGAGGGGGATCACCTTCACCCACACATGGGGCAACCACATCTTATTTTTTTCAATGTTGCTTACCAATACAAGATACGCAACAAAAAGGGGAAAAATGTAGACACCAAAATTGGGTCACACTCCCTCACTCCTTTTTCAAATAATCAGCTCAATCATATTCATCTAACCATGGCCCCTTCCACCCCACATCACCTTTAATTTAATTAATTAAATTAAATTAATATGTATCCTCACAATACTTAATATCTAATTACCTTAATTTCTTCCCCACCACCTCACCTAGCCACCTCACATAGACACATCATCTAGCCACCTCACCCTAGATCTATTCTTGGAATGTTTCCATAATCAACAATAACTAAGTCTTAGTTGCCTTAATGAGCAAAGATTTGGTCTAACCATAAAATCAATCCCTAAAATCTTTCTAACCACATTCTAGCTCATTATAAGGGAAGTTTACATTCTAATCCGTGAGAAAAAAACTAACAGGGCCCAAGAAATTAGAAATATCCACCCATTTTAGTAAACCTAGGGAATCCCACCTTAACCGACATCGAGTCACCCCTAAACCGATGCCGGTCAACCTAAAACCATCATCGGTTACCATTTATTCACCCAAACAACCTTCTTTTTAGGTTGACACATTCTAAGAGCATGGAAAGGATATCAGAGCTGCATGTAAGCAAAACCATCCTCCTTTCACATATCCAAACATCTAGAGCCATCACCAAGATAGATTTTGGAAGCATTGCACTCACGAAATCATTCTAGGAGCCATTGCTACGATATCCAACACCATTCTTCTAGATCAACAACCACCTCCATTTAGCCATCTAAATCTACATCATAGTAAGTACATCTCTACCAACATTTTCTATTTCAACATAGTTAACTTTTTTCATCCCTGTCATTAGTTTATACTTTGCATGTTCATTCCTCCATTGCTTAATAGCTTGCAATCCCACCATTTCCCTTACCCACACCACCAAATTGTCATTCCAACCTAATATCCATTTCTGCATGTACTTGAGATCTCCACAGACCTGCTCATCCACCCTCCCAACCTCATTTGACCTCAGATCATCCCCTGCCAATTGATCTATTCGATTTTATTTCACCTCGACCATACCGACACTAGTTATCCACAACCATCATCGGTTCCACCTAAACCGCATCACTCATACCCGACCGACATTGGTCTCTATGTTTTACACCTCGACCAATAAAAACCCAACAATCATCTCACCAATTGACCTAAACAACCTGAATCGACCCACTGACCGGTTCCGCCACCCTAAAACTACCTACATTTTTGATCCGACCATAGCCTAACTTGTTATGTTAAGATTTTATTATTTTACTTGAATGAGATACCTAAATCATATTAACTACATTAGGACTTTGTTTATTTCTTGCATTAACTTGTTTTAAATAGTGGATTGACAAATTTCCCTCTATGAAGTATCACACTTCTTAGAAATAGCATACGGTAAAGCGGTCCACTCTCATATAACATTTAACTATCTTTTTGGTCTTGTTTTCTATTACACGAAGTTCCTCATAGCCAAAAGGAATCTCTCACAATCGGCATTTGATCAATAAGTTAGAATCCAAGCAACAACCATCAATCGACCAACATTAAATAGGTATTCCTCCTTGGCCCTTACCCTTATCTATTTTTTTCACTTCAAAAACGTAAAGAAAATAGTGAAACACCTCCTCTCGATAGGTATCTCGTATGTACACAAAATTATAGGGTACTATACTAACGGAACAATGTTACACATGCCCCAATGATGATATAAGTCACCTCACAAGTGGTTCAGATCTAGAGAAGCTCACGAAGTATATGTTAGCATCCCAAATGCTTTATCCAAGTTCCTTGAGCTTTATTTTATCCTTCGCCCCCATTTTTCTAGCTTTTTTAACCTTCGATGACGAAACCACCACCCTAACAAGGCGGCAGCCTCGTAACTTCCACCTGCTCGTGGTAGTGGTCCTTCACGTGTTTTCCAAAGATGTTCTTTCGATCACGACTTGCATAAATTTTCAACTTTCACTAGCTTTTCTCAACCGCCTTAGCTCGTATTAATGTTTTATGTTCCTTGGAATAGTGTTTCTTCATTGTTTAATGGTAAAAGAGTTCTAATAGGAATTACCTTTGGGTGAATGTGAAATCTATAAATAGCCAGCTTGTTTTCAAGCAAATGGCCCCTCAACTTCTCATTTCCATTGTTTAGTCTTTCAATTTCTTGTTTAGAGCTCATTTTGTTTTCATGTTTGCATCCATGCTAGTTTTCCTTTGTTTGTTAGAAGCCATTCAATCTTCTTACTTCGGTCTTGTTCATACAAGTTAGTTTAGAGTAGATTAGTGTCGTTTGTAGATTGAATCCATTAGAGTTGTAGGTTGTGTTCTTCACGGAAGGTAGATTATAGAATCTCTCGATACACTTGTGTTGTATTCCTACAATAAATCCCATTAGGAATTGCATATGCCAAGCTCACACTTACGTTGTCCCTCTCCTAATCACATTATATTCGGTCTATATCAAAAGCTCCTATTGTTGAAAATACCTTTTTTATTGATGCTAGCATATACACGCTCTTCTCGGACTCACGTGAACATGAAGGAATGAGGAGATCATTCTGAGGGGACAAAATCATACACTACTAGATTCGCCACTGTTTTGCAAATTCTAGGTTTTATCTGTCAAAGTTCTAGTTAAAACATATCAAATAGAGTAGTGAAATATTTAATTTTAGTTAAGTTTCATTTTCGATATTGCCAATGAAGCCATGGGGATTGATAGTTTCTGAGAAACTATGATTCATTCCTCACTTCTGAGGTAGGATCGAGAATCTTTCAATTAAGTTAATCAACTATCTAGTTATTTAGGATAAACTCACAACTACATAGGCAAGTAGCTACACCGGGCTACCTTGCTTGTTTTAATTTTGTTATTAGATTAGTTTTCATTTTTTTAATGTACTAGATTAGTTTCTCTTTTAATTCTATTCAAAATTCTATCAAAAATAAAAATAGAGGAACATATATGTGTTGTAGATATATCTTGCATAATTAGTTTATTTCATTTTAGTTAGGCTTATATTGATCTTGTATGACACTCACGGGACCTAAGGAGCCTAGGGAATAAATTTTTGAGCCAATCTTATTGTAGCATTAACTAAAATGTACAAAAATCTCAAATTCAGTTCTTTCGAACAACAATAGACCTAAAAAAAATCAGCACACAGCTAAGAGGATTAAACATAGAAAACGAAAAAGCACACACGTTCTGGTCAAATCAGCAAAATTATAGACTACCTTGATAGATATCTCGTATGACTTTAGAAGGACTCAAAGAGAGAAAACATTTGGTTGTGATCCACTAGTCCCATAGCTAGATGCGTAAGACCTCCTTGTTGATATAGACACTAGCTTATGTATCTAAGTTTCCGAACACCTATTAGTTACTCTAAGAAAATCATGCAAATCCTAGTTCTAAATGTAGAGGCTGAAAAGGCATACAACTACTAGATACTTAGAATCGGGGTTGACTCTTCATATGACCATAGAAGGTCCACAACAACCATGAATTTACGGTTGTGATCCACAGTCCATTAACCCAATGGGCCTACAAGTCAATCCAACGCGTTGACGCTGGTTTGCGAACATTAGTATTTAGGTCCTCTACACTCCCACCGTAGACATTATCACACAACTATCATTATTAAAAGTAGTAGCTAATCAAGCTAAATATTTCTAGACTATACCGATAATCATCCATAAAACACCAAACGCTCCATTACACATTTAGCCACTCATTTTCATGACCTTGTCGGGAGATATATACGAAGCACCCATATGTCATCTTCCACATATCCCACAACCCATAGATCGATCATGACAGAGCTCGATATTAATTAGAACCTTCGAGCAGCTATCCTCGTCAAATGATCTATCACACTGGTTCTAGTTTAGGAGGGCATTCTTTGCCTAGGATTCACACAGATTCCATTATTATGTGTTGAAGACATAAGATTACCTAACTAGCTTATCTATATCCCATGTGTATTCCATCCCCACCAGCTGTCTCGACATGATCTCGGGAGGTCGGGTGCGAGGAAGAGTTACTTATAAATTCTCATGCTCACATGTCACTTTTCCACCGTACAAAATTTGTGAACCTGACGTGAAATCGAAGACGCAACCTTCTGATTCGGAGTCTTATTTCTACTTGTTCTTCCAATTAGTATACTTTTCATCTTTTCCACCTCATTAGCCTTCACATTAGCTTCACCAACAAAATTGGTGAACCCGACGTGAAACAAACTAATACTCCTCTTTCTGTTTTCATTTCTTTCATCCGCCTTCACTCTTTCACATTATTCTGCAGTATTCATATACCCCCCGAATATGTCGGGATATGATGCATATGGTAGACCTCTCCTAGGTCTTGAAGCATACTATGACCAATTAAATAGACAACAATCACCCTCGCTCTCAGCATGGGGTGACAACTATTCAAATAACTGATTTTCAACACAAACTCCACCTCAAAGGACTAGATATAGTTCTTCTTTCCAAATAGAGGAGTTGGATCAGCTCACTCAAACACAACAACCAGAGCCTTCAGGCTCAAACAACATGATGCTCACTGGAGAATCTGGTTCATCTCCTTGGGTGTTGCTTAGACCACAAATTAGTAGACAATCAGATCCATATCTGTTTTTAGATGATGAATACTTAGCACGTTATGCTAGGAGTGAACAACGCTCTTAGAATATGTACCCACCTATAGGAGGTTTGCAAATGTAACCCGAGGTCTCATTCCAAGAAAACACCCCCATTCCTCCACCTATAGGAAATACCCTTAGTGAAACTTGGTAGGGCAACAATCAATTCATAGTAGGGTACCATATACCTATACAACCTCAAGATATACAACAAATGCCGCTAAGAAAAAATACCATGTCTTCACCAAACGAGGTTATCTCAGCCTTAGTTGAGAAGGTTAGAGGGTTGGAACTTGCTCAAGCAAGTCAAAATCCATAGTTCATGAAAGTAGGAACTTCCAATTCTCCACATCATCCCAGCCAAGTAGACCTCCTCATAGGAATAGGCACGTTGGG
Organism: Taxus wallichiana var. yunnanensis; assembly: GCA_018340775.1. Taxonomy (NCBI): domain Eukaryota; kingdom Viridiplantae; phylum Streptophyta; class Pinopsida; order Cupressales; family Taxaceae; genus Taxus; species Taxus wallichiana. The sequence goes on from CM031244.1 coordinate 606,447,928, forward strand.
GATGCCTCCTTAGTATCTACAACAAATGCCAACTAGAACTGCATTTTCAAACACCGCTTCAGTTGAGAGTATGATATCTCCCAGCTTAGCACAAAATAACCCATTCTGAGTAATGCTCCTCCATACTTAAAAATGTATTCCAAATCACCACGGGAAGATATGTTATCTTCACCCAAAGATGTTCGCTTTACCATAAGGATTTCCTTATGCCCTTGCAAATACATATGTTATGCCATATCAACAACCCATTCCACCTCCACCCGCTCAGCAAGCACCATCAATGGTTGAAACCTATGTAATAGGGAATTATTCAGAATATTTGAAAGAACCTTTAGACTTCACTATACAAAGCATCATGCTTCCAAGACCTCTCCCTGATCTACCCAAGTACAAAGGGGAGGGAGACCCAAATGCACATATTAAGGCCTATGCCACAACCATTCGAGAACTACTCCCTTGGGATGGAGTTGTTGCTAAAATATTCCCCAAAACTTTAGAGGGTATCGCCCTCGATTGGTATTACAGAATACCTGAAGCCTCAATACATTCATTTAAATAACTCGTTTCAGAATTCATCAAGGCATTTAACATGAACAAATTTTTGAGAACAGGAATCAGGGAATTGTTGCATATCAAACAAGAACACAATGAATTTGTTGCTCATTTTATCCAAAGATGGCGTACAATCCTCTATTATTTAGCAAGCACTCCAAACATGGATCAAATGGAACTATGTGATTTATTCCTTCATTCTCTCAGCAGAGAGATAAAGGAAGAAGTCTAGAAGTTCCCACTAAGAACTTATGATGAAGTGCTCGAGAGTGCTCTCCGAATAGATCAAGCTACAAGAGATAGCGGTTTGTAAGAAATATGGAACAAATGGGAGGTTAATCATCCCCAACCAAAATACTATGACTTATCCCACTACCACAAATGCCAATCAAGAACCTAAAATCCTTAACAAAAACCGCGGGTAGTGACAATAGATGGAGTGATGATCAAACTAAAAATGTAAACATAGTAAATGTTCCACCACTAGTTAACAATCAATGAAACAACAATTTTACCCCAATAATCAACGTGGTGGATTTTAATCATCCCCAAATGACGATAAGAACAACAACAACAACGTCAAATCAAGACACGGGTCCAAGTCAAAACTCAATGGATATCAAAACAAAAACCAAAGTCAACAAACACAAAACTTTAATCCTAATAATCAATAGTTTAATCGAGTTTTGGACCACAACACGTGCCTAACCAGCAACCTAGGAGTTATAATCCCAACTCGTATTGTGGTTTCAACAAAATTTGAGGCCATGACACTAGGACTTGCTGCAATTACAATAAGTTCATGCAATGTTTGCCAGAAGAACAAAGACAACTCTTCATAGATATATTCTTAACGCATTTACGTGACACCTATGCTAAATACTTTCACGAGCAGTTTCCCCTCAAAATGTGCCTTTTAATATCTTTAATGATCCACTTCCAAATCACGATAACAATAATAAATTAAATCCTAATGGGATGAACAAAGGTGTAATGACAGGAAATAACGATCATGAATCCTCAACTTCACTAAATCCACCTATCGCACCACAATTAGGAAATCAGCCATGAACCAAGATAGTTGGTCTAGTGGAGTTAGATACTAAGCTGCGTAGAAGCCATAACAAGAACATGAGAATATTCTTCTCAACCAAATCCTATCTATCCACTAGAACCGGATAACATTCAACAAATGTTGATAAAACCCGTGAGTGCTTATGATTTAATTAATGACTTAACAAAGACCTTCTCACACATCTCCTTTTGGACTTGTTCAAAACTCTCCTACCCATAGGGCTGCTCTTTTAGAAGCACTGGGTCTAGGTCATTTAATTAACATCACTCCACCTCCCGAAACACAAGTAAACCATATAAACTTTGATATCCACCCTCCAGGGCAGCCAGATAGGGATACCGAGTTTATATTCGACATAAACAAAATGCCAACAGATGCTGAAATTACATGTAGAGGTGATCCGGCCTTGTATTTATAGGTATGGGTTTACAATAATTACATTAAATGCACAATGGTTGATGATGGGGCAGCAGTTAACATTGTCCCCTTCTCTTTCCTTCAGCAGCTAGGATATGGAGAAACAAACTGTTCCACAACATGAAATACTCTAAGAGGTTATGATAGCCTTAAGGATTCTTTGATTGGGACTATAACATTACTAGTCACCTTAGGACCCAAGAAAATCCTCACTGAGTTTTATATCATAGATCGGGAAACCAACTATAATATGATCCTCGGTCGACCATGGATACATCGCATGAAAGCAATCCCTTCTACATTATTCCAAGAAATAAGATTCTTACACCTAGGAAAGATATTCATAGCAAAAGGTGACCCAAAACCATTCGACATACACCTAGCAGACCTGAAGAAAAGACTAGGCGTTCACTCTGAGTTTGAACTCCCAACAAACCAACTTAACAAACCAATCGACTCAAAACCGGAAGAAAAATTAATACCTACAACAGAACTAGAAATTACGAACCTAGTCAAGGGCATCCCAGCCCTCAAGGATGAAGCTAACATTGTAGAAATAGTGTCATTAGGAACTACTACAAAAATTGTCGAGTTACTTGGAACAAGATCTACCAATTTTCCTACCATTTGATTCTGCAGGTATGGGATGTACCCTAGGAGTTGGTTCTCTTCCAGCAGAGGAACTTTGCATGGTAGAAGTAACCAAAACAGAAGAAATAGACATAAATAATGTCCCAGCATCCATCTTTCCTAGTAAATATTGGACTCTCCACTTTGATGGAGCTAGATGTCGCTATGGAGCCGGGGTAGGTGTGATCTTTACTTCCCTAAGGGAAAGATCCTACCTTTTGCTTTTAAGTTGAACTTTAAATGTACAAACAATGGTGCTGAGTACGAAGCCCTCCTCCTTGGCCTCATCATAGCCAAAAGGATCGGTATTAATGACATCAGAGTGTTAGGAGACTCGTAATTAGTTGCAAACCAAGTCTCTGAAGTATATGAGACTAGAGATGAGCACTTACAACTCTATAAAATAGCGGTATTAGATCTAAGCAAAGGATTCAACTTCATATCCATTGAGGCAATCCCATGAGAATAGAACCTTCTCACAGATTTAATACTAACCTTAGCTTCATGTTTTACCCCAAGTAATGAGTTGGAAGATACAAGTTTCAAGGTATCGCTTCGTACTGAACCATTGGTGAAGAAAATGTCAACAAACCCTCTTCTAACACATAAAACTGAGAATAAATCTTCTAGCTTACATCATTTTGACAGTGATAAAGTCACTCTCAAATATCTAAATGCCTATGTAGAGCTACACCTTGCTCATCCTATAGTTAATCTTTCCCTAATACCACACTCCTCTTCCTACTTTGGAAATCCCATGGTAAAGTCTCCTCCACGTAAGGATCTCGATATCTACGAGATAGAAAATTGAGAAAGCTTGGAACTACCTCTAGTCCCAACTAAATTTGAAGAAGGAAACACTTCTTTGATAGAAGAAACCATTGATATAAACATTGGAACAGAGGAAGAACCAAGAATTTTGAAGTTAGGATCCTCACTAACTTCGGAGGAAATAGAAATACATACCCAAATTCTCAAAAAACATCAAAATGATTTTTCATTTAATTATAAATAAATGACAGTATCGCACCACAAGTGAGGTACATAATCTCGTCACTAAACCAGATGCGAAGCTAATTAAACAAAAGTCAAGACCAATGAAGCTAAAAGTGGATCTCATGGTAAAAGATGAAGTAATAAAACTTCTCCAAGTAGGATTCATCAAACCCGTTGAATATTCACAATGGGTGTCTAATATCATCCCCATCCTAAAAAAGAATGGGAAGATACACATTTGTATAGATTTTCGGGATATTAACAAAGCTTGTCCTAAGGATGATTTCCCATTACCATCCATTGATGTTATCGTTGATGTAATAGCTGGATTTGAACTACTATCCCTCATGGATGGCTTCTCGAGATACAATCGATTAAAATATGTAAACAAGATCAAGCCAAAACCACATTTATAACTCCTTGGGAACTTATTATTATGTTGTCATGCCATTTGGTCTTAAGAACGTTGGTGCTACGTCGGCGGGAAATGACTTATATATTCCACGATCTTATCCATAGAATTGTGGAATCCTATGTGGATGACTTGTTAGCGAAGGCCAAGAAATGTTGTGATCATTTGGAGTTGCTCCGTATCATCCTCTCATGACTAATTGAGTATGGTGTCACATTAAACCCAGAGAAGTATGTGTTCGAGTGTAATAGGAGGAAAACTTTTAGGATACATTATATCTTCATGAGGGATTGTTTGTTGATCCAAAGAAAAATACGGGTTGTTTTGAAATGATCCCACCTTTGGATGAGTCTAGAATTAGGTAATTTCTCGGAAAATCGGTGCAATATGAAGGTTCATCCCAGATTTAAGCTTTTCCATTCATCCAATCAACAATCTACTCAAGAAATATTATAGCGTCGATTGGACTGAAGATTGCAATGAGGCCTTCAAAGCAGTTAAGCACTTCTTGTTGTCACCACCCACACTAATGCCTCCTAAGCCAGACCATCCTCTAATCCTATACTCATGAGCCACTCATGTCTCGCTGGCCTGCATGCTGGCTCAAGAAGATGATAACAAACGAGAACGCGCGATCTATTTCATTAGCTGAACGTTGCTCGATTATGAAACATGTTACACACAGGAAAAGAGAGAATTCCTTGACATAATTTCTGCAACAAAATGTTTGAGACATTACATGTTAAACTATGAAACAAGAGTCATTGTAAAGATAGACCATTTACAAACATTTCTCACACAAGGATCTTTATCTAAAAATCTATCCGTTTCATAACCCTAATGGGAGAATTTGAGTTAACATTCTTAAACCAAAAGTCCGTTAAAGGAAAAATCATTACAGGTTGGTTAGGTGACAATCCACTAGATGGAGGAAAGGTGGTAGATCTATACTTTCCCGATGAGTGTATATACTTTTTTCTAAACTAGACCCCCATTTCTACATGTCCTGGTATCTTGATATCATCAATTTTATCATGGACCATACATACCCAGAAAGTGCCATGTCACAACAAAGAAGGCGGTTACGCATTATTACCACTAAATATGTTGTTTTAGACCAAGTGCTCTATCACAGAGCCTTCAACGCCATGCTTCTAAGATGTGTCGACATAGAAGAATCTAAGAGGATTCTTCATGAATCCCATAGTTGGATATGTGGAGGCCACTTCGGTGGTCACACCACCGCTCACAAAATACATCGGATGGGCTATTTTTTCCCACTCTCAAACATGATGCAGTGGAATTTGTACGTAAGTGCCACAAATGTCAAGAATTCTCTCATGAGATTCACATGCTACGAGAATCCCTGCAACAAATAGCAACTCCGTGGCCCTTCTCCACTCGGGGTCTAGACTTAATAGGGAAATTCTCTCCCTCATCAACCGATGGCCATAATTTTATAATCACAGACCACATAATATTTTACCAAATGGGTGGAGGCCATGCCTCTCACCATTGTACTGCAGTTCGGTGATTGGAAAATTCATTTTGAACCAAATTATCTACAGTATGGTGTCCCACAAGTCATTATCTTAGATAATGGCACCTCCTTTAAGAACGACGAGGTTCGTGAGCTATGTAACAAGCTCAAGATAAACCATCACACGGCCTCTCTTTACTACCCTTAAGCCAATGGGCACGCTGAAGCGACAAACAAAATGTTGAAAGCTATTCTCCTCAAAACAGTCAAGGAGAATAAACGAGATTGGTATTTAAAACTATATCCGGCCTTGTGGGCCCACCAAACCTCAATAAGAACACCAACAAGAGCAACTCCTTTTCACTAGTATTCGTAAGGCGACGGTTCTCCCACTTGAGGTTGAAATATCCAGATGTCTGCATCTCACTACAAGGGATTTTGGATGAAGAAGCTGATAGGGAGGCATGCCTCTCCCAACTAGAAAGCCTATATGAGGCCAATTTAAATGCAAAACAACGGCATAGAGCCTATCCTAACCGGATGTGCTGGAAATATAACAAAAAGGTCTATGAGTGAAAAATATATGAAGGAGATCTAGTTCTAAGACCAGGACATCCAGTTGATAAGAAAACCGGTGAAGGAAGAAAGTTCTGGCCCAAATGGTTGGGCCCATATTGAGTCATGAAGGACTACGAGAAATGGTGTGTATCTCTTGTGCACACTAGAAGGTGAGGAATTTGGTGAAACTATCAATTCCTTGCACCTTAAGCGGTTTTACACATAAAATGTCAAAGTCATTGCTAGTACATTATAGCTACCTACATTACATTAGTCTTTTAGCTGCTTCATTCTGTCCATCTCGTAAAAATGATAGTCCAGGAGCTTACTCTTAAAAAAATCTGTTACAAATTTATGAAGATATTGGCAAAAATATTCATATCACATCTCTTCAAACATCATCAAATATTTTCAAATCTTCTCATCAATTTCGACAGACAAACATTGACAGAAACCATACCAAGACCTGCATACTTGGCTTTTCTCTTTCTTTCTACTAGGTAAAGTTGTCCTTGCCTACGGTCTATTCTGGAAGCTTCTTGGTGTCACATTTATCCCTCTTAAAATCTCTTTGAACGAAAGGATATCCCAAATTCTTAGATCAAAAATGTCAAAATCAAATGAAATAAAAAGCACCAAGCAAACATAATATTTTATTTTAGACACTTCTTTGCCCCATCAACCTTCGGAGATAAGCCCACATCTCTTATTGTGATGTGAGGTTGGGAAAGGAAAGAAGTTCCCTTACTCGCCTATATCTTGCCTTTGGTGACAAACCCATGCTTCTTACTAGTGGCATGAGGCAGGGTGTGGGGGGTCCAGTCACACAAACTAACAAATCTTGGTATGCTAAGAAACAAAAGTCAAATTCTATTAAGAAAAAGCAAATATCCAAATTCCAAGAAGATCAAATCCTCAAAACCAGATTTTGTCAACTAGGTTGCCATTTATGAATATAAGTCTAGATAAATAGAAAAGTAAGTGGCCTTCTAATCTTAGTAGTAGTTCTGAGTAGGGTGGGTGTGTAGGTCTAAATTTGGTTCTTGTTCTTGGTTTGTCTCGTATCTTATCATTCTCGTTTAATCAAACTCATACAACTTGTACCCTTCCTAATTCTTGGTATTGAGCCCTCGCGTCTTACTAGTTGCATGGATTTGGGATTGGGGCAAGTTCATCTCTTTATCACTATGCATTCATCACGTTCTACCAATATAAGAAGGAATCATAAACATTTCCTAAAGAGTTCAAAAGTTAAGTACTACCATACATATGTTAGTATCATCTCATACCAACAACTGCAAAAAAATAGAGTAAAACATTCTATTTACTATCATGTATTGTCCATTCCATACATTCGGAAAAATGAAAAAAATATTCTAGAAACATCTAAAAACACATTTAGAAAATGAGTCACAAAATTCAAAGATACCAAGAGTTTAGATCAAATATATATATATATATATATATATATATATATATATATATTAGGTTTCATGTATAATTCCATCATGCACTAGGCATGGTCAAAATGCTCGATGAGCCTAGAAAATACAAAAATACTCGTATAAACAACCTTACAAATATCACTAAAAAAAGAGCCAAGTGGCATCTCAATCCCTATGGGATCCCTCGGAAGTCACACTATCACGTCTAGGACTCCCATTTCTGCTGGTGCTCTAAGTGCGGTGAGGGCTCGCGCTCCCGAATGGTAGCTATAGTCTCGCTTATGAGAGCGGTTCCTCCTCATCGGGCACTCTGCAGTCCAATACCAGGCTAACTCGGTACGGAGGGGAGGTCACCGTCTTGGCCACATGCCGATAGGGGCAAAAACATCGGTATGCCTCACCGGCTTGTTGAAGGCTCCCCTACATCCACGAGATAGCTCAACATCGGTCTTCTCCATGGAGAGCATTAGGTTATCGGTACATACCCAACGAATCAAGTCTCGCCACTCATCGCCAGCCTCTGCAGTGAAGGAGAAAAAAATAATAAAATGATCAAAAGGTGAAACCAAGGATGAACAAAAGAGAAATAGCAAATAAGGAAATCCTAGCTAAAAATAAATATCAAAAGAAGAGTGACAAATCACTCAGATCTCCGGGCCTCTAAGAAGGATCTCTAGGATCTACACCTGCCATAGACGCCGCCGCTAACTAATGTCCTCCTCCTACGTCTGGGACAACATGGCATCCTACCATGAACTCGTCCTCTCCACCTAGGTCCTGAGAAAGTAACTCCTCTGAGACTAGAGTCACCCTCTCCGTGCTCTGCTCTGCCCTCTCGGCCTGTAGGATCTCCTGAGTGTCATGCCACTAGGGATCACTATCCTCTTCCCCACCCAACTCACTAATATCCATGTCCTCGGTCTCCTCCTATGTCTCTCCCCTGTGAACTCCTCAAACTCGGATTCTATATCAATGGGGTCATCACTACTATGGGAAGGACCGGCGGTAATCCAAAGTAAAGGTGCCTGAGGAGCACCGACTCTCTCTCAAGTGCGTACCACCCTCCTAGCTACAATAGGGACACCAGGAGTAACAACAGTCCAACCCCGGCCTCTAGGACCTCCCTTAGCCTCTTGAACTGATCTGAACACTGGCACCACTTGGGAAGAAGGTCAATGTAAGCAATGTTAGTGTCTCTACCTTCCCCGTCTGTCCACAAGATGCTTTGTAGTAGAGCAAGAAATCAAAGTAAAGGTCTCCTCACCCCACAACCCTGTCATGGCCTGATAAGGTGTGGCCTCCATATCCTCAGTAGTCAGGGAAGCAACTAGTTGGTGGGGTGATCTAAGCACCATCATCTCTATCCATCTAGCTTCCCTCATGACCACAGGAACCTCCACTTCTATGCCTCTCCCATAAGGGATGATGCGCACATAGACCCAGCTCATAACTAAGGTAGGATGGCTCAGCGACTGTGCTGTAATCAAACCACCTTGTATAAGTTGTGACAGGTGGTCCCTTGTATATCGGCTCCCCAGGCATAAATCTGACCATGTGCCTCAATTTTTGTGATGATAGGGGCCTAGCAATAGAGAAAAGTATCCCCTCCTTTGTCTCCAATCAATCTCAAAGAAAATATGCCCATAATGGCATGACGGATCGTAGGATCGCAAGACAGAATAGAATGGACCTTCACCCCCTTCTTCGAACCGGTGGAGACAATCGTCTCCCCACATAGGTGGCCCACTTAGTCACCTAATCTCTGAATCTTGTTGTATCAAATGAAAGTCACTTCCCAATAATCGTGACTCCCAAAATGTGGTAGACATCCTCTAGGGTGATAGTCCACTCACCCTAACACTGGAAATCGAAAGGTGTTCCAATCTGCATCCCAGTAAGGAAATAAGTCATATAGTATGTGGTGGCGGGTGCAACATGGGGGACCCGTGCGATCCTCAATATACCTTCCCTCACGAAGAGTATCCTTCTTAGCTTGAGAGAGAGAGAGCATTTAACACTGCTGGAAGCCAATCACTCTCCCTATCTCGGCTCCATCTAATGTAATCTTCCTTCTTCTGCAAACACCCAAAAACACGTAAAAAGAAGCAAGTTAGCATCAAGATTGCATTAGAAAAATCATTAAAGCAAGTAGGAATACTAGAAATGCAAAAATAAATTCAAAATAGTGTTGTTTTAACACTCAGAGAGAAACGCTACTGAGAAGGGTGGTGGTCTTGTAACCACCACCCTGCTTTCGGGCGGCGATCTTCTCCCACATCGACAAATGGGTAGCATGCGCTAAAAATGCTTTAAAATGCAAAATTTTAACATTTTAGCTAAAACAAAAGCCTACCCATTAGGCGGCCCCCCTAAGAGACACATTTAAAACTGAAATTTCTAAAAATAACCCCCCACGAATTTTTTTTCATCATTTTTACATTTTGGGTGCAAAAACGTTAAATCGAGAAGAACTAACTTGAGATCTCGTGGGTCAAGGTTCTGCTCATGGAGGCATGATCGCTATCTCGATACAAATGTTTCGACTATACTCTCATTGAAAACCGTCACCGTGGGTCCCAGAGCTCAAAAACTATCAAATCGACACGTGTAAATGAATAGGAAAATAAGCCTGTTTTATATATATATATATATATATGGTGTTTTGACTCATTTTGAATGCCCCTTTCGCAGGTTTAGAGTGGTGACGGAGGTAAGTTCTCATCCTGTGCAAATGGTAAGTCCTCATTTCATACTAATTTAGTATTTATTTTCAATTTGTTTTATCTATCTGCACTTGATTCTTCTTTCCATTTTGCAGTAGCGGGAACTTGGATGGTGACATTTCGACACATGGGCATATCAGGTATAATTTATAAGCTTCCCATTTTTTGGACCACCATACTCGGACCCACCATTTTACGCCTCTTCATGGTTAAAACACTTCTTTGAGGGGGCAATATGTACGTACCCAAAATTGTAGGGTACTGTACCACCGAATGATGTTACACATGCCCCAATGATGATACAGGTTACCTCGCAAGGTTTTCGGATCCAGAGAAGCTCACGAAGTATATGTTATCATCCCAAATTCTTTATCCAAGTTCCTTGTGCTTTTTTTTATCCTTCACCCCCCTTTTTCTAGCTTTTTGACCTTCAATGATGAAACCGCCACCCTAACAGGGCGACGGTCCTATAACCACCACCCTACTCAGGGCAGTGGTCCTTCACGCATTTTCTAACATATTCTTTTGATCACGACTTGTGTAATTTTTCAACTTTCACCAGCTTTTCTCAACCGCCTTAGCTCGTATTAATGTTTTATGTTCCCTGGAATAGTGTTTCTTCATTGTTTAATGGTAAAAGAGTTCTAATAGGAATTACCTTTGGGTGAATGTGAAATCTATAAATAGCCAGCTTGTTTTCAAGAAAATGGCCCTCAACTTCTCATTTCCATTGTTTAGTCTTTCAATTTCTTATTTATAGCTCATTTTGTTTTCATGTTTGCATCCATGCTAGTTTTCCTTTCTGTTGGAAGCCATTCGATCTTCTTACTTCAGTCTTGTTCATTATTGTTCATACAAATTAGTTTAGAGCGAGTAGTGTCATTTGTAGATTGAATCCATTAGAGTTGTAGGTTGTGTTCTTCACAGAAGGTAGATTCTAGAATCTCTCGATACACTTGTGTTGTATTCCCACAATAAATCCTACTAGGAATTACATACGCTATGCTCTGTCACTTGCGTTGTCCCTCTCCTACTCACATTAGATTCGAGTCTCGTATCCAAAGCTGTCATTGTTCAAAATACCTTTTCTATTGATGCTAGCATATACACACTCTTCTAGACTCACGTGAACATGAAGGAATGAGGATATCATTCTGAGGGGACAAAATCATACACTACTAGATTCGCCACTGTTATGAAAATTCCAAGTTTTATCTGTCAAAGTTCTAGTTAAAACATATCAAATAAAGTAGTGAAATATTTCATTTCAGTTAAATTTCATTTTTGATATTGCTAGGGAAGTTGTGGGGATTGATAGTTTCTCAGAAACTATGATTCATTCCTCACTTCTGAGGTAGGATCGAGAATCTTTCAATTAAGTTAATCAGCTATCTAGTTATTTAGGATAAACTCACAACTGCATGAGGCAAGTAGCTACATTAGGCTACCTTGCTTGTTTTAATTTTGTTATTAGATTAGTTTTCATTTTCTGAATGTCCTAGATTATTTGCTCTTTCAATTCTATTTAAAATTCTATCAAAAATACAAAAATAGAGGAATCTATATATGTTGTAGATATATCTTGCATAATTAGTTTATTTCATTTTAGTTAGGCTTATATTGATCTTGTATGACAATCACGGGACCTAGGGAGCCTTGGGAATACATTTTTGAGCCGATCATGCCTCAACCCAATCTTGTTGTAGCATTAATCGACATAGACAAAAATATCGTAATTCGGGTCTTCCGAACAACAACAGACCTACAAAAACTCAAAGCACATAGCTAAGAGGATTAAACATAGAAGATGACAAAGCACACACGTTTCCGTCGGATCAACCAAGTTATAGACTACCTTGATAGATATCTATATGACTATAGAAGGACCTGAAAGAGAGCAAACATTCGGTTGTGATCCACTAGTCCCACAGCCAGATGTAGGAGACCTCCTCGTTGATATAGACACTAGCTTATGTATCCACGTTTCCAGAACACCTGTTAGGTACTCTGAGAAAATCGTGTAACTCTTAGTTCTAAACATAGAGGCCAAAAAGGCATATGACTACTGGATACTCGGAATCAGGGGTTGACTCTTCATATGACCATAGAAGGTCCACAACAACCACAAACTTACGTTTGTGATCCATAGGTCCCACAACCCAATGAGCCTACAAGTCAATCCAACGTTGATGCTAGTTTGCGAACATTAGTATTTAGGTCCTCTCCACTCCCACCAGACATTATCACACAACTATCATTATTAAACATAGCAGCTAATCAAGCTAAAGATTTCTGGACTAGACCAGAGAATCATCCATAAAACACCAAAAGATCCATTACACATTTAGCCATTCATTTTCATGACCTTTTCGGAGACATATACGAAGCACCCATAGGTCATCTTCCATGTATCCCACACTCATACATTGGATCACACCGAGCTCGATATTAATTAGAGCCTTCAAGCAGCTATCCTCGCCAAATGATCTATCACACCGGTCCAAGTTAGGAGGGCCTTCTTTTCCTTGGATTTGCAGATTCCATTATTGTGTGTTAAAGACATAAGATTACCTAACTAGCTTATTTGCATCCGCATGTATTCCATCCCCACCGGCTTTGTCTCAACACGACCTCGAGAGGTCGGGTGTGAGGAAGAGTTACTTGTAGATTCTCATGCTCACATGTCACTTTTCCATCGTATAGTATCCTATGCTAAATATAGAAGAATTGTTAGAATTATTACCAAGAATGATTCAAACCAAGTAAAAATTACAATGTTAGTCTCTTTTAGTAAAATCTATCCTTAAATTGTCCTCCTTGGTCTTGAAACAAACATATTTGGATCACATATGTATTTATGCTTCTAGAAGTGAATATGAAACCTCATGAAGCTCCCACAGAATCCTCTTAACACCCCATATGTGATCCTCAAATGTTAAGGTCCAACTCATTTTGTAACTCCCTATAGTCCACCCCTTGCATTTTGGCTATAAAACCCTTAACTAGGTCATGAAATAGGAACTATCATGCATAAATTTAAATTTAAGTTACTTCAAATGAAATTTATGGTGATGTAAACACCCACTATTCTCTTCATTTATTATTCCAAGTTTCAAGTTCAACCTCGTTATCTATCATGTACTTTATTTGTAAAAAGTTCTCCCCAAATTAGACTTCTCACTATTATTCTCAACCATCAACCCAATCTGTCAAAAATTTCTACTAAGTTTCCCAATAGAATTTAGTAATTCTTCCTGAAACACAAAGAACACATCCTTATTGTTATTAGTGAAAATTTTAAGAAGAAAAGGAATTCATTTGATGGACCAAAACTCATTCCCTACATTTCCTTCATTGTGACTCATAGTTTGACCCGAGGAGAATAGTTTTGCAATATATTTTCATAAGGAATGATCTAAAGCTCTAAATTTTAGTTCAAATTCTATCTCCAAGGTATTCACACCATTATTTTTCCAGTATCTTGTTTTCCTTCACTAATTTCATCTTTCTCCCCATTCACCAAGTTCATACTATGCATGTAAGCGTTTTTACTAGCAACTAGGATTTCCAATGAGATAATGAGTTTCCTTTAAAGTGGTTGTAGTTAATATGGACTCCAATCATTAATGAATGTTCATACCTCTCTATCACACCTAGGAATCTTGAAAGTGTGGGTAATTTTTGTTCATTTCAGTAGAAAACCCAACCATTTACTCACTTACCCAAACTCTTTTAACAAAGATTAAAAAATTTCAAAGAATGCTTTCTTTATACCCGTGTATATTCTTTAAATGTGAAGGTTCAAATATTTTCCAACCGTTTTTAATTCCTTTTAATTCACTCTTTCCTTTCCTCTTGTAGAAGTTATGTATTGAACATTGACTATGCACTTAGAATGGTTAAATACAATGCTTGGAAAAAGGTATCTCCTTTAAAATCATCTCTCAAAACTCAAAATAATTCCCCCAGTCAATATCTGAAAATGCTGAAAACCTATAATCCCTTAAGATTCAAATCCAATCACAAATGCACTTCCTTGTCACAACTATATCAGAATGTGCAATCCATACATTTCAAGGATATATTCGGAAGGCATATATATATATATATATATATGTATATTACCTACAAGAATCAGTGTGGAAAACTCTAATGCTCTGTCTAACTCTAGCTTACCTCTTCACATAACCCTTTTATCAAACACCATAACATTAACACTCAATAAATTCAAGAAATATGCAAAAACATAAATAGACTCGGTTTTCCCTCATTACTTCCTCTTGAAACATCACAACTTTGATTCTCATCCGGATGTAATGAGAATGAAAAATTTGCATTAGGATTTTTATACATTTTCTTTTTACTTTTCCACCGAATGGATGTCTTCCACCTTCTTAATCACATGATTAAGTCTTAATACAAGAGCATTTTTAGTTGGAGACCTCATGACATAACTCTCTATCATTGAATTAAGGCTTCTAACTCATGGAAAGACCTAATATAACCCATTTTACCCCCATTTCATACCTTTTTCAAAGTTTATAAGCTACAAGGACCCCTAAAACAGCTATCACAAGCCAAAAATGGCCTTCAACTTCAATTTGACTTTTTGGAGGGAAAACATAAAATTTAAAAAATTGAATGCCCAAGACCCAAATTAACATCCTAAGAGACTAAAAACACTTTTTATCCTACAAATTCACCTTCAAGCCAAATATTTAATGACCTCATGCCTTATTTTCAAAGTGGAAATGATGATCCCGCATCATACTCTAACGGTAAGAAGAATTTGAACTCCGTTATTATTGTTTTTATTTTTTTCCAAGTCCTCTGTGCCTCCATCTTTGATTTGATTTTATCTTCATCTTAATTTTCTCTCCATGTACTACTTCCATTATATGCCTTACCTGGTCTTCATGGTTCTCATCATCTTCTTAAATGAAATCTGGTTCTTTATAGGTTTCTTCTTCTTTCTTCATCAAATTTTCTTCTTGTTTGTCTTTGCCGCTATTCTTTCTCTATCTTGGAATTGATTTGCACCTCTTCTCCACATGCTTCCCCTTTATAGAAAACATTCTCTAAGGATGATATTTATTCTTGTAGTTTATCTAAGATTTTATAGACAAATACATTCTCTTTCTTACTTGTATTTACTTGTTCTTGCCTTATTCTCTGCTTTGCTTTCCCCTTCCATATCAAGCTCATTCTTTGTACCTGCAATCACACATCTACACAAGTTGTTAGATTCAAAACTTGAGGATTATTTTGTCCCTCGAAGATTTTTCCTTCTTTCCATTTCTTCATTTTTTTCTTCCTTGAACTCTACTTCACACCAACTTCTTTTATCATATTCATCTTCCTCAAGAGAATCCCAGAATTCTTCTATCACTGCTTCCTATTCACTTTTATCTTCTATCAGCACCATCTCTTTAATCACCTCAGTTTCTTTCTTAGTCACTCTCCTTTCCATTTGTCTCAATCTTATTTCTTCTTCTATTATCCTTGTCTTCAAATTATTTCTTTTCCTTTTCTCTGTAAGCCTCTTGACTAGCCACTTGGCTATCTTCCTTATTACTATCCTTGTCTCTCGTTTTTGTTCTTCATTCTCCTTTCTATGAGAACCATTAGTTGTGCTACATATTTATTTAATGTTGTAACCTCATGTTGAAGCCATACTTCCCTTTTATTCTTTCTTTCCTCTTTCATTATCTCGTCTCTCTACTCTTGTTCTCTCTTCTTGCACCTCATCAAATCTATCAATCCATGTACTACTTCTACTACTAGTTTCTCTTCCTCTTCACCATCTCACAAACTAGATTCATGAGGCTTAATAGCCTTCAAATATCTTTCTCTACATATCTTCCTTTACTCCATCACCCTAACTATTCTTCTCTTATGCTCTTTTTCCTTTATCCTTTCTTTCACTTTCTTTATTCTAGCCTCTTCTCTTACTTCTATTGACTTATTCATCCATGGTTGCATCTTGTAACCATGGTCAAGAACTAGTTTCATTCTCTCTTCATCACTCATCTTTACCTATATTTTCCAATACACTCACACTTACCAAACATTTTTATCTTTAACAATAAAATTCATTCAATCTAAAATCAATTCATAACAAAATTGATTCTTTGATACCAAATGGTGTAATCATAGATCACATTTACACACATCTAGTCATGTTAGGGAACTAATTTAATCACTTACTCTCAAAATTTTCTAAATTAAAGAACTTTATGATGCTAAATTAGCAAAAAAAAGTACATATTGGGTCCAATTAGTTTGAAATAACTCCACACTTTCTTTCATACTCCTCAAAACCCTATCATATGAACTATTATTATGGTTTTTAGGTAAGAAACAATCAACCCTTCTTTTATGCCAAACCAACCTTCATTTTCACTACTAGATTCCTTTACTCAAATTGAGACAACCTTAATATTTTAACTCATTCCAAGGCTTTACTCACCTTTTCTCTACTTCCAACACCTACATGCACTCTTCCCCTGATGTAATTAAAGCCTCCAACATCTCACTTTTCATCTACACCTAATTAGCTCACACCTTTCTCCATTTTCCCTTCAAGATCATAAACTAGACCTCTTATTTAATATCCAAATTTGGTATTTGAGTTATTTTATTCCCATGTTTGATAGGTATCCTACTCAAAATCTAGAATCATAGTTATAACTATTACCAATAATGATTCAAACCACTAAAAATTACAATGTTAGTCTCTTTTATCAAAATCTGCTTTTTAAACTATCCTTCTTGGTCTTGAAACAAACATATTTGGATCACATATGGATTTATAATTCTAGAAGTGATTATGAAACCTCACAATATCCCATAGAATCCTCTTGAAACCCCAGATGTGATCCTCAAATTAAAATTTCCAACTCATTTTTAACTCCCTATAGTCCACCCATTGCATTTTGGCTACAAAACCGTTAACTAGGTCATGAGATAGGAACTGTCATGCATAAATTTAAATTTAGCTTACTTAAAAATGAAATGTATGGTGATTCAAGAACCAACTATGCTATTCATTTATTATTCAAAGTTTTAAGTTAAAACTCATTATCTACCATGTACTTTCTTTGTAAAAAGAGCTCCCCAAATTAGCGTTCTCAATGTTATTCTAAGCCATAAAATATATTGTTAGAAATTTATACTAAGTTTCCCAATAGAATTTAGTGATTCTTCATAAAATACTTAGTACACATAATTATTGTAATTATTGCAAATTTTTAGAAGAAAAGGAATTCATTTCATGTACCAAAATCATGCCTTACAATTCCTTCACTACGACTCACAATATGACCCGAGGAGAAACATTTTACAATAAAATTTTCATAGGAACGATCTAAAGCACTAAATTTTAATTCAAAATTGTCTCCAAGGGTTTCACACCATTATTTTACAATTAACACATGTTCCTTGACTAATTTTAACTTTATCCCCTTCCACCGAGTTCATATCGTGCATGTAAGGGTTTAACGCCAACTAGGGTTTCTAATGAGATAATGATTTTCCTTCAAGGGGTTATAGTTTCTATGGAATACAATCATTAATGCATGTTAATACCTTTGTACCTCACCTAAAAATATTGACATTGTGGGTGATTTGTGTTCATTACACTAGAAAACCCAACTGTTTTACTCACTTACCCTAACTCTTGAAAAACAATTAACAACTTTCAAAGAATGCTTTCTTTATACATGTGTATATTTTTCAAATGTGAAGGTTCCAATATTTTCCAACTATTCTAAATGCCTCCAAATTCATGCTTTCCTTTCCTCTTGTAGCATTTATGTATTGAACATTGATTGCACTCGGAATGGTTAAATACAAGGTGTTTGGAAATAAGGTATATCATGTCAAATCATCTCTCAAACACTCAAAATAATTCCCCAATTCGTATACTATCTACAAAATGATAACAACATATAAAACCCTTAAGATTCAATTCCACATCTTTCTTAAACAACATCTTACCCAGAACATCTTTCGGTGGTCACATGATCCAGGTTGGTAGGTACTCCCAATTAGTTTCCTCTGTTGAGTCATCATCTCGAGAGGATGGCCTCCTCCACCATAACATACCTGAAATTTCTCCTTTTAGATATCCTTCTTCATCGAATGCCTTCCTAACCAAAAATATTTTCTAAATACACACAATAATCCTAAATAGCATAAGCTAAACAAACATAAGAAAATCACTTTGTTAGGATCGTGATTTTTCTTAGTGTTCTTCTTGACTTGTGTTTTGAGGTGTGAGACTACAACTCTCCATTTTTATTCTTCCTTACACACTCCACCATCATAGTTGGAGTATTTTGAATTTTTCTGAGTGTGTCAGGGCCCCATCTCCTCATTATTAGGTTTCTAAGTTTGATTCTTCACTTAATTTAATTCACAAAACCCATTTTCTTCATTTCTTTCTAATTTCATAGTCATCAACGTCAGGTCCGTGTGACCGTCGCTACCACATCTCGATCACATCTGGTTAAACCCTAACCAGTGTTGGCTTTTGGATTTATAGTTACTTTACCTAGAATAGCCTTCATCACTATTTTTTTATGTTTATGGCCCTCACGAATCATCATATTTCTTCCCTGTTGATACCTATTGTCACACCTAGTTTTCTCAGTACATCCAACATTCTTATTTCATTCTTTGAGACTAGTTTCTTCCACAATGACTCGGTATCAATTTTAGAAACTGTCATCGGTGTTCCCTCAACCATCACTGGTCATCCTAACCATCATTAGTTTTCCCTCAACCATCACCGGGTAGCTTGGACCATCATCGATCAACATGACCGTTGTTAGTTTCCTGTGTTTTATTTTCAAAATATAGACATTGACTAGATTCACCTCCCGAACCCACTATTCTCTATTTCTACTATTTTCTATGTCATCTACAAAATACAATTTTACCAGGTCAGCACTTGTTCACATGGTGCTGACTCGCAGCCAGACTAACGCCCTCATATTCCACACTAGTCGTCAACCACTCCCACCTAGTCCCTCACCGCCTTCCGTCCTATCACCCATGGATCCAACCTTACCTACCACCATTGTTGTAGGCGATGAAGATTTTACATGACTCCTTGATCAGAATCTTGTGGCCTTACAGTTCTACCTTTCCCATTCTTCCACTTGAGACTCCTCAGTCAATTGATATACGACATGCCTATATCCATCTCTCCTGCCCTTATTCCTACTACTACATCAGCCCCTAATAATGCGGTGTTTCCCTCACCTACTTCAGCCCTGGTAGTTTTACAAACTAGGCCCTATACCTACCATGACCACTGTGTCCGCCATTTCACTTGCACTGTTGTATCTGTTGTCCTCTCGTCGACCACCTAGACCATAACACAATCTGCATCCATCATATCACAAATACCCATTGCAACACAACCACCCATTGTGTTGGTGACCCTAATCCATTCCAAAATCTCATCCTTTCCATCCCAAAAACACTACCCCAATCGCTACGAGAGTCACGACGACCATCCCACCCACATACACATACTATCAACAACCCCTTATCTCATATGTCCTAGAAGGGGAGTTCCAGTATAACTTGCTTCTTGGCCGACCTTAGATCCGTGTTATGGGTTGTGTCACTTTGACGTTACATCAATTCCTCAAATTTAAACAAAAGGGACATAATTACACCATCCTTGCCGACCCCTCACCTTTCAAGACCTATAACATGTTATATCGACCTAATGATGTTCCTGTACTAGTCAAGGAATCCACCACCACAACCACTTCACCTTCACCCATGAGCCCATCCACAAAAATTTCCACTACTTATGCTACATCTAGCCTTGCTATCCCCACTACAGCTCTAGCCTCTACTTCTTTGCACCCCTTCATCTAGCGAACCATCCATACCGCTACCCACATACCAACTATTGATCCCTTAGAAGGTGTTTTTCAACACCTCACTCTAGGGGAATACCACCTATACAATATCAATACCTTCCTCACCCCACAAGAGTATGGGAATTTGCGTCAACACCCTAGTTATGACATTCACATCGGTGACATTTTCCCTTATGGCCCTCCCCACCTTCGCACCAACCTAATGTATGGGGGGCTTGATATGGCCACCTATAAACCTGAACCTCCATCCCAAACCCAACCATTTTCATCTGACCTACACTCCTCACTAACTCGCCATTTCACTCACACTTTCCTCCACCGGTGCATGTGGAAAGGATTTGGCTCGATTTTTATGAACAAGGCCGCCACACTATCATCTCCTGTACCTCTCGTAAACACAATGACCATAGTGGCATTCATTTTGACGCTCCATCCTCTAAGAAGGTTTACATCGACCTTATCCAAGATGAGAAATATTCCCCCTCACATTCACCCACATTACCATCTTCACCCACGGATTCCATGGTGATGGTGAGGCTCCCTCTTCTCTCTCATTCCTGTATCCTAACATGATCGATGACGATATGCCTTCAATTAACATCATTCAATTTTAGGACAATGAGTCTATCCTCACCTACCTTGGTGCAGAAGACTCTTATATTCATCGGTCGTTACCCTCTGAGATGCAAACCATGTTGAATGAATCGACCATCGAAATCAACATTAATACTCAGGATGACCCACACATTCTAAAGATCAGCCAATCCTTAGATGTTACTGAACAAGAAGCCTTCAACTCTTTCCTCCAGGATCATAACAACACATTTTCCTAGTCCTATGCCAATATGCCCAATATTGACCCAAAAATCATGGTTCACAATATCGTAACCATTCTTGATGCCAAACCCATAAAAAAAAGCTACGGAAAATGCATCCTCGCATTGCTCTTCTGGTCAAAGAAGAGCTTGAATTCCTTCTCTCGGTTTCCTTCATTCTACCCATTGATTATCCCCAATGGATTTCTAACATTGTTCCTATCACAAAAGTGATAGGGGTTTCTGCATTTGCATGGATTTCTGTGACCTCAACCTTGCATGTCCCAAAGATGATTTCCCACTACCAGGCATTGACCAACTAGTTGATCTCACTACTGGCCATGAAATTTTATCGCTCATGGACTTTTTCACAAGCTACAATCAAATATTACTAGCCCTAGAGGATCAACAAAATACTTCTTTCATCACCCCTTGGGGAATTTCTACTATCGAGTCATGCCTTTTGGCCTAAAAATGCTTTGGTGCTACATATCAGTATTATGACTTACATCTTCCATGACATCATGCATTACATATTAGAGGATTACGTAGATGATCTCGCTTGCCAAATCCAAGCATCGAACCAACTTTTTGACCGTTCTTAGGGTCATCTTTGACTTGCCTCATCAAGTATTGTGTTTGTCTTCAACCAAAAAAAGTGCATCTTTGCGGTACATTCTGGGAAACTCCTAGGTTTTATCATTTCTTTGCATGGCATAAAATTCAATCCTGCTAAAGTCAAGGCTATCGTTGAAATTCCACCACCCACTAATCTTCGTCAACTTTGTAGCCTATAAGGAAATTTACAATCAATTCATCATTTTATCTCCCAGCTTTCCAACTGCTGTCAACCATTCCATCATCTTCTCAAGAATGATGTTTAATTCAAATGGGATGATGAATTCCATAAATCCTTCGAAGCCTTGAAAAAATACCTCATTAAACCACCGGTGCTCATTCCTCATAAGGATGACCAACCCTTCTACATATATATTTCCACCACTAACCATTCTCTAGGTGCCATGCTCGCTCATCGCAATGACCAACACTTCGAGAGCAAGTAGTTTATTACATAATTTGTACCCTTTTTACTACAAAAATAGATATAACCACGTCCAAAACTTTTCTTATCCTTAGCTTTTGTTGCCACCAAACTCCACCATTACCTACTCAACCCAAAACCTTTGTCATTACTAATACTTGACCCATTACACAGGTACATGTATGCCAAACATTATAAAAATCAACGTGCCACACATTGGCTTATGCTTCAGGTGACCTTGACCTCGAATTCATCCACAAAAATTCCATCAAGGGGAAAACTATTGCCAACCAATTGGCCGATGCACCTATTTCTAGGGATCAATCCTCTGACTTCCAATTTCCAAATGATTCTATTGTTACCCTTTCCTTGGATGAACCCACTTACCAAATGAAACTCTTCTTTGATGGCTCTAAGTGTCAACATGGGGGTGGGGCTAGTGTTATCCTAATTCTGCTTGATGGTGAACCTATGCATTTGTCTTTTAAACTCAATTTTTATTGTACAAACAATATTGTTGAATATGAAACACTCGTATTGGGTCTCTAAGCTACTTATGCCTTAGATGTTAGGTCAATCAACATCTTTGGTGATTATCAGTTGGTCATAAACCAAGTCAATGGTATATACCATTGTTGTAATGAGATACTTCAAAAGTATAAGCATCACGTGAAAATACTTTTGACCACCTCAAACCACCCCATGTTCTACCAATAAATTTGTAGATACCATGGCCTACTTAGCTTCTCAGATACCTGCTTCGCCCATTGACTCTAAAATATTTTTCACCATACAAAGACTAAAATCACCCTCGTATTTTCCTCATGAAGTATACTCTATTGGAACCACTACACTTGACCCAAGTGACCTTTGGTATAAGAAATATACATACTATCTTTCCCTTTCCATTTTACTCATAGATCTCACTCATAATGGACAATGTTCCTTTCTTAAAAGTGTCTCCCATTATGTCATCATGGGTGGTCTTCTTTAGAAACACGCTTTGATAGCATTCTCTTGCGATGCCTTACAAGTTCTAAAATTCCTTACACCATTAAGGAAGTCCATGATGGAATTTGTGGAGGTCACTTTAGTGGTCTCATTGTCACAAAACGCATTCTTTTCCTAGGCTATTATTGGCCAACCTCAACCGTGGATCGTTGTAATTATGTCAAATGCTATGTGAAATTCCAACAACATGCTAATCTCCATCACACCCCTAGTCATGCCTTTTACAAGTCACGCAAGACCTTTGGCATTTTCTCAATGGTGTTTTGATCTTGTTGGTGAGATCAACCCCATTCTTCACAATGCCACCAATGGATCATAACCACTACTTGAATATTACACTAAATGGTTAGAATACATTCCTCTCATTTCCAAAGAAGATGAGAAAATATGTGAATACATCAACCATCACATCATTTTTCACTTTCGTGTCCCTCACCACATTATCACAAATAATGGAAAACAATTTAAAAACAAAACCCTACACAAACTATGCGATGCTTTTGGCATCCAACTCGTTTCTCGTCACCCTATTACCCGAAAACCAATGGTTAAGCTGAATCAAAAATAAAACATTGAACAAAATTCTTATGAATGTAGTCAAGAATACTAGGAAGGATTTTCATATGCACATTCCTTTCACCTTATGGGCTTATAACACTAGTATTTGCACTTCGACTGCTGTCACCCCCTTTTCTCTAGTCTATGATACTAAGGCAGTCTTACCTCTCGAAGTCTAGATCCCATCTCTCCACATCTCACTACAAGACATGCTCAACGATGATGACTTTCACTAGGATCATTTGGTGCAACTTGAATTATTAGATGAACAACGTCTCAACGCTCTTGACCATCTAGAAATCTACCAAAAATTTATCAAACATGCCTATGATAAACATGTTCAAGAACAAACCTTTCAGGTCAGTGACCTCATCCTGAACGAAAATCAACATGTAACCAAAGAGGAGAAAATAAACGGGTTAAATTTTCTCCTAATTGGCTTGACCTATATCGTTACCCATGTCTATAGATCATGTGCTTATCGTTTGTCTTCACTCAAAGGTAAACTGAACTGAGCCCCTTAATGCCTTGCATCTTCAACCATTTTATTGTTGATATCAATTCCTATATCACTTTACATCAATTGATCACTCGTCCCTTGAGCATTTTTCACCTTTCATAATTACCCATTTTGAGAATCCACGACTAAACAAGAATCATGTGATTATCTGTCACCTTTTAGCCTTGTCTTCAATATGAGTACCACAGCTCTACTCATACAATGATTCTCATGGATACTTTTTTGTCTTCTTCAAGATGGAATCCCATGGTTGTTCATCACTCGAAACCTCCTCTTAACTTTTAATCTTTTTGCACTACAAACATTGTCTTCTAAACAACAACCTTTGATCATCCTCTATAGTCTTGTCATGACTTAAACATCTAATAACAAAAAACGATGCCACACCTTGAGTCAAACTTCCAGCAAAATATTAGTCCCTCAAAAGGGACATCTCTTCTTTATATTCTACCACTATCAATAGACTACTCCCTTGAAAGACAACTATATATAGTCATTACAAAAATATAATAACTATTCAAAAGCTTTCCCGCATCGATCAGCTTCACAAAGACCTCAAGGAGATAATATATCCATCCTATATAGACTTCCCACATCGATCAATCTATTAAAAAAAAGAGGAAAAAGATGAAATTTTCATCATGGACTTGCCTATTTTGGAGTTTGGGTTTCTTGTTCTGAAATACACGTCATTAGACACTAAGTTATGCTAAACCTTCCATTCTCACCCCCTTACCTATTTCACCTAAATTCCTCATTACTCAAGGGACTTACCGCAAATGTGACATTTCGTGATCATGTGACTTTTCTTCACCCTTAAAATAGTCCATTATGCAAGGCCTGTAGGGTCTTACATTCATAATCCCATCTGGGGTATGGTAGACTCATTATGGCTATTATCAATTAAACAACTCTTTTACCATCTCTTACCATTTTCCTTCCTCATTACTTATTGATTATCCTATACAGGACCAGACCCTCGACACTGTGTTTAAAAATCACTCAACCATGCCTACAACCTAAACTCAATCATGCCTATGACCTACATCACCCATGCCTCACACCTATCATCCCATTCCGCTATTTCATCGTAATATTCTCTAGCTTATGGGAGAACTACATCATCGTGAGGTCCCGTTTCACCGGGGACTATGTAGCACTCTAAGGGCATGGGGCTCTTAGAGGTTATCTTAGACACTCTTTACCCTAAACAATTCCCTCTACCCTTTCCTAGTTACATTCTACCCTAGTTAGTTTCCTTTTATATCGATCATTGGAAATTAAACCACACAAACAACAATTTCTTAACATCTTTACCATCATCAGTCATACATTCATTTCATCTTTTCTACCATTATCATACATTTTCCTCCAAAATATCTTAACACGATCCACATCATTATCAATTGTACAAATTAATGAATTAGAAAATCAATCATGCCTAATTTAACATGAATCCATCCATGCCGAAGTCAACCTAACTCAATCCATGCGTATGACCCGACTCCATCATGCCTAAACCAACTTTGACTCCACCATGCCTACATGCCCTTGAATTTAGCATGCCTAATCCACCTATTTTCCACACACACACACACACACACACACACACACACACACACATATATAACAATGCAAATTAAAACATGTACACCATTCATACTATAAACACCATCATCTATAAATCGAAAATCTGTATAAAAATACATGTGAACACATATCCCAATAATAATCACAAACATCTCAAATCACTCGGATAAAGCCTCACCATCTTGGCATGCGGGATGGTATATCATCAAACATCTCAAAAAATCTCATGTACATCCTCACCATCTTTGGCACGTAGGCCGGTATATCATCAAAAAATCTCAAAACTCACATGTACATCCTCACTCTCTTTGGCACACAGGATGGTATATATAAAAATACAAAACTATACAAAACATGAGGTATATATGGCTATCAGACATCACCCTAATGGATATCCTCCATATTTGTCTCACCTATCTCCTCCTCCTCCACTACCCCCATACGACATCTAGCTAGCATCTCACCACCCATCATCGGTCTTGGCCGGATCTCTATTGGTACCTCACCTGGGGCTAGCCTCCGTGAACTGGTGGCCACACCACGACCACTGTCTTGAGGCACGATGGCCCCATGTGCTCTCCACACTATGGGTGCATTACCTTGTGCTCTCACTTTGGAGGCATGTTGTGCTCTATAGTCCCCATAGGATAAAAATTTATCCTTGCGGCCATCAAAGTATCCTGATAATATCAAACCTCTCCTAAAGCATATCTCAACCTACATATCGGTACTATCTCATGGTGGTGTCATCGCCTCGGCCCTATACCTATCTCATGGGACTCTATCCCACTTTGGTACCTATAAAGAGGGGACCTTGTTCCTATTCATGTCCCTACACCTATCCCGAGGGATCCTATCCTACCCCTGCTTGTATCTAGGATTGAAGATTCACTACTTGTACTGTGCGGTGGCTAGGCTGGCCCTACAAACCTATAATTTGTTCCCGTAGGGTGAAACTTGTACCCCATCTCCATCTCCACCCTATTCGGTACCTATCCTCGTTACTTGGGCTGTAAAGTAACCACATGTACCTGAAAAATAAAGAACTGTGTCTCCGATCTCACAAATGCTCCCGCACTATACCCAATCAGTATAATCGAGTTGCCACTGCACCTATAGGTCATCCCTTTGCACTTGTGATGGTGGCTAAATCAGCTACCGGACTCAACAATACTGCTTGTAAGTGTGCAGCACACCACTGTCTATATCTATTTATAACCCCAACATCATCAATCCACCGGTCTCTTACTTGCTCCTCCTGCCTTGTCAAGATTGTCACTGTGGTGGTAGAGAAGAGGCCTCTCCACATCATCCCTCATGTATTGTGGGAAAGTTGGCGATATCCTAAAGCAACCCGAACTCCCGTCTAACCTTGTCCATGGGTATCATCTTGTGCTCTCCTACACAATGCCCCTCTATCCATCTAAGTAGTTGTAATCCATCTAACTCATCAACCATCTATCTGTATGAGGGAAAAATGACATACGGTCTTCAAATGATGTCCGCACCAGACAACCCCTCTAATAAACCCCTGTAATAGGTGACATCACGAGTCACCCTAGTCACTCAGGCGCTCCAATTATAGACACCCATTTGCCTATAACCCACCAACCAAACTCGGATCGAATGCATTAGCTCGTGACATACCAAATGGGCACACACATACACCTGTGTTGATATGCCCAACAATGAAGTAGGAAAGTTTAGCATAAGCTGAACCTCCGTAGCCACCCATATGCCCATAAATCCCTATATAGCTACACCAGGAATGCTAGTGCCCATGCAAAATAGGTCTAGTCTATCACCATATCATGTAGGACCCCCATCAATGATCACGGGAATCTCCCACTCTCTGCATCTTAGAGTGCAAAACAGTATACTGCCTCTATCAACAACATAAGCCTAGTCTCCTCTGGATGGGCCTAGTACATCTCTCTATAACTTAGGTGATGTGGAACCTCAACTCCACCAACCCCTCGCTAAAAACTATCAACATCAACTCCTCAGATGCCTCTAAGGAGATTGAATATACCTACGTTCCCACTATCGATAACCAAAGGATCCTACACACATCCTCCAGGGTGGCCGTGATCTCACCCATCGGTAGATGGAATGTGTTGGTCACTGAATCCCATCTGTCAATGAGGGCGACCATCAAACATGGCTTCAGGACTACATGTTGGTAACGTCGACCCCAATAAGGCCAACCTTTGCAACATGCTACCAATCCTTGACTATCACACCTCCTTAAACCATCACGAGTAGGGGTGGTACCCTATCTCACATCCGTAGCTGATCTCTCTCTTGTATCCAATAAA
Organism: Taxus wallichiana var. yunnanensis; assembly: GCA_018340775.1. NCBI lineage: Eukaryota > Viridiplantae > Streptophyta > Pinopsida > Cupressales > Taxaceae > Taxus > Taxus wallichiana. Next base: position 606,475,972 of record CM031244.1, read on the forward strand.
ACATCACATTAATACACCTTAATCATACCCACAATCATTCTTGACACCTCACCTTCACCTATTACCCTCCCTCTTTCCCCCTCGCAACTTACCTTCTTTTGACATATTCTATCTACCCACCCCAACCTCACCTACTATTGCTCAAGCCATACGTATTTCAACCTCTTACCCATGTTATGTTTTTCATCAAAAACATCTTCTTTTATACCCACTATCTATCTCACCCACCCACCCTAGGACTCTTTTCAACCCTTTTTCTCCACATGATGACTGATGCTTGGTTACCCCTAACTAACCATGATCTCTCCAAAACTAGCATCGGTCACCTAATTCGTGATCGATACCATCTCGACACCAGGTGACATTGGCACCAATTGACCAATGCTTTGGTAACTTTCGCGCCAAAATCTGCAACATCGAAGCCCCTTTCTTCCTAAAAACACCCTTCTTCTACCTTTCTACCCACCCATTCCTCCCTAAATCTACCCTCAACTCATCCCCACCCCTTTCACCTAACCACACCTCTCCCCCATTCCTATTTTACCCAATTTTCGTCCCCAAATTCTAAATCCACTTTTCCCCAAAAACTGTTTTCCTTACTCGACCTATATACCCAATCTACCTCACAAAAAAGCAGAGGCAAGGGATTGACTCTTACCTCATCATGATGCTATCTCCATGGTGACATGTTGAGCCGTAACACCAATGGTCCACCCAATCCCTCTCCCACCTCTACCATGTCCAATCACCAAATCCAATCCTCCCGACCTCCACCCAATCAAAATCAATCCCCCACGTACTCGTGGACCCATTTACCTTCCTCTAACAAACCGGATCTCTTCACCTTAACACGATATCATCCCTCCTCCTTTCCTCTCAACAAAGCACAACTCGTTCAACACTCATTGTTTTCACAAAAGCCAAAATGTACAAATGAATCCATATTATACGGATTTTTATTTTTATATACCAATGTCGACACTGATCGACGCGTTGATTATACCTAAATAGACATCGCTTACGTGCCCTAAAACACCGTAGTTGGTGATACCTAGACCAACATCGGTCATGTGCCCACAAAAACTTTGGTCGGTTTACATAGACTATCAATGCTTCAATACATCTCCAAGCCTACATTACCTATACATGTCTTTAATTACATTTGGAGACTTGTTATTTTACCCGTACTTGCCCTACCCATGTTGTGACCTCACTACCTAGACCCGAAACATTGTTAATAACCTATGACCTCATGTGTTCGTTATACCTTGTGACACTCAAGTTACCCATGTTGTTTGACCTAATAACCTTACCTTGCCTATTTATATGCCATTTATCCTTACCTAACCTTTTGGTGTACTTTAACATACCTAAACATTCCTGCACCTAACCTACGAAGTGCTCTACACTATATCCTATACCTTGGATATCGAATCATGTCAACCTTGTTTATATAAACCTACCAACCTTAGATGATGTAGATTTTGCATGCTCTTCAACCTTGATCATGGTCCATGAGCTTTATATGTGTGCATGTGTTTATTTATTGCTACCTTTGACCCTAACCCATTACCTAGATTACCCAATTGGATCTTTACCCAATTACCCCACAATGTCCACCTTCTGTTCATCACATCCACCTTTTATCAAACCACTCATTGATTCTATCTTCTACCACATCGTTCCTAGTTTGAGGGGATCACCTTCACCCACACATGGGGCAACCACATCTTATTTTTTTCAATGTTTCTTACCAATACAAGATACACAACAAAAGGGGAAAAATGTAGACACCAAAATTGGGTCACACTCCCCTTGGTCCTTTGTCAAATAACCAGCTCAATCATACTCATCTAACCATGGCCCCTTCCACCCCACATCACCTTTAATTTAATTAATTTAATTAAATTAATATGTATCCTCATAATATTTAATATCTAATTACCTTAATTTCTTCCCCACCACCTCACCTAGCCACCTCACATAGACACATCATCTAGCCACCTCACCTAGATCTATTCTTGGAATGTTTCCATGATCAACAATAACTAGGTCTTAGTTGCCTTAATGAGCTAAGATTTGGTCTAACCATAAAATCAATCCCTAAAATCTTTCTAACCACATTCTAGCTCATTACAAGGGAAGTTTACATTCTAATCCGTGAGAAAAAACTAACTGGGCCCAAGAAATTAGAAAGATCTACCCATTTTAGTAAACCTAGGGAATCCCACCTTAATCGACATCAGTCACCCATAAACCGATGTCGGTCAAACCTAAAACCGTCGTCGGTTACCATTTATTCACCCAAACAACCTTCTTTTTAGGTTGACACATTCTAAGAGCATGGAAAGGATATTAGAGCTGCATGTAAGCAAAACCATCCTCCTTTCACATATCCAAACATCCAGCCATCACCGGAATAGATTTTGGAAGCATTGCACTCACGAAATCATTCTAGTTGCCATTGCTACGATATTCAACACCATTCTTCTCGATCAACAACCACCTCCATTTAGCCATATAAATCTACATCATAGTAAGTACATCTCTACCAAGATATTTCCTATTTCAACATAGTTAACTTTTTTCATCCCTGTCATTAGTTTATACTTTGCATGTTCATTCCTCCATTGCTTAATAGCTTGCAATCCCACCATTTCCCTTACCCACACCACCAAATTGTCATTCCAACCTAATATCCATTTCTGCGTGTACTTGAGATCTCCACGACACTGCTCTCATCCACCCTCCCAACCTCATTTGACCTCGATCATCCCTGCACCAATTGATATATTCGATTTTATTTCACCTCGACCATACCGACACTAGTTATCCATAACCATCATCGGTTCCACATAAACCGGCATCAGTCATACCTGACCGACGTTGGTCTCTATGTTTTACACCTTGACCAAGAAAAAACCCAACAATCATCTCACCAATTGACCTAAACAACCCGAGAATCGACCACGACCGGTTCCGCCACCCTAAAAACTACCTACATTTTTGATCGACCATAGCCTAACTTGTTATGTTAAGATTTTATTATTTTACTTGAATGAGATACCTAAATCATATTAACTACATTAGGACTTTGTTTATTTCTTGCATTAACTTGTTTTAAATAGTGGATTGACAGACCCTCATGAAGTATCACACTTCTCGAAATAGCATACGGTAGGTAGTCCACTCTCATATATCATTTAACTATCTTTTTTGGTCTTGTTTTCTATTACACGTAGTTCCTCCTAGCCAAAAGGAATCTCTCACAATCGGCATTGGATCAAGAAGTCAGAACACATGCAACAACCATCAACCGACCAACATTAAACAGGTATTCCTCCTTGGCCCTTACCCTTATCTATTTTTTCACTTCAAAAATGTAAAGAAAATAGTGAAACACCTCCCTCTCGATAGGTATACTCAGTATGTACACAAAATTATAGGGTAATGTACTAACGGAAAAATGTTACACATGCCCCAATGATGATATAAGTCACCTCACAAGTGGTTCGGATCTAGAGAAACTCATGAAGTATATGTTAGCATCCCAAATGCTTTATCCAAGTTCCTTCGCTTTGTTTTATCCTTCGCCCCCATTTTTCTAGCTTTTTTGACCTTCAGTGACAAAACCACCACCCCGACAAGGTGGCAATCTCGTAACCACCACCTGCTCGGTGTAGTGGTCCTTCACGCGTTTTCCAGCATGTTCTTTCGATCATGACTTGCATAATTTTTCAACTTTCACTAGCTTTTCTCAACTGCCTTAGCTCTTATTAATGTTATATGTTCCTTGGAATAGTGTTTCTTCATTATTTAATGGTAAAAGAGTTCTAATAGGAATTACCTTTGGGTGAATGTGAAATCTATAAATAGCTAGCTTGTTTTCAAGCAAATGGCCCCTCAACTTCTCATTTCCATTGTTTAGTCTTTCAATTTCTTTTTTAGAGCTCATTTTGTTTTCATGTTTGCATCCATGCTAATTTTCCTTTCTGTTAGAAGCCATTCAATCTTCTTACTTCAGTCTTGTTCATTTTTGTTCATACAAATTAGTTTAGAGTATATTAGTGTCATTTGTAGATTGAATCCATTAGAGTTGTAGGTTGTGTTCTTCACAGAAGGTAGATTCTAGAATCTCTCGATACACTTGTGTTGTATTCCCGCAATAAATCCCACTAGGAATTGCATATGCCAAGCTCTGTCACTTGCGTTGTCCCTCTCCTACTCACATTATATTCGGTCTATATCAAAAGCTCCCATTGTTCAAAATACCTTTTCTATTGATGCTAGCATATACACGCTATTCGGACTCATGTGAACACGAAGGAACAAGGAGATCATTTTGAGGGGACAAAATCATACACTACTAGATCCACCACTGTTCTGCAAATTCTAGGTTTTGTCTGTCAAAGTTCTAGTTAAAACATATCAAATAGAGTAGTGAAATATTTCATTTTAGTTAAGTTTCATTTTCGATATTGCCAGGGAAGCTGTGGGGATTGATATTTTCTGAGAAACTATGATTCATTCCTCACTTCTGAGATAGGATCGAGAATATTTCAATTAAGTTAATCAACTATCTAGTTATTTTGGATAAACTCACAACTACATAGGCAAGAAGCTACACCAGGCTACCTTGTTTGTTTTAATTTTGTTATTAGATTAGTTGTCATTTTCTGAATGTATTAGATTAGTTGCTCTTTTAATTCTATTCAAAATTCTATCAAAATAAAAAATAGAGGAACATATATATGTTGTAGATATATCTTGCATAATTAATTTATTTCATTTTAGTTAGGCTTATATTGATCTTGTATGACACTCACGGGACCTAAGGAGACTAGGGAATAAATTTTTGAGCCAATCGTGCCTCAACCCAATCTTATTGTAGCATTAACTAACATGTACAAAAATATCAGAATTCAGGTCTTTCGAACAACAATAGACCTACAAAAAATCAGCACACATGAAGAGGATTAAACATAGAAAATGAAAAAGCACACACGTTCTGGTCAAATCAGCCAAATTATAGACTGCCTTGATAGATATCTGTATGACTTTAGAAGGACCTAAAAGAGAGAAAACATTTGGTTGTGATCCACTAGTCCCACAGCTAGATGCAGAAGACCTCCTTGTTGATATAGACACTAGCTTATGTATCTAAGTTTCCAGAACACCTATTAGTTACTCTAAGAAAATCATGCAACTCCTAGTTCTAAATGTAGAGGCTGAAAAGGCATACAACTACTGGATACTTAGAATCAGGGGTTGACTCTTCATATAACCATAGAAGGTCCACAACAACCATGAATTTATGGTTGTGATCCATAGGTCCAACAACCCAATGGGCCTACAAGTCAATCCAACGTTTACGCTGGTTTGCGAAAATTAGTATTTAGGTCCTCTCCACTCCCACCAGACATTATCACACAACTATCATTATTAAAAGTAGTAGCTAATCAAGTTAAATATTTCTAGACTAGACACGATAATCATCCATAAAACACCAAAAGATCCATTACACATTTAGCCACTCATTTTCATGACCTTGTAGGGAGATATATACGAAGCACCCACATGTCATCTTCCACATATCTCACAACCCATAGATCGGATCATGATAGAGCTCAATATTAATTGGAACCTTCGAGCAGCTATCCTTGTCAAATGATCTATCACACTTTGGTTCGGTTTAGGAGGGCATTCTTTGCCTTGGATTCGCAGATTCCATTATTATGTGTTGAAGACATAAGATTACCTAACTAGCTTATCTACATCCCGTGTGTATTCCATCCCCACCAATCGTCTTGACATGACCTCGGGAGGTCGGGTGCGAGGAAGAGTTACTTATATATTCTCATGCTCACATGTCACTTTTCCATCATACAAAATTGGTGAACTGACGTGAAATTGAAGATGTAACCTTCGATTCGGAATCTTAGTTCTACTTGTTCTTCCAATTAGTATACTTTTCATCTTTTCCACCTCATTAGCCTTCACATCAGCTTCACCAACCAAATTGGTAAACCCGACCTGAAACAAACTAATACTCCTCTTTCTTTTTCATTTCTTTCATTCACCTTCACTCTTTCACATTATTCTCGCGGTATTCATATACCCCAAAAATATGTCGGGATATGATGCATATGGCAGACCTCTCCTTGGTCTTGAAGCATACCGTGATCAATTAAATAGACAACAATCACCCTCGCTCTTAGCATGGGGTGACAACTATTCAACTAACTCGATTTTCAACACAAACTCCACCTCAAAGGACTAGATATAGTTCTTCTTTCCAAATAGAGGAGTTGGATTAGCTCACTCAAACACAACAACTAGAGCCTTCAGGCTCAAACAACATGATGCTTACTGGAGAATCTGGTTCATCTCCTTGGGTGTTGCTTAGACCACAAATTAGTAGACAGTCATATCCATATCTATTTTTAGATGATGAATACTTAGCACGTTATGCTAGGAGTGAACAACGCTCTTAGAATATGTACCCACCTATAGGAGGTTTACAAATGTAACCCGAGGTCTCATTCCAAGAAAACACCCCCATTCCTCCACCTATAGGAAATACCCTCGGTGAAACTTGGCAGGGCACCAATCAATTCATAGCAGGGTACCATATGCCTATACAACCTCAAGATATACAACAAATTCCACTAAGAAAAAATACCATGTCTTCACCAAACGAGGTCATCTCAGCCTTAGTTGAGAAGGTTAGAGGGTTGGAACTTGCTCAAGCAAGTCAAAATCCACAGTTCATGCAAGTAGGAACTTCCAATCCTCCACATCATCCCAGCCAAGTAGACCTCCTCATAGGAACAGCACGTTGGGCATGCCTCCTTAGTATTTACAACAAACGCCAACTAGAACCACATTTTCAAACACTTTCAAGGTTGAGAGTATGATATCTCCTGACCTTAGCACAAAATAACCCATTCCCCGAGTAATGCTCCTCCATACTTAAAAATGTATTCCAAATCACCACAGAAGATATGTTCTCTTCACCCAAAGATGTTCGCTTAACCAAAAGGATTTCCTTATGCCCTTGCAAATACATATGTTACGCCATATCAACAACCCATTCCACCTCCACCCCCTCAGCAAGCACCATCAATGGTCGAAACCTATGTAATAGGGACTTATTCAAAATATTTGAAAGAACCTTTAGACTTCACTATACAAAGCATCATGCTTCCAAGACCTCTCCCCGATCTACCCAAGTACAAAGGGGAGGGAGACCCGAATGCACATATTAAGGCCTATGCCATAGCCATTCGAGAACTACTCCCTTGGGATGGAGTTGTTGCTAAAATATTCCCCAAAACTTTAGAGGGTATCACCCTCGATTGGTATTACGTAATATCCAAGCCTCAATACATTCATTTAAACAACATGTTTAGGAATTTGTCAAGGCATTTAACATGAAAAAATTGTTGAGAACAGAATCGGGGAATTCTTGCATATCAAACAAGAACACAATGAATTTGTTGCTCATTTTATCCAAAGATGGCATACAGTCCTCTATTATTCAACAAGCACTCCAAACATGGATCAAATGGAACTATGTGATTTATTCCTTCATTCTCTCAGAAGAGAGGTAAAGGAAGAAGTCTAGAAGTTCCCACTAATAACTTATGATGAAGTGCTCGAGATCGCTCTCTCGAATAGATCCAGCTATAAGAGATAGTGGTTAAGAAATATGGAACAAATGGGAGGTTAATCATCCCCAACCAAAATACTATGACTTATCCCACTACCACAAATGCCAATCAAGGACCTAAAATCCTTAACAAAAACCGCGGAGTGACAATAGATGGAGTGACTGACCAAACTAAAAAAGAAAACATTGTAAATGTTCCACCACCAGTTAACAATCAATGAAACAACAATTTTACCCCAACAATCAACGTGGTGGATTTTAATCATCCCCAATGACGATAACAACAACAACAACGTCAAATCTAGACACGGGTCCAAGTCAAAACTCAACTGGATATCAAAACAAAAACCAAAGACAACAAACACAAAACTTTAATCCTAATAATCAATAGTTTAATCAGAGTTTTGGACCACAACACATGCCAAACCAACAACCTAGGAGTTATAATCCCAACTCGTATTGTGGTTTCCACAAAATTTGAGGCCATGAAACTAGGACTTGCTGTGATTATAATAAGTTCATGCAATGTTTGCCAGAAGAACAAAGACAACTCTTCATAGATATATTCTTAATGATTCTCGTGACACCTATGCCAAATACTTTCACAGGAGCAGTCTCCCTCAAAATGTGCCTTTTAATATCTTCAATGATCCACTTCCAAATCACAATAAAAATAATAAATTAAATCCTAATGGGATGAAAAAGGTGTAATGACAGAACTCACGATCATGAATCCTCAACTTCACTAAATCCACCTATCGCACCACAATTAGGAAATCAGCCATGAACCAAGATAGTTGGTCTAGTGGAATTAGATACTGAGCTGCACGTAGAAGCCATAACAAGAACATGAGAATATTCTTCTCAACCAAATCCTATCTATCCACTAGAACCAGATAACATTCAACAAATGTTGGTAAAACTCGTGAGTGCTTATGATTTAATTAATGACTTAACAAAAACCTTCTCACACATCTCCTTTTTGGACTTGCTGAAAAACTCTCCTACCCATAGGGCTGCTCTTTTAGAATCACTGGGTCTAGGTCATTTAATTAACATCACTCCACCTCCTGAAACATAAGTAAACCATATAGACTTTGATATCCACCCTCCAGGGCAGCTAGATACGGATACCGAGTTTATATTCGACATAAACAAAATGCCAATAGATGCTGAAATTACATGTAGAGGTGATCCGGCCTTGTATTTACAGGTATGGGTTTACAATAATTACATTAAATGCACAATGGTTGATGATGGGCAGCAGTTAACATTGTCCCCTTCTCTTTCCTTCAGCAGTTTAGGATATGGAGAAACAAACATTTCCACAACAAGAAATACGCTAAGAGGTTATGATAGCCTTAAGGATTCTTTGATTCGGACTATAACATTACCAGGTCACCTTAGGACCCAAGACAATCCTCACCGAGTTTTATATCATAGATCGGTAAACCAAATATAATATTATCCTCGGTCGACCATGGATACATCGCATGAAAGAAATCCCTTCTACATTATTCCAGAAATAAGATTCTTACACCTAGAAAGATATTCATAACAAAAGGTGACCCAAAACCATTTGACATACACCTAGCAGACTGAAGAAAAGACTAGGTGTTAACTCTAAGTTTGGAATCCCAACAAACCAACTTAACAAACCAATCGACTCAAAACTGGAAGAAAAATTAATACCTACAACAGAGCTAGAAATTACGAACCTAGTCAAGGGCATCCCAGCCCTCAAGGATGAAGCTAACATTGTAGAAACAGTGTCATTAGGAACTATTGCAAAAATTGTCGAGTTACTGGAACAAGATCTACCAATTTTCCTACCATTTGATTCCACAAGTATGGGATGTACCCTAGGAGTTGGTTCTCTTCCAAAGATAGGAACTTTGCATGGTAGGAGTTGGTTCTCTTCGAGAATGTTAGGAGACTCGTAATTAGTTGCAAACCAAGTCTCTGAAGTATATGAGACTAGAGATGAGCACTTACAACTCTATAAAATAACGGTATTAGATCTAAGCAAAGGATTCAACTTCATATCCATTGAGGCAATCCCACAAGAATAGAACCTTCTCACAGATTCAATAATAACCTTAGCTTCATGTTTTACCCCAAGTAATGAGTTGGAAGATACAAGTTTCAAGGTATCACTTCATACTGAACCATTGGTGAAGAAAATGTCAACAAACCCTCTTCTAACACATACAACTGAGAATGAATCTTCTATCTTACATCATGTTGACAGTGATAAAGTCACTCTCAAATATCTAAATGCCTATGCAGAGCTACACCTTTCTCACCCTATAGTTGATCTTTCCCTAATACCACACTCCTCTTCCTACTTTGGAAATCCCACGGTAGAGTCTCCTCCATAGAAGGATCTCGATATCTACGAGATAGAAAATGGAGAAAGCTTGGAACTACCTCTAGCCCCACCTGAATTTGAAGAAGGTAACACTTCTTTGATAGAAGAAACCATTGACATAAACATTGGAACAGAGGAAGAACCAAGAATTTTGAAGTTAGGATCCTCACTAACTCCGGAGGAAATAGAAATACATACCCAAATTCTCAAAAAACATCAAAATGATTTTGCATTTAATTATAAACAAATGACAGTATCGCACCACAAGTTGAGGTACATAATCTCGTCACTAAACTAGATGCGAAGCTAATTAAACAAAATTCAAGACCAATGAAGCTAAAAGTGGCTCTCATGGTAAAAGATGAAGTAATAAAACTTCTCCAAGTAGGATTCATCAAACCCGTTGAATATTCACAATGGGTGTCTAATATCATCCCCATCCTCAAAAAGAATGGGAAGATACACATTTGTATAGAATTTCGAGATATTAACAAAGCTTGTCCCAAGGATGATTTCCCATTACCATCCATTGAAGTTATCGTTGATGTAATAGCTGGATTTGAACTACTATCCCTCATGGATAGGTTCGAGGATACAATCGATTAAAATATGTAAACAAGATCAAGCCAAAACCACATTTATAACTCCTTGGGAACTTATTATTATGTTGTCATGCCATTTGGTCTTAAGAACGTTGGTGCTACGTCAGTGGGAAATGACTTATATATTCCACAATCTTATCCATATAATTGTGGAATCGTATGTGGATGACTTGTTATCCAAGGCCAAGAAATGTTGTGATCATCTGGAGTTGCTCCGTATCATCCTCTCACAACTAATTGAGTATGGTGTCACATTAAACCCAGAGAAGTGTGTGTTCGGTGTAATAGGAGGCAAAATTTTAGGATACATTATATCTTCATGAGGGATTGTTGTTGATCCAGCAAAAATACGGGTTGTTCTTGAAATGATCCCACCTTCGGATGAGTCTAGAATTAGGTAATTTCTCAGGAAACTCGGTGCAATCTGAAGGTTCATCCCAGATTTAAGCTTTTCCATTCATCCAATCAACAATCTACTCAAGAAAGATTATAGCATCGATTGGAATGAAGATTGCAATGAGGCCTTCAAAGCAGTTAAGCACTTCTTGTTATCACCACCCACACTAATGCCTCCTAAGCCAGACCATCCTCTAATCCTATACTCACAAGCCACTCATGTCTTGTTGGCCTACATGCTGGCTCAAGAAGATGATAACAAACGAGAATGCGTGATCTATTTCATTAGCTGAACGTTGCTTGATTATGAAACACGTTACACACAGAAAAAGAGAGAATGCCTTGCCATAATTTTTGCAACAAAATGTTTGAGACATTACATGTTAACCCATGAAACAAGAGTCATTGTAAAGATAGACTATTTACAAACATTTCTCACACAAGGAACTTTATCTAAAAAATCTATCCATTTCATAACCATAATGGGAGAATTTGAGTTAACATTCGTAAACCAAAACTTTGTTAAAGGAAAATCATTACAGATCAAGTTAATGACAATCCACTAGATGGGGAAAGCTGGTAGATCTATACTTTCCCGATGAGTGTATATACTTTTTCGAAACTAGACCCCCATTTCTACATGTCCCCGGTATACTGATATCATCAATTTTATCACGGACCATACATACCCTGAAAGTGCCATGTCACAACAAAGAAGGCGGTTACGCATTATTACCACTAAATATGTTGTTTTAGACCAAGTGATCTATCACAGAGCCTTCAACGGCATGCTTCTAAGATGCGTCGACATAGAAGAATCCAAGAGGATTCTTCATGAATCCCATAGTTGGATATGTGGAGGCCACTTCGGTGGTCACACCACCGCTCACAAAATACATCGGATGGGCTATTTTTTCCCACTCTCAAACATGATGCAGTGGAATTTGTACGTAAGTGCCACAAATGTCAAGAATTCTCTCATGAGATTCACATGCTACGATAATCCTACGCAACCAATAGCAACTCCGTGGCCCTTCTCCACTCGGGTCTAGACTTAATAGGGAAATTCTCTCCCTCATCAACCGATGGCCATAATTTTATAATCACAGCCACATAATATTTTACCAAATGGGTGGAGGCCATGCCTCTCACCATTGTACCAGGTTCGGTGATTGGAAAATTCATTTTGAACCAAATTATCTACAGGTATGGTGTCCCACAAGTCATTATTTTAGATAATGGCACCTCCTTTAAGAACGACGAGGTTCGTGAGCTATGTAACAAGCTCAAGATAAACCATCACACGGCCTCTCTTTACTACCCTTAAGCCAATGGGCAGTCAAGCGACAAACAAAATGTTGAAAGCTATTCTCCTCAAAACAGTCAAGGAGAATAAACGAGATTGGCATTTAAAACTATATCCGGCCTTGTGGGCCCACCAAACCTCAATAAGAACACCAACAAGAGCAACTCCTTTTTCACTAGTATTCGGGGCAGAAGCAGTTCTCCCACTTGAGGTTGAAATACCCAGTCTCCGCATCTCACTACAAGGGATTTTGGATGAAGAAGCTTATAGGGAGGCATGCCTCTCCCAACTAGAAAGCCTAGATGAGGCCAAGTTAAATGCCGAACAATGGCATAGAGCCTATGCTAACCGGATGTTCGGAAATATAACAAAAGGTCTATGAGTGAGAAATATATGAAGGAGATCTAGTTCTAAGACTAGACAGCTGGATTGATAAGAAAACTGGTGAAGGAAGAAAGTTCCGGCCCAAATGGTTGGGCCCATATCGAGTCATGAAGGACTACGGAAATGGTGTGTATCTCTTGTGCACACTAGAAGGTGAGGAATTTGGTGAAACTATCAATTCCTTGCACCTTAAGCGGTTTTACACATAAAATGTCAAAGTCATTGCTAGTACATTATAGCTACCTACATTACATTAGTATTTTAGCTGCTTCATTATGTCCATCTCGTAAAAATGATAGTCCAGAGCTTACTCTTAAAAAAATTTGTTACAAATTTATGAAGATATTGGCAAAAATATTCATATCACATCTCTTCAAACATCATCAAATATTTTCAAATCTGCTCATCAATTTCAACAAACAAACATTGACAAAACCATACCAAGACCTACATACTTGGCTTTTCTCTTTCTTTCTACTAGGTAAAGTTGTCCTTGCCTACGGTCATTCTGGAAGCTTCTTGGTGTCACATCTATCCCTCTTAAAATCTCTTGGAACGAAAGGATATCCCAAATTCTTAGATCAGAAATGTCAAAATCAAATGAAATCAAAAGCACCAAGCAAACAAAATATTTTATTTTACACACTTCTTTTCCCCATCAACCTTCGGTGATAAGCCCACATCTCTTACTAGTGATGTGAGGTTGGGAAAGGAAAGAAGTTCCCTTACTCACTTGTATCTTGCCTTTGGTGACAAACCCATGCTTCTTACTAGTGGCGTGAGGTAGGGTGTGGGGGGTCCAGTCACACAAACTAACAAATCTTGGTATGCTAAGAAACACAAGTCAAATTCTGTTAAGAAAAAGCAAATATCCAAATTCCAAGGAGATCAAATCCTCAAAACTAGATTTTGTCAACCAGGTTGCCATTTATGAATATAAGTCTAGATAAATAGAAAAGTAAGTGGCCTTCTAATCTTAGTAGTAGTTCTGTGTAGGGTGGGTGTGTAGGTCTAAATTTGGTTCTTGTTCTTGGTTTGTCTGTATCTCATCATTCCGTTCAATCAAACTCATACAACTTGTACCCTTCCTAATTCTTGGTATTGAGCCCTCGCGTCTTACTAGTTGCGTGGATTTGGGATTGGGGCAAGTTCATCTCTTTATCACTATGCATTCATCACATTCTACCAATATAATAAGGAATCATAAACATTGCCTAAAGAGTTCAAAAGTTAAGTACTACCATATGTTATTATCATCTCATACCAACAACGTAAAAAAATAGAGTAAAACATTCTATTTACTATCATGTATTTTCCATTCCATACATTCTGGAAAAATGAAAAGAAAATATTCTAAAAACATCTAAAAACACATTTAGAAAATGAGTCACAAAATTCAAAGATACCAAGAGTTTAGATCCAAAGATATATATATATATATATAATCAGGTTTCATGTACAATTCCATCATGCACTAGGCATGGTCAAAATGCTCAATGAGCCCAGAAAATACAAAAATACTCGTATAAACAACCTAACAAAGGTCACTACAAAAAGAGCCAAGTGGCCTCTCAATCCCTATGGGATCCCTCAAAAGTCACACTATCACATCTAGGACTCAGCCACGTTGGTGCTCTAAGTGCGGTGAGGGCTCGCGCTCCCGAATGGTAGCTATAGTCTCGCTATGAGAGTGGTTCCTCCTCATCAGGCACTCTACAGGGTCCCAATACCTGGCTAACTCGGTATGGAGGAGGTCACCATCTTGGCCACATGCCAGACAAGGGCAAAAACATCAGTATGCGTCTTTATCGCCGTAGAAGGCTCCCCATCCACAGATAGCTCAAAGATGAGTCTTCTCCATGGGGAGCATTAGGGTATCAGTACATACCCAACGAATCAAGTCTCGCCACTCATCGCCAGCTTTGCAAGCGAAGGAGAAAAAATAATAAAATGATCAAAAGGTGAAACCAAGGATGAACAAAAAGAGAAATAGCAAATAAGGCAATCTAGCTAAAAATAAATATCAAAAAGAAGAGTGACAACTCACTCGGATCTCCGGGCCTCCAAGAAGGATCTCCAGGATCTGCACCTGCCACGAGATGCCGCCGCTGACTAATGTCCTCCTCCTACATCTGGGACAACATGGCATCCTACCATGAACTCATCCTCTCCACCTAGGTCCTAAGAAAGTAACTCCTCTAAGACTAGAGTCACCCTCTCGTGCTCTGCTCTACCCTCTCGGCCTGTAGGATCTCCTGAGTGTCATGCCACTCGGGATCACTATCCTCTTCCCCACCCAACTCACTAATCTCCATGTCCTCGGTCTCCTCCTATGTCTCTCCCCCTGTGAACTCCTCAAACTTGGATTCTATATCATTGGGATCATCACTAGTATGGGAAGGACCGGCGGCAATCCAAAGTAAAGGTTCTCGAGGAGCACCTACTCTCTCTCAAGCGCATACCACCCTCTTGGCTACAATAGGGACACCAGGAGTAACAATAGTCCAACCCCGGCCTCTAGGACCTCCCCTAGCCTCTTGAACTGATCTGAACACTGGCACCATTGGGGAAGAAGGTCAATGTAAGCAATGTTACTATCTCTACCTTCCCCATCTTGTCCACAAGCTACTTTGTAGTAGAGCACGAAATCAAAGTAAAGGTCTCCTCGCCCCACAACCTGCCATGGCCTAATAAGGTGTGGCCTCCATATCCTCAGTAGTCAGGGAAGCAACTAGTTGGTGGGGTGCTCTAAGCACCATCATCTCTGTCCATCTAGCTTCCCTCACGACCTCGGGAACCTCCACTTATATGCCTCTCCCATAAGGGATGATGCGCTCATAGACCCAACTCATAACTAAGGTCGGATGGCTCAGCGACTGTGCTGTAATCAAACCACCCTATATAAGTCATGATAGGTGGTCCCAAGTATATCAGCTCCCCAGGCATAAATCTTACCATGTGCCTCAATTTGTGTGATGATGGGGGCCTAGCAATAGAGAAAAGTATCCCCTCCCTTGTCTCTAATCAATCTCAAAGCAAGGATGCCCATAATGGCATGACGGATCGTAGGGATGGGCAGGGACGGGAATAGAATGGAGCTTCACCCCCTTCTTCGAACCAGTGGAGACAACTGCGTCTCCCACATAGGTGGCCCACTTAGTCACCTAAGCTCTAGATACAGGTTGTATCAAATGAAAGTCTCCTCCCAATAATCGGGACTCCCAAAATGTGGTAGACATCCTCTAGGGTGATAGTCCACTCACCCCTAACACCTAGAAATCGGAAGGTGTTCCAATCTGCATCCCAGTAAGAAAATAAGTCACATAGTATGTGACTGGTAGGTGCAACATGGGGGACCCGTGCGATCCTCAATATACCTACCCTCTGAAGAGTATCCTGCTCAGCTTGAGAGAGAGCATCTAACACTGCTGGAAGCCAATCACTCTCCCAATCTCAGCTCCATCTAATGTAATCTTCCTTCTTCTACAAAACACACAAAAACATGTAAAAAGAAGCAAGTTAGCATCAAGATTGCATTAGAAAAATCATTAAAGCAAGTAGGAATACTAGAAATGTAAAAATAAATTCAAAATAGTGTTGTTTTAACACTCTGTAGAGAAGCGCTACCCCAGAGCGGGTGGCGGTTCCGTAACCACCACCTTAAGAGGTGGCGGTCCTATAACCGCCACCTTTCGGGTGGCGGTCTTCTCCCACATTGACAAATGGGTCGCATGCGCTAAAAATGCTTTAAAATGCAAAATTTGACCATTTTAGCTAAAACAAAAGCCTACCCATTAGGCGCCCCTGCTTAAGAGACACATTTAAAACTAAAATTTCTAAAACTAACCCCACGAATTTTTTTCATCATTTTTACATTTTGGGTGCAAAAACATTAAATCAATAAGAACTAACAAGAGATCTCATGGTTCGAGGTTCTGCTCGTGGAGGCATGATCGCTATCTCGATACAAATGTTTCGACTATACTCTCGTTGAAAACCGTCACCGTGGGTCTCGAGCTCAAAACTATCAAATCGACACGTGCAAATGAATAGGAAAATAAGCTTGTTTTATATATATGTATATATATGTGGTGTTTCACTCATTTTGAATGCCCCTTTTGCAAGTTTAGAGTGGTGACGGAGGTAAGTCCTCATTTCATACTAATTTAGTATTTATTTTCGATTTGTTTTATCTATCTCGCACTTGATTCTTCTTTCCATTTTGCGGTGCGGAACTTGGATGGTGACATTTCGACACACGGGCATATCGGTATAATTTATAAGCTTTCCATTTTTGGACCACCATACTCGGACCCACCATTTTACACCTCTTCATGGTTAAAACACTTCTCTCGAGGGGGCAATATGTACGTACCCAAAATTGTAGGGTACTATACCACCGAATGATGTTACACATGCCCCAATGATGATACAGGTTACCTCGTAAGGTTTTCGAGATCCGAGAAGAAGATTTAAGTATATGTTAGCATCCCAAATGCTTTATCCAAGTTCCTTGTGCTTTGTTTTATCCTTCAACCCCCTTTTTCTAGCTTTTTTGACCTTCAATGATGAAACGCCGCCTAACAACAGGTGACGGTCCTATAACCACCACCCTACTCAGGGCCGTGGTCCTTCACACATTTTCTAACATGTTCTTTCGATCACGACTTGTGTAATTTTTCAACTTTCACCAGCTTTTCTCAACCGCCTTAGCTCGTATTAATGTTTTATGTTCCTTGGAATAGTGTTTCTTCATTGTTTAATGGTAAAAGAGTTCTAATAGGAATTACCTTTGGGTGAATGTGAAATCTATAAATAGCCAGCTTGTTTTCAAGAAAATGGCCCCTCAACTTCTCATTTCCATTGTTTATTCTTTCAATTTCTTGTTTAGAGCTCATTTTGTTTTCATGTTTGCATCCATGCTAGTTTTCCTTTGTTGTTGGAAGCCATTCGATCTTCTTGCTTCAGTCTTGTTCATTATTGTTCATACAAATTAGTTTAGAGCAGAGTAGTGTCATTTGTAGATTGAATCCATTAGAGTTGCAGGTTGTGTTCTTCATAGAAGGTAGATTCTAGAATCTCTCGGTACACTTGTGTTGTATTCCCACAATAAATCCTACTAGGAATTACATACGCCAAGCTCTGTCACTTGTGTTGTCCCTCTCCTACTCACATTATATTCGGTCTATATCCAAAGTTGTCATTGTTCAAAATACCTTTTCTATTGATGCTAGCATATACACACTCTTCTGGACTCACGTGAACATGAAGGAATGAGGAGATCATTCTGAGGGGACAAAATCATACACTACTAGATTCGCCACTGTTATGCAAATTCCAAGTTTTATCTGTCAAAGTTCTAGTTAAAACATATCAAATAGAGTAGTGAAATATTTCATTTCAGTTAAATTTCATTTTTGATATTGCTAGGGAAGCTGTGGGGATTGATAGTTTCGAGAAACTATGATTCATTCCTCACTTCTGAGGTAGGATCGAGAATCTTTCAATTAAGTTAATCAGCTATCTAGTTATTTAGGATAAACTCACAACTGCATAGGCAAGTAGCTACACTGGGCTACCTTGCTTGTTTTAATTTTGTTATTAGATTAGTTGTCATTTTCTGAATGTATTAGATTAGTTTCTCTTTCAATTCTATTTAAAATTCTATCAAAAATACAAAAATAGAGGAATCTATATATGTTGTAGATATTAGTTAGGATTATATTGATCTTGTATGACAATCACGGGACCTTGGGAGCCCAGGAATACGTTTTTGAGCTGATCATGCCTCAACCCAATCTTGTTGTAGCATTAACTGACATAGACAAAAATATCGAATTCGTGTCTTCCAAACAACAACAGACCTACGAAAAATCAGCACACAACTAAGAGGATTAAACATAGAAGATGACAAAGCACACACGTTCTGGTCAAATCAGCCAAATTATAGACTACCTTGATAGATATCTATATGACTATAGAAGGACCTGAAAGAGAGAAAACATTCGGTTGTGATCCACTAGTCCCACAACCAGATGTAGGAGACCTCCTTGTTGATATAGACACTAGCTTATGTATCCAAGTTTCCAGAACACCTGTTAGGTACTCGAGAAAATCGTGTAACTCTTAGTTCTAAACATAGAGGCCAAAAAGGCATATGACTACTGGATACTCGGAATCGGGGTTGACTCTTCATATGACCATAGGAGGTCCACAACAACCACAAACTTACGGTTGTGATCCATAGGTCCCACAACCCAATGGGCCTACAAATCAATCCAACGTTGATGCTGGTTTGCGAACATTAGTATTTAGGTCCTCTCCACTCCCACCAGACATTATCACACAATTATCATTATTAAACATAACAATAATCAAGCTAAAGATTTCTAGACTAGACCAGAAGAATCATCCATAAAACACCAAAAGATCCATTACACATTTAGCCATTCATTTTCATGACCTTGTCGGAGACATATACGAAGCATCCACAGGTCATCTTCCACGTATCCCACAACCCATAGATTGGATCACGACAGAGCTCGATATTGATTAGAGCCTTCAAGCAGCTATCCTCACCAAATGATCTATCACACCGGTTCAGGTTAGGAGGGCCTTCTTTGCCTTAGATTTGCAGATTCCATTATTGTGTGTTGAAGACATAAGATTACCTAACTAGCTTATTTGCATCCCGCATGTATTCCATCCCCACCGGCTGTCTCGACACGACCTTGAGAGGTCGGGTGTGAGGAAGAGTTACTTGTAGATTCTCATGCTCACATGTCACTTTTCTATCATACAGTATCCTATGCTAAATATAGAAGAATAGTTAGAATTATTACCAAGAATGATTCAAACCAGTAAAAATTACAATGTTAGTCTCTTTTAGTAAAATCTATCCTTAAATTGTCCTTCTTGGTCTTGAAACAAACATATTTGGATCACATATGGATTTATGCTTCTAGAATTGAATATGAAACCTCTCAAGCTCCCATAGAATCCTCTTAACACCCCATATGTGATCCTCAAATGTTAAGGTCCAACTCATTTTGTAACTCCCTATAGTCCACCCCTTGCATTTTGGCTATAAAACCCTTAACTAGGACATGAAATAGGAACTATCATGCATAAATTTAAATTTAGGTTACTTCAAAATGAAATTTATGGTGATGTAAACACCCACTATTCTCTTCATTTATTATTCCAAGTTTCAAGTTCAACCTCGTTATCTATCATGTACTTTATTTGTAAAAAGTTCTCCCCAAATTAGACTTCTCACTATTATTCTCAACCATCAACCCAACTGTCAAAAATTTCTACTAAGTTGCCCAATAGAATTTAGTAATTCTTCCTAAAACACTAAGAACACATCCTTATTGTTATTAGTGAAAATTTTAAGAAGAAAAGGAATTCATTTGATGCACCAAAACTCATTCCCTACATTTCCTTCACTGTGACTCATAGTTTGACCCGAGGAGAATAGTTTTGCAATATATTTTCATAAGGAATGATCTAAAGCTCTAAATTTTAGTTCAAATTCTATCTCCAAGGTATTCACAACATTTTTTTCCAGTTTCTTGTTTTCCTTCACTAATTTAATCTTTCTCCCCATTCACCAAGTTCATACTATGCATGTAAGGGTTTTTACTAGCAACTAGGATTTCCAATGAGATAATGAGTTTCCTTTAAAGTGGTTACGCTTAATATGGACTCCAATCATTAATGAATGTTCATACCTCTCTATCACACCTACGAATCTTGAAAGTGTGGGTAATTTGTGTTCATTTCAGTAGAAAACCCAACCATTTACTCACTTACCCAAACTCTTTCAACAAAGATTAAAAACTTTCAAAGAATGCTTTCTTTATACCCGTGTATATTCTTTAAATGTGAAGGTTTAAATATTTTCCAACCATTTTTAATTCCTTGTAATTCACTCTTTCCTTTCCTCTTGTAGAAGTTATGTATTGAACATTGACTATGCACTTAGAATGGTTAAATACAATGCTTGGAAAAAGGTATCTCCTTTAAAATAATCTCTCAAAACTCAAAATAATTCCCCCAAGTCAATATCTGAAAAATGCTGAAAACCTATAATCCCTTAAGATTCAAATCCAATCACAAATGCACTTCCTTGTCACAACTATATCGGTAATGTGAAATCCATACATTTCAGGATATATTCGAAGGCATATATATATATGTATATTACCTACAAGAATCGGTGTGGAAAACTCTAATGCTCGTCTAACTCTAGCTTACCTCTTCACATAACCCTTTTATCAAACACCATAACATTAACACTCAATAAATTCAAGAAATATGCAAAAACACATAAATAGACTCGGTTTTCCCTCATTACTTCTTCTTGAAACATCACAAACTTTGATTCTCATCCGGATGTAATGAGAATGAAAAATTTGCATTAGGATTTTTATACATTTTCTTTTTACTTTTCCACCGAATGGAGGTCTTCCACCTTCTTAATTACATGATTAAGTCTTAATACAAGGGGATTTTTGGTTGGAGACCTCATGACATAACTCTCTATCATTGAATTAAGGCTTCTAACTCATGGAAAGACCTAATATAACCCATTTTACCCCAATTTCATACTTGTTTCAATGTTCATAAGCTACAAGGACCCCTAAAACACCTATCACAAGCCAAAAATGGCCTTGAACTTCGAATTTGACTTTTTGGAGGGAAAACATAAAATTTAAAAAATTGAATGCCCAAGACCCAAATTAACATCCTAAGAGACTAAAAAAAAAAATTTATCCTACAAATTCACCTTCAAGCCAAATATTTAATGACCTCATGCCTTATTTTCAAAGTGGATATGATGCTCCTACATCATACTCTAAGGGTAAGAAGAATTTGAACTCCATTATTATTGTTTTTATTTTTTTCCAATTCCTATGCCTCCATCTTTGATTTGATTTTATCTTCATCTTAATTTTCTCTCCATGTACTACTTCCATTATATGCCTTACCTAGTCTTCATGGTTCTCATCATCTTCTTAAATGAGATCTGTTCTTTATAGGTTTCTTCTTCTTTCTTCATCAAATTTTCTTCTTGTTTGTCTTTGCCGCTTATTCTTTCTCTATCTTGGAACTGATTTACACCTCTTCTCCACATGCTTCCCCTTTATAGAAAACATTCTCTAAGGATGATATTTATTCTTGTAGTTTATCTAAGATTTTATAGACAAATACATTCTCTTTCTTACTTGTATTTACTTGTTCTTGCCTTATTCTCTGTTTGCTTTCCCCTTCCATATCAAGCTCATTCTTTGTACCTGCAATCACACATCTACACATGTTGTTAGATTCAAAAACTTGAGGATTATTTTGTCCCTCGAAGATTTTTCCTTCTTTCCATTTCTTCATTTTTTTCTTCCTTGAACTCTACTTCACACCAACTTCTTTTATCATATTCATCTTCCTCAAGAGAATCCTGCATTCTTCTATCACCGCTCCCTATTCACTTTTATCTTCTATCAGCACCATCTCTTTAATCACCTTAGTTTCTTTCTTAGTCACTCTCCTTTCCATTTGTCTCAATCTTATTTCTTCTTCTATTATCCTTGTCTTCAAATTATTTCTTTTCCTTTTCTCTGTAAGCCTCTTGACTAGCCACTTGGCTATCTTCCTTATTACTATCCTTGTCTCTCGTTTTTGTTCTTCATTCTCCTTTCTATGAGAACCATTAGTTGTGCTACATATTTATTTAATGTTGTAACCTCATGTTGAAGCCATACTTCCCTTTTATTCTTTCTTTCCTCTTTCATTATCTCGTCTCTCTACTCTTGTTCTCTCTTCTTGCACCTCATCAAATCTATCAATCCATGTACTACTTCTACTACTAGTTTCTCTTCCTCTTCACCATCTGTCAAACTAGATTCATGAGGCTTAATAGCCTTCAAATATCTTTCTCTACATATCTTCCTTTACTCCATCACCCTAACTATTCTTCTCTTATGCTCTTTTTCCTTTATCCTTTCTTTCACTTTCTTTATTCTAGCCTCTTCTCTTACTTCTATTGACTTATTCATCCATGGTTGCATCTTGTAACCATGGTCAAGAACTAGTTTCATTCTCTCTTCATCACTCATCTTTACCTATATTTTCCAATACACTCACACTGACCAAACATTTTTATCTTTAACAATAAAAATTCATTCAATCTAAAATCAATTCATAACAAAATTGATTCTTTGATACCAAATAGTGTAATCATAGATCACATTTACACACATCTCGTCATGTTAGGGAACTAATTTAATCACTTACTCTCAAAATTTTCTAAATTAAAGAACTTTATGATGCTAAATTAGCAAAAAAGTACATATTGGGTCCAATTAGTTTGAAATAACTCCACACTTTCTTTCATACTCCTCAAAACCCTATCATATGGACTATTATTATGGTTTTTAGGTAAGAAACAATCAACCCTTCTTTTATGCCAAACCAACCTTCATTTTCACTACTAGATTCCTTTACTCAAATTGAGACAACCTTAATATTTTAACTCATTCCAAGGCTTTACTCACCTTTTCTCTACTTCCAACACCTACATGCACTCTTCCCCATGTAATTAAAGCCTCCAACATTTCACTTTTCATCTACACCTAATTAGCTCACACCTTTCTCCATTTTCCCTTCAAGATCATAAACTAGACCTCTTATTTAATATCCAAATTTGGTATTTGAGTTATTTTATTCCCATGTTTGATAGGTATCCTACTCAAAATCTAGAATCATAGTTATAATTATTACCAATAATGATTCAAACCACTAAAAATTACAATGTTAGTCTCTTTTATCAAAATCTGCTTTTAAACTATCTTTCTTGGTCTTGAAACAAACATATTTGGATCACATATGGATTTATAATTCTAGAAGTGACTATGAAACCTCACAATATCCCATAGAATCCTCTTGACACCCCATATTTGATCCTCAAATTAAAAGTTCCAACTCATTTTTAACTCCCTATAGTCCACCCGTTGCATTTTGGCTACAAAACCGTTAACTAGGTCATGAGATAGGAACTGTGATGCATAAATTTAAATTTAGCTTACTTAAAAATGAAATGTATGGTGATTAAAGAACCCACTATGCTATTCATTTATTATTAAAAGTTTTAAGTTAAAACTCATTATCTACCATGTACTTTCTTTGTAAAAAGAGCTCCCAAATTAGCGTTCTCAATGTTATTCTAAGCCATAAAACATATTGTCGGAAATTTATACTAAGTTTCCCAATAGAATTTAGTGATTCTTCATAAAATACTTAGTACACATAATTATTGTAATTATTGCAAATTTTTATAAGAAAAGGAATTCATTTCATGTACCAAAATCATGCCTTCAATTCCTTCACCTGCGACTCACAATATGACCCGAGGAGAAACATTTTGCAATAAAATTTTCATAGGGAATGATCTAAAGCACTAAATTTTAATTAAAAAAGTTTCTCCAAGGGCTTCACACCATTCTTTTACAATTAACACATGTTCCTTGACTAATTTTAACTTTATCCCCTTCCATTGAGTTCATATCGTGCATGTAAGGGTTTAACCGCCAACTAGGGTTTCTAATGAGATAATGATTTTCCTTCAAGTGGTTATAGTTTCTATGGAATACAATCATTAATGCATGTTCATACCTTTGTACCTAACCTAAAAATATTGACATTGTGGGTGATTTGTGTTCATTACACTAGAAAACCCAACTGCTTTTACTCACTTACCCTAACTCTTGAAAAACGATTAACAACTTTCAAAGAATGCTTTCTTTATACATGTGTATATTTTTCAAATGTGAAGGTTCCAATATTTTCCAACTATTCTAAATGCCTCCAAATTCATGCTTTCCTTTCCTCTTGTAGCATTTATGTATTGAACATTGATTTGTGCACTCATAATGGTTAAATAAAGTGTTTGGAAATAAGGTATATCCTGTCAAATCATCTCTCAAACACTCAAAATAATTCCCCAATTCAGATACTATCTACAAAATGATAACAACATATAAACCCCTTAAGATTCAATTCCAATCACATATTCACTTCTTTTTCATTACTATATCAGAATTTTACAATCCATATATGTTAGTGATATATTCACAAGGCATATGTGTGTGTGTGTACATATATATACATATACATATACATATGTCTATTTATCTATGTGTGTGTATTAATTGCAAGAATCAATGTGGAAAAATCCAATTTTATTTCTAAATCTATATTATCTCTTCACACAACCCTTATATCAAACGTGTCGAGCATGAACACTCAATAAATTCAAGAAATATGCAAAAACACAAACATAGACTCAGTTTTCCTTCATTACTTCTTCTTGAAACATCACAACTTTGATTCTCATCCAGATGGAATGAGAATGAAATAGTTACACTAGGATTTTTGTAAGTTTTCTTTTCAGTTTTCCACCGAATAGAGGTCTTCCACCTTATAAATTACGTGATTAAATATTAATACAAGGGGATTTTTGGTTGCAAACCTAATGAAATAACTCTCTATCATTGAATTAAGGGTCCTAACTCATGGAAAGACCTAATATAACCCATTTTACCCCAATTTCATCCTTTTTACAATGTTTATAAGTTGCAAGGATGCCTATAACACCTATCACAATCCAAAAATGGCCTTCAAATTTGAATTTGACTTTTGGAGGGAAACCATAGAATTTAAAATTTTGAATGTCCAAGACCCAAACTAACAATCAAGAGACTCAAAAACACTTTTAATCCTAAAAATCCACCTTCAAGAAAAAAATTAATGACCTCACACCTTATTTGCAAAGTGGAGATGATGATCCCCATCAATGGAAATCTGGATGAGATGGTGCAAGTTGGGGAGTAGGAATGGGAGGGCAAGATGATGATGGTGTATAGTTCCCCCATTGAAAGGGTTTCCCAACACTGGATTGGTATGACTCCATTTATTCAATCCACGCTGTAATTTGAGGCATTATTTCAACAAAAATTGCAGCTCTTGTTGAGGGATGAGACAATTTGGTGTAAATCCTTTCCATGGGTAGGGTTTACTAAAACTAATCATGGTTACCTTCACTATGCATGTAATTATGGCTATTACCATTCTCATATCCATCTCTTGAATTCACCTCTATAAAATAACATCTTCCATAGACTTTCCATCATCACCTGCATAACCTTGTTCTTCATAAACATTTTGGTTAGGAAAATAACCATATGGGTCAATGTAGGGTGGGTTATGTGCATATTCTTCATAATGGGGCTCATAAAACTGATTTAGAGGAGGATTTTGAAATTTCAGGGATGGAGGGGACTAGTTTTGTTGCCGGAAATAATAATACCAAGAAGGAAATGAAGTCATAATTACACAACTTCATGAATGACAGAAAAATGGAAATATATGGAAGGAAAATTGATGGAAGTGGATGAAATGGAAGGAAAGAAACATCTACAACTTAGAAAAAGGGTTATTTGAATCAGTGGAGTCACTAAATATGCTTGAAATTTCATCCAAAGGCTAAGCTATCATGAAGAACATATCAAACATGATTAAATGAAGTGGTAAGTTACTTGAAACCTCTCCCACCAAGTGTGCCAAAACTGTTGGAGCTCAAAATTGCACCTTGGATTTGATCATGAATGACCAAAATTCTTGGGCAACATGGAACCATCTCTCATGTTTTGGGACCTACTACTTGACATGTACCTCTAGAGAAGGTTGGTTCCTCTACCTATTCCTAATTTTAAACTACTCCTATGAATTGAAATGAAACTATCTAACTCTACTCTAAAACTCCAAGGGACCAGGTGAGAAGGAGATGCATAAAACATAAATCCTAAAATAGAGAGGTGATAACACAAAGAAAAAAGGTGGAGACACACTCGGGTGAGTGGAAATTGAAAAATATGATGGAGTGGGAAGAATTGAGTTGCACAATCCAGAACAACACCTAATCCACCATATATATGGAGCACAACATATTTGAGACCTTGTAAAGAGATTAATTTTTTTACAAAATCTTACAAATATAAAGGGAGGCAATAAAAACTCAATATAACAATGCAAGGGAAAAATTATATCCACAAAATAATTGATTTTATTAACTCATGTATGCACAATCCATTACAAGAGAGGAGAAGAGGTAATGATCACCATGAAAGATATCCAAACGTTAGACCTATAATGCACAAGTGTTCTCGGAACCCATTTTTATAGAGTTTCATTACAATGAACATCCCCTTCTCAAAATGAGAATGTTATAATATATAAAATAATATGGAGAAGAGAGAGAGAAAGATAGAATCCCATATTTCCCCCTTCACCCATCAAAAACTAGAATTAATTAATCCAAAAAATGTTTGGTCAGCTTGCAATCCATTCCGTCATGTCCTTTAGCTTGTTGGAGAAGAAATTTTACCATACTTTGCATTTAATTCTAGTTGTTGGGAAACTAGAAGTGTGCTTTTGGTATTGGAATGTTTTTTACCTTTTTACCCGACTACCCTTTCCAAAATTAGTTTTTTTAGATTCCATGATGTCGTGGATCAAGAATATCTTTCCATAAAGTTTAATTTCTCAAAAACAAAGCACATGAGAGAAATATATGGCCATTCGGGTTTATGAAGTGTCATCATTGTTGCATTCCTTCCCTACGGGTTTGTGGGGTGGCATTTCTTCATTTCTTTGCTAAGGATTTAATTCGGCCTTTAATTCTCGGTAAACACGAGTATAAACTCTACACTACACTAGTTTATTATTCTCCTTTATCACGGGAATTTCGGACCACTTTTTCAGAGAACCAAAACCCAATTATTTACAATTGGCACGGGTTGTATTCCTGTAAATATCTCTTCATGTTATTCTTGGTTTATGGGTTCACAATGGGGTTTCAATTTTTAGTATCCCCACATTCCTCTTTTGTGTCCTACTTAGTGGTGTTTTGGGGATGCTTAGCTTCACGGTTCATGAGCTCACATTACTCCTTAGTAAGCGTGGGTAGAAATCCCGAGTTACTCTCCTTTCCCTTCTCTCGTAGGTTTTGGAAATGACTTTCCTTGAATCAAGGATTTTGTATTGCTTTTCTCATAATTCAACCCAACCATTACTTTTAAGTTATTTCCTTCATAAACCCACATAACTCCACCGTCCTTTTGCCTCTAACACTTATTTCACTAAATCTAGACATATTTCAATAAATCTGACTCTAATATTTGAAGTATTGGAAGAAATCGATCTCCGTTTTTGCATATATTGATTCCATTTTTGTCTACATTGGATTCCATTATTACTATTATTGAATTCCAATATTGTCATTATAGGACTAATTTTAGTTCCAATTTCACTATTATTGGATTCTAATCTCGCTATTATTGGATTCCAATATCGTTATTATTGGATTCCAATTTGGCTAATATTGGATTCCAATAGTGCAATAATTGGATTCAAATTTCACCACTACTGTAATCTAAATTATAAATCCTGATTTTTTCTATTTTAGTTTCACTATTTTAGGATTTCTATTTTGTTATTATTTGAATCACCCACATAAGCCAAGTGGATGCTATCCTACCTAATCCTTGCACCTCTATCTTACATATTTCTAGATGTTGATGGCTTACATGATAAAAACACATGCTAGGTGAAATAAGCCTAGCGGCGTTAAATTTCCATCTCCTTTACGGCCACTAAGTTACATTTTCCTTGTAGCCTCTAAGTTACATAAAAGGATGATAAGCCTAGTGGCCACTATATTACATAAGCATATAGGTTGTTAACTTACATAAGCCTAACAATTGCTAACATAGGCATATAGGTTGTTAACTTACATATTTCTAGTGGCCGCTAATTTACACAAGAGTAGATTCATTTAAGTGAAATAATCCTAGCAGATGGAAAGTTACACCATCCTATCGGTAACAAGTTTCATAAGCCTACCCACCGCTAAGCTACATAATCTTAGTGGCCACTAAGTTACATAAGCATAGGCACCACAAAGTTACATCAGCCCAGGGGTTAAATTTGACAACCAACTATGCATGTTAAACAATCTTTAGATGATGGTAAATCTACAATATTGGCCTTTAATAAATACAAAATAGTAATTATTTATATACTTCAATTTTATATTTATTTAATATTTTATGTATATTATATATTGATATAATTTTTATATAATACTATATAAAAATGATGGTGATATTGTAAATATGCAAGTTGTGTATGATAAAGTTAACTACATTTATGATTTTCCATTTTGTAAACCATAAAAATCAACAAAGAGTTAAGAATTACATTAAACAAGTTGTTTTGAGGAAATGGATTTGAAAATGTATTTCCATAGGCATTCAATTCCTTCGAGAAAATTAAATTAAAAATTACATAAGCATTGATCCCTCACAAGGGTATTAATTATTATTCTTGAATTTGTGCAAGGTATTGTTGGATAACTTCATGACCCCGATTCAATATTTTAATTTGATCTCCTTTACATATTTTTCTTGGAATCCATGCCCAGATAACATTTTCTATATCAATATCTGATGTGTACCTTGATTTTTATTTAAGCATCCTCGGTACCTTTCTTTTTCTATTTCCCTTTCTGCGGGTTCCCACTAGTGTACCCTTATCTTTTGAGTGTTTATGTGAACATCTTGTATTAGTTTTAGTTTTTCCTTGCCCATCCATATAGGTACATTATCATCACTGGTCTTACTAGTATCATCTACTCAACATTCACATCCACTACTAGGTTGAATTCCTCTCAAGGTCTATCAAAAATAGGCCCAACATATATATCCTTATTTGAAAGGACATTTTGACTATAATAGTTATCCATTTCAAGACATGGTGTACCCAATATCTAATCATACATTACACTATCCTAAATTATTTTTGGCAAAAAAATCTCTCCTCATCATGTTATAATTGACAAAGGGATTCTCTAGGGCACGTAGAACATTTTTCCAATATGTAATCTTCGAAACCTAGTATGCTTCTCCACCATCAGTTGAACTCTTTTCCCAGTGTGTGATGTATGCATGAATGCCTCTCTACATGTCTGCCATCTCTTTTAGTTATTTGAAGGGTGTCAATGGAGGATCCCCTTCAGGAAATAAATGTTTCTCATCCACTATTTTCCAGATCTTAATTAAGCGTGACCAATCGGACTCCATGATTTATGTTTTGAACTTCATGACAAGAATGATGTCTTTGACATAAAATTTAAACATATTTGGTTTGTTGATACCCATGATCTTTCGGTTACCATCTAGCAGGTGTGGTTATATAAATGCCTTAAAGTTGTAGACTTCCTCAATAAGGTATAGAGTGAATGTGCTTGAATCCTCTTCCCTTGTTTTGTAAGTGTCCATTATTTCTAACAAAGAGAATGTATCCAATTTGCACAAAGTTATTGTTAATCAATCGAATATCCCATGTATGTCTTCATGCATGTGACCTAATGGAAGGAAACTCACATACACTATGTTAAAAACCCTTCTAGATGTTAGCATGGATGAAAATGTAAACAATGTGTGATTTTTGTTGTCACTTGCAATATTATCTAGTTGCAAAGTAAATAATTGGTTGTTTTCTAAATGAACTTGAACATCTGATTACAACATTAGTTGTATGAGAGAACCTCATTTTTCTTTTTGCATTCCTTGCACTTGTCATATACATCATTTTGCAATAATGCATCATGTAATGGGTTTTTGACGCTCTTCTACTATATAACAAATCACCATACTGGTTTGTAAGTGGTTATTGTATCTTCCAGATACATAGTGCGAATGATGTTATTGTGAAGTTTGATCCTCGATAAATAAAAGGGAGACCAAAGTTCCCAAAACCCATTGTTTTTTTCCTCTCTGTGTTAGCATACTAGTCAAGGTGACGAGGAGATTAATATCATTTCTTATTAGTTTTGATTTTTTGACCATCCTTGGTTTCAAAGTTTTCATCTTGTCCATTTTTTCATGCACAATGCTCAAATAGTTATTAGGATTTTTTTGTGATTGCACTCTACTTTCATAGTAAGTTTCACGACAAATTTGAATGTAATTGTTGTGCCATTTTTGGTGTTGATCTATTTTTTCCACTGCTTTTAGACATGAGATCACTACACGTTTTTTTCTTAAACTCGTGTCTTCATCACATTTGGTGAAGAATTTTTCTCGTGATTGAAACATGGGAGAAATGTTCTTGCCATATTTTTCTCGAGATCTAATCTGTGACATTAGGGAAGGTCCAATAGTGAAAGGCCCTCATTACACTTTTGTAGTATGTAAGCAAAATTATAACATGTAGGAAACATTCTCATTGTTACTTTAGTACCATCTTGTCCCACTTAATGAGACATGAGTGGGGATATAAAAAAATTATTCTCTAACCTTTTGGAGATCAATGCAATAGTTGCGATAGTGTTTGGCATTTGTTTTTATTTTCCTATATTTCTATTTACTACCCTCCTCTCGCCATTAATCGAAGATTGTTTGTATCTGTAATATGTTATTTTCAGGATTCCATGACATCTGTACCATGCATTCTAACATACATTCCTTCCACATAACTTTAATTTATCTATAGTATGTTCAAAAGTTTGACCTTGATCACAACTACTAGCATTTGTGGTGAATGTATTAAGTAAAAATTTTTCATGGTAGGTTCATTCATACCTAGAGTTAAATTCCAACTATGATTGAAAGCTCTTAGAGGTATATATGAGAGACATCCTTCCTTACAACAAGGTTTTTCTCAACTTCAGAAAATAATTGTTCTCTTGATTTTTCATCATTTTCCCTTGCCTTTGGTGAACTAGATGGAGTAGAATTTACCTTTTGGCATTTGCATGTTTTGTAAGGTCTTTTAATCAA
The DNA here is from genome assembly GCA_018340775.1 of Taxus wallichiana var. yunnanensis. Lineage (NCBI taxonomy): Eukaryota > Viridiplantae > Streptophyta > Pinopsida > Cupressales > Taxaceae > Taxus > Taxus wallichiana. Next base: position 606,507,602 of record CM031244.1, read on the forward strand.
GTTTTCATTACTAATACATATGGAGGATCCATTTGAATTTGGGTATACTAGTTGAGGCAATGGATATTCAAATGCACTCCAAATTTTTACCAGAAAAATCTTCTTGAATTTATTTTTGCATTACTTCCATAATCGAACCATCTTGATGGGCCAACTGTCTCATAGGCCATTGGATGAGAGATCCTTTGGATATGGAGAAACCCTTGCAAAGAGGCATAATTAATTTATCAACATGCACCAAAAATGTATTTTCAACTAATTTATTAAAGTACACCATGTATCCTTCAAATACATTTGTAATTGTTTCTTCAGTAATAAATTTATGTTCCTTCGAACAAAAACCTATCAAATTGGCAGTAACCCCCTTGAAATTCAAATTGAATTTAGTATTTGATGTGGTGGTTTTTTCTTGGAGTTCAGAATTTCCATTCACACAAAGTGTAGTTCTTATTTCTATATAAACTAGGTTTTTGATTTTCTCGAGAAACTTTTCTATTGCGTTGTAGAATTGGATAACAATCATTACATGTAGTTATAATATTCTCCACAAAAACACAAAACTATGTGGATCCCAACACTACTCCTAAAATCACATGTTGTTCTTATACCAGGGATATAAACCCTTCAGCTATGTCACCTTCTTTCTAAGGAAACTTATGTTTTAGCACCACGTAGGTTGTAGCAAATTCATTCATGTCTTTAGGATTTTTGAAAGAATGGCTATCATTATTAGAATTCAAAAACTCATCCTCATTAAATATATCCTTTGATTCACTTCTCGTGATGTTTTAAATTTCATGACCCCCACATGGGAAACATTTAAAATCACATGCTTGATCATTTGCTTCCTTTCCCATGTAATTAAGTATCCCTTATTTTCAATTTTTCTAGGGTTTCAAAATCATTAATTGTGTATGGAAATCTCACTCTATCATTGAATACAATTATTATTGTGACAACAAATATGGTATACCCCACATCTCTATAATGGAGTATATCTTTAAATGGGTAGACTAGTCCCTCTGCAACTTTCACACCTTTGGATAAAAATCCACATGTGCTCCATCTTCGAAACAAAGTTCATTTTCAATCGTATCGATGAATACAAAGAAAATTATTACTAAGGACACTTAAATATTTAATATTAGTATGGAGAATTGAAATCACAATGAGAAAATAAAAATATACATCTTATATGAACATATTAAAAACCTCATTTAATCCAAATATTTAAACATATAAAAAAATTGTATTACACCCTTAGATCTCATTATTGTGTGTATACTTTTATCCATAAAACACACAAAGGTAGGGAAGTAGCCAATGATCATGAATCTTAATGTCGGAGGTTGTTATAGTTACTTAACTATCATATTGTTTTTGTAAAATACCCTTTACAAGATTAAGATTTTTAAAATGCACACATCTTCTTTTGTGCAATTAAATTTTATTGAAAAAGTATTTCTAACGGATTTAAAATAGGTATTTTATAGTACAAATAAAATTAATATTGGCCATTTCTTGTGAATAAAATCACCTTTTGGGAAGCCAATGTGTCACCTTTATATTGGCTTATTTATAAATATGACTTGATTTTACTTGTGTTATTAGCTACCTTTTTCTAAATTTTTAGTATAAAATTTATAAATGTTGAATTCTATTTTTACAACTAGTGGTACCATACTTCACATTACCACTCACAAATATTGGCTTCTTTCCCTATGGCTTTCAAAAATTTATAGCCTAGTGGTTGATGTGATGTATTTTTTTCTTACATGCTAAAATTCAAATATTGATTAGAATGGGAGGCCAAGAGTTGGTAATCACACTTCAATGTGTGAGTGAGCACAATTCCACATTTGAAAACTTGCACTTAGACCTGACAAAGGTGATATCTCATTGTAGTGTGAGAGATTCGTGGCCTTGTAAATCTGTGAAGTGTGATTGCTCGCATGATGAGGTACGATCACTCACACGTCGAAGTGCAATCCCTCGCACATCGAAGTGTGATCCCTCACACATCAAAGCGTGATCCTCACATGCAAAATTAAGAGCATTTTCAAGACTAAGTGTGAGCATTCATAGTTTGGATTAGCGATCATTTGCATATCAAAGGATATATTTTCACTTGCCATTCTAGTCAAAAATTGTCTACACAGAGCGGCCTTTTGGACTTAAATTTAGGGCCATTAATATTGTGTCAAAATAAATTGTTCATGTATTTAATTCTCTAATTGTATAGAGTTCAAGTTTAGTCTTTATTTGATTAACGATGGTGGTGTATGCTTTTATTCAATTTTGTGTATTAATTGTTTCTAAGATTTTTATATCTTACGTGATCTTTTAACAATATAAGTTTATTTTTTAATAATTATATATAATATTAAGTAGAAGTAACCCATGCTACGTAGTTTTTATAAATAATTGTCAATATTAAAGACTTAATTTCAATTATATATATGTATGTCAAATTTAAGTTTCAAACAATGTCGAATTTTGGTGTTCATACATTAAAAATTATGTTATAAAAATGTTACCTTAATTATTTACAATAGGAATTACACTTTTTGTAAGGTCAAATGTTACCTAATTAATATTGCGCTTCCCTAAACATTAAATCACCATTAAACCATATATTGTGAAATCCACCACTTGAGAGTATATTTTTATTTTTCCATACTACATTTAATGTTAAGTGGTACAATATTAAATTTCAGTCCACAAAAACTATGTTAACATCTCAGTTTAATGTAATAAAATGGAAAACTATATATACTCATTTTGAAGGTGACAACACCAAAACAAAGAGTACATATACAAATGGGGGAAGAACAGAGTTACGAAAATTAAAAGAGGTAAATCATTGTTATATTATTTTGAAGAATTTCATTCTATACACCCATTTCATAGTGATTGTAAATATTGCATTTGTTAGTAGGTAATCAACCAATTTTCAATGTTTCTCCACATGTTTTGACTATGTGAATTTACTGAGCATAGGACCCTTATATATTTATTAATAGAAAATGAAAAATGAAATTAAATTTAGATAAAAGATGGAGTACGTAAATTGTTTCATTTGTGAATGTTTATAGTAACTAATATTCTCCTCAGAATGGAAATGTCAAAAAATGAGGTAGAAACTATTAACAAAGAGTTACATCAGTTAAATAAGAAAAAGGGGAAAAGAAAGATGAATGAGGATGCGGGTTTGGCACAAATCAGACTGATGAAATATACAAAAAATTGAACTCCCTGGATAATAGACTGGGGAGGTCTAAGGATAGACACGATCACAATATGGCCATCTTCAAAGCTATAAGTGAGTTTCTTGATCAATAGGTTAGAAGCATCACAATGTTGAGTGGAGTCCCTGAGGATATTTGGGGTACAAAAAGGAAATAAATTAGGTCATCTCGTAGCTGAATGTAAATGATCCAACACATATCACCACTCTGCACTTTTTACCTCCCTGTAGATGATCAAATCAAGGATTGATAGGGCTTCAAGAAATAATACCTCTTGGGCAGGCTAGATGAGTTCAAGTTGTTTTGTTTCTGAAAGTATGTTGTTTTTATGCTATTTAGTTGCAGTTATATCCATGTCTTGCTTTTTATTAGTAGCTTCTCTTTTGACTATTGTTGGGCTTATTATAATATCTGGATTCAAATCCTTTTTTCTACTTTTTCATGTTGATCTAGTTGTTGAGCCTTTTTTGTAATAGGGTATAGTCCCTTCAAAACTATTTTCCTTTAGTAAAAAAATTATAGAACATGGAAATATCACTATTTTCCTTTTTTCATGTTTTGAATCCCAAGTTTTCAAATCAACTCCAAGAAATTATGTAGACAACATGGTTTTTTCAACACAACCAAGAAACTATCGTGTAAAGTACTTATGTGTGCAAAAATTAGATGGAAACAATGTATAAAATTTGTAAGAGAATACAAGTGACACACATAAATTGGTTCCTTGTATACCACATTCACAAATCGATCTAAATTCTCCATATATTGTTGATGATTCAAAATTAGAAGAAACATTTTTAATAACCCATGCTTACGAAAGAGATAGAAATAATGAGGAGCTGATGAAAAAGAATACATAGAAGAATTGTGGTCAAAATATGACGTGAAAACATTTATTTAAAAATATGAAGCGGTTTATGAACATTTAAACCATGGAAAAATCATTAAAAACATTGGGATAATATAATGATTCTTTAAATCAAGTTTGAGGAAAATAATTCACTAGGGTGCAACGCAAATAAAAGCTAAAAAGTTTGAAGAAAACCCTCAAGAAAGAGAAACAATTGGAAAAAAAAATTGGCAACACATTCGACATGGAATTTCTACGAAGATATGGATTACATTACTTAGAAAACACACAAGGTTGTTGGTTTTAATGGAAAAGATAGGGTTAATATAACAACTTATACTTCTGAAAAGGTATGAGAGGGAAACTAAAAATCCCTTCTATCAACATTGAAAATTTAGAAGAAGAAAAAATAGAAACCCCTTTGAATAAAAATGGAATTGAGAGCAAAGTTATGAAGAGAAAAAGAAACTCTTATGGAGATTTGAAAGAGGTAATAAAAATAGCATGCATCTATTCATTAAAAATTATTTAAAATTTAGCAGGGAGGCTTCAACTTGAGCATGAAAGAATGCAACAAGAGAGAAAGCTAATGGAGAAATTATTAGATGCACAACTTCAAGTTGAAAGCCTTTTTACCAAGGTAAATTATAGTTTTTAAACCATAATAATCTAGTATTGCATCATTCATTCCATTATAAAATATGGTATACATTGTGTAAGAGAAAAGATAATACATTTGAGTTAGCTAATATTTCTCAATTTTGAATTCTTCCTTTTTATTTCAGCACAATTCCAATTATCAACATCATGTGCGCCACCAAGATCATTGACACACACATCCAAAGATACTATTTGTGTAACAAAACAATTTAAAAATGATGTCAATAAACATGTATATTTGTTTTGAGGACAATATGATAATTCAATATGTGATACATCATTTGAACCACATATCATTGGTAGTATAGTAAAAGTATGGAATACTTATATGCTCTCTATGTAATTTATAGATGATAATAATTCCAATGAGAATGGTGTTCTATTGTTGATAATGTTGATAATTTTGATAATATTTGTGTGTGGCATATATGGTTAATATTTACGTGTGCCATTAAATAAAACAATGTAAAGTTCATGCGATATTCAAAATATGATAATTCAATATGTGAGACATCAATTGAACTACATATCATTGGTATTATAGTCAAAGTATGGAATACTTATATACTCACTATGTAATTTAAATATGATAATATTGACAATGAGCATGGTGCTTTTTGATGATATTGTTGTTAATATTGATAATTTTTACACGTGGCATTTATGGTTAATATTATGGTTCCCCTAAAATTAATTGGCCATTATCCAAACAAAGTAAAGTTCGCGTGATATTAAGAATATGTCTGTAGAATCTAAAATTAGGTCACACTCCCCTTTGGTCCCTTATCAAATAAGCACCCTTCTTCACATTCACCTAGCCATGGCCCCCTTCACCCCACTAATATTAATTAAAATTAATATAATTAAATTAATTCATTATCCTCACCATATTTATTATTTAAATATCTTAATTTGGATAATATCCACACATACACCTCACTTAGACACCTCACCAAGCCAACTCACCATAAGACCTATTCTTAGTAAGTTGCCATAACTAACTAAGACTTACCCAAACCCTAAATATCAATTCCTACATTCTCTCTAACCACATTCTCGCATGCTTACAAGAAGCTCCCAGTCTAATCCGCGGGTTAACAACATGAGATTCGAGAAAATCAAGAGGATCTCCCTAGTTTAGTAAACCTAGGAAATCCCACCTTGACCGACGCTGGTTACCCCTAACCGTTGCCAATTAAGCAGAAACTGTCATCGGTCACCTTTTAACCCCCAAAACAACCTTATTGTTGGTGAACATTAGCACATCCCTGAGAGATATCAAATCTTCTGAGAGTAAATTTCAGCGAGAACACGTATACAAGGAAGGAGATCAAGCATTTCTTCTACACATCCATCCAACACTCACCCCAGTAATGATCTGATCTAACCAAGCAAAATGAATTCCCATGTAGCCCATACAGAAGCTCTCCTATGATTGGTGATCACCCGTAGCCTTTGACCTCTTACCATCACCTCCATTCCTCATTCACAGGTGTGTAAGACTAGAATCTGAGTAAGTAAAATGTTATACTTCTCTGGTTCATTTCATTTCATCATTTTACTATCACCCTTTGTTTACCTAACCAGCCATTGATGTCCTTCAATACTAACCCCTCCATATACTCATTAAAACCTCACCAAATTCCACCCAAACCACCCAATACCTCATTCCAACCAACCAAAATTCCTTTGTGCAATCAAAAGGAGACCTAAAACTCATTCTATGGCATTCCCATTTTTCCACAAGAATCGTCACCTTTGTTATACCCAACCGCCGTCGGTCACCCTTAATCGGCATCAATCTCTATTTACCTATACAACTTAGAACAAGTGACCTATCCACCTAATTCCACATCACTCTTTATTCACTTGTGATCTTCCCGAGACCTCTGCGACTGCGAGAGACCTAGAACTAGTTACCTAACCTTTGGATCTTATTTTAACTTAGCCTGTTAGATTAGACCTTTCTTATTGTATTTTGGATGAGATACCCAAATCATTTCAACTACGATAGGATTTACTTTATTTCCCGCATTAAATTGTCTTAAACAGTGGACTGAAAACCGTCTAGGAAGTATCACACTTCCCGGATCTAGCACACGCTAGGTAGTTCACTACACATATTGTTTAATTCTTTCTGGTGGTCTTGTTTTTCATTACAGGTAGTTCCTCCTAGCCAAAAGGAAGCTCTCACATTCAGCTATGGATTCAGAAGTCATATGCACACAACAACCCAACAACTAACATTTAAACAGTATTCCTCCTATGCCTATTACCATATTTGTTTCATCAATATATCAAAGAAATGCCTACGAATTAGGTGAAACATTTTGCACGCAAAGTTGGTGGGACCCATCTAGGGTTCCTTGCATTTTATTCATTCCTAGGAAAAGTTGTGTGTTTGTTTCCCTTCTGAAAAGCATACACATTAATTTTCTTCCTTGGTAACCTACCTTTTCTTTCTATTTGCTCTAAAAGAAACATTTCTTTTGGTGTATTTAAAAAGAACCATTTCTTCATGTTTTCTGCATTGTAGTGAAAGAGCATCCCTCTTCCTCTTCATCTTTTTGTGTCATCCAACTTCACACTTCGATTTGGGCTTAAAAATAAGTGCATTGCATTCTGATTTATCGCATTAGCTCACATTAATTGAGGGAAACCTATATGCTGGAAGTCATGACCAGCTGATGGTTGATAAATGAACCATAGAAAGCACATCTCTCTCTCTTTGAGTCTTTCCAAATGCACAAATTCAAAACAAATACATATTCTTAAACAACATATTTCCTAGGAATGCCTATCAATGATCACACTAATATGAGGATTGGCAGGTACTCCCCAGCTCGCTGCTCTGTCAAGTCATACTTTAGAGTGAAGCCCGCCCCCACCATAACATACATGGAACCTCACATTTTAGATCTCCTTCTTCGTAGGAAGCCATCCTCACCAAAAAACTCTATTTCATAGTTCATGTGTCAGTCCTTAAATAGCATAAGCTAAAAAAACATAATAGAAAAGGCACTCCTAGGATTACATTTTTCTTAGTGTTTCTGCTTGGCTTGCATTTTAAGGTGAGAGATCACATTCTTTATTTTTCTTGTTCATCCTTGCAAGATCCTCATCACATCTTGGTGTATTCTAGCTTCACCTAAGTGTGCCTGGACCATATTATCATCATTCTTAGAATTTTGGGTCTGATTCCACATCATATTTTAATTCACAACCACTATTCTTTCATCACTATTTCAATTTCATAGTGGATCGTGTTCGGTCCGAAATGACCATTGTCGATTACCCTCATTGTCATCGGTTATACCCAACCGACGTTGGTTCTAGGTCCTTTTGTTAACCTACCCAAAAGGACATTTTATTCATCTTCTTCCACTTTTCACAGTCTTTGTCACTGCCATCATTCCCATTGACGTTGTAAGACTCATCATATTTGGCATACTTGTCAGATTTGACCTTATACCTTGTTTTTCACTCACTGTCCATTTTCTCACAGATGGCCGTGATGGTTACCCCTAGCCGGCGTCGCTTTCCTAACCAAATCATTAGCTTGATTTACTTTCCAACCAACATTTGGTACCTAATACACTTTTTACCACCAGATTCACCTATTCTTGTTGTTTTCCTATGTCATTTACAGAGAAGCAACCCTACCGATCGATCAAGATTGGTTCACATGGTGTTGACCAAAGAAAAGCAATCACACTTGTATTTCATGCTAATTGTCAACCACTCCCTACCTAGTCCTTCACCACCTTACATTTTATCACCAGCCATGGATCCCATCCATCCTATCACTATCACTATCGGAGATGAGGAGTTTTCATGACTCCTTGACCAAAACTATGCCACCTTGTAGTTATACCTTTCCCACTCATCCACTCGAGATGCCTTGGGTCGAGGTTGATATATGGCATGCCCATATCTATCCCCTGAATCTTTCTCCCACTACCGCATCGGCCCCACTTGGCTCTATGTTGACCACATCTACCTTACCCCAATCATTTCGCAGCTAGGTCCTACACCCGCTATGAATGTTGTGTCTGCCACATCCACCATACCCTGAAAAACTACCCAAAATGTAACCTCATCCGCCCCTAATGTCTCGCACATACCCGTAGCTACACTACCACTTCTGGTGTTGGTGACCCCTACCCCTTTTCAGAACGTGGTACTTTTTATTCCATAATTATTAGCCCCCATTTCCATAAGGGTCACCATGACCCTTCCACCTCCATATACATACTATCAGCTACCTCCTGTTTCATCTATTATTCACTTTGGGTACGTACCCCCTATTTCACTACCTTCTTCTCAATCAACCTACATGGCAACACCATACACTGGAGTGCCACCCTCGTTATATGCCCAAAACCAACCCTCTCATGCTATAGGAGGCCCCCAATCATTGCAACCTACCAACAACCTAATCAAATTGATGTTGGACAAGATGCAGACATTGGAGGCATTGGTTTCTAGCTCTCGCAACACTCTCACCTACAACGAGATTTGCAATAAACCCATCCACCCATCCATTCCTATTCGTCCATACCTGTGCATTGGGAGATGCCTAAATTCAATTGTTTCAATAGCAAGGAAGACCTGTAACAACATTTGTGGTCTTTCAAACACCGGTGTTTTTTATTAAGGATAAATAGTTTTGAATGGATCTGCACTTGTGTACAAAAAAGGCTAAAAAACCTAGATAATGTAAGGAGAAAACCAACCAAGAAAGGCTAAATGCCTTAAACATGGAGGCTCAATAGCTAGATACATCAGTAGAAAGAGAACAAAATGATCAATCTAGACAGTGATCTGAAGAAGAACATAAGGGCCAAAAAACAACAAAAAGGGATCCAAAACAGGGCATCCCAGCAAGAAAACAACATCAAAACTACCGAAAAACAACACCATCATAGCAACAAAGTAGCATCTGGGCACCGTATCACTTGACTGCCCTGTCAATATTGACCTTAATTTTCTAGAGAGAGATGAAGAGTGCAATGGCCATGGCATGAGAAGGATCGTTCATGTCTGCCTTAGCAAGTGCAAGGTCATGGGTCTCGTTGGAATCCCAAATGTTTTCAGGAATGTCGCTAAGGCTGCACACACTCTTCACATGTTATTCCATAAAATTATAGACACCTTTCGAGCAAAGAGGACGTAATCACGATGCCCTTGGCATTTCCTAGCCTAGCAAAAATGGGTGTTACCTAATCACTCATGATGATGCTTTCTTTATTGAGGACCTTCCCCATGTCTCTGATTGGTCCTACGTTAGATTGGTATAGTGGGTTACCTAAACACTCTATATTTTCATTTAATTAGGTAGCCCAAGCATTCTTGGATCACTTCTCCATCAATATCATCAAGAAGGTTACTATGACTGACCTATACTCCACGTGTCGGTGATGAGGATGAATCTATCAAAGATTTCATCTCTCGCTGGTGTAGCTTGATCAATCAACTCACCTTCCAACTGCCTCAAACAGAACTCATCGAGCTCTTCACACGAGCTTGTGCTAGACATATCTCACTGACCTTGTAGGTCCAAACCTTCCAAACATTCGATGAATCATTCACTATGGCACGAAAGTTAGAGATTCGGGCCATCGCAGAGAAAAAAATCCAATTACGCAATAAGAATTCGACATTCAAGTCAAATGATACCTCTTCTTCTTCCAAACCATAAAAAATTATTCAAAGGCCAAGGGCATCGCTAACACAATGGTACTCAAGGTAGCCCGGATCATCCATCAAATCAAGATAAACCCTCATCTAATCTCTCGCCCTTCCGAATTTTCAATTAAGATGAGAACAATGGAAATACACCCCATTGAGGAACCTAAATCTTTTGTCTTAGAAAAGCTTATCAAATCCAGAGCCATCACCCTTCCACCTATAAAACCACACATTAGTTTTGACCACATCACCCCATGCCCACATGATATAAAGAACATGACTTCAGTAACTATCATTGAGTAAAGGGTCATAGTGACGGAAATTGCATCACTTTCAAAACATTTTCCAAGAAATGCTCGAGAAAGGGAGTTTACTCGTGGATAATCCTAACGCACCTGCCAAAAACCTACACATCTTTAAGAAACCATTTCCCAACCATGCCTCTTCATCTCGATCAAACCAAGGTGATACCTCAACTCATGATACCCATAACCGCGAGGTTCACGCTATTTTTAAGGACATACTGTCACCTCCCAATTACCCCATATTCCTTCCATAGAGGAGATTCTAGCTCAAGTCCTCCTTCTACATCCGAACCAACCTCCCCTGTTCCTTAACCAATGAGGAACACTGCACACCTCCTTCCTCACCTATGGAGGATCCTTCTACTAACATCAAGACAATTTACCCTTTGGCTTCTCCACTTAGAGAACCGATGCTCATAGTACTTCTTCAGGTCCATGGAAGATACTTATTTACTTCCTCCACCCACATAGGAGCACCCATCATCTCTACCCCCTGCAGAGGAGCTCCCACTATCTCATCCACCTATAGAGGATCTCCCATCATCTCCTCCACCTATCATAGACCCAGGTTGAGATACCTTTGCCTCTTGGTGAGCTTCTCCATCAGCTACCAAGACCTGCAGAACTAATTTTGGCTCTCTTACCCACGGAAGTTGAAGCTAGCCAATTCCTCATCTCTAAGACACATTTTACGGGAATTTCCATTAGGTCCTCATCAACTCCACCTACGGATGTGCCATTCTCATGCTTAGCTCGCCGCTTAGATCACGTGGATAGAACCTTATTATGGAGGCGTCTTTTGCTTCCCGGTATGAACACATATGCAGATGTCACTTGGCACGATACTTCTACTATCTCGCCCAAAAGTATTCGACCAATCGAACCGAATACAACCACCTCTATCACCATTCCTTCCATGACACCCATCATAACTCAACATACACTCTTACCCATAACCTAAAATACATCTAAATCCAAACCCATGCCTACAACATTTACCTCGACTAAACATATTACCACCTTAGGGTCACCCCAACCACCACCTTACTCATCCACCTATCAAAGTAAATTTAGGTACATCCTCCAAATTCAACACCACACCTACTTTGGCACCTAAATAAAAGAACCAAACCCATTGACCTCATACCCGGCTGCACCAACCACACTGCACTGTCCCATCTATCTTAAGACCTCGACTTGCCAACATGTTCAAGCAACTTTCACCCATAAATAAACCAAAAACACAACAACCCATTCCTTTCTCACAAACGTTCAACCTACCCAGGTGCCCAACATGACTTACACCCACACCCATAACATCTATACCACCCATTCCTCCAATACCTTTAGCAATTCCTTCACTACCCAACACACTTCAATCTTTGTCCCTTACACCTCTTGCATGACCCACATCCTCTACCTTCATAGCACCTTCGTTATCCCCATGGGTAACTCATCCTCTTCCCCAATCTATCTTTCCTTCTAGACCTCATACACCCATATCACCTTTACCCAAGAAGGTGCAACCCAAAGACAAAACTTTGTTACCCCACAATAAGGTAATCAAAACAACCACACACCCTCCCGCCAATTCATCCACCATACCCCTACCCGAATGCAGACCACGACCAACGCCCAAGACCATGCCAAGCACCCAAAATCATGACTCGACCTACTCCCCCTCCTACAAGGACCATTCCTCAACAATCAACTACACCTACACCCAAACCCACTTTTACTTCCCATTGCGATCCACTAGCAGGGTCTTATGCCAAAATTTTAACCAACCTCCTTGAGACTTCTATCATCACATTACCACCACTCAGACCTTATGATCCTCTCAAACCCAAGCCAAAAGGGTTTGATGATACTAAAATTTGTGCCTACCATCATGTGCCAGGGCACGATGTGGAAAACTGCAAGGCCTTGAAAACCATCCTTATCTAGTTGTGTCCTCTAGAAGTCAACTTTGACGATGACGACCTTCTCGACAAGAACCCTACTTCATCGACACCCATTCCCACACTGCCCACTCAATAACCATGACCTCCACCCTCACAGCTCCTAGAGCCACCGTCAAGATTTGAAATTAACATGGTTCCCATCAAAGAACTTTCTGCACCATCACCTAAATGTCATTGTGCTCAGGTACTTCATAAGGATTATCTCCTCCAAAGAGGTTTTTTCCTGTCATGTCATTATACCACTCATCCTATACCTTATCCATTTCATGCCTCCTCTTAAATCAACATGTTACACATCACACCATACTCAAACAACTACACCAATCCCCCTCAAAATGTCCTTATATGACCTCACCCAAACCTCGTAATCCCATCATCAAGCTCTCATGGAGGTTCTTCAATCTATTGAGGTTTTACCCAATGACCCTACACCCGTAGCCTCCATTATCACACTCCATCATGTAGCCTTTCTTACCAAATTACCACCTTCATCTTCACCCCATCCTACTCACCAAGTAGCACCGCTTTAGCTTCTTAGAGGAAGAGATCGCACCACACCAAACTAATGACTCAGACCCAACCCTCTTCATCTCTCGTCCCACATCGATTACATATGGGTACGTCATGTGATGATTGATGGGGGTGCTAGCATTAACATCATTTCATCCCATGCATTCACTCAAATGCACATACCTAACAATTACATGCAAAAACATCCTGTCATGTTATGTTCATTCAATGACACTATCACCTCTACACTAGGCACCGTCATCCTCCACACTTCAATGGCCCCCTACACTATTCTAGAACTATTCTACATCTTGGAGGGGGAATTCCAATATAACCTGTTGCTTAGTAGACCCTGGATTCATGTCATGGGTTACATTCCTTCCACTTTACATCGTTGTGTAAAGTTTGAACATGAAGGACACACCTATACCATTCCATCTCGACCCATCACCTTTTAAACATGTAACATGCTTTATCTTGACCCAATGATGTGCTCATACCTATTAATCCATCTACCTCCGCAACCACTACTTCTTCACCTACACCTCCACTTACCAATAAAGCCACTAATTCAACCGCACATACCTCACCTATCCCTACCGCTGCCCCAACCTCCATGTCCGACCCATTAGCTTCCTAATCTGTTAACTCTACCTCCGCATCGACCCTTGACATTTCATTCATTCCAGCTACCTACCTACCAACCACCGATCCCATGGAAGGTATTTTTCAATGCGTCACTTTGGGGAAATCGCCATATAGTGTCAATACATTCCTTACTCCACAAGATTATGGAAGTCTTCACCAACACCCACGTTATGATCATCGTATAGGAGAATGTCTCTGTATGGTCCTCCTCACCTTCGTACTAGTCTCACCTATGGGGACTTGATACTACCACTTACAAACCCAAACCATCATCACAAACTCGCCTATTTTTCCACCGACTTCCAATCATTTACCAATCACCATTTTACCCACACCTTCCTACACCGATGTGTGTGGAAGGGTTTCGATTTTGGATTTTATGAACAAGGCCGCCATACTTTTATTCCATGTACCACTGCAAACATAACGACCATCGTGGTATCGGTTTTCCTAAACCACCTACCAAACATGCCCGCATTGAACTCATTAAGGACACTAGACCTTCTCCACCTTCTTCACCCACTTCACCGTCATCACCACCCTCACCGGCGAGTCGATGGATCCTAAATCTATCCCTCCTAACTATTTTTTCATAAACACCATTTCCTTGGGGTCTCGACTTATCAATGTGAGGGCAAGGCCCCTTCCACTCTTCCCTTCCTATATCCTGACATGATCGATGATGATATAGCTTCAATTAATGTCATTTAATGTCGGGATGATGAATCTATACTCACCTACCTTGGTGCAGAAGACTCATATATTCATTGGTCGTTACCTTCTGAGATGCAAACCATGTTGAATGAATTGACTATCAAGATCAACATTCATACTCAAGACGACCCACACATCTTAAAGATCAGTCAATCTTTAGATGTTGTTGAACAAGAAGCCATCACTTCTTTTCTCAAAGATCATAACCACGCTTTCACTTGGTCTTACGTAGACATGTTTGGTATTGACCCCACCATAGTGGTCCACAATATCGTCATCGTTCCTAATGCCAAACCCATCAAACAAAAGCTGAGGAAAATGCACCCTCACATTGCCCTTCTTGTCAAAGAAGAACTTCAACACCTTCTTTCCATTTCCTTCATCTTACCCATTGATTATCCTCATTGGATTTCTAACATTTTCCATGTCACTAAGGTGACATGGGGAATCCACATTTACATAGAATTCCATGACCTCAACCAAGCCTACCCAAAAGATGACTTTCCCTTACCCATTATTGAGCAGGTGGTTGACCTTACTACTGGCCATGAGATGTTATCACTCCTAGATGGCTTCTTGAGTTACAACCAAATCTTACTTTCCCGGAAGATCAACAAAAAACCTCATTCATCACCCCTTGGGGACCTTCTACTATTGATTCATGCCTTTCACCTTAAAAATGTTGGTGCCACATATCGGTGGGCTACGACTTACATATTCCATGATATCATGCATCATATATTTACATGGATGATATCTGGCCAAATCTAAATGCTGCTCTGAGCAACTCACCGTCCTCAAAACAATTTTGGACCACCTCATTAAATATTGTGTTCGCCTTTAGCCAAAGAAGTGTGTCTTCACATTTCTCTCGGAAATCTTGTGGGATTTATTGTTTCCTTACATGGTATAGAAGTTGACCTTGCTTAAGTTAAGGATATTCTCGAAATGCCTCCACCTACTAACCTTATAAAAATCAAGTAGCCTACAAGGTAAGTTACAGGTCTATTCACCATTTTATTTCACAATTATCTCGATCGGTGATAACCATTTCATCATCTACTCAAGAAGGATGTCTCCTTTAAATGGGATGATGACTACCACAAAGCTTATGATTCCCTAAAAATACCTTCTCTAGCCACCTATACTCATTCCACCTAAAGACGATCAACCTTTCTACCTTTACATATCAGCTACCGATCATTCCTTGGCAGTCATGCTCGCTCATTGTGATGAACAACACAGGGAGCAGGCATTTTATTACATAAGACATACTCTTTTGGAATATGAAACCTGATACACCCATCCCAAATTTTTTTTTCTTAGCCTTAGTTTTCATTACCACCGAACTCCGCCATTACCTACTCAACCACAAAACCTATGTTGTGACAAACACCGACCCCTTACACTTCATGTACACCAAACCTTATCAAAATCAGCATGCCGCATGATGGCTTATGCTTTTAGCTGATCTTGACCTCAAATTAATTCATAAAAATTCCATCAAGGGCCAAGCTATCATTGACCAATTGGCCGACGCACCTATTTCTAGGGATCAACCTTCCAATTTTGACTTTCTAGATGAGTCAATTGTAACTCTTTTCGTGGATGAACCCCCTTACCAAATGACACTTTTCTTCGATGATTTAAAGTGTTAGGTTGGGGGTGGGGCTGGTTTCATCCTCATTCCTCTTGATGGTGAACCCATGCCTTCGTCTTTTAAATTAGATTTCAATTGTACAAACAACATTGTTGAATACAAAGTGCTCATATTAGGTCTCCAAGCCGCCTATGCCCTAGATTTCAAATCAATCAACATCTTTGGTGATTCTCCATTAGTCATAAACCAAGTCAATGGTATATACCAATGTCATAACAAGATACTTCAAAAGTATAAACATCATGTAGACATTATTTTGACCATTACACCCTTCAAACCGTTCCATATTCAACTAACAAATTTGCGAGATACCATGGCACTCGCTTGGCTTTCCAAATACACTGCTTCACTGCGCGATTCTAAAATCTTTGTCACCATACAATGACTCCAATCACCTTCTTATTTACCGTACGAGGTTTACTATGTCAAAACCGCTTAACTTTGAACCCTATTGACATTTGGTACAAACAATACTCCAACTATCTTTCTCTCTCCATCTTACCTCCCATCTCACCCGTAACGGATAACACACCTTCCTTAAAAAAGTATCTCATTACATCATCATGGGGGCCTCCTCTATAAGCACAACTTTGATGGTATTTTCTTACGATGCCTCACAATTTCTTAAATTCATTAGACCATTAAGGAGGTTCATGATGGCATATGTGGAGGTCACTTCGGTGGCCTTGCTGTTGTTAAGCGTATTCTTCACCTAGGCTATTTCGGCTGACCCTTAACTCTGATTGTTGTGACTATGTCAAACGTTGTGTAAAATTCCAACAACATGCCAATCTTCATCATACACCCAGTCATGCCTTCTGGTCACCTATCACCTTTGGCCCTTCTCTCAATGGGTTTGGATCTTGTTGGAGAGATCAACCCCATTCTTCCCAGCGCCATCAATGGATCATCACTACTACCAAATACTATATAAAATGGGTTGAATCCATACCACTCATCTCCACAAAAGTTTAGAAAATATGTGAGTTCATCAATCATCACATCATTTATCGCTTTGGTGTCCCTCATTGCCTCATCACTAACAATGGAAAAAAATTCAAAAATAAAACATTGCAAAAACTTTGCGACACCTTTGACATTTAGCTAAGTTTCTCATCACCTTATTACCCACAAACCAATAGCCAAGCCGAATCCACTAATAAAACCCTCAACAAATTTTTTATGAAATTGGTTAATGATATTAGGAAGGATTAGCATACACACATTCCTTTTTCCTATGGGCATACCGCACTAGTATTCACACTTCCACTGCTGCCACACCATTTTCTCTGGTCTATGTAGTGTGAGTTTTTTCTACCTCTCGAATTCTAGATTCCCTCACTCTACATTTCTCTCCATGACATGATCAATGATGATGACTTTCGTAAAGACCGTTTAGCACAACTTGAGTTATTAGACGAACGTCATCTTAATACTCTTGACCACCTTCAAGTTTACTAAAAACGTATCAAATGTGCCTATGAAAAATGTGTCCATACACAAACCTTCCAAGTCATTGACCTTATCCTGAAAGAAAATCAACATGTAACTAAAGAAGAAAAAAATCAAATGGTGAAAATTTACTCCTAATTGGCTTCGCCATACATCATGACTCATACCTATGGATCGGTGCTTATCATTTATCTTCACTCGATGGTAAAACCAAACCCGATCCCCTTAATGCGTTGCATATTCAACCATTCTATTGTTAACTTGTCATCCTACCTCACCTTTTGTCTCTTTCCATGCTCATCCCTTGAGCGCTATTCACTTCATACACCTCACAATGATTAAACAAGAATCATGTGTGAGTACACGTCACTTGTTACTTTCTCTTAAAAATGTGTACCATGGAGCTGCACATAGCATGATTCTCATGGATACTTTTCATCTACCTTTAGATGAGATCCATGGTCGTTTTACCCTACCTTTTGCACAAGAGTCCTATTCTCCACTTTGGTCTTGTCAATGACTTCAAATCCCTCACATGGGACACAAATCCTTGAGTCAAACTTCTAATAAAATGATGACTCCCTTAAAAGGACATCTATCTCTCGACAATCACCACTATAAATAGACTACTCCCTCAAAGGACAGCTATGTAAGGTTATTTCCAAAAAAAGAGCAACCGAAGCTTCGTGCATCGATCAGCTTTACGAAGACCTCAAGGAGTTAAATTCCTCATCCCATTTTGAATTCCCGCATTGATCATTCTATCTCAAATACAAGTCAACACAGAAAACTTTTTAGTCATGGACTTGCCCATTGTGACCTTGGATCTCTTTCCCAAATAGCATGCTACCTCATACCATACAAAATTACCCACGTTTCACCCTTCAAACCATGCCCACTCCCATTTCTCACTGCCTCAAGGTACTTTTTGGAAACTCTGACATTTGGTGATCATGTGACTAATTTTCACCATAGAACAATCAATCATGTAATGTCTTTAGGGTTTTACGTTCATCACCTCTTTCAAGGTGTGATCTACTCGGTATGCTCCTTGCCAATCGGTGGCTTTATTGCCCCCTCTTATCTTTTAGCCATCTTTGTTTATGTTTTGATTACCTTAAATAGGACTTGGTCCTCGATGCTTACCTTTGGGGTAATCTATCTTCTTCTTTTGCAAAAATCAACATCACCTATATCACTTTACCTCTAACCCACCTACACCTAAGAACCCAAAACCCAAATCATGCCTAAAACCTATCCACTCATTTTTCCTACCTCATCATATTCTTCCCTAGCTTATGGGAGAACTACATCGATCTGAGGCCCCTTTTTGTCGGGGCTATGTAGGCAGCACTCCGAGGGCATGGGGCCCTTGGAGGTTAGCTCAACCATCATCATCATCACCACTTTCCTTACCTTTTCCCATTCACACCCATTCACCTCTCGCCATTTGCTACCTGTTCCAGTCACATCCTACTCTAGTTAGTTTCCAATTTATCATCAAATAAGTGGAAATTAATACATCTTTACAACATTCATTTCATCACATTTACCACAATCATACATCATACCAACATGATCCATATTACCATACATAGCACAAATTCAACCACAACATTTCCATATCATCATTTTCCTTTTCCATCATAGCAAATACCTGAGAAATCAACTCAACCATGCCTAACACCAACCTGACTCAATCCATGCCTAAACTGACTTGACTTGATCCATGCCTAAACCGACCTGACTCCATCATGCCTAACTCATCTAATTTTCATCCATATCAAAACAACAAATCAAAAATCTCATCAATGCACCAATAAATCGAAAATCTCATCACCACATCAATAAATCAAAAACAAATATATCATGTATCTCATCATATAAATAAATGTGTATCTCAATACAATATACATGGCTATCTCCTCATGTCCATCATCTCAAAATCATTAGCACGCAGGCCGATACACAATACAAAATGTCATCGGTATGCAGGCCGGTCTCATATATACAATAAAATAATGAATCAATACAAAATATCTTTGGTGCGTAGGCCGGTATATGCTCAAAATATACAAAACCTCTCATACATCCTCACTGTCTTCGGCACGTAGGATGGTATGTGATAAAAAATACAACTATCTCTCAGACACATGCCAATATATATCACAAAAATGACTATCATACATCAAAAACTAGGTGCCACATATCAAGCATCTCGGCAGATGTCCTCCATCTCTGTATCACCTATACCCTCTACCTCCTGTCTCCCTATTGGCACCCCACCTGGAGCTGGTCTCCATGAGTTGGTGGCCTCTCCTTGATCTGGCCTCGAGCTTGCCGGCCCCCCTGCTCTCCACACTGTGAGTGCAGGATCTCATCCTCTCACTAGATGCCTATTGTACCCTGTACTAGGCATAGGATATGAAGTCTATCATGGTCCCCATTAGCTAGTCTTGGTAATATCTAGCCTCACCTAGGGCATCCTGTAACCTGGATATAGGCACAGTCTATGGTGGTCCCATAGGTCTCAGGCCCTGTACCTATTCTGCGGGACCCTGTCCCGCTCCTTCCTATAAACTGGGACCCGTTCCTGATGCCTGTGGTGGTGCCCCTTATCCCTGTTCTGTGAGACCCCAATATGTAATCGGGTCTATGGCCAACTTGCCCTGTAAAACTTCCACTTGAGCCTGTAAGGCCACCACCTAACCATCACCCTCCTCTCCATCTCCATCTCCTCCACCGACCATCTAGGCCTCAGACTGGCCACTGTACATGTAGCTCTGCTACCTCTACCTCAGAGCTCTCCAGTTATGTCTGTAGTATACCCAACTAGGTAATGAGAGTAGCCACCTACCCTTGTAGGGCGTCTCTCTGCACCGTGATGGTGGCTAGATCTGGCTGCCCCAGTCTGGGTGGTATGGCTCGTAAATGACTCACCCACCACTATCTATACCGTCATTGCACCCAGTGTCATCTATCTACCGGTCCACCGTGTTGGTACCCAGATTTAATCTCCTTCACAACTTGAGCAGCATCATGGATTTTACAAGACACTCAGAGGTAGATAAATTATTTATATGTCATTTTGTAGCTAGGAAGCAATTTATCTAACTTGTTAGCACTCAGGATTTGAAGAAGTGGGTAACACCTTGAAAGGATTTTGATCTAATCCTCACTATTTTAGGTTGTGCCTTTTAACCAAGGTAAGAGAACCTGTATTGCAGCCTCTGTTTTATGAAGGAGGTGGAGATATCCTTATACTATGCATATTGTATGGAGATGGCCTTGGGAAAACATGATCAATTTTCCATTATTCAAACTCAACAAAGTTGTCACTACTAAATGATGGAAATGCTTTCAAGACAAGGCTAAGGCTGCTAGAGACATGGTATGATCCTGATTTGCTTTGTGCATTTTTGTAAATGGATTGTATTCTTTTGTTGACACACAATGTAATTCAAGGGTAGTATGGGGTAGGATTAGTTATTCTAATGAATTTTGGTGTGAGATTTTAGACAAGACTAACTAAAATTTGCCTAATTCTTTGAGGACCTTTGTAAGAAGTTTGTAAACACCTAAAAAAGAAATCTTCAAAGGGGTTAATGTACTCTTTTAACCAAGATATGTGCACCAAATGGAGGCCCAAATCTGCACTCTTCCACACAATATTTGACAATCTGCCACAAAAGCTTGAATCGATGAACCAACAAAGTATCCAAAAATCTCTATTTTATCATGACCTAAGGTGCACCCAAAGGTTTACAAACAATCTCAAAATTCAAGGAAGGTAAAGTGATTTTAAATCTGTTTATCTCTTTATCAGATGAAAGCTCTTCTAAATGTGAGACTGCATATGCCACTAAACTATCAACAAGAAATGAGACCATGTATGATCAAGAGATATTTTAAACACAAGACTGCAACAGAGCAAGAAACACAAATTGAAAACATTCTGAAACATAAGTGCATGTAAATTTTTCCAAGAGACAACACAAAATAATCCAGAATGACCAAATTTATCAGCAGGGGAATGTCATAAGAACAATCTCAGAGCTTGTTAATGGCTTTAAAACTGAAACCAACTCAACATGATACAAATCTGATGTAAAAAGGAATTAGAAATGGTTCTCGGTGGTTTATTAGAGAATGGGCTTCTTCCCAAATTTTCCCATGAAATTCTAAGTTTCTCTGACCTTTTGCATGTCTCAAAACATGCATTATATAACTTTCAATTACATTTGATCCTTCTTTCCCAAGAAAAGAATATGCCCAACATCAAGTTTGTTACAAAATTCCAACATGATTCATAGATAGGGACATTTAACAAATTTGCAACAAGAGTTACCAAGTGTTTCTAAAATGGCAAATCATTACAAATCCTTCATCATTATCAATTACGGAGGCATGTTTATCATTCTCAAAGCATACTGACCCCTTTCATTTCATCATTTCATCCTTATCATTTAAAAATTAGATTTTGTAACTTTATAATTTGATATTTCACGTTTTGCATGGGCACGAGTAAAATTTTACTTCAAAAACAACTCAAATCTATAAATTAATCCCTAAAACTAGTTGCATTGATCTTTGCGGAGACACAAAGGACATGAATTAACCAAAATTCAATGAAAATGATGCAAAATTCACATTTCCACACTTCCCGAGCAAAAATGGCAACCAAAAATGAAAATGTACAGTTACCCTTGATCTGCTTTTTCTCCTTCAATCTGGGCCCTCCACGTGTCAAAATACGATTGGGAATGAAATTGGGCTCACTTTTTGACTTTTTAACATTTTGAAAAAATGAAAAAATTTACTTTTTTGTTCACCCTTCCACCTTTGAAATTTGGTGATGACACGTGGCATATGGTGGGTCCCATTGGGATTGCAGGCTCAATTCTTCACATTTTTACCCTTTTTGGGAATTTGGAAAAATTCACTTTTTTCCCGTGACCCACACCTCCGCCTCTTTTCTTGACATGTGTCAGCCTCTCTATCACTAAAAATCCACGGGCTTATTCCACGTTTTAGCACCTTTTTTTGCCAAGGGAAATTTTTCTTATTTCTCCCCATGGGTTTGCACCTCCGATCTTGTCCTCACCACATGTCCTATTCTGATTTGTCATGGAGCCATGCCTCAAATCTTCCATTCTAAGTCTTTTTGCAAAAGGGAAAAAATCCCTTTTGCCTCCGCCTTGCTTGCCCACCACTCCGCCTCCGCTTCAAATTTTCACCTGTCTCACGGATGCGCTCATAATTTTAACTTTGAACCATTTTGCCAAAAACGCAAAATTTCCAAAGTGCCCCCAAAGTCTGAACCTCTGCCTTTTCATTTTGACCAAAAATGCGCACAAGGCATTAATTTTAACTTCAGCGGCCCTACGGACCTTTTTATCACTCTGACACTTTTTGCCTCCAAAGGCAAAAAACTTAAAAGACCCCCGAAACTCCATTTATCCGCTTAGCATACAAATTTCTTCCTTTGCGGAAATGTGGGCTTCATCACAACATTTGCTCCTTTTCACCCAAAAACAAAAATTTCACTAAGTACCCCATCGGCCCGCTCCTCCATTTTTACTTTTAAGGACACGTGTCCCTTCTTGGTTGGTTGGAACCTCGGCCCATTTTCTAACTTTGATCCATTTGAAGTTAAAACTTCAAAGTCACCCAAAAATCCACCTTCCATTCTAACTTTTCATGGACATGTGCCCACCTGTGATTGGCCACGGGGCTGCGCTCCAAAATTTCACTTTAACTTTTGACCCAAAAACACAAAAATTTATTAAGTTTTTCCGCCATCCACATCCCCTTTGCCCAAAATTTTGCCACGTGTCCTCCTCTGATTAGAGCGGGCTGAAACTGATTTTGTAACTTTAGAAAAATAGAGCTAAAAAACTCTAAGTCCCCATCGTCCCACTCCTCCCTTTTTTATTTTTAGGACACATGTCCACTCCTGATTGGTTGCGGGGTTTCAGGCCATTTTTGACTTTTAAAAAATTTGAAAAATAAAATCAAAATCTCCAAGGAAATCCACTCCCCGCTTCTCCTTGCCAATCAAAACATGCCACGTAGGCAATTTTGGAAAAGGCGGAGCCATGGAACCAATTTTACCATTTTGCCAAAAAGCAAAAAACAAAAAGTTAGAACAATTTTCCGCCAACCTTCAGCCAATTAGAACCTACCACGTTACCAATGCATGATGAGGAAGAATTTGATGGGAAAATGACACCTGTCTGACCATCAAAATACAGAAAATGCTAGGGATGCCCTAGAATTCAATTTTTTTGCCAAGGACGGAAAATTCTTCGATTTGGAACCAGATAAAACATGATTCTAAGCATTTCTCGACCTTGGAATCAGATTTTCGAATACATACAAGTATGAATCGATCAATTTTGATTTTTCACGATCGGGCAAAAGGGAAAAAATGGCAGAGCCCACAGATTTTGAAAAATTAGGGCACAAACAAGGCATGCATGGATTTTTCTCTCAAACTAGGGTAAAACAACAAGTTTGTGAGCATTTTTAAAACATTCAACTGGAAGGGACAAGTTGCAGACCATCAAACTCAAAGAAAAACATTTTTTTGAGCACGTAGAACAAAGGGGAAAGATGGGAAAATAATAGAGGATCAAAATGGGCACCAACATGGACTCCTGCTCAGGGTATGGGCACTCCTAGTGAGTGCCACAAGAACAATGTAGACCAAGTGCTAAAATAATCCATTGGGAAAAGGAGTCATGAGCCAAAATCACCAAAACCAGTGAGAACCCGACAAAAAAGGCTACCACACACCAAGGCAAACCACAAACCAACAAAACACCAAAAATAGAGCAAAAACCAAACACTATACACTATACAAGTTGGTAAGCAAACCTTGATTCAAAGAAAACAAATCAAGGGGAAACCCCAAATGTCCTCCATGCTAGATATGACCATGCCAAGAGGTTCTGATATGTTTTAACAACTAGAAATATACCTCTTCTTCTTCTTTGTTTAATTTTTAAACCATCCAATTTCTTTGAAGCTCCTCCATTGTGCTCATGTCAAACCTTTTAGCATTTTTCAAGGCTGAATCAAGGACCAAATCTCTAGAAAAAATAGCATACTTAGGAGATATGTTTTCAACAACTTCATACTCCCTAAAATCCACAAAACTCACAAAGTGATCAGTACTAGCATCTTCCTGCAAAACTTCATAAGATGCATTGCTTGGGTCTTCAATAAGGTACATCATCTTCTTCTCTCCACATAACTTCACTAAGTTTCCTTTAATGGGGATACTAGCATAAGACATGTCCATTTGGACACTCCCACTAACACTTGTAGCCCATTTCCTTGATAATATCATACCCCATTTGGCGGGCAAAGAACAATCACAACATCCAATTTTAAATTCCTCTCGGGATAAGATACAAGCTACACCACCAGATCTTTGACACATCCAACAACTGGTACTTCTCTTGATTCCATGGCAATACACTTGCCATACGTTGTTGTCACTTTGATTCCCAATTCATTCATGACCTCCAAAGGCATGACATTACATGATGCCCCGGAGTCAAACATACAGTTATGTAACAACTTGTCTTTGATAACCAAGGTAGTGAAAAACGGATCCACATTTAGCTGAGATTTAACCAAAGAATTTCCTAAGTAAACCTCAAGTGGTTCCCCCAACTCTTCTAACACTTGTGGTTGTTCCAATTCTACAATGGCAATAGGAACTTCAACCTTGCTTCCAACTCTGCTTTGGGTACTCTCTTCCTCTTTGAATCCTAAATATTCAAAAGCCCTCTTCTTGTGCTCAAGAATCCTAAGCAACTCAGCAATTGGAATATGAATCTTGATCTGACTCAAGACTTGGGCAAGGTAGCATTGGAAGGGAGAAAAGTAGATTCATTAGATGGTATGGCGGTCTTTTTAGTTTGGGCATGGGGAGGATCACAAGTTTTTCTTAGGGGAATAGGGCCTTTACCAGATGTATTTTTCTTTGGAGTTTCTTTAGTAAGCAATGGAAATTTTGACTTGGCTTGTTGCCCCCTGGCAGCTTTACTTCTGGTATTTTTCTCCTTCTCTTAGGTAACTATAGAATTCATAAGCAGCTACCTATCCTCCTCCAAAGGGATACCACCATCACACTTCTCAATCATCAAAGCTCTTAATTATTCAAAATCATTATTGGGCAGCTCAAAGGCTTGTACATTATCAATTTCTAAAACATGAGAAGGAGGAAGAAGATGTATCCGTTGGATACAATCCAAAAAAACAATAGCAGTCCTAGCACTTATAACATCCTTTGAAGTTGCTTCCCTTGGTGAACCTGCAGGGATCTCCATCATGCAGGCATCATCATCAATTTCATCATGAACTTCCTCTTCAATTTTCTGATCTATTCCACATGGACGATGGGGTAAAAATATCTATCACACCAATCATTCTTATTTTCATCATCAACAACAACCGCCCTAGTAGTTAGGGGATCAGACACTGCCTTATTTTCCTTTGCTTGAGATTGTCTATTTCCAAATCCAATAGGCCCTTTGAATTTTTCATCAAATCTCTGATCACCCCTAGGGTGATTGGAAAATCTTTCATGGCTCGTGCTTTTTTCTAACCTTGTGAAGTTTGTCCAATTCCCTTCTCACCTTTTGCTAACTTATATGAGATTTCTTTGACAGCCTCCCAAAGTTTTCACAACCTCCTCTAAATCATCAACCCTTACTAGCTTGATATTTTTCAGGGTTTATCAACTTTACACCATCTCTCTTAATAGGTTTCCCAATTGCTTTGATATTTTTTTCAATTTGAAGTGCCATGGTGAAAGCTTGTCTTAGATTGGTAGGGTTATTGTCTCTTAAATAGTAGGCTACCTTCTTATCAAACGCATCTGCATATTTGATTAAACAAGATTCATCACAAGGCCTCGATTAACTGGTAGCCTTCTCAAAGTTTTGTTAAACCTTATGTTGAAGTCATGGACTGATTCATTAGGATTCTTCTTGATATTCTCAAATTCGAAAAAGAGAAATCTAGGATCAGTCTTGTTACCATATTGCAATCTAAATGCATTCTTCATCTTAGTCCAAGAATGAATTGAATTATCAGCAGATCCTTGTACCAATCCTAGCATCCTCTTCTAGTGTATGAATGAACAATTTAATATACACATATTCAAAATCTATCTCAAAATATTTCATCATGTTAACAAAAGTTTGAGATGCTAATCACCGCTTATTACATTGTTACCTTGGAATTTTGGCAATATATTTCGACATCTTGTGGGACATCATTTGGGTAACCATCCATTCCTCTAAAGTCTATAAGACCAAAGGTGTTAACAACAAATGGAGGTCTAGGCTGAGCCATATTGTTTGGTGGAGGTGATCTTGGGGTGACATAAGGCTGATGAGGAGTGCAAGGTCTTTGGGGCCAAGAATGTGATTCACAAGACCGGTATTCTCTAAGTGCTGATTTTATTGGAAATTTCTATTTGAATTGAAACAGAGGTGCGGGTTGGAGAATGAACTTACCCATGCAGTGAGAAGGACCTTCACTAGCTAAGGAAAATAAGTTTATGAGAGGATTACTTGAATCAAAATCACTTGAAGAAGAGTAATAATCCTCTACCAAAGGCTGATCTCTCACACCAATGGATATATCTTTTCCTGATGTCTGACCTTTAATAACCTTCCAAACTCTTCTCCCTTCTAACTCTGAGTTTCTTGAATCTGTAAACAACTTCTTAGTAGAGTCTCTAATGAAGAGAGATCTTCTTCCTTCCAGTTTTGCAGAGATTAGCAACACCAAAGTAAATGACAGAAAGGGTAAGACACTGGTACTTATCAAGATCAGAACAACATGGAGTCGCCACTAAGGAATTTCACCCTAGTTGTGTAAATGCACTAAAATACTCACAAATATCTATCAAAGACTTGAAAATCTTGGAAAAATTTATAGATTAGACCTTCCTTTCTTTGAATTTATCAATCACAAATGCAAATGAAGTGTAACTACTACTGAAATCGATAAAATTTGCAGGCAAACCTTATATCCTCACTCAATCCTTACAAATCGATCGGAAAATGAGACTCATATTTGTAATTGCACATAAATCAGAAGAAGTATTACCAGGATCCAAAATACTAAAATATCTTGAACAATGTCCCCAACAATGGTGCCATTTGGGTTTGATTGACGGGCTAAGTAGATATGGACTAAAATGAATCAACAAATCAATCTTAAAGAATGCAAATTATTTCTAGGAATTCACAATAGTCCCACAAAATAGCTTTCCATTTGGGTGTTGGTACCCAAATTTAATCACCTTCACAACTTGAGCAGCATCATGGATTTTACAAGACACTCAGAGGTAGATAAATTATTTATATGTCATTTTGTACCTGGGGAAGCAAATTATTTGACTTGTTAGCACTCGTGGATTTGAAGAAGTGGGTAGCACTTGAAAGGATTTTGATCTAATCCTCACTATTTTAGGTTGTGCCTTTCAACCAAGGTAAGATAACCTATATTGCACCTCTTTTTTGTGAAGGAGGTGGAGATATCCTTATACTTTGTGCATATTATATGGAGATGGCCTTGGGAAAACATGCTCAATTTTCCATTATTCAAACTCAACAGTTGTCACTACTAAATGATGGAAATGCTTTCAAAAAAAGGTTGAGGCTGCTAGAGACATGGTATGATCTGATTTACTTTGTGCATTTTTTAAATGGATTGTATTCTTTTATTGACACACAATTCATTACAAGGGGTAGTATGGGTAGGATTAGTTATTCGAATGAATTTTTTGGTGGGAGATTTTAGACAAGACTAACAAGAATTTTCCAAATTCTTTGAGGACCTTTACAAGAAATTTGTAACACCTAAAAAAAAAGAATGCTTCAAAGGGGTAAGGTACTCCTTCAACCAGGATATGTGCACAAAATGGAGGCCCAGATTTGCACTCTTCCACACAATCTTTAACAATCGCCACAAAAAAGCTTGAAGCATATGAACCAAAAAGTATTCAAAATCTCTATTTTATCATGACCTAAGGTGCACCCAAAGGTTTACAAACAATCTCATAATTCAAGGAAGGTAAAGTGATTTTAAACCTATTTATCTCTTTATCAGATGATAGCTCTTCTCAATGTGAGACTCGCAAATGCCACTAAACTATCAACAAGAAATGAGAACATGTATGATCAAGAGATATTTTAAACAAAAGACTGCAACAAGAGCAAGAAACACAAATTAAAAACATTCTAAAACATAAGTGCATGCAAATTTTTCCAAGAGACAACACAAAATAATCCGAAATGACCAAATTTATTAGTAGGGGAATGTTATAAGAACAATCTTAGAGCTTTTTGATGGCTTTACAACTGAAACCAACTCAACATGATATAAATATGATGCAAAAAGGAATTAGAAATGGTTCTCAGGTGGTTTCTCAGAGAATGGGCTTCTTCCCATATTTTCCCATGAAATTCTAAGTTTCTCCGACCTTTTGCATGTCTCAAAACATGCATTATATAACTTTCAATTACATTTGATCCTTCTTTCCCAAGAAAATAATATTCCTAGCATCAAGTTTGTTACAAAATTCCAACATGATTCGCAGATAGGGACATTTAACAAATTTACAACAAGAGTTTCCAGGTGTTTCTAAAATGGCGAATCATTACAAATCCTTCATCATTATCCATTGTGGAGGCACGTTTTTCATTCTCCAAGCATGCAAACCCCTTTCATTTCATCATTTCATCCTTATCATTCCAAAATTTGATTCTGTAACTTTATAATTTGATATTTCACATTTTACACGGGCCTGAGTAAAAATTTATTTCAAAAACACCTCAAATCTATAAATTAATCCCTAAAACCACTTGCATTGATCTTTGCAGGCACAAAGGACACAAATTCACCAAAAATTTGATGAAAAATGATGCAAAATTCACATTTCCACACTTCCTGGAGAAAAAATGGTGGCCAAAAATGAAAATGTACAGTTACCCTTGATCTGCTCTTTCTCCTTCAATCTGGGCCCTCCACATGTCAAAATACGATTGGAATGAATTCGGGCTCACTTTTTGACTTTTTAAATATTTTTGAAAAAAAAAAATTACTTTTTTCTCCGCCCCTCCACCTTTGAAATTTGGTGATGACACATGGCATATGGTGGGTCCCATTGGGATCACGGCTCAATTCTGCGCATTTTGACCCTTTTTGGAATTTGGAAAAAAATCACTTTTTTCCCGTATGCCCGCACCTCCACCTCTGTCCTTGACACGTGTCAGCCTCTCTATCACTAAAAATCCGCGGCTTATTCCATGTTTTAGCACCTTTTTTCACCAAGGGAAATTTTTCTCATTTCTCCCCACGGGTCCGTGCCTCCGATCCCATCCTCACCATGTGTCTTTTTCTAATTTTTCATGGAGCCATGCCTCAAATCTTCCATTCTAAGTCTTTTTTGCAAAAGGGAAAAAATTCCCTTTGCCTCCGCCGACTCGCCAACCCACTCTACCTTCAAATTTTCACCTAGTCGGGGATGCGCTCATAATTTTAACTTAGAACCATTTTTCCAAAAACACAAAATTTCTAGAGTGCCCCTAGAGTCCACACCTCCTTTTCATTTTGACCAAAAATGCACACAAGGAATTAATTTTAACTTCAACGAGCCCTGCAAACCTTTTTATCACTTTGACACTTTTTTCCTCCAAAGGAAAACAACTTAAAAGACCCCCAAAACTCCATTTATCTACTTAGCATACAAATTTATTCCTTTGCAAAAATGTGGGCTTCATCACAACATTTGCTCCTTTTCACACAAAAACCAAAAATTTCATTAAGTACCCCATCGGTCCGCTCCTCTTTTTTTACTTTTAAGGACACGTGCCCCTTCTTGGTTGTCATAGCGGAACCTCGACCCATTTTCTAACTTTGATCCATTTGAAGTTAAAACTTCAAAGTCACCAAAAAATCTACCCTCCATTCTGAATTTTCATGGACACGTGTCCACCTATGATTGGCCACGGGGCCACGCTCCAAAAATTTCACTTTAACTTTTGACCCAAAAACATAAAAATTTATCAAGTTTTCCCCATCTCGCATCCCGTTTGCCCAAAATTTTGCCATGCGTCCTCCTATGATTGGAGCGGGGCTGAAACTAATTTTTTAAGTTTAGAAAAATAGAGCTAAAAAACTCTAAGTCCCCCATCGCGCACTCCCCCCTTTTTGATTTTTAGGACATTTGTCCACTCCCAATTGGGGTTTCGGGCCATTTTTTGACTTTTAACAAATTTGCAAAATAAAGTCAAAAATCTCTAAGGAAATCTGACTCCCAGGTTCTCCTTGGCCAATCAAAACATGCCATGTAGGCAATTTTGGAAAAGGTGGAGCCATGGAACCAATTTCACCATTTTGCCAAAAAAGCAAAAAATGAAAAGTTAGAACAATTTTCCACCAACCTTTGGCCAATTAGAACTGCCACGTTACCAATGCATGCTGAGGAAGAATTTGACAGGAAAATGGCACCCATCTGGATGCATCGAAAATATAGAAAATTCTAGGGATGCCCTAGAATTCAATTTTTTCACCAAGGACGACAAATTCTTTGATTTGGAACCATATAAAACATGATTCCGAGCATTTCTCGACCTTGGAATCATATTTTTGAATACATACAAGTATGAATCGATCAATTTTGATTTTTCATAATTGGACAAAAGGGAAAAAATTACAAAGCTCGCAGATTTGAAAAAATTAGGGCACAAACAAGGCATGTATGGATTTTTCTCTCAAACTAGGGTAAAACAACAAGTTTGTGCACATTTTAAAAACATTCGACCGGAAGGGACAAGTTACGAGACCATCAAACTCAAAGAATTTTTTTTTTTGAGCATGTGGAAAAAGGGGAAGGATGGGAAAATAACAGAGGATCAAAATGGGCACCAACTTACTACCTGCTCCTCCTACCCTATGGGCATTGTAGGTTGTGGTAGAGGTAAGGGCCTCTCCACGTCATCTCTCTGGTACTATGGGAAGGGTAGAGGTACATCCTATAAAATCCCAAACTACCACCGGACTTTGTCCACTAGGATCATCTCGTGCTCCCCGACATGATGACCCTATATCCATCTCACCAGTTGGAGCTCAGCTAGCTCCTCGTGCATATGCCTATATGAGGGGAATCCCACATACGACCTCCAGATAATGTCCACTCTAAACAACCCTCCAGTAACTATCGAAAATAGGCCACATCATGTGTGGGCCTCTCAGATCTCTGCTCTCCAATAGCCAACACCCATCTCCTATACCCCACCCACACAAATCTCGGTGGGAATGCATCTACTCGGGGCATCCCTAGGCCACACACAAACTATGTGCTCATATACCCAGTAGTGCAATAAAAATGTACAACACAGGCTTAACCTATGCAGGCTCCCATATGCCCACAACTCCTGTATACCGCACAAAGAATGTTGATGCCCAAGAAAAGTGATTCTCCTCTAGCATCATGTCATGGATTACCCCATCAGTGATTGGGGAAAATGTCCACCCTCTGCATCTGGTAGTGCAAAGCAGCACACTACCTCCATCAAAAGAACCACTAGCCTCGTCTCCTCCAGATGGGCTAGGTACATCTCTCCATAGCTCAAGCTGGCACTGTGGAATGTTAGCTCGGCCATCCCCTCTCTAAAAATAGTCACAATCAGCTCCTCTGAGGCCTCGGAGGAGATAGAGTAGACTTGTGTACCCAATATGGGTAACCGTAGAATCCTAAACACATCCTCTAGGGTGATAATAATCTCACTCATTGATAGGTGGAATGTGTTGGTCACGGAATCCCATCTATCGATGAACACAACCATCAAACTGGGCTACTAGACTACATGTCGATATCACCGACTCCACTCAAGTCAACTACCTCCACATGTTGTAGCTCCTCCAGAGTTGTCTGCCGCGTCTTGTCACCAAAGAGAGGTGGAAACTTTTCCCACATATGTAGCCGAGATCTCCCCTACATCCAATATAAAAAAAACATTAATCTACATTTACCATACCCATACTCACCTACTATCATTTTCCCATAACCTATTTTCACCCTACCCATCTCAACCACCTAGCCCACATTACTTTTTGACCCATGTCCCTAAAACACGAACGTGCAGTTCTTTAACCACCTCAATCACCCTTTAATCGGCATCGGTCACCTATTTGGTGACCGATATCGCATTCACCTAATGGACCCGGTCACCCTTTAACCGACATAGTCACTGTTTGTTGACCAATACCGGTTCACCTTACAGACGCTCAACTATAATTGACCGACGCGGTCAGCATCACACAGAATAACCCTGCGATTCCCAAACCCCCTTTCTAAATAACCTCCCCTTGCCCCTTTTATCCACCTACAATGACCTAAAATACCCTTGCACCTCCACCCACCTCCCTTATCCCATTTATTACCCTCCCATTCCTTTTTTTACCCACTTTTCCCCCATTCCCAAATTTAATCTTCACCCACCCACAAAAACAAAAAAACAAACCAAAACTATAAAGACAATTTACAAATCCCCTCATCTATCTAATCAAATACACCTAGAGTAGGGCACTTACCTCATCTCACGTGTTGCCATCATCTTGGTGGCACATCTAGCCACCGCATCGGTAACCCACCCGATCCCTCTCCACCTCTCACCATCACCAAATCACTACCCATAACCTCTACCCAATCAAATCCCTCGCACTGATCATGTGGACCCACTTCTCACCACCCAATCACCCGTCGTTCACACTGCCAACTCAATGCTCCATTTTGTCTAGAAACATTTCTCTCTTTTTTGTCATTTTCTCACTTAGCTAAATGACAAATGAATAACAAAAACATGGATTTTTGTTTTTATAACAAACCCGACCTAACCGACATCGGTTACCCTTGATCGGCATTGGTCATGTGCCCTATCTTACCGTCGTCGGTTGACCTATACCGACGTCGGTTATCCTTGACCAACATCGGTCACCCTCACCTACACATTGCCCTAAATTTTACCCTTTTACCCTACCCCTACCTCCTTTTTTTTACCTCACCCAACCTTCACCCTGATCATTTACCCCACCCCACCTTTACCCAAACCATTTACCTCACCTTCCTGACCTCATCATTTACTACCTCCCTTTTTCCTCCTTTGGGGACTCATTATTTTACCCCTACCTTGGCCTTACCTATGCTTATGACCTAGATATTTGGACCTAGACCATCACTAGTGACCTTTGACCTCATGTGTTCACTATACCTTACGGCAATGTTACCTATGTTGATTGACTTAATGACCTTACCTTGCCTCTTGCCATGAATGTTTATCCTGACCCTACCTTTGGCGTGCAGAACATACTTAAATGTTCTAACCATATCTTATACCTTAGATACCCTTGAAATCACTTCACCTTGTTTGGATAAACCTATCGACCTTTGACAATGTAGATTTTTCCTACTCATTAATCTAGTAGCATGTTGTAGTTTATATGTGTGTGTGCATTTGATTGTTGCTACCTTTGACCCTAACCAATTACCTCGATTTCCCAAGTAGACCTTTAACCCTTTTCCCCATGCCCACCTACCTTTTCCTCCCATTTACCTTTTATCAAACCACTCACCACTTCTGCCTTCGCCCTCATCAGTTCCTGGTTTGAGGGGGATCACCTTCACCCACACATGGGACAACCACATCTTATTTTTATTAGTGTCACTTACCAATACAAGCTACGCAACAAAAAGGGGAAAATGTAGACACTAAAATTAGGTCACACTCCCCTTTGGTCCCTCGACAAATAAGCACCCTTCATCACATTCACCTAGCCATGGCCCCCTTCACCCCACTAATATTAATTTAATTAATCTAATTAAATTAATTCATTATCCTCACCATATTTATTATTTAAATATCTTAATTTAGATAATATCCACACATACACCTCACTTAGACACCTCATCAAGCCAACTCACCCTAAGACCTATTCTTAGTAAGTTTCCATAACTAACTAAGACTTACCCAAACCCTAAAGATCAATGCCTACATTCTCTCTAACCACATTCCCGCATGCTTACAAGAAGCTCCCAGTCTAATCTGTGGGTTAACAACATGAGATATAAGAAAATCAAGAGGATCTCCTAGTTTAGTAAACCTATGAAATCCCACCTTGATCGATGCCGGTTAAGCCGGGTTAACCACCATTGGTCACCTTTTAACCCCCAAAACAACCTTATTTTCAAGTTGGGCAAAAGGTTAGTGAACATTATCACATCCTTGAGAGGTATAACATCTTCTAGAGTGAATTTCAATGAGAACACGTATGCATGCGAGGAAGGAGATCAAGTATTTTCTTCTACAAGCCATCCAACACTCACCCCTATAATGATCTAATCTAACCAAGCAAAAGGAATGCCCATGCAGCCCATGCGAAAGCTCTCCTACGATTGGTGATAACTGCAACCTTCAACCTCTTACTAGCACCTCCATTCCTCATTCACAAGCGTCGAAGACCAGAATTTGAGTAAGTAAAATGTTATACTTCTTTGGTTCATTTCATTTCATCATTATATTATCACCCTTTGTTTACCTAACCACCCATTGACCTCATTCAATACTCACCCCTCCATATACTCATTAAAACCTCGCCAAATCCCACCCAAACCACCCAATACCTCATTTCGACCAACCAAAAGTCCTTTTGTGCAATTACAAAGGAGATCTAAAACTCATTCTGTGGTATTCCTAGTTTTCCACGATGTCAACGCCGATTATACCCAACCACCATCGGTCACCCTTAACTGGCATCAGTCTCTGTATTTACCCATACAAATCGAGCAAAGTGACCTATCCACCTAATTCCACATCACTCTTTATTGACCTATGATCTTCCCGAGACCTTTGTCGGACCTTCGAGACCTAGAACTAGTTACGACCTTCGGATCTTATTTCAACTTAGCCTATTAGATTAGATATTTATTATTGTATTTTAGATGAGATACCCAAATCATTTCAACTACAATAGGATTTAATTTATTACCCACATTAAATTGTCTAAAATAGTGGACTGACAACCATCTAAGAAGTATCACACTTCCTAGATCTAGCACACGCTAGACAGTTCACTGCCCATATTGTTTAATTCTTTCTGGTGGTCTTGATTTTCATTACAGGTAGTTCCTCCTAGCCAAAAGGAAGCTCTCACATTTAGCTATGGATTCATAAGTCATACGTGTGCAACAACCCAAAAACCAACATTTGAACATGTATTCCTCCTATGCCTGTTACCCTATTTGTTTCGTCAATATTTCAAAGAAACGTCTAAGAATCAAGTGAAACAATGTCTACCATTTGATATCCATTAATTAGCCATTAAATATAAAGAAAATTAATGACAGTTGTATGTCTTTTGTAATTTGTGCACCGAAGAAAGTGACAGGTTAGCGATGTCGGTTCCATGTGAGTTATGGATTGTTATTTATTAGTGTATTTAAAGGAAACTCAAATTTGTGAATATTCGGTGAGAACATTGGTGTAAGGGAAAAACTTTGTATGTGTAATAATTCATTGGAAAATTCAATCATGGTTTGATTGCAAAAATTCTGAGCACGGTTTGTTTTCATGAAGGCGTCAAAAATTGGTATGCATTCTCACCTTTTCTCCTTCCAAATTTTTAAAATTTTATGAATGTAGAATTTTCCATAGCCTTTTCAATGAAACCCTATTTTGTCTTCTTTTAGTAGTCAAATATGTCTATTCTTTAACGCTCTTTAACAAACACTTCTCAACTGATATATTTTGACATCATTTTGTCACTCTATTTTCTCGATCCCTAAATGAGTTGCTAAATATATGTATACCCCTCCCGTGAGTAATGGAAAACATTTTATGGGTATTTTTCTGCAAGAGGACCAAGAAATGATTCATAAAATACCTAACATGGACATTAATGATTACTTGAAGTGAAAAAAATAGATGTTTCCAAAAAGGCTTAGGAAAATATATTTTGTTTAGTTATGGTTGTTAACTATTTAGGGCTTTTAGACTCACTAATGGCCGGTTTTTATGAGACAATTCATTATAAATTAAATTGTAGTAGATAGTAAATTCCATTAGATGACATAGTAATAGTAACAAAATAATTGTTTACTTGTTTACTATAATTGTTTGATTACATAAGGTAATTGTTGGAAGTAAATTTTTCTAAAAACATATATGTGACTACCAAAGAAAAATGCAAAGATTTCCACCTATGTAGGTTCCTCTTTTAAAAATAGTGAATCAGGGAATTATAAAACCTACTATTTGAGAAGTTAGGCTAAACAATATTTTGAATAATGTTGCACTTAATTGATAGTTATGGAAAGACATATTCAACATTTAGAGATTAAAATTACAAGCTCTAATTGTGTTAGATAAATTAGCTAATAATATATTAACACTAAAAATTATAATATGTCATGGCTTTTCTTTTGTAATGTGACAATCAACATATGGAAATAGGGAGATGTTATATCATGGAAAGTTATGATGTTTAATGACAAGGAGATTATACACATGGTTTGGAATCAGTATGTTCATTATATTTATTAAAACTATACCATGGCCTTTGAGACTTCATTTAATAAATAATTATAGATCACCATCGCTCTTTTTATTTCATTTATAATTAAAATGTGGATTTTTATATTCCTTTCAATAACTTATAGTAAATAGTATGAGAACTACATAAGTCTATTGAGCACCCACTTCCCTTTGGCACTTTTTTTTAACTAATCATGATACTATAGACTATATGACTGACATTTTAATAGTTTTGATTTAGTATGGTGTTAGATGTCAGATCTTGGATTATTGTTGAATCTGATTATATATAATACATGATGATTATTAGAGACACTTATATGTGGATGATGATATACTATTGACATGGATGTTTAATGGAAGTTATTCGGACATGTGATTTTGGAGATTATGAGTAAACCTAGAAAAGGAAAATTATTTGATGATGATATAGTTGTCAATATAAATTATAAATGATTTCGTTGATTGCCTTGGTGATTGTTGTGATTCATATGTATAGATGATTTTGTGATTTTATTATATATTCATTTTGGATGTTCTGATATGGCCACAAGGCCAAAGGAGGTATTTGTGTTTTGTAGGTTTAAAATATCACAACAAACATCGGGGATTGGAGACTAACCAAAGTGGAATTCTAGGTGAATTCGACAAGGTCACCATGGCAACTTATTTTATTGTGTTGTGTTTTGTATTTAATTAGGGGATCCCATGGGGGGGATTTCCTTATATGTGACCATGGGTTTGTGTATTTTATTAATGTGTTTCTTTTATTTATTGTTGTATGTATTTCATTTGCGAATGTGTTATCTTCTTTTAATAAATTAATTGTGATAGATTAATGTGGAAATCATATGATTAAAATTTAAATAAATCAAATGGGGATATGGGAAAATAATAATGGAAGTTGTTGGTTTTTGTAAGAGTATGTTTAAGTCTGTTTTGGAGTATGAAACACTCCACCTCCATGAAAAATTCGAATTTTCCTTAGGGGCAGTTTTTGGAGGCTTGTTGGACAAGTAAAACTTGTCCCATGCCTTAAAATTTAATTCACCAACCATACTGATGGTTGGAGATGTGATTTTTGACTTGTATAATGCATTTTATTCATCATGTTGCTTGTTTTGGATTGCACTCTCTTACATTTCATTTAATTTGTTGTCCCTTGAGGTGTGGGCTCTTTTGAGTGTGCAAGTAACTTGTCATTTTTCACCCACCTCTTTATTGAGCCTTGGAGTTTGGAGTTTGTCTTTGGTGTTTGAATGTGAGGATGTATGATGTGGCATCCTACATGGATCCACATCATCCTCTTCTTTCCCTCTTATATATATTTCAAACTCTCTTCTTGTTTTGGGTGGTTGTTGAACCTTTTTGCATTCTTCCTTAGGGCGTATTTTCTTGTGGGAGCTCTGGTTTTTGAAGAAAGTTTTGGAGATAGCTTTACATGCTTGGGAGATTGTTGTTTTGGGATGTGTTTGGCATTTGAAGCTTACTGTTTGGAGACCAAATAACCATGGAAAGGTAGGAATTTAACTCTCTTTTATTTCTGTTATTTTCTTGTTGTGTTGTGTGGAAAATGCATGTTTGTTTTATTTGTTGGTTGGTTGGGTAGACTGCCTTAGGAAGGTGTAGGAGAAGGCTATGGGGAATCCATGGGGGGGCATAAGGAAATGCCATGGGCATAAAAATTTTTGGAGGGAGTTTGGGTTTGGGATCCACCATGGAAAAGAAATAGCTTGCATTTCTTACTTTGGATGGGGCATAAGGAAATCTATGGGGGTGCATAAGGAAATGTGTGTAATGAATTATTTTGGTGGGTTGTTATTAGTGGATTCCCAATTCCCAATTGGGAGGCATAAGTAGCTTCCCCTATAGTCCTTGCTCCTTTGGCTTACATGATCAAGCCTGAGTTGTGATTTGAATGTTTGTTATTGTAGTTTTAAACTGCTGTTTTGTATTGAGTTATGTTTTATATTGAAATGTGTATGTGAAAGAATGTTGTGTTGTGGAAGCCAATTGTTGTCATGGTTGAGTTAAACCTTTGATTGTACTTTGGTTGGGGCTCGGGGGCCAATGATGAAGGAAGGATTATCCTTTCATTGGATGTCTTGGTTGGGTGGAGAGCATTGCCTTTCCCCCTTCCTTGTTGTGATCAAGATGAAAAGATGAAGAAACTAGCATGTTGCTATTTTTGAGCAAGAGGAATATACAGTTTGACATTCCCTTCTTGTGAGCAAGTTTATTGAAATCCTTCCCACTCTAAAGTGGATGAATTGTATAATTATTTGTAATAAGAAGATACTTGTATTGATGAAGAAAGATTGAAATTGAAATGTGAAATGTAAAGAGTTATATTCCATCCTCTATTTTGAAAAGGAATGTGAAGAATTGTTATATGTATTGTATATTGTATTTTGAAGTTAAAAGAAAGAGATAGGTTGTAAAGTGTTATTGGAAATCAATAAAGGAATGCACTACTTTTCTCAAACTTGCATTTTTTCTTGGAATTGAATTGCTATTGTGAATTAAAATCTCTGTTTGAGAGAAGAATGAGTATGAAGGAAAAAGGAAGTGCTTTTTCTCTTTGAAATGAGTTGAAATTTGGAAATCATACTTTTCTTATTGACTATTAAATGTTATGTAAATTTGATTTAATGTAATAGACTTGCATGGATTGAACTCCCACACTTGGAGAATGGAATAATGTTTAAGAACCTTTAATGTTGTTGTCGATTTTAATTTCCAAACTGACAATCAAAATTATCAAAGAAATGAGCAGTTCAAACTTGCACCAAGCAATAAGATATAAAAAATTGAAAATTATATGTAACAAGTTCTAAGGAACTCAAATTGACCTTAACACTTAAGAAAGGACCCTCAGAACTTTATAAAAATCCAACTTGAACTTGCACAACCGTTTTTTGTCAAAAGATGGAAAATTATCAATTGTAACTCAATCAAATAAATTGAACCTTGAAACCTCTCTTAAATCCATCCAATAATAATTCTCCATGTCTGATTGACATGTTGAGGAAGTAAGAATTCAAAATTGAATGAAACTTTATAAGTTAAAGATTTCTAGTTTTGCTTTGCAAAACCTTGCATATTTTTTTCATCAAATTGACTACTTAAACTTCATCAAATTCCAAAATCGATGACTCTGTGTAAATAGGGATTTGAGAGATTTCCAGAAAGTCCTCATTTTCCCAAATCTGAGCTTCCTATCAAAAGTTATGGCCATTTGAAGTTTTACTTCAAATTGACATTCAAAAGAAATAATAAATAAATCTAACTGTTAAAACTTTAATTTTAACTTTGGAAAAATATCCACAAAAATTCAGCAGCCCCTTCCATCCAACAACCAATTGAAACCTTCCACGTGGCACCTCAAGGGGCGGACCAAATCTTAAACTTTTCTTTTTGAAAATTTTACCTTGGGAAAATTTTCCCACTTTTCCCCGTATCCCTGCTAACCCACAGCCAATCACATGCCGACACGTGGCTAGGTGTAAGCACTGGAGATTTTTGGGCTTAGCGCCTCCATTCCCTTTTGGTGAAAATTCCTCTTTGTCCCTACCCTACTCTAGTCTTTGTGCCTAGGAATTTATCCTTTCGCGGATGCTCGGGCCCGTACGTGGCTTTGATCCTTTTTTCCCTTTTATGCAAAATTTCCTTGTTGCCTCCGCGGTCCCGCAACCCCACC
Organism: Taxus wallichiana var. yunnanensis; assembly: GCA_018340775.1. Taxonomy (NCBI): domain Eukaryota; kingdom Viridiplantae; phylum Streptophyta; class Pinopsida; order Cupressales; family Taxaceae; genus Taxus; species Taxus wallichiana. Next base: position 606,548,626 of record CM031244.1, read on the forward strand.
TTGCTTGGAAATTTTCCTTTCATGGATGCGCGGTGACACAAACTTTTGGACCTTGAAACCATTTGGGTGAGATGCCTTGAGTTTTTCTCCGCCACCCCACCGCCCGCATCTAATCACATGATGACACATGGCAGCATATGGCTTGGTGGAGGCACGAGATTGTTTTTGACTTTGAAGTTTTGAGTTGTTTGGGGTAAAAATCATTATCCTTCCCCTTCACCTACAACAAATAGTATTGTGACATGTGGCACCCTTTCTTCCTTCGTGGAGGTGCACGCGAAATGTTTTCCTTTCATTTTTAAGCCTAAAACTTCTAAATTCCCTACCGCTCCGCCAATTCCTCACCACCTTTTCCGCTTGAACCAAGGCTCGACACGTGTCTCACCGGGGACCCGCGAGGCGTAGGAGAAAATTAGAAATTTTTCCGTGCAATGGGAAAATTTTCTAGAGCTGCCCCACGACCCGCCAACCCGCCAAAAAGGTTTTCCCCTCCTCTTGACATGTGTCCCCTTGGAAAATTTGACCAAAAACTTCACCCGCTCATATCTTGAGTTCTGTAAGGAGTTAGGACTTATTTATATCACCGGAAAGGTGAGAAAATTTCCTATCCATTGGGAATGGTTTAGGGAAATTTTGGAAGTGCAAAGTATGAGAGAAATCTAGTTGAAACTCTAAGCATGTTAGAGAGTGGGTATGGGGGTGAATTACTCCCTGAACCTAACTGAAACTTCTAGCCCTAAGTTTTGGACCTTATGACCTCTATGAATTGTTAATAAAAGAGAAGTTTGTTCTTATGGATTTGAGTTGTTCCAAAACTCGTTAGTGGTAGCTGTTGCCTTGTAACCTAGTTGTAGACTCTCTCAATCGAGTTCTGGGAATGGGTAAGTGAGACCTTACTCTGTTGATTTTAATTATGTATTCCCTTTCTCACTGTAATTAAACCCTGCTCTTGTCTTGACCTAGTGGAAATTAAATACCTTAGGTATTTAATTGTTTTAGGTCCCTTAACCCTAATATTTCTAATCAAGAAATATTTAGCTAAAATGTCAATGTAATCAGTAATTAAATTAATCCCTAGGGAGATTTGAGCTAGGGTGGACTTATTACTCTTGTTGCTTTTTAATGTGGAATTAGTAATTATTATAATGGGAAAAGTTATTAGTTGAATTTAATTGTCTTTGAGACTTTGGTCGTTAACTCCTAATCAAAAAAATTATTCCATAATTTTCTAACTAAACCTAGGTTGTTCATGGGTCTCAAGTGGGTTGTTTTAACCGGGCATCACATCTAGATTCCTCTTGAGGGTATGTAGTGCAAAACTTGGCTCAAAACATATTCATGGAACAAAATAATGAGAGCTAAGTAAAGCATGACCCTTGAAGAAAACATGTAATGCAACTCTTTTCTCAGTTCAATAATAGATGTTTAGTGAATGACTCCTTGTGAACACTAAGTTCAAAATATTTTGTTGATGTTGATCATAGTGATTGCTAAGCTTGTAAATGTTTTGTTGTGGCTGACCTTAGAGACCACTAGGAACACAAGTTCGCATGTGTTATCTCCTCAATGTTATATTTAATGACTGAGAGATTATACAATTAGAAATAATTAAAGAGATTTCCATTGAATGGTGTTTTTCTAACACTAAGTTCAAAATATTTTATCAAGGCGGATGTTATTGACTCCTAAGATTTATATATTTTCTTGTTAATGCATTAGTATTTTTTTTAATGATGCCTAACGACCACTAAGCTATAGTTATATCATTGTGGTTGATCATAGTCATAGTAATAGGAAGGATAATAAGCATGTATTTATTTGTTAATGATTCTTATACACTATTAAGCTCCAAAAAATATGTTACGGCTGACCCTAGTGACCACTAGGATAAGAAATACTTATGTCTATACCCCTCAATAGTGCAAGAATTGGATTTTGTTTGCTCATTGCAATAATTTTTGTTCTTTGAAATAAGCCTAGATACAAAGAAGATCTAAATAGTTCGTTGTGGATGAACTTATCAATTGCTAAGATCAACACTATGTTTATCTTGACCCCCACTAGTTCAAAGATTATAGATATTTTTCTCAATCTCTGAATAATCCTAGATACGGCCAATCAACCACTTAGATAAAAAAATCCTTATGTATGTACCCCTCGGTGAGTGCGAGGATTGGTGTTCTTTTACTCATTGCAATAATTATTGTGCTTTAAAATAATCCTAGATACAAAGAAGTTTTAAATAGTTCATTGTGGCTAAACTTAGTGACCACTAAGATCAACACTACGTATATCTTGACCCCCCACCAGTTCAAAGATTGTAGAATTTTTTTCATTCTTTGAATAATCCTAGATATGACCAATCTCTAAATATTTAGTTTTTCATTTTAATGACCGCTATGATTGGAACTAAGTAAACCTTAAATCCTCAAGAGTTCTTGCATTGAAATAATTTTCTCATTGCATTAATATTTTTACTAGAGAGACGCCTAGTGAATGCCATGGTTAAAAATACGTATAACTTAATCCCTTAGTGGTCTATGTATAACAATGCTTCAGTCATTCCATTAATAGTAAGTATGTGAATGATGCCTAGCAATGAGACGTATTCATGATCCTGCAACAAACTAATCATACCTAAGTAAATTTTAATCCCTTACGAATACATGTATTACAACAATTTTCTCAAGTTAATAATAGATTTCCATTGAATGGTTTTTTCCTAACACTAAGTTAAAAATATTATGTCGAGGTGGATGTTATTGACCACTCCATTTATATATTTTCTTGTTAAGGCATTAGTATTTTTCCTATTAATGATGCCTAGCGACCGTTAAGCTATAGGTATATCATTACGGCTGATTGTAGTAACAACTATGATAAGAAGTACATATTTATTTGTTAATGATTATTATAAATTGTTAAGCTCTAAAAATATGTTGTGGCTGACCCTAATGATCGCTAGGATCAGAAATACTTATGTTTGTATCCATTAGTAGTGTAAGGATTGGTTTTCTATTACTCATCGAAATAATAGTTAGGGTTTGAAATAAGCCTAGATACGACGAATCTCTAAATAATTCATTGTGGCTGAACATAGTGATTGCTTAAGATCAACACTACATATATCTTGACCCCCATTAGTTCAAAGATTGGAGAAATTTTTCTCATTCTAATAATAATTTTCTAGTGGATAATACATATATACGGCCAATCTCTAAATATTTCATTGTGGTTGAACTTAGCGATCACTAGGATTTGAACTACATAAGTCTTGAAGCCTCAAGAGTGCTTGTATTGACAGACTTAGATAATTTCATTAATATTTTCACTATAGTGACACCTAGAAAATTCTATGGTTAAAACTATGTTTATATTTACCTCTCAATAAATAAGCATGTACACCGTGCTTTTCTCATTCCATAAATAATAAGCCTATGAATAATTCCTAGTGACCAATAAAATCTAAATATTTAGTAATTCCTAACTCTAGCAACAACTACGATCAACACTTTTTTCATTAATTTGAAAATTATTTTCTAAGCTTACATAATATTCATAATAAGGGACATATGAATGTTTCTGTAAAATCAATTATGTCATTTATCTCAAGTAATTGTTTGTGTTGATGAAGTATGCAATATTCATAGCCCTTTGATTTTTCAACATGGCTAGATATCGGTAATGTCAATGGTAGATGATTATTTATATTCCAATGAGGATGAAAGAGTAATATGATATGCCATGTTTGATCTATCTACCTTACATGATGAATTTCAACATTACTCACTCTATTTTCCATTGTTTAGGATGAAAGTGTTGATTTTTATGTCGGAGACAAAAGGGTATACTTAGAAGAGTAAGCACTACGGTTCTGAGACATAAGGGTGATAAAAAAATCTTGTCTCCATTTAATTGTTGCTAAACCAAAGGTGCTTCCATTTCTGGTAGTGATCGCTTCCTATCTAATCCATGCCAAGTCTTAGGATTTTTCATTATTTTCTATATCGAAAAAAGAAATAGGTTTGTTTGTTGGGAATGCATACGAAATTTATTATAAACTTTCGAGTGGGATCAAGCATGTGCACTCAAGCATAACCGAGTCCTAGATTTCCTAAAGGAGAATAAAATATGCTTTACAGATTTCGACATCTAACCCATTTGATAATATGGATGATTCTACTCTATCTGATATCCTTATTAAAATTTTTAGACCAGGAGTTCATATTGGCATTACACTCATGAATAGGCTATATGGAAATTTGTTTATCTCTAAGGTGGATGTTTCCTGGATCTCATTACTTTACATTATTATTGATGATGGAAGGATTCCCTCCTTAGATCGGGTGCTCTATGTCAATTTAGTGAGACAAAGAAATGATTTCGTCGATAAAGGGAAATAATTTTACATGGCTTCTTATCTTCTTGATGTTGTATGCAGTGGTGTTCTCGAATGTCTATATTTTGTCAAATCTGGTATCTTTCAAGCCATTTGAAGGTAAATGAGCAATATTCAGACTTGTATTCACATCATTTAAGATCACATATTCAAGATATGTGCACTTATTTGTATCCTTATCTCTACCAAAAATTACATGAAACAACGACTCCAAGAATGTTTAATTCCATTCTCATTTCCATAAGGTAAATGGAAGCCATATTATTCTATCAAAAATATGCAATTATCATTAATGAGGGGATCCTTAAACCTCCTTTTCCATTTCATATTATGTGGTAGATAAATTAGCGAGAACATGAGATTGCATATCATATTTACAATGATGTTGCTTTAAAGTGTAAGGAGAAGAAGCTTAAAACACATCCCCCTCCTAGTCTATGTGGGACACAAAATATTTAATAGGTGGCCCAATTTTAAGGCTACCTTATCCCATAGAAATTCATTTCATCTCCCCGAACACCCTTTAAGGCAATATGACAAAAGGAAAAGGGTTTTCAAGCACCTTAATTCTCATAAAGGATAGTTAAATATACCATATGATCATGTGCATGATGATAATGACTGGGTATGGATTACCCAAACACAAGATAGCCTTGTGAATTAGAATATGAAGGAGACAGGGGTGGTTCCACCTCTGAGAGTAATTATTAAAAAGGAGGCTACAAAGAGAAATAAAGCTTTATATTCAGAACATTCACAACAACTATGTGCTCCCTTATCTATACCAAATGAATCTTGATATGAGTTTCGATAATTCTTGTCCGAACCAAATAAAGCTCCTAATTTGGTCACATATGCCTTAAATTCATCAAGTGAAGAATAGGATACTACCCAAACTAAATTTCTAGCCAACAAAGGCCCAATGTAACCCTCTCAATCTTCTTCCTCAACTTCACATGAAGCGAGACATGATTGGGTAGAGAAATTCATTATTTCCTACAAATAACATCCATATTTGGAGCCACAAGAAGATCCTTGAGTTAAAATTGAATTCAATTCAAGGACGAGAACCTTGAAAAGGGTAACCAAAATTTAGATTTCAACACAATAAGCCATTGTTTGGTTTGAAACATCATAAGACCTCTGCACTCTTACAAAGAAAAGGAAATCCAAAGGATCCCAAGTGGTGCAATATGAGAAAGATCTTGAATCCTTGATAAGGGCTATAGAAGAAGCATCTGTAGAAGTAGTGAGGAGAGTACATGCTAGAAATAAATAGCTTTGAAACTCAATTAAAGGACACAATTCCTCTTGACATAGTTTCTAATGTAGAAGAGGCATTTCATGGATTATACAATAATATAAAGGAATGCATCGGTGAAAAGGTGTAGGCGAGAACCATCCTTGACAAAGAACAAAAAAAATATTACATGGAGGACATCATTGTAGAAAAAATTAATGCATATGGGCCAGGCCATTGAAAATGGAAGTTGTAAAGACCCTTAAACTATGACCATGGACGATATTGGTATATTCCAGACATATGCTAATTATATGAAGGAAAGAATAAGGGAATGGAATGAATAGGTAAGAAGAGTTTCTTTGCAGTTTGATGACATTATTTTTAGAGGAAATCATGTTTTCATAGAACCTTGATCATGGAATTATTTAATGGAAACCATGAATTGGTTTCCAATGAATATTTCGCCACATCACTTAAGAAATTATTGGTTAATTTTCAAAGGATAATAACTGAGGTGAATGAAGGAGAAACTTCACATGTCATTGAGATTGTTTCCAAAACAAGGGAAAAATACAGAAAATAGAGACTCTAAAGGAAATTTCTAAAAAGTAATTAGTAGTCAAAAGGATTTTCTTGATAAGTCCATTGTGCTATATAGAATCCTGATTGTTGACATGAAAAAGATAACTAGATATTATCAGATTTTCAAAATAGGTATTGAGGAGGCATGACAAGAAGATGATGAAACATGTCCCAAATGAGAGAAAAAAACTCGGGAAGTAACTATGCCCATGGGATTAGTTCAACAACCCATAGTTAAGGAATAACCACTGTGAATCATAAATTATAGTATCTAAGATAGGTGTGAAAGAAATGTAATATGCATAATATGTTAATAAATGAATATTTATAATTGATTTAATGTTTGTGTATATATTTCAAATGATATACTCACCTAAACATGAATTTTTTGTTTTGATACGCTAAGCTCCAAATATGTTGTTATGCTCAAATATCCATAATTGAGTACTAATCACTAATCTTGCAATATATTACATATTTTTGTTAAATCATAGCAGCACCAACTCTTATTAATATATGTTGCAACATAAGCTAGTGAACGCTAAGCCAAAAAATTCAAACTTTGACTTGTTAAAATGCTTGAAAAATTAAATCGAAATTTACAATAGTAGTGAGTTAGCGACTAAGAGTCCAAATTATTCATTGTTGAGTACCGATCTCTAAGCTCATAAAATGTTTTCTAGGTATATCCTAACAACCACCAAGCTTGCAATTTCATACTACCTTAATTTAATCTGTGAAATTCTAGCGACCGCTAAGCTACAAATAATATGTTGTAGCTGATACTATGAGACACAAGACTAAAAATTAAATCCTAGTAGCCGCTATGTTCCAAAAAATAATGATGTGGCAGTGTCTTAACGACATATCACTTCATGATATCCATTATTGAGAAATGATCACTAAGCTTAGAAAAAAATTGAGGCATAACCTAGTGGCCACTAAGCTCACAATATCTTGCTTGTTTTTAGTTCATCCTAAATGACAACATATATTCAAATAATATGTTGCAACATAAGATAGTGGACGCTAAGATAAAAATTTCATTCTTCATCTTGTTAAATGCTTGAGACATCTAAGCTCAAAATATTCTATTGTGGAAGCAACTAGATGCCATGTAGCTCAAAATTTGTTAATTTGATTTGTTAAAGCATATCGTCGATAACTTACAATGAGTATGCATATTCTAGGGATGTTAGCCTCCTCGAATCTTAACTTAATGTGTTAAATTCTTACGACCACTATGCCCCAAATAATATGTGTTAAATCCTAAAAATTTCTAAGGTTAAATTATTACATCATTTAAAAGGCTAGTGGCCAATCAACACAAATTAATTTCATTTAAAATGTTAAATATTATTGAAAGCATTTATTAAGTATTATGTTGTTTCCATACATAGAGGCCACTAATTTCATACTACCTTAATTTAATTTGTGAAATCCTAGTGACCACTAAGCTACAAATAATATGTTGCGGCAATACCTAACAAATGTTAGTCTTGAAATATCTTTCTTTATTTTGTCAAACCCTAGTGGCCACTATGTTCCCAATATTATGATGTGTGAGTGTCTTAGTGGCGTATAAATTCATGTTATCCATTAGTGATAACCATTCACTAAGCTCGAAAATGTTTTGAGGCATAACCTAGTGGCTACTAAGATCACAATAATTTACTTTTTTTTAGTTGAATCCTAGTGACAACATATCTTCAAATAAAATGTTGCAACATAAGCTAGCGGATGCTAAGATAAAAAAATTCATTCTTCATCTTGTTAAATGTTAAACATAATGAGTATGCATATTCTAGTAGACGCTAGCCTCCTCGAATATTAATTTAATGTGTTAAATTATTGCAACCGCTATGCACCAAATATTACGAGTTAAATTCTAATGAGTGATAAGATTAAATTATTACATCATTATAAAGGCTAGAAGTGCTTAAGCTCAAATGAATTTTATTTAAAAGTTTAAATTCTATCGAAATATGTTTTTAAATATTATGTTGTGGCATTATGTAACAACCACTTATTTCATAATACCTTAATGTGGTTTATGAAATTCTACTAACGATTAAGATACATATAATATGTTGCGGCAATACCTAGTGGACGCAAGACTCAAAATATGTTTCTTTATTTTTTAAATCCTAACGAACCACTATGTTCTAACTATTATGATGTGGTAGTGTCCTAGCAGCCTAAGAGTTCAAAATAGTATTTATTATGTATCAATCACTAAGCTCAGAAAAATTTTATGACGCATAACCTAACAAATGCTAAACTCATAATATCTTAAATGTTTTTTGTTGAATCCTAGTGACAACATACCTTACATGTTAAATGCTCGAGACATCTAATCTTGAAATATTCTATTGTGGAAGTAACTAGATGCATTGTAGCTCAAAATTTGTTAGTTTGATTTGTTAAAGCATACCGCCGAAAACTTGCAAACACTATGACTATGCATATTCAAGCGGATGCTAGCCTCTAAGAATCTTAATTTAATTTGTTAAATTCTTATGACCACTATGCTTGAAATATTATGGGTTAAATCCTAATGAATGCTAACCTTAAATTATTACAATGTTGTAAAGGATAGTGACTTCTAAGCTCAAATAAATTTGATTTAAAATGTTAAATCCCATCGAAAGCTTTTTAAAAATATTATGTTGTTGCGATGACGTAGCAAATTTGCTAATTTCATACAACCTTAATTTAATTTGTGAAATCCTAGTAACCACTAAGATAGGAATAATACATTACGGTAATACCTAGCGGATGATAGACTCGAAATATCTTTCTTTATTTTGTCTTAGTGTATTAACAATGTATAACTTCATGATATCTCATTATTGAGGACTGATTTCTAAACTCGGAAAATATTTTTGATTCATAACCTAGTGGCCACTAATATCACAATATATCACTTGTTTTTCATTGAATCCTAATGGCAACATATCTTTAAATTAAACTCTACATAATAAGCTAGTGGACGTTAAGCTAAAAATTTTAATTCTTCATCATGTTAAATGATTGAGACATTTAAGCTTGAAATATTCTATTATGGAAGCACCTAGATGCCATGTAGCTCAAAATTTGTTAATTTGATTTCTTAAAGCATACCACTGAAAACTTGTAAACATTATGAGTATGCATATTCTAGCGGACGCTAGCCTCCTAGAATCTTCATTTAATCTGTTAAATCCTTGTGACCGCTATGCTCCAAATATTATGGGTTGAATATTAATGAGTTCTAATCCTAAATTATTACATTTTTGTAAAGGGTAACAACTGCTAAGCTCAAATCAATTTCATTTAAAATGCTAAATCTAGTCGAAATCCTTGTGTTCAATGAAGAGTTGCAAAAGTCATGGAATTAGGGTAAGAATCTCTAAAGAAACCCCAAAGACTTTTAACAATCTGATCAATGGACCATGTGATAAGAAATGAGCAAGGGTTTCTCCTTTGCATACATTAATTTGAAGCAAACAAGCAAATTAAGCAAATGAAACTAACCTCTATTCTTTGAAAGCTTGAAATAATGAACCTAAGAGGATCTAAGCATTCAGTTATGTGTTTTAAGAGAAAGAGATCTCCCCATTAATGGCTTCAAGGCCAATGGTTCTTCCCTTTTACTCCATACTTGTGCTATGAAATAAAAAAGCAAATGCTACTAGCTCAATGGGAGAAAATGAAATACAATCTAAAGCCTAAACAAAATACTATAATCTGTGCTAGGAAGAAGAGAGAATTCTTAGAAAATGAGGGAGGGGGTCTAGCCCTATTTATATTTTTCTATTTGGGAAAATGGGAGATTTGGGTGCATGTGGGACAAATGCTAAAGTCCAAAAAACACTTTTAGCAAGTCAAAGTGAGGTTTGACTATGTTTAGAAGAGAATGACCATGGTTAAGACTAGTTAACCATGTTTAGAGGGTAATTAATCTTACTGAGAGAGAAATTAGGTTTCTGAAGGGCTTTTGAAAGGCTTAATCAATCCAACGAAGTGGATTGATACTCCAGAGAGCTAATAAAGGTGGTAAAGAAGGGAATATTAGCCAAGAAGAGGTTATTATAACCTATTTAGTTAGTTTATAAGAGGAAATACGACCAACAGAGTGTCGTAAGGGGGGAGTTAGATAGATCTAACTGACGAAGTGTCGTACATTTGCAAGGAAGAATAGTTAGTACAATATTACAAATAATAATGCATTGATCAAACTACATGTGTCTACAATACTTGTTTTAAATATTATGTTGTGGCGATGCGTAGAAGCCACTAATTTCATACTACCATACTTTAGTTTGTGAAATCTAAGAATCGATAAGCTCTAAATAATATGTTGTGGCAATACCTAGCAGACACTAGACTCACAATATTTTTCATTATTTTGTTATATTTTAGTGACATCTATGTTCTAAATATTATGATGTCGCATGTTTTTAGTGGCCTACTGACTTCAAAATATCTATACCGTATCTTGATTACTAAGTGCTGCAAATATGGTATTGTGTTATCTTTGTAAAAGCCACTAAGCTTGCAACATCTTTCTTGTTTTTGTTAAATACTACCACATAATATGCTGCAACATATCCTAGAGGATGCTACACTAAGAATATAATTCATTAATGTGTTAATTGCTAGCAACCCTAATGTTCAACATATTAGTTTGTGGCCTTCCATAGAGACTAATAATATTGTGGCCTTCCATAGTAACCCTAATGAATTAATATATATGACAACACTCTATCTTCTATCGATAATACGTGGCCTACTAATAATATATTTTTAAATAATTATATCGTTATGAACAAAATACATAAATACATAGTGATTAAAATATTTAATATATAAATTTAAATACATAGTGATTAGAATATTTAATATATAAAATTTAGGCATATATATAATATGTTTACCTTCCATTGCACAAAAAATTATCTCACAATTGAAAACTTAATATGATTTTACAATTTTAAACCATTTTGTTAACCTCAAATATCTTCTCACAAAGTCAACATGAAAACCATATAAACAATGTACAATGAAATATTTACCTTGGGTTGTTTCTATCATCATATATAAAGGGAAAAAAAGGTAGATGTAACAAATACCAAAACAATATTTTGAGTCTCACTAAACATTACAATTTTAAAAACTAGTGATTATGTGGTACCGGATCATTATCGGGAAAAAAAAATCCAGATGGGAACATAGATTGGCGGATACTTGAAAGTGTTCAAATGAAATTTTTGACAATCATCCTTAGCAGCTTTGTACGATCGAGTTGTAGAAAACCTTAGGTTAGTAGGACGTGCGCCCTAAGGTGGCCTCCAAATTTTAAAGAAGTTGGCTCTTCTTTATGGTATGAGATGAGGGTTGGAGAAAATGAAACAAAACATAAAACTTAATGGGGGTGATGCACTAAACAAGCCTTCCAAGAAATCAATAGAGAATGAAACTTTCTGAAAAGAGAAATAGTGAACAAATGAAAAGGGTAGACGAGATTCCACCACAGGCCAGAAAAGATCACACAGAACACTACCTCAAACTACTTAAGCACAACTTTAAAGATAGTAACAAAATTAGAGATGCATAGTTTCTATGTGAAAATAAAGGTGATCGAGTCAAAAAGATATGCGAAGGATGGAAAAATTCACCATAGGTTGTGTTATATTACTCCAAAAATTATGCATAATATTGCAATAGAAAAGAGGCAAGTTTGCTTATACAAAACCTAGGAAGAAGGCTAGAGCTCCAGGCCCCTACCTTTTATAGAAGAAGGACTGAGATAGAGAAGAAAACTAACCGAACACGAGAACATCTTTCTAAAATGTGACCCTAGTCAATATAAATAATCACAAAGAGATGAGAGTGAAATCCTGAAATTTCTTTTCTAACCAATTATAAGATGCAATTAATAAGTGCAATCAATGACACCTTGCTTGTAAAAGACTCCTCCTTCTGTCCCATGACCTAAAATAGTGAATGAATGATGGCCATGCTCATTAAATGCATTCCCAACTACTTTCCAACTATCTCCTTGAACTGGCTCATTTTATTTAAATTTTGCTATCAAAGCTTCATTGTTTTCTACATTTCTTGATTGTTGTGTGTCGTACTCGGTTTATTGGAGCTGGAGATGTTTATTTTATTTACACCCACCTACCTTTACTAAAATATAAAATCCATTTTTACGGCATAAAGGATGTTAAGAAATTTCCAAAAAGTCCAATTTTGTGAAAATCAAAGTTCTAGGTCAAAAGTTATGGTCATTTGAACCTCGGGGTAGCGCGTTCCATGTGCGCTCTCACAATCTTTTAAAAGATCTGAGCATTTAAAAATCTGGCGGGCTTCATGATTAATCCTACATTGAATTGACCTAATGCTAGTATTTTTGACTTGCTCTAGGTTTTGATTCTATCCATGCTTTGAGCTCCACGGAAGCCAAGTGCATCACTGAGTCTCTACTTTTCTTGCACCTTTGAAAAGTGTGTCGAAATGACACGTGGAAACTTCCACAACTATTTTTTTCTCCTTTGAGTTTGTAATGGTACTCATTGTTCATTAATACCAAGATCCTTTCCTTAGTGGGCCCCTCATTATTGACTCCACGTGGAAGTCCCGCGGGGTTTTGAGATCTCCTTTTTCCTTTTACTGTTTGGATTTACACCGATCTAACACGTGGCACCTTTCACAATTCTATTGCTTTGCTTTGAGTTTAATTGTTCCGGGTTGTGCTTTTCATCATGATTTGGCTAAGTTTCTTCCCCTATTTCTGGAATCTTGAATCTTTTTGTATTGGTTCAAGATTCTCGGGACTTATATGATTAATCCAACACAAATTTGCTTGTTATCTACTTTCAGAGGGTGGTGGAGGAAATTAGATAGAAAAAATAGTAACTATAACTGAAAAAGATTAAATTTTCTTCAATTGGGGCACAATGATTCCTTTTCTTATGGAAGAACAAGGCTGCAGAGTGTGACAAAATGATCAAAAGGAATTGGTAAACGAGTTAGGCCGCAAAGTGTGTTTTCGTAGGGCAAAGCACGTTAGATTGACATGAAAAAGATGGGAACTAGTAAGAAAAAGGGGTTTGACAGATCGATCGAAGGAACCGGTAAGAAGATCTTTGCCTCAAAGTGGGATTTGTTGTGAAAAGGAGTGCTGGTGACATGAAAAAATTTCATCTAGTTGAATACGGATCAACCGTATAAACCCGCATGATTAAAAAGGTGCACATTTAGTATCGTATACGTTTATGATAAATTCTGATTTAGATATGAGATTATTTCATTCTTGGCAATGCCATTAAAACCACCATCTTTTGCATCAAACTAACTATCTCTGCACTATTATTTTGCAACCCCTTTGCTTCCCGAGTATGGATGCATCCTTTTTGTTACTTTTTTATTGTTCCCTTATTGTTAACCCATGAACAAGATTATAATTACTACCTAATAGTTCCTTGGCGAAAATGATTGGGATTATTGTATTTAGCCCTCCAATATTCATCTTTCTTGTATTATACTATGATTTCAAGATTTGTTGTTATGCAAGACTAGAAATACAAAAACCCTAAAAACTTGTTGGTAGAATGGGGTATTTAATATTTTTTCCAGCACAATCAACTTTCAAATTTTAAAAATATAAAAAGTGTGGGATATGGAAATTTTAAAATTAGAGTGGGGGAATTTGTGTTAATATTGAAATTTCAAATTCTCAAAAATGCGGGGGAATTCACAATTTGAATTTTGAATTTACCACTCATTAAGAAAAGGTGCGAGATATCAAAAAAATAAACAATATTGAAAACAACGCCTTTTGTTATTGGCTATAGCTTAAAATAGTTAAAACATAATAAAACATATAATATTATAATAAAATAGAATACATAAATCTAAATTTTGGTTCAGATTTGATTAATAAAGTCTAAACACAAATATTACATAATAATATAAACACAATAGTGTTATTATCTATTCTCACTTTGTATCAAAATATTCGAGAGATGATTACAAGTATATAGGAAAAGGATTTCCTATAATTAGGGAGATGGAATATCCATAAATATCTCATGTCAATCTAACAAATGACCGATGATATATTGTTATAACAATATATCTCAACAACATATATCGTAATATTGTTTATAACAATATTACTTTTAAATATTAACTAACCACCCAAACTATAATATAAACATTAATTTCCTAACAATCCCCCTTAATGTTTACTTGATACCATAATAAATTTCACACTTCCTCTACATCCTACCACCCATTCTTGCTCATGAGGATGGTACAACACTCGAACTAAAGGTAAAAGAAGGAACACATCAAATTCTTATCAACCATACACTGCTGTCGAAACACATCGACCGACGAGGATGGAAACATGCTTAGGAATCATCTCCTTATCAACCAAGTAACTTTAAGGAACACATATGAGCTAGAAATGTGGTAACTCAAGTAGGAAAACATCTGAACAACCTTAAATGGTTTTCTAGAGGCTAACCAAAAACATAGTTATGAACAAGAACATACATGATTATTCAACCGCTTCAAAACCAATGATTCTACATTTCACTATGTTATATGTTCTTCACTATGTTATTACATTGGGGAATCATGTAGGAATAACTCCATATACAAGTGAACAAGAACATATCACATTTGTTCTTATTTTTCACACCATACTAGAAATATGAAAAGTACAAATCAAAACTGAAAACTGAAAAACACACTTCGCACATGTGTCATCAAATCGGTGAAGTGGCCTGTTGTTAGAATCGATGAGAGGTCATTGGTTGTCCTCCAACCTCGATGCCTCCATCCTCCATCAACATGTTGTTAGCTAAGCTCTTTATTGACTTTGAGGCTCAATAGTTTCCACATTAAGTTTATGTTGTCTCCCTCCACAATGTGAAACAATTTATTTTCCAGACGTCGAAACACCAAAAATGTGTCTGCATTAGGAAATTTTTGTTTTTACAAGCTTTTACTCTTGACTTGACTCACAAAAACACAACTTTTATAAAGACACACAATTTGAACATTTTATAGCTCGACTCACAATATCAACTAATGACACAAAGACTGAAAATGACAATTTACAATGACTCTACAATTGGTGACAAAATGAATTGTAATAATGACAACTTAAACAATATATGTATTGATGGTGAAACGCTAATGGTTTTGATATTGACAAAATTTAATGGAATTTTGAAACTTTTACATAGAGAGCATATTACATGAATCTTTTTAATTTTATGACACTATTACAAATAAGACTATATTGAATTGTTTTGATATGAATAAAAAACTAATATCAATTAGACACCAACTACTAAAATGACACAACCATGTAATACTTCACAAATAATTATAAAACTCGAACTACATAATTACCAAATAAACATTCAAAAATAATATCACAACCTAAACACTCGTCAAATTCTCTAAATAAATGAAACTACGAAAACAACTACCCTCACGTAGACACCTATTCCCGAAATGTTCGGTGAAACCATGGAGATTTGGTGCTTCACTTCAATGTCGATCGGAAGAATGCACTTTTGTAAGGTATCTATTGACCAATCAATGTGATCAAAAGACATACACATTTAGATATAATATATCATTTGTGTAAACTAACTCCTTAGTTGATGCAACCAAATCTCTTCACAGAGATCAATACATGTTAAAATAAATAAATAATTTTCTAAAGGAAAGTTGTTGTCTCTGAACTCTCAAATGCACATTCATTTGGAGGAAATAAAACAGTTGGATTTACATCATGGCAAATAGAATCTCTCCATGTTTGAGAGGAAAACAACTACTATGAGAATTGAAATGGTGAGAAGAATACATGAAAAACAAAAATACAAATAAAATGACTTAACAGTAATCAAAGGCCGAATGAGGGTGAGGAAAAAATTAGAGATCTGATTAAACTTGTTAAATGTAGGCTTTGATCAAAGAAAACTCGTGTAGGCATGCTCAGTCCTGAAAAACCTATTCCCTTACCTCCAAGAAGAATGACATCACCAAAGGTGTCAAATATTACAGTATGTGAATCCTTCAATGCAACCGCAATTAGACATGAAGAAAGGACCCATTTTCGATTAGAGACAATCTGAATTAGATGTCAAAATTTGAATGTAGAATGCAAATATACGTGGATGATGGAACTTTTTTAAAAATACATATATCGATTTGAGACTATTCTCATATGTGTCGAGGTTGGATTTTCATCTGGCAGTGTTGTGTGGGTGCCTGAACTTTTGATTGCAATACAAACAAATCTATCAAATGCATGGTGGATGTCAATGATTTACAAAAATGATCAATGTAATTCATAATCTTGGGAAGAATATAGACCAGTCACTAACTACAAGATGATCCAACAGAGCCGAGTGGAATTTCATTCATGGGAAACTAAGAGCCAATGAAGCTTACCCTTGTAAAACAAATTATCTCTCAATCATACGATGATAAGAAATATCTTTGATACCAAATCTAAAGTTTAGTCTATATTTGATTAATAAAATCTAAACACAAATATTACAGAATAATATAAACACAATAGTGTTCTTCTATATTCTTATTGTTTCAAAACATTTAGAGAGGATTAAAAATATATAGAAAAGGATTTCCTATTATTAGGTAGATGGAATCTCCACCAATATCTCACCTCAATTTAACAAATGACCAACAATGTATTGTTATAACAATTTATCTCGACAACCTATATCATAATATTGTTTATAACATTATTACCAAGTAAATATTAACTAACCACCAAAACTATAATATAAACATTAATTTCCTAACAATAAATTACATGAATATATAGGCACATTTATTTCTATTTTTATCAAAATCAACCTAGACAATGGTAGATGTTGTGTGCTAATGAAAATAATTATCCACTTAATTTGTGCCACGTGGCATGTTTTGAACTCGATAATTAGAAAACATTATAATTGACACATTTATTATTGAATTTATATATAAAGAAACAATTATAAAATATTTTGAAACTATATGAAGCCATGATATTATAATACATATACCTACCATTAAAATGACGACACGTGGCATGTAAATTCTAAAATCTGAGAAGGTGTTTTTTGCATTTAAACAACAAAAAACAGTAGCCCCTCAAATATGTAAAGATAGTGCTCACAATGATAAGAGGTATTGGTATATAGCTATCTGTCACTAAGCTATATCAAGATTTTTTATTCTATTGCTATTTCCAAATTAAGTAATTGTTGTGCCCAGTGGACCATATGTCATTTCAATCAATAAATAAAGCAGGTTAGCGGTCGCTATGCATTTTCTTTGATAAGAACCAATGTGAATTATATGTTGAAATGATTTATCTTATCAAAATTACAAAAATATCACTTACACTCAGGCATAATTATGTATTCCAATTTATAAAGATATAACTTATACGAGATAAATATGTAGTGCAACAATTGGGGCTGCCATGTAAAGTCCACCCAAAACGATACAATTATAATCAATGAAAAACACTATCGATCCAAAGAAGAACAAATAGTGATTACAATGAAAAGTGATAATGATAGGATCCTAGTGGCCACTAAGCTAGACCATTGTTTTTTATTATATATCTATTCACAAATTATAAATTGTTGAGCCTAGCGGTTTCTATGTCATTCCTTTCTATTAGTAATGGAGATTAGGAGTCGCTAAAAAATTTATTTGATACGAACCAAAAGTATTGATCCCTCTCGATGGGACATAGTACATGAATTGGCTCAACTAGGTAATGTGCAACCAATTTGATACAATTATAATAATTGCACATTACAATTGATCTAAATATGCAAATATAGTGATTACTATTATAAGAGGTAATTAAAGGATCCTAGTGGGCTCTAAGCTACATCATGAGTTGTTAATCAATAGCTACTTGGAAATTGAGAAAATGTTGAACCCAAGGTGGTTCTAGGATTTTTCTTTGATATGAACAAATATGGATTATAATTTACAAATATATATCTTAGGAGAAATAAATAAATGTTGAATCCTCTTGATACAATTACAATCAATGAAAAAAACTATCGATCCAAAACCAGAACAAATAGTACGTACAATGAAAAATTATAATGATAGGAGCCTAACAGATGCTAAGATAGACCATTGTTTGTTATTATATAGTTATTCTCAAATTTAAAACTGTTGAGCCTAGCGGCTGCTATGTTATTCATTTTAACTAGTAATGAAGGTTGGTGGTCATTAATAATTTTCTTTGATAAGAATAGAAAGTCTTGATCCCTCTCGATGGAAAGCATTGTAGGAATTAGATCCACTAGGTAACATGTGGACAATTTGATAACATTATAATCATTGAAAATTACAATCGATCTAAAGTTATAGAGATAATGATTGCTATGACAAGAGGTAATGATCGGTAAGTGCACGAAGTTGGGGGCCAAAAGTGGAAAAAACCCGAAAACAAACGAAATACATACGCATTTTGTTAAATCATGCTCGCATTTAATTTGTTTGGTGTGTAATCTCGAACCTATAACATGTATGCATTTCAAATAATTCTAAACGTGTGTGTGTTTTTAGTAGTATGGACCATGTATATGTGTTTTGGAGTTGTATACTTACAACAATAATTGTCAAAGTATAAGATTTTTTTTATAATTTCTTATACTTTAAATTTATTTTAGTAAATATAAGAAATTAGAGTCACTCTGCACCTTATAGAAGTGGTCTCGTAGCTCCATAGTTATAATCTAAAAGATAGATTTTCAAAATATAATCTGGTCAGTACTTACTCATTTACAAGATTTCAGCAAATGACCTAAAACTTTCAGGGCATATATATTATAGTCAGTCTTTGTTTTGGGAAAGCATATAGTCATTTTTTAGGTTTTTTGACCTTCTAAAATGGATTTTGGCCATACCAGTGCTTGAATTGGTACTAATTTTTAAAAATTTTCCATGATTCACTTTAGTGACCATGAATTAACTCTATGATGTTTGTCTACTTCTTACTAAAAATAGATCCTCACTTTGTAGATAGAGGATTGTTCCTGAATGGGATTCCTATCCTATGGCCAAAATGAGGTGATTGTAATGTGCCTCCTCCTTAAGGTGTGATAACACTACTAGGTGTTGAATGAGTTGTTACGAATAGTACCAAGTGAATTACATCAAGTGAACTTAGATGATTTCTCATTCTTAGAAACATGGTGCTCCATATAAAGATCATCCCCTCACCTTTCCTAGCTCTAAAAGAATCCTTTCATGGAATAAAATTCATGATTCTCATACATGATTTTGCTCATATGTCTCTTATGGAGACAAACGATGCCTTAATACTTCACAAATAATGGTCCTTGATAACTCGGTGACATGACTAGCTCATTTTAGATTTTTTCTTAAGGGTATTCAATTAACTATAGAATGGCCAAAAATGCCTTTTAGGCGTTCAAAGGAAGTAGTCTCTCATCAAAAGTAAATGAGTCGAGCGACCACCTTAAACACTATTCCCTACACACTAAAACATGTTGAATGATCTTTTTAGGACTTTTCTTTGGGAGAGGGTTTATGATTTAGGGTTTAGGGTTTAGGGCTAAGGGTTTAAGACTCAAGGTTTAGATTTTAGGGTTTAAGGTTTAGTGTTTAAGGCTCATATTTAGATTTTAGGGTTTAGGGTTCATGGTTTAGGGTTTAGGGTTTAGATTTTAGGGTTTATGGTTCGGGTTAAAGGTTGAGGTTTAGGGTTTAGGGATCAAGGTTCAGGGTTTAGGGTTTAGGGGTCAAGGTTGAGGGTTTAGGGTTTATGGCTCAAGGTTTAGGGTTTAGGGTTTAGGGATTAGGGTTTAGGGTTTAAGGTTGAGAGTTGGGGGTTCAGGGTTTAGGGTTGAGTGTTTATCTTTGAGGGTTTAAGGTTTAGGGTTTTGGCTTAGTTCATATGGCTTATGGCCTAGGCTTCAGGGCTTAGGGTTTAGGGTTTAGGGCTCAAGGTTTAGGGTTTAGGGGTTAGGGTTTAGGTTTTAGGGTTTAGGATTTAGGGCTTAGAGTTTAGGGATTAGGTATTAGGGTTTATGGTATCTGGTTTAGGTTTTAGGGCTCGGTTTTAAGGTTTAGGGTTGAGGATTTAGGGTTTACAGTTTAGGTTTTAGAAGTTAGGGTTTAAGGTTTAGGGTTTAGGGTTTAGGGTTTATGATTTAGGGTTTAGGAGTTAGGGTTTAAGGTTTAAAGGTCAAGGTTTAGGAATTTATGGAAAAGGGTTTAGGGTTTAGGGTTTAGAGATCAAGGTTTAGGGTTGAGAGTCGAGGGTTCAAGGTTTGGGGCTTAGGGTTTAGTTTTTAGGTTTTACGGTTTAGGGTTTATGTTTAAGGTTTCAAGGTTTAGGGTTTTGGCTTAGGGCCTAGGGTTCAAGGATTAAGGTTTATGGTTTAGGGTTCAAGGTTTAGGGTTTAGGGGTTAGGGTTTAGGTTTTAGGGTTTACGGTTTATGGTTTAGGATTTAGAGCTTAGATTTTAGGGTTTAGGATTTAGATTTTAGAGTTTAGGGCTTAGATTTTAGAGTTTAGGGCTTAGGGTTTATGGTATAGCATTTAGGGTTTAGGGCTCGGGGTGTAAGGTTTAGGGTTAAGGATTTAGGGTTTACGGTTTATGGTTTAGGAGTTAGGGTTTAAGGTTTAAAGGTCGGGCTTCGGGGTTTAGGGCAAAGGGTTTAGGTTTTTGGTTTAAGGCTCAAGGTTTAGGGTTTAGGGTTGAGGGTTTGAGATTTAAGGCTCATGGATTAGGCTCACCCATTCAATCACGGTAATGTTCTATCTTACCCATTCTTATAAGTATCAAGACAAAGAGTATTCGACTAAAAAGGTAAAATGACATGAAAATTCAAGATACAAACAACCTTCTTGTGCTAAAAATGACCAACTCCATGTAACATACACGAATGCAATGCAATATGAAAAATAAACAACACCCTCTAACAGGGAAATAAGTACAATCACACACATTTAAACCAACAACATTCAAGATAGTTGCACAAATATTTTGTTATCAAGATGTATTCCCAAATGTTCTAATAAACGACAAGGGTGAAGAATGATGCCCCAAGCAAGGTTTATTATGCAAGGCGAAAGATGGAGGACACTTGGGTCTAGTGAAAAAGAAATGTGCACGATGAAAATAGTACTAGGTAACTGATAGTGCCCAAGGGTACAGACGAAGTAAGCAACATAGCTTGTGTAGGTGATTTGAAGATTTAGATGATGCGCGAGTCATTATTTCAAAAATATTTGAAAACATTAGCAAGATATGGGATGAGTGCCATGTAATAGACACGATTTCAGCCATAGATGATTGGTTTTACCAATTGTAAGCTATTTCTAAAGTACTTCAATGTTTTGGTTTTGTAAATGGTTTTATGAATTTTTTTATTTTTAATTTGATCGGTCAGAAGAATTTCAAAAGATCAAAGATCTTCTAAAAGTACATGTGAGGGTGGTAGTGGGAAGGCAAGGTCACAGAGAGCTAGAATATATTCCCACAAGAAGGAAGATGGGTCGGGAATAATTTCTTTAAAGTAAATTAATAAATAATTATCACGACGAGGGAAAATAGATGAAAAATAGAGGAAAAGGTGGGAACAGGCACCTGAAAGGTTCGTAAATTATTTCAATGCGATGGAGAAGTAACCACAAGGTGGCACGAAGTGCTCCAGCATGTGAAAATTAGCAAGAATAATTATTTTAATACAAAAATAATTATCATAGTGGATAGAAGAAGGTTAGAACGATCACGGCAGAGAAAACATGCTCCAGGGGCATCGCGATGGGTTAATATACCCACCCGGGGTCGAGTAAATCAATCACAACCAATTCATTTCTACCGAGTCTTTGCGAATTTTTACCACAAGTGAGAGTGACACTCTTGGAGCGAGATGGCGAGAATCTTGAGTAGGAGGAGACGTGCAGATCACATCTAGGAGTTCATGCAGGACCCAGCAGATGGACCTTATGTGAGTGGCCTATCCCTTATATCTAATTACGCATTTATTGCACTTTTTAGGGTTTTATTAGGGTAGGTAGGACCAATTTTGACGCATACACGTGGTCGTATGTGTCGGTTTGTGAGTACGCACATGCGTATGTGTAAAAATAAATAGAGATGCATTTACACATCCATCAAAAAAGTGGATACGTGCACGCATACCCGTTAGAAGGGAAATTAGTGTTAGGGGTCACATCTACATCGAGTCGGGACGAGAAACAGAATGCACATGCATGTGTGTCAAGGAAAGTGTGTAGGCATCACACTTGTGCACATATGCGTTACGTGTGGCTGTGGGTGAGGGAGAAAAGACTATATCATTCGTATGCATCGGTGAGGGTGCGTACGCATCGATAAGGAACGCAGGTGCCAAAAGAGACGCATAGGTGCTAGAAGGAAGGAGGGAAAAACAATTTTCTAGTAAAATAGCCAAGTATAGAAGAAAATAGACCAGATTAGTGTAGAAGAAAAGAAAAATTAGTAAGTTAGATGATTTAAAGAAGCATTTTTCCTTAAAAATGATATAAATAAGTGCCTAACACTTGTGTTGATTTTACAACGATATACTACCCGTTCTCCAGACTCGTGAGTGTTATGGTTGGTTAGCAGTGATAGAGGTGTAGTTTGATGATGATGATAGAGTGACCCTAGAGAGCCTCCTATATGTGATGGGATTGACTCATGTGGCCAAGATGCCACAAATTACATTGGATCATGGCCTCTTGATATCCATAACAGAGCGATGGCATAGCGAGAGTCAATTTTTCCAGCTCCTAACCAAGGAGATTACCATTACTTTGGAGGACATATAGTGCATTATGTAGGTCCCGATTCGGGTCAGCTTATCCAGACTATGAGTTGTTGGATTAACATTCAGCAATATATTGTAGAGTTGTTCGGTGTCCCGACAATACCTCAGCATGGGATGTTTATCAGATTATCACGATGCATTGATGACCCAAAGCTAGACCGAGTAGTGGTCTACATGATGGCCTTTATCAGTGGATTTTTAGTCCCTGACAAGACCGATGCTTCATTTCCGCTTGGACTCCTTGGAGTGATTCATGGTTTAGTAGCGGGAGAGACCTACTATTGGGGTCGGTGTATTTTAGCACATCTATATTGGGACCTTCACTTGATTACTTACTACCGTTAGAAGATGGTAGGACCCACTTGTTTGTTGCATATTTTGGCATGGGACCACATTGCCATTAGTCACCTGTTAGTAGTTTTGAGAGTTCAAGTTGGATGAGATACGATAGGCTTCCATGGTTTGGAGGCCTTATAGACATTTCCAGTGGCCCGAGGATGGTTTAAAGCTCGACACTGCCATAGTAGAGAACTTTATCTTAGGTAGCCGCAACTATATGCGGGAGATATATAGGGTAGATCGATGTCATAGGTAGTTTGGTCATAACACTCTGAATCATTGTTACTTCCCCGAGCATTCAAGTGTTGATATGTGACTTCTTCTGTAAAAGGATGTGTTCCTTTGATTGTGAAGTCATGCTTGATATGTACTATATCTTCTTTGAAATTGAAGATCTTTGACTGAGTCGGAATATGATTGGACTCTTTTATTTCTTTCATTTTTGCACCTGAGTTTAATCTGATCTCGGAATGAATTATGGAGTTATCCATCTATAAGACCCAGCCTGGGATCAGTGGCATTGATCCAAGAGATGCTTTAAGTTTATTCGGGATGAACAAAAAATTATAGACCTTACGTAGGTTGCAAGGTCTGAATGCGTTGAATAAGCTATTCCGGAGTCTAACTCAGGCTGATCGTGTTAAATGAATTGGTTCCCGATATCGTAATATCAGGAAGGTCTTGATCATGGGCCAGGTAATAAATTCAGATACATTTATTTAACTAGCCTATTGGCAGTGCTGGAGTGAATCCTTTTCGTGAATGTATGTCTGTAGGTTCTTATTCTGAACATTTTAAATGTTAGACCTAAACTGGATTTATTAAGGTTAGTAACCTAAAACTAAACTATAATCTATGGGTTAGATTAGTGTTAATCTAACCTAGGCCTAAGCTATAAGCTAAATGTTCTAAGTTAGTAACCTAGTGCTATGGAGGTTAGTCTAAGTTGCATCTTAAATCCTAACCTATGTTACTAACCTAACTAATGAACAAGGAGGAAAGGGGGACCTATGAAAGGGTGCGAGCCATGGGCGGCAGTTTCTATGGCATTAAATGGGATGGATAAGCATGAAGGACAGGGATATAGTGGAAGTTTTAAACGGCTAATAAGGCTGACGTGGCAGAGTCACCAAAGTTAGAAATGGTCTTTGAATTGTTTTTATCCATCGCCAACTATGGCGGTCGGTGGCAATGTAGATTGAGCGGGAATTTTGGAGTTAAGGTGATTAATGAACTCGGTCTTCGAGCTCGGGTTTCTCGGGAAGACATGCAAAATGGAAAACTGGTAGTTTGTTTGGTTTTTCATGCGCTCCGGTTTTCTCTCTGTTTGATCACTGGTTCTTCGCACCAGTCTACTTGGAGTTGCATGGAAAAAATGAGTGTAACTAGCTCTTTTCTCTGTCAAGGAAAGTTTATAAGGCATGGAAATAACAAATTATTGTTTCTAAATCTAACGTGGGAAAAGAGGAGAAGGCTCAAGCTCTTTCAGCTTGTCTTCTTCATATTTTTAACCAATATTACCGGGCATGTTAGGCCCTAACCTTTAAAAATCTTACTTTCTTTCAAATGATTTCATTAGAACAACTCTGTTTCGATGATTTTGGATTGGTGGTTTTTATGGTAGCTTGTGTGATTTGGTTGCTGTATCTTCTTACTGGCTCGATTTTTTTCAAGTAAACCCTTGATGGGTGTGTATTGTGTTTCAAACTGTTAAACTATCTCGCTGTATTTTGCATTTCGGATAAAGTTGTGGAAATGCTTGCAAGGAAAATACCCGAAATCGGTTCTGGGGGAGTCCATGAATTATTTCCTTGTTGGGTTCAGGCTACAGTCGATACTTGCTGTCGAAACTTGTCGAAAAGGATACTGTTGGATTTTTGTTTGAATGTTCAGTATATTTCGACTTCTTTATAAGTTTTGTCGTGGGTTATATAAGTTTTGGTTACTGAATCTTGTTGGGTTTTGCTATAATACTTAAGTTACTTTTGAACAGATAACTTGCTGTGTTTATAGTATTTAAATGTGACTTTGTAGAAGTTCTCCCTATGTTGCAATCATGGGATTTAATTCAATGAAATTTGCAAGATAAATATACATATGAAATGACCCTGTGGAGTCCTTGGATTGTTCGCATATTTTGGATTTCTGTATAATCCTGGTTGTGAATACTTATTGTATGGGCTCAGTTGGAATCTTTGTTACGAAACCAGTATTTTGCTTCTGTATAAGCCTGATTGTGAATATTTATCATTATTGGCATGGTTGGAATACTGAATATATATATTTATCTTGTATATCAGCTTCTGTAGAAGCTTTATCGTGAATACTGTATGATTTTGGATATGGAGGGAATCCTTGAATAGATAGAGTTTTTAACTGTTGCAGAGGTTTAATTGAGAATACTATACGGGTTCGATTCCTTTTTGAGTCCTGGAAAGGTAATATGCGTTTCTACCTTTGAAGAAGTTCAATCGTGAATACTGTATGTTATTGGTATAGTTAGAATTCTTGAATTTGATATGAAACTTGTATCTTTCTACTTCTGTAAAGTTTATTTGAAGAATACCACATGGGTAAGACTCCTTTTTAATCCCGGAGGTGTATATTATGTTTTCCTTTCTGAATAATCTCAGTTGTGGATACTGTTGCTATGGAATCAGTTGGAATCCTTGATATGTGACTGGTGTTCCTACTTCTGTGTAAGCCCTGTTATGATTTCGGTCGATACTGACTCAGTGAGAGTCCTTGAAAGGTGTCTAGTATTTTTAATTTCATTCAAAGCTGGGTTATGAATGTTGTTGTTATTATGAATACTAAATGTTATCAACTCCGGTGGAGACGCTGATAAGTAATTTATGTTGTAACATTTGTAGGAGTTCTTGCTGTGAGTACTTTTAGTATTCTTGATTTGTTGTCATAC
This sequence comes from Taxus wallichiana var. yunnanensis, assembly GCA_018340775.1. Taxonomy (NCBI): domain Eukaryota; kingdom Viridiplantae; phylum Streptophyta; class Pinopsida; order Cupressales; family Taxaceae; genus Taxus; species Taxus wallichiana. Next base: position 606,574,984 of record CM031244.1, read on the forward strand.
GAATTCAACTTCAATTGAAACCTTTAATAAAAGTATTGGTTGAATTTGACACTGTTGGAGCCCATGTTATGTTATATGTTGGCTCGATTCTCGATTTTTGTCCTTGCTGTGTTTTAGTAGGGATTAAATTGAACTGAATGCTGATGTGAGTTTCGACTCAGTGGGATTGTTCTTGTGTTTGAACATGATTACGTCTTCTGTTAGCATGAATATCTAGTAGTGAGCTTGACTGAACTAAAGAGCTGATAAATGTACCTCGACAAGCGATGGCATTGAATATTTTCTTGTTGTCGATTAGTATGGAAGGTTATGTGGAGTCTATTTGATAGATTATTCATCACTGCCTTGGCGCGAGAGCTACTGTACTGCTAGTAAGCTACAGGAAGTTGTTTTATTTAAATTTTAACAAAATTGTGGTTCTTCTTGTGGTTCGTTTGACTTATTGGTATGCGTATAAGGTGAATGCTTTACTCTCGAGGAGACGGTACAGTCATGAGCTTGTTTGAAGGGAAAAATGAATGACTCGTTTTCTTCTCTTCTGTTGTAAAGTATATGTTGATATATTTTTATCTAACTGTTGGAATTGATTCAACCTACTGATGGAATCATGAATGGTTATGATATTCATTTTACTATGTTGAATGTAATGGTCTGTCTGATGTTTGTTGTCCTTGGGATTCTGAAGGATAGTTGTTTTGGATACTTTTGTTCTTCTTGATCTCTAATATTTTTGATGAAATATCGGGAAGGTATCTAGGACTATTTAGTAACTAAAATATGAGTTACGCTTGTATAGTCTTATTGTATTACAAAAGCATAATCTGAAATATGTTTGCATGTTTGGTGAAATGATTTCATTTAAACAGGGTGTTTAATGAAAACAATTGATGGATTGCAATGATTTCATGTTGACAATTTTGCGAGATGGTTTCCATAAGTGGTAAAAGCACGCAGATCTGATAGGATGTTCAGATTGTTTAAATTGGTTTTATGATGAATTACAGCTTGATTCTCTAAATGTACTATATGAGGAAAGATGTTCTTTTTCTGATGAGTATTGTATCAAATATGCTTGAATGCATAAAATGTATTTGATTAGCTTGAGAGGAATGAAAAGAGTTATTTGTTACTTATATGATTGTATTCGTATCTTGATAGTTTGACCTTCTTCGGTTCAAATGATCTTGAGAGCATTGTTATTATTGTATAATTTGGAGACTTTTGTGATTATCAATATAAGCTTGTAAGAATATGTGACTGAATACTTATAATTGTTTAGTAGTTCTAGTATGTTCTATCTAAAGCTAAATTGGAATTTAGATCACTGTCTTTCTGGAAGCTAGGGTTAAAATAAACCTGAGCAGGAAGCTAAACAAGCTGAATAAATTATTACTTCCTAGTCTTGATCTAAGTCAAGATGACGTTTAATTGGATTCTTAATCACTATATCTCGATATTAATAAGTAAGATATAAATTCAGTTATGAGAACTGATATAAACCTAAAAAGGGTTTGGTTGGCAATCTCATGTAAAGATTATGGGTTATTGTCCAATTTCGTTGATTTAAGAATTATGTATATTCTATGAACTCCTTGAAGGAACCTCTAGTCCTAATAACTTCTCTTGTGTAATGGGTTTTACTAAGGAAAGTATTTCTAAGGTGAGGAACCCAGGGATTGGGAAAGACTACCCTTAAGGGAGCGTCTTATGGTATAATTTTAACTCAACGTATGTAGCACTTATTAATAAGTAGATCTTTTCGAGGTGGATTTATAGGTTGACGGCACAAGTCAACTGCAGGGTTGTACCTTCGAGAAGATTAGGATCTTCTCAAAGATACAACAGTGCAGGTGACTTATGACGACACCCTTTGCATTGATCGTTAAGATTTACACCTTAAACTCGAACCAGTTACTCTGGGACTGATTAGGAATGTGGTCACGTTATAAGGCTGCCTTAGGAGACTCGGGGTATCTTGACACACTGGTTTAACTAGGGTTGACCCAGTATGTCAGCGTATCCCTAGTCCTCGGGAGCATCCATATAACGTTGTCACCTTATTTATCTCTATTTACCGAGTGAATAACTTAGGATAGGAGAGACTGACAGAAGTCAATATAAGACATTCTACATAACATAGGAATGGGGTGAAGGACGTATTCCAAATTGACGAGTATTCATCAAGGAATACGAGACATAAGCATTATGTTTCAAATCTTTGGCCAAAGTATCGCAAGCTACTGATTGCATTGTCCTAAGTCACCTAGTCTAAGGGATGAGATGCCGATGAATAATGGTAACAATTATTCAGATAGGTTCCTTGGATAGAGCATTCTAAATCCTAGATTAGGGAAGAGAACCACAAGAGTATTGTGTTAAAATAAAAATGCCAACTCTTTGATACTCATGAATCGATCGGTAGATTACCAAGTCATGGAATGAATAGATCAAAGTACTCCGAGTCATTACAACTGAATATGGTTATCTATTATAAGAATGGTTGTTTTGATTTGTGAGTTCTAAATTATGTATTTAGAACTAGGAAGCATTTATCAAAAAAAAAAAAATTTACTTGTTCTAATGTATAATAATGAGGATGTTACATTGGCATTACCCAGGATGTTCCTGGGCTAGATAGATGGTATGCTCGTAGAGCCCAAGAGCATTTTGATATGGATCCATAGATCACTCGTGATAGAACACTAGCCAATTTCTCGATAGGTGGTACCTGCTATGTGGGTGCCACTGAGATAGATTAGAGATCTAAGAACTACACCCGAGTATGGACCAAGGTATCATGGTGTGCTTCCATGCCATTTGAATGTTTCTATAGTGGCATATAATGCCGGTGTGGGAGCCCCTCTAGTGGGGCCTCTTAGTGGTGGCGACGGTGGAGTTATTGGTGGTGCTATAGAAATGATGATGATGGTGGTGGTGGTGGGCCTAACTCACACCTGTATGTCAAGGGTAGGGGATAGGGTTCAAGCATTATAGCAGCCACAGGGGACAAGATCCTAGGCCTAGGCTGAGACAGGTTTTCAGGGTAGTTGATATAGATTTTCCCCATTGGGCATTCCAACGAGGATATACACCCCTCTCCAGGCAGTACCTCCAAAGAAGGGCCTACCACCGATGTTCCGAGAGGGTAGTGGTGATAGTGGGCAGTGGCTGCCCTTCAAGAGTGGTTATAGGTAGCTATAGCTATCTAGTTATAGGTTCTTTGGAGAGAGAGAGATGTAGCTAGGTCATAGGTATAAGACCTTATAGTAGAGTGAGATCAAGCACGTGCTCGGGTGCATACTTTGACTATGGAGAGAGATCAGGCCAGGACATAGGCCACACAAGGCAGCGATAGTATTTTATGACAGAGTCGATTCATGAAATGGCAACATATGGGGCTTAGATATTGAGCCTTTTGCATCAAGATCGAGACTCGGTGTAGCTAGTTGTCACTCGTAGGGGACCATGCCCGGGCATAGTCACAGGGCTACCTTAGACAGAGAGATCACGCATGAGCCCAAAGTGCGAGCTATTACTATAGATAGAGATTGAGAGGCTCTTTGCCTCTAGGAAAGTTCAGGATGATATTGGTAGGGCAAAAGTGAGTGCAATGCCACCCTACAGGAATCCATCGCTTCCAGGATGTCAATTCGATACAGGATGCTATGAGATCTAGTGGTGAGGCCCTATATTATAGGACTGCCTACTTTAGGGCAGTCCCTAAGAGCAGTGAGTTGTTCCCTTTGATCAGTTAGATGCGAGCATGATAGGCTCTAGGTCACGGTGATCAGGTCATTTAGTTAGATCAGTTTGGCATCCCATTGTAGAGTAGCCATCCAAACAGTAGGGTGGTACCCCTGGTGTAGGTCCATCACAGCCACCTCTCTTTCATGCACCAGGTCATGGACCCAGGAGCCCAGTGAGGGTGAGAGTTGTGGTTGAGCTCTTTACTTTTTCTTTTTATACAGATGTATTGTATACATTCCTCTTATGAAGGTTGATTTTGATGTAGAGTTATATGTACTATTGTTTTGATGATGCCTCGTGATGAAGGCTCAATTATTTTTTATGCATGCCCCCTTTAGATGGCATATTGTATTGATAATGTATATTTTGAGGATTAACTTGGATAGCTATACATGTATTATATGGACATTTTGATATACTATATTGTGATTATGCTTTGCATGAGCATTGATTATGATGTATGATTTCCCTTTCTTCTATGTATGTGACAGACCTTGGATTTAGAAATGTGTATGTTTCATGCTTTCATATTGATGATGTAGATGTAGATAGCACCACATGGTTTTTATATTTATGAGATGTTTCAGAGTTTTTATTCTAGCACTTGGGATGATACTAGATGATATTGGTGTGGGGGATAGATTTGTGATTATGTGCAACCCCTCTTGCCTCCATTGATGATACGATATGTGATGTTTAGCTTAGCATACATGCATGATGTAATACTTAGCATTTTGTATATATATGATGTAGTGAATGATGTTAGAAATGTGATGAAATGATAGATGATAGATGTGATAACAAAAAACTATGCAAAATATACAAGCAAAAGTTAACAAAACTAAACAAATATACACATTTAAACAACACAACAAAATACAACCTAAATGAACACATGTAAAAGCTAGCAAGAGATTAAAGTGGTACTCAATCTAAGCAAGTAAAATGAATTCTAAAAGATGCACATAACAAATAAAGAATCCTACAACAATTTTTCACAAGTATGAGAGCTCCTAAACGAATGCAATGCCATACACAATCAAATCAAACAAGATTCAATATAAGGTAAGCAAATGAATTTATTCAAAGAACAAACAATTCAATAGACTAAATACATCAAAACTATACAAACCAACAACTAAAAGCAATTAAAGCATTACCTTGTTTTTGTAGGACAACATTGATATATTTTCTAATGTTTTTGGGTTTATCTAAGAAGATAAGTTTTTACGATTTTGTCTTCATTGTTGTCAGGTTTCCTGAGATAACGTTGTGAAATGAATGTAGCTTTATTCTTGAAAAGGAAAATTTTCAGATGTTTAGGTTTTTGTGTACCCTTTTTCCAAATGTTTTTGTATTATCCAAGGTCATGTTCTGAAAGCAATGTACAAGAACAAAGAAGCGTGGATGCCCCTAGCATGATGTGGGAATATACAAAAGGAATAATTCCACACGTGTATATACAAGAAGGTGAAAATGGTGTAGGTACACTCAACATTGGATGGGAGTATACGAGGTAATGTCCTCCATGTAGATATAAGAGCAAATAAACCAGACCATGGTATGACAAAGGTAGCTCTAGTAGGGTTCCTAGACTTAGCAAAGGAAGTCATATCTAGAAAGTGGTGACGATTACCCATCCTGTTGTAAGAGTAACTTGCATCTGGTGAATCTTCCTTGAGCACCAAAACTAGTTTTCACTTAAAGACCTACCCACTTGCACCACAATTGCATGGTTTTCACATGTGGATGACCTACTTTTTCTTTACTATTTTCTTAATTTTTCCTTTTTTTTCTTTTTCTTTTTCTTGTTTTTCTAATTTTTAGTTCTTATATGATATTCTCATCATGCCTAAGTGTAGAACTGCTTGAGGTGCATGGTGTTCATAGGTTTTGGAAGCTCTTCACCATCTGAATATGCAAGTTTGTAGGCCCCTGATCCATATTTTGCAATCACTACATAAGGACCTAGCCAGTTAGCTTCGAACTTTCCTTTCTTCTCTCTATCTTTGACGGTGTTCTTATGATTTTCTTTGAGAACTAGATCTCCTACATCAAATTCTTGATGAATGATGTGTTTGTTATATCCCTTGGACACTCTATTCTGATAGACTTTCAGGTGATTGAGCACTCTAATACGCTTTTCATCTAATAGTTATAACTTTTCTAGGTGAGCAACTCTATAGTCTTCGTCTTTATCAAGATAGTCTCTAAGAGATATCCTCAAGGAGGAAGCTCCACATCTAAAGGTATGATGGATTCGGTGTCATAAACAAGTGAATATTGGGTCACACCCGTAGGAGTGTGAATGGAAGTACAATAGGCCCAAAGGGTGGGATGTATCTGCAGATGCCAATTATGACCGGTTTACTGACCATTTTCTCCATAATCTGTATAAGGGTTTTATTAGTAGCTTCCACCTGTCCATTACCTTGGGGGTAATAGGGGGTTGACCACTTGAGCTGGATATGGAAGCATTGACACAAGGCTTTAACCATCTTGTTTTTGAAGGATTTACCATTATCAGTGACAATGGTTGAAGGGATCCCGTAACGGCATATGAGATGGTTCATGATGAATTTTGAGATTTGCGCTAACATAGGTAAGAGGGACAACCTCTACCCATTTGGTAAAATATTTGGTGGCAGTGATGATGTGTGTATGACCATCCGAGGAAGAAGGATGGAGCTTCCCTATGAGATCTAGGCCCCATTTAGAGAAAGGCCAAGGCATCGCAATAGGTTGTAAGGCTTGTGTTAGCACGTGTATTAAGTTTTTATATTTCTGGCATAGTTCACATTTCTTTACGAAGTTGTAACAATCTGATTCCATGGTAGGCCAATAGTATCCTACCCTCAACAACTTCTTGGCTAAGACCATGCCACTAGTATGTGCTCTAAAAATACCACCATGTACTTCTTTAATGGCATGGATAGAATCAACAACATCCAAACAGTGAAGTAGATTCCCATCGTAGCCATGACGATAAAGGGTTCCTCCTAGGAGGGTATAATGGGCTATGCGGAGAATAAGGGATTTCTTTTCAGAATGGTTGATGTCTGGTGGACAAGTGCTATCTTGTAGGTATTGAAAAATAGGGTCATACCAAGGGATAAAGGACCAACAATTTCACATGCTAAACATGACTCGGCATATCATGTGCAAGAACTTGTAAATGCTCTATGAAGAAAGGCATCTTACTTTATTTAGGTGCTATACGTAAGAGAGATCCAAGAATAATAGCCATAGCATCTCCGGATCAATTATGCAACCTTATTTTTGGTCAAATATGGCCTATGTGAAATATTCCTTCAAGGTTTCAACCATATTTTTATATGGAATAAGCTTCTCATCTTTAACCTTGTATTCATCATTAACTTGTTTTATGATAATTTGAGAGTCACCAATGACTCGTAGTTGTCTGATGTTCCATGTAATTTCCAGTTTGAGACCAGCAATGAGTGCCTCATACTCTGTAATATTATTTGTGCACGGGAATCCCAGCTGGAATGCTCTTGGTATGACATCACCTATTAGAGTGATGAGGACCACAACTACTCTAGATCCATGAAAGGTGAAAGATCCATCAAAATGGACATGCCATTCTATGGATTCTTTAATATACATCATAGATGCATCTGGAAGATCTAGGCACAAAGGTTCCATCCATGGGATAGGTCCTTTTTCTAACTAATCAGCCAGTACTTTTCCTTTTAAAGACTTCTGATTCACAAACTCATTATCAAATTCACCGAGAGAATGATTCAATTAGCCTTTTAGCCTGTGAGGGAAGGTTTGGATAAAAGGTACTTGAGAGGGTCAACTTTTGATATGAGTTTGGTTTTATTGTTCAGAGATAATGGCGGAGCTTTTGGAATGTGAAGACAATTGCCAAGAAGGACTTTTCTATTTGGGGGTAATTTAACTCGTATGTGATCAAGGTGCAACTGAGATAGTAAACCGCTATCTCTTTATGGTCTAAGTTGTATTGGGCAAGTAATGCACCAATAGAAAATTGGGTAGTGGAAATGTATAAGAGGAGAGGTTTTCCTGGGGTAGGTGGCATGAGTACAGGTGGGCTGGCCAAGTATTGTTTGAGTAGTGCAAAGGCCTTCTGACAGTCAAGTCCCCAATTGAATGTGACATCCTTTTTGAGAAAATGGGTAAAGGGGTGGCATTTATCCAAAAGTTGTGAAATAAAGCGGGTGGATTGCCTGTATTTTCCCCTGTAGACTCCTTAGTTTCTTGAGAGTGGTAGGTGGTGGCATTTATGTTATAGTCGTAACCTTTACTGGGTCCACTTCAATCCCTCTTTGTGAAACAATGAACCCTAGGATCTTTCCTGATAAAACACCAAAGACACATTTCTTAGGGTTCAAGTGAACCTTATATTCTTGTAGACGTTAAAAAATACACCTCAATACTCCAGGGTGTTCTTTTCTACTCTTGGATTTTTCTAGAATATCATCAACATAGTCTTCCATGATGTCACTTATCATATCATGGAAGATAACTTTCATGGCATGCTAATAAGTAGCCCCTGTGTTCTTGAGCCCGAAAGGCATGAATTTGTAACAAAATGTTCCCCAAGGGGTGATGAATGTTGTTTTATGTTGATCTTCTTCTGCAATTCGTATCTAGTTATAACCTAAAAATCCATCCATTAAGGACAAAATTTCATAACCAATAGTAGAATCAACTATCATGTCAATGTTAGGTAGGGGAAAGTCATCTTTATGACATTATTTGTTAATGTCATAGAAATCAGTGTATATTCTTATGCCAATAGGATTTTTCTGTACTGGGACTATGTTAGAGATCCATTCTGAATAGTCAATAGGTTTAATAAAATCAGCAGCTAACAGCTTTTCCAATTCTTCTTTGATAAGCAACGCCACCTTAGGATGCATCTTTCTCAACTTTTGCTTGATAGGTTTGGCATCTGGGTGCACGATGAGGTTGTGCATGACTATCTTTGGGTCCAAACTAGGCATATCTACATATGTCCATGCGAATATGTCCACATATTCTTTTAAGAACTCTACAAATATATTTTGTTCCTGAGCTGAGAGTGAAGCTCCCTACTACTTTATTATTCTAGGATGTTCCTCGAAGCCAATGTTGATGTTTACTATTTCCTCAACAAGCATTTTAGAAGCATCTTCCATTCATGTAGAATCAGGGGGAAGAGTAAGATCGACCTCCTGTGGTAGCTCATGATCATCTTTAAATGGATAAATCACTTCATCTTTAGACTCTTCATTTTGTTTTTCTACGAGTTTATCAAAGAGTTTTTCACTGTGAGATTTTCGTTTATCCTTTTTGCCAAATTTCTCAAAAGTGGTTGTACCTTTATTTACAACCTTCTTATTCAACCATCCACACATCTTTGTTTCTTCCCCAAAGTATGCACAGGTGTCTAGTTTAATTGCAAATCCTTTCTTGTGGTCCCCAGCTGGGATAAAATCCCTAAGTCCCATAAACTTTGCAAATGCCTCATCACTTTCAAAGAAATCTAGGGGCACGTGAAGTTGTTGATCCCAATCTATAAGTTCAGGATATACAAGGTCTACTTGATATTTTTCTAAGGGGATGGATTTGGATAAGGTAAGGACCAAAAAAATTGGGAATAGATTTGTGGAGGCAAGATCCTCGTAAAGGCTACATTGGGAATCTACGTCACTATCAGAATGAGATGAAACATTCTCACGTTCAAAAAGGGTGTCGTCACTCTTAGAGGGTAGAGTGTTATGAGGCCTTATCCTAAGGTTGTGTTTATCAGACTTAAAACATGGGATGGGAATAGGCTCTAACCGGCCTTGTGCATTAATGCCACATCTACACCCACTATAGCCCATGAAAAATATCATGCGGTGACCTTTGATGTACTAAGGTGCTTGATGGCATGAAGCCGTGGTGCCTTCCGACACTCTTCCTCGGTAGGATCCTCCAACATTTTCTCCTCATATAGGATACCACCATGGAAAAAATTTTCCAATGGTTTAGGACATTTCTTGCGAGTAATATTGAACTAAAAATAAGGCTTACCCTTATCCCGGGAGATTCTCGATAAGTCCGATATCAACAGAGCTTGTTCAAGAGTGAATGTCTTATCTGGGCAATATTTTGCTGATGTTTCCTCCCATGAAAAGAATGGTTTGACCAATGAAGGGAAGTCTTGATTGTAAGGCGTGAGGGACTCTAAATATATCTATTTTTTCATAGCTTCTATTTGTAGAGGGATGACTACATTTGTAGAAGGACACTCATAAGCTACACGAGAAAAACTGTGCAATGCCCTACAATGTGTAAATGGTTCTGAGTCACCCAAAATAATAACCACCTAAACTTCATGACATAACTTGATGCACTAATGGAAAGTCGATGGAATAACTTATATGGCATGGATCCATGGGCACCCCAGGAGCATGTTGTATGGAAGGTCCAAGTCAAGGACATGGAACATTGTGTCATGACACATTGGGCATACTTCCATGGGAACCACTATAGTACCCACCAATTCTCTTTCTTCATTATCATAAGCCATGATTGTGATAGTCTTAGCTCCTAGATATGTTTCTGATCGGCCTAGCTACTTAACCAGCTTTAAAGTGAAAATATTTAGAATAGATCCCCCATCTACAAGTACTCTCTTGATTTTGTGATGGGTAACCACCACTTCAAGATACAAGGGTAAGTTATGTTCTGGGTTGTTATGTGGGATTGTAGTATGATCAAAGGTGATATGATCATTGGAGTCTAGGCATGCAATCATGGCTTGAAGGTTTGTGGGATCTACATTTGTTGAGACCCCTGAATTTTGCAAAGTCTTGTATAATATGTTCTTATGGGAATTAGATATTTTAAGGAGATCAACAATAGATATCTGGCAGGTGTTTTCTCTAACCGCTCTATTAAATTATATTAACCTTCCTGAGGGATAGGCACAGGATCTGGTATGACTAAGCGGGCACGTCTTGTCCCTACTACACAACTCTTTTCTAAAATGTGGATGGTGTTGATCTATTTATTAGATGAGATAATACATCCAATGAGGGAATCATACGGACTATCATTTGTAGGGTAAACATAGGCAGCAATCCTATAGTCATTGGAGGTTTTCCCTTGATTTGGTTTCCTGTTCTTTTTATCTGCGTGGTTAGGAAAAGGTTCCTTGTAAATACCCATTTTTTCATTTGAAATTTTACTAGACTCAGGGGGAGAATCCACAGCGATCTTTCCTTCCTCAATGAGATCTTGTATATAATGGTGCAATCTCAAACACCTATCCGTTTTGTGTCCTTTAACACAATGGAAGTCGCAATATTCATGATCTTTGAACCAAACCAGTTTTGGAGCATCCTCTGGGTATGGTACCATTGTAGTTGGATATTCCACCATTTTGGCATCATCTAATTGTTTTAGGATGGTAGACAAGGACTCCGTTAAGGGTGTAAATGTACGTTTTGTAGGTGCTTTGGGACGAGGTCCTTGAAAAAGCTTTAAAAGTGGTTCTATCTATATGGCTTGGAATCTCTTGGAGTATGTAATGCCATCACTAACAACATGTTTATTCTTATTGAAGAATTTAGGTTTGTCTATGGATTTGGTTTCATGTTTGTTTTTAGTTATAGACTTAAGCGTTCCTTTTACAATGAGGGATTTCTCAATTTGACCACCTTTCTCTATGACTTCTTTGAAGTTAGAGCCACAATGCATTTGTAAGTGAAAGGCTATTTCAGGGTTTAAGTTAGGAACAAATATGCTCACTAACTATTTTTCCGGTAATGCACATGGAAAATGACTAGCTAACCCACGCCATCGTTGTAAAAACCCTGCAAACATCTCATTGGGTTTTTGCTTTGTATTGCATAAATCGTTCATTGTGATGTCGCTTTCCATATTATAGGAGTAATGCCTTACAAATTTCTCTACTAATGTGGGCCATGTTGTAATGGAGCCCTTGGGTATGCTATAGAACCATTCCAATCCTACGGCTCCTAAGTGTGAGGAAAAATTTGTATTAAGAAATTATCGCTATATGCGACCTCTTGGCAAGCCATGTAAAAGTATTTTATATGATCACGAGGATCACTTTTGCACTTATACTTATCAAACTTGGGAATGGTAAAGTGTTTTGGGAAAGGTTGTTGCAACATGTCCTTATCAAAGGGGTAAGGGCATAGCTCTTCATATGAATATTTCCTATTTTGGCCTACATTTCCCTGTTGTAATGTAGTAAGTGTATCTTTCATAGATTGTAACTCTTTCTGAATGAGTTGCTCCTTAGTAGGTAACATTGGTCTTTGTACCTGAGTCACCTTATAAGTATAGTCTGTGTGTGGATCAAATTGAAACTCACTAAATTTATTTTTGTCTTTGTATATGTTTCTTTTTGAAGAGCTTAGGTTTGCTAGTTTTTGGCTCAACTTCAAGATCTATTTTTGGAGGATCTCCTCCTCAACCAGGGGGTCCTCTTCTTCATCAAATTTTGGAGGAGGGGAAGATTTACACTCAATTTTCACTTTACGTGAAGCTTTATAGTGAGGTTTTCATGATGGTTCTCCTTCGATAGCAGCCTTATGTTGCCCAGAAGTGGAAGTGTATCCCACATCAAAAGGGTTATCTATGTCTAAGATGAATCTTCATTCTCCTAGATTAGGGTTAATGACCTTTGTTTCTTCTTCACGCTCTTGTGGAAGTTCAGATCCTAATGCTAAGACTCTTCCGAGTACTTGATCTTTATTATAGTATAGGAATTCATCAAATTTGTTTAGGTCTAATCTCTCTTGTTCTATGGAAGAATCTGACTCTTCTCCACTATGATCAATTAATAGCTCTGCATCTTTGGCTAGACTCATAATGTTTTTCATTATTTTTTTATATCTTAGTGACATCTATGTTCTAAATATTATGATGTCACATTATTTTAGTGGCCTTCAACTTCAAAATATTTTTACTAAGTACCGATTACTAAGCTACAAATATGGTATTGTGTTATACTTGTAGAAGCCACTAAGCTTGCAACATCTTTCTTGTTTTTGTTAAATTCTACCAAATAATATGTTGCACCATATCCTAGAGGATGCCACACTAAGAATATAATGCATTAATGTATTAATTCCTAAAGAACCCTACTATCAACATATTAGTTTGTGGCCTTCCATAGAGACTAATAATATTGTGTCATTCTATAGTAACCCTAATGAATTAATATATATGAAAACACTCTATCTTCTACCGATAATACATGGTCTACTGATAATATTTTTAAAAAGTAATTATATCGTCAGTGAACAAAATAGATAAATGCATAGTGATTAAAATATTTAATATATAAATTTAAATACATAGTGATTAAAATATTTAATATATAAAATTTAGGCGTATATATAATATGTTTACCTTCCATTACACAAAAATTTATCTCACAATTGAAAACTTAATATGATTTTACAGTTTTAAACCATTTTGTTAACCTCGAATATCTTCTCACAAAGTCAACATGAAAACCATATAAACAATGTATAATGAAATATTTACCTCGGGTTGTTTCTATCATCATATTAAAAGGAAAAAAAGGTAGATGTAACGAATACCAAAACAATATTTTGAGTCTCACTAAACATTACAATTTTAAAAACTAGTGATTATGTGACTGGCCATCATTATTGGGAAAAAAATATAGAGGGGGACATAGATTGGTGGAAACTTGAAAGTGTTCAAATGAAATTTTTGACGATCATTCTTGGCAGCTTTAGATAGTCGAGATCGTAGGAAGCCTTAGGCTAGTGGGATGTGCGCCCTAAGCTGACCTCTAGATTTTAAAGAAGTTGACTCTTCTCTCTCATATGAGATAAGGGTTAGAGAAAATCAAACAAAACATAAAACTTAATGGGGGCAATGCTCTGAACAAGCCTTCCAAGAAATCAATCAAGAATGCAATTGTCTGAAAAAGGTAAATGGTGAACAAATGAAAAGGGTGGACTAGATTGCACCACATGCCAGAGAAGATCACATAGAACACTAGCTCAAACTACTTAAGCACAACTTCAAAGATAGTAACAACATTAGAGATGCATAGTTTCTATGTGAAAATAAAGGTGATTAGAGAAAACAAAGATATGTGAAGGATGGAAAAAATGCACCATAGGGCATATTATATTACTCCAAAATTATGCACATTATTACAATAGAAAAGAGGCAAGATTGCTATTATAAAACCTAGGAAGAAGGCTAGAGCTCCGTGCCCCCCATTTCTACAAAGAGAGGGACCGAGATAGAGAATAAAACTAACTGAACCCTAGAACCTCTTTCTAAAATGAGACCCCAATCAATCTAAATAATCACAAAGAGATAAGAGTGAAATCCTGAAATTACTTTTCCAACCACTTAGAAGATGCAATTAATGAGTGTAATCAATGACACCTTGCTTGTAAAAGACTCCTCCTTCGTCCCATGACTGCATGATAGTGAATGAATGATGACCATTCTTATTAAATGCATTCCTAACCACTTTCCAACTATCTCCTTGAGCTGAGCTCATTTTCCTTTAATGTTGCCATCAAAGATTCATCAATTTCTACATTTCTTAATTGTTGTGTGCCGTACTCGGTTTATTGGTGCTGGAGATGTTTCTTTTATTTAAACCCACCTACCCTTATTGAAAATATGAAATCCATTTTTGTGGCATAGAGGATGTTAAGAAATTTCCAAAAAGTCCAATTTTGTGAAAATCAAAGTTCTATGTCAAAAGTTATGCTCGTTTGAACATTGGGGTAGTGTGTTCCATGTGTGCTCTCACAATCTTTTAAAAGATTTGAGCATTTCAAAATCCTGGCGAGCTTTATGATTAATCCTACCTTTAAATGACCTACTACAAATATTTTGTGACTTACTTTACATTTCAATTGTATCTATACTTGAGCTCCATGTGGAAGCCAAACACACCTCTAGAGTCTCTACTTTTCTTGCACCTTTTGAAAGTGCGCCGAGCTCACACGTGGAAACTTCGCAACTCCTTTTTATTTTCCTTTGAGTTTGTAATGGGACTCATTGTAGATTAATATGAGGATCCTTTCCTTGGTGGGCCCCTCATTATTGACTCCACGTGGAAGTCCCACAGGTTTTGAGATCTCCTTCTTCCCTTTCACTTTTTGGAATTTCACCGAGCTGACACGTGGCACCTTTCACGATTCTATTTCTTTGCTTCAAGTTGAATCGTTCCGAGTTTTTCTTTTCATCATGATTTGGCTAAGTTTCTTCCCCTGTTTCTAGAATCTTGACTCTTTTTGTATTATTTCAAGATTCTCGGATTTATTTGATTAACCAACAGGAATTTTCTTGTTATCTAGTTTCATAGGGCGGTGGCGAAATTAGATAGAAAAAATAATAACCATAATTGAAAAGAGATTAACTTTTCTTTAGTTGGGGCACAAAAATTCCTTGTCTTATGGAAGAACAAGGCATTGTGACAAAATGATCGAAGGAATTGGTAAGTAGAGCTAGGCCACAAAGTGTGTTTTCATAGGGAAAAGCAGGCTTAGACTAACATGAAAAATGTGGGAACTAGTAAGAAAAAGGGGTTTGTGAGATAGATTAGAGGGAACCGGTAAGAATATCTAGGCCTCAAAGTGGGATTTTGTAGTGAAAAGGAGTGCTAGATCGATATGAAAAATTTCATCTAGTCAAAGAGATCAACTGTATAAACCCGCAGATTAAAAGGTGCGATTTAGTATCGTATATGTTTATGATAAATTCCTGATTTAGATATGGGATTATGTCATTCTTGGTGATTCCATTAAAACCACCATCTTTTGCATCAAACTAACTATCTGCACTATTATTTTGCAACCCCTTTTGCTTCCCTAGTATGGGTGCATCCTTTTTGTTACTTCCTAATTGTTCCCTTATTGTTAACCCATAAATGAGATTATAATTACTACTTGATAGTTCCTTAGCAAAAATGATTGTGATTCTTGTATTTAGCCCTCCAATATTCATCTTTCTTGTATTGTACTATGATTTCAATAGTTGTTATGCAAGACCAAAAAGATAAAAAAACCCTAAAAACTTGTTCTCTGGGGTATTTAATATTTTTTTCAACACAATCAACTTTAGAAATTTTTAAAATATAAAAAGTGTGGGATATAGAAATTTGAAAATTAGAGTGGGGGAATTTGTGTTAATATTGAAATTTTAAATTCTTAAAAATGCGTGGGAATTCGCAATTCAAATTTTTAATTTACCACTCATTATGAAAAGGTAAGGGATATCGAAAAAATAAACAATATTGATAACAAAGCCTTTTATTATTGGATATAGCTTAAAATAGTTAAAACATAATAAAACATATAATATTATAATAAAATAGAAGAAATAAATCTAAATTTTGGGTCGATTTGATTAATAAAGTCTAAACACAAATATTACATAATAATATAAACACAATAGTGTTATTCTATATTCTCACTATATCAAAACATTCGGAGATGATTACAAGTATATATGAAAAGGATTTCATATAATTAGGGAGATGTTATATCCATAAATATCTCACGTCAATCTAACAAACGACCAATGATATATTGTTATAACAATATATCTCAACAACGTATATCATATTATCATTTATAACAATATTACTTTTAAATATTAACTAACCATCCAAACTATAATGTAAACATTAATTTCCTAACATTCCCCACTTAATGTTTACTTGGTACAAAAATAAATTTCACACTTCCTCTGTAGCCTACCACCCGTGCTTGCTCATGAGGATGGTACAACACTCAAACTGAAGGTAAAAGAAGGAACACATCAAATTCTTATCAACCATACACTCATCCGGGAACACATCGGACGACGAGGATGTGAACACACTCATGAATCACCCGCTTATCAACCACCACTCTAAGGAACACATATGACCTAGAAATGTGGTAACTCAAGTAGCAACACATCTGAATAGCCTTAAATGGTTTTCCAGAGGCTAACAAAAAACCTAGCTATGAACAAGAACACATATGATTGTTCAACCTCTTTAAGACTTATGATGCTACATTTCACTTTGTTATATGTTCTTCACTATGTTATTACATTGGGGAATTATGTAGGAATAACTCCATATACAAGTGAACAAGAACATATCACATTTGTTCTTATTTTTCATACCATACTAGATATATGAAAAGTACATCTCAAAACTCAAAACTGAAAAACACACTTCACACACGTGTCATCAAATAAGTGAAATGGCCTGTCGTTAGTGACTAAAGAGAAGTCGTTGGTTTTCCTCCATCAACAGTCTTAGCTCAGTGATATTGACTTTGAGGCTTAATAGTTTCCACATTAAGTTTATTTTGTCTCCCTCTGCAATGTGAACCAATTTATTTTCTAGATGTCGGGTAACACCAAAAATGTGTCCATGAGGAAATTTTTGTTTTTACAATTTTTACTCTTGACTTGACTCACAATAACACAACTTTTATAAAGACACACAATTTGACAATTTTATAACTCTAACTCACAATATCAACTAATGACCCAAAGACTTAAAATGACAATTTACAATGACTCTACAATTGGTCGACAAATGAATCAGAATAATGACAACTTAAACAAATATATGTATTGACAAAGTGAAACACTAATGGTTTTTATATCAAGACAACATTTAATGGAATTTTGACACTTTTACATAGAGAACATATTACATGAATCTTTTGAATTTGATGACACTATTACAAATAAGACTCGTATTGAATTGTTTTGATATGAATAAAAATCTAATATCAATTAAACACCAACTACTAAAATGACACAACCGTGTAATACTTCACAAATAATTATAAACCTCTTAACTTGATAATAATTATATAATAACAAACAATGGTCTATCTTAGCATCTATTAGGCTCCTATCATTACCATTTTTCATTGTAATCACTATTTGTTCTGCTTTGTATCGATAGTTTTTTTCATTGATTGTAATTATATCAAGAGGATTCAAGACTTATTTATTTCTCCTAAGATATATATTTGTAAATTATAATCCATATTTGTTCATATCAAAGAAAAATCCTAGCGGCCACTAGGCTTAACAATTTCTCAATTTCCAAGTAGCTATTGATTAACAACTCATGGTCTAGCTTAGAGGCCACTAGGATCCTTTCATTACCTCTTATCGTAGTAATCACTATCTTTACATATTTAGATTGATTATAATTTGCAATTATTATAATTGTATCAAATTGGTTGCACATTACCTAGTGGAGCCAATTCCTGCACTACGTTCCATCGAGAGGGATCAATACTTTTGGTTCGTATCAAATAAATTTTTTAGGCAGCGCTAATCTCCATTCCTAAGAAAGGAATGACATAGCAACCGCTAGGCTCAATAGTTTCTAATTTGTGAATAGATATATAATAACAAATAATGGTATAGCTTAGTGACCACTAGGCTCCTATCATTATCGCTTTTCATTGTAATCACTATTTGTTCTACTTTGGATCGATAGTGTTTTTCATTGATTGTAATTGTATCATTTTGGGTGGACTTTACATGGAAGCCCCAATTGTTGCACTACATATATATCTCGTATAAGATATATCTTTGTAAATTGGAATACATAAATATGACTAAGAGTAAGTGATATTTTTTGTAGTTTTGATAAGATAAATCATTGCAACATATAATTCACATCGGTTCTTATCAAAGAAAATGCATAGTGACCAAAACTAACTTGCTTTATTTATTGATTGAAATGACACATGGTCCACTGGGCACAACAATTACTTAATTTGGAAAAGCAATAGAATAAAAAATATTGATATAGCTTAGTGACGGATAGCTATATACCAATACCTCTTATCATTTTGAGCACTATCTTTATAGCTTTGAGGAGCTACCATTTTTGTTGTTTAAATGCAAAATCCACATTCTTAGATTTTAGAATTTGCATGCCACATGTCATCGTTTTAATGGTATTTATTTATATTATAATATCATGGTTTCATATAGTTTCAAAATATTTTATAATTGTTTCTTTATATATAAATTTCATAATAAATGTGTCAATTATAATGTTTTCTAATTATCAGGTTCAAAACATGCCACGTGGCACAAAGTAATTGGATAATTATTTTTCATTAGCACACTACATCTAACATTGTCTAGGTTGATTTTGATAAAAATAGAAATAAATGTGCCTATACATTCATGTAATTTATTGTTAGGAAATTAATTTTTATATTATAGTTTGGGTGGTTAGTTAATATTTAATAGTAATAATGTTATAAACCATATTATGATATAGGTTGTTGAGATATATTGTTATAACAATACATTGTCGGTCGTTTGTTAAATTGAGGTGAGATATTGGTGAGATTCCATCTACCTAATTATAGGAAATCCTTTTCTATAAATTTTTAATCCTCTATGAATGTTTTGAAATAGTAAGAATATAGAAGAACACTATTGTGTTTATATTATTCTGTAATATTTGTGTTTAGATTTTATTAATCAAATATAAACCAAACTTTAGATTTGGTATCAAAGAGATTTCTTATCATCCTATGATTGAGAGATAAAACTTTTGCAAGGGGAGGATTCATTGGCTCTTAGTTTCTTGTGAATGAGATTCCACTCAGCTCTGTTGGATCATAGTGTAGTTGGTGACCTAGTCTATATTCTTCCCAAGATTGTGAATTGCATTGATCATTTTTTTGAATCGTTGACATCCACCATGCATCTGATAGATTTGTTTGTATTGCGATAAAAATTTTAGGCCCCCACACAACAATGCCAGATGAAAATCCAACCTCGACATACATGAGAATAGTCGCAAATCGATATATGTATTTTAGAAAAAAGTACCATCATCCACATATATTTGCATTCTACATTCAAATTTTGGACATCTAATTCCAGTTGTCTCTAATCGCAAATGGGTCCATTCTTCATGTCTAACTGTAGTTGCATTGAAGGATTCACATACGTGTGCAGTATTTGACACCTGTGGTGATGTCATTCTTCCTGGAGGTAAGGGAACAGGTTTTTGAGGACTGAGCATTCCTACACGAGTTTTCTTTGATCAAAGCCTGCATCTAACAAGTTTAATTAGATCTCTAATTTTTTCCTCACCCTCATTCGACTTTGATTGTTGTTAAGTCATTTTATTTGTATTGTTGTTTTTCATGTTTTTCATGTTTCTTCTTGCGCTCTTGCGGAAGTTTAGATCCCGATGCTAAGACTCTTGTGAGTACTTGATCTTTATTATAATATAGGAGTTTATCAAATCTGTTTAGGTCTAATCTATATTGTTCTACGTAAGAGTCTGAATCTTCTCCACTATGATCAATTAGTAGCTCTGTATCTTTGACTTTAGAAAAGAGGGGCCAATTAATAGCTCTGTATCCTTGGCTAGACTCGTAATGTTTTTCATTATTTTTTTATATCTTAGTGACATCTATGTTCTAAATATTATGATGTCACAATGTTTTAGTGGCCTCAACTTAAAAATATTTGTTCTTGAGTACCGATTACTAAGTTGCAAATATGGTATTGTGTTATATTGTAGAAGCCTTTAAGCTTGCAACATCTTTCTTGTTTTTGTTAAATCCTACCAAATAATATGTTGCAAAGATATCCTAGAAGATGCTACACTAAGAATATAATGCATTAATGTATTAATTCCTAAAACCCTCACGTCAACATATTAGTTTGTGGCCTTCCATAGTAACCCTAATGAATTAAAATATATGATAACACTCTATCTTCTCACGATAATACATGGCCTACTTGATAATATTTTTTAAAAATAATTATATCGTCATGATAAAAATACATAAATACATAGTGATTAAAATATTTAATATATAAATTTAGATACATAGTGATTAGAATATTTAATATATAAAAATTAGGCGTATATATAGTATGTTTACCTTCCATTGCACAAAAATTTATCTCTCAATTGAAAACTTAATATGATTTTACATTTTTAAACCATTTTGTTAACCTCTAATATCTTCACACAAAGTCAGCATGATAACCATATAAATAATGTATAATGAAATATTTACCTCCGGTTGTTTCTATCATCATATTAAAAGGAAAAAAGGTAGGTGTAACCACTAAAAAAACAATATTTTGAGTCTCACTAAACATTATGATTTTAAATACTAGTGATTATGTTATCGACCATCATTATTGGGAAAAACAATCCGTAGAGGGGACATAGATTGGTTGATCCTTGAAAGTGTTCAAATGAAATTTTTGACGATCATCCTTGCAACTTTGGGATGATCGAGTTGTAGGAAACCTTAGGTTAGTGGGACGTGCGCCCTAAGGTGACCTCCAGATTTTAAAGAAGTTGGCTCTTCTTTGTGGTATGAGATGAGGGTTAAAGAAAATGAAACAAAACATAAAACTTAACGGGGAAATGCTCCTAACAAGCCTTCCAAGAAATCAATTGAGAATGTAACTGTCTGAAAAAGGGAAATGGTGAACAAATGAAAAGGGTGGATGAGATTGCACCACAAGCCATAGAATATCACACATAACACTACCTCAAACTACTTAAGCACAACTTCAAAGATAGTAACAACATTAGAGATGCACAGTTTCTATGTGAAAATAAAGGTGATCAGAGACAACAAAGATATGCAAA
The DNA here is from genome assembly GCA_018340775.1 of Taxus wallichiana var. yunnanensis. NCBI lineage: Eukaryota > Viridiplantae > Streptophyta > Pinopsida > Cupressales > Taxaceae > Taxus > Taxus wallichiana. The sequence continues at coordinate 606,596,402 of CM031244.1, forward strand.
GGATGGAAAAAATGCACCATAGGGCATATTATATTACTCCAAAAATTATGCATAGTATTACAATAGAAAAGAGGCAAGATTGCTATTACAAAACCTAGGAAGAAGGCTAGAGCTCTAGGCCCCGCCTTTTACAGAAGAGGGACTAAGATAGAGAAGAAAACTGAATGAACCCCAGAACCTCTTTCTAAAATGAGACCCCAATCAATCTAAATAATCACAAAGAGATAATATTGAAATCCCAAAATTTCTTTTCCAACCACTTATAAGATGCAATTAATGAGTGCAATCAATGACACCTTACTTGTAAAAGACTCCTCCTTCTGTCCCATGACCTGCAATAGTGAATGAATGATGGCCATTCTTATTAAATGCATTCCCAACAACTTTCCAACTGTCTCCTTGAACTGGGCTCATATTCCTTAAATGTCGCCATCAAAGCTTCATCAATTTCTACATTTCTTGATTGTTGTGCATCGTACTTGGTTTATTAGAGATTCAGATGTTTCTTCTATTTACACCCACCTACCCTTACTGAAAATATGAAATCCATTTTGTGGCATAGAGGATGTTAAGAAATTTCCAAAAAGTTCAATTTTGTGAAAATTAGAGTTCTGGGTCAAATGTTATGGTCGTTTGAACCTCGGGGTAGTGCGTTCCATGTGCGCTCTAACAATCTTTTAAAAGATCTCGAGCATTTAAAAATCTTGGTAGGCTTCATGATTAATCCTACCTTGTATTGACCTAATACCAATATTTTGTGACTTTCTTTGGTTTTTGATTGTATCTGCGTGCTAAGCTCCATGTGGAAGCCAAGCACACCTTTAGAGTCTCTACTTTTGTACACTGGTGACACGTGGAAACTTCCACAACTCCTTTTATTTTCCTTTGAGTTTGTAATGGTACTCAATGTAGATTAATACAAGGATCCTTTCCTTAGGGGGCTCATTATTGACTCCACGTGGAAGTCCCGCGGGGTTTTGAGATCTCCTTCTTCCCTTTTAATTTTTGGAATTGCACCAAGATGACACATGACACCTTTCATGACTCTATTGCTTTGCTTGAGTTGAATCATTCAGGTCGTGATTTTCATCATGATTTGGCTAAGTTTATTCCCCTATTTTTGGAATCTTGACACTTTTTGTATTCGTTCAAGATTCTCGGGACTTATTTGATTAATCCAATAGGGATTTGCTTGTTATCTAGTTTCGAGGGCGGTGGAGGAAATTAGATAGAAATAATAATAACCATAATTGAAAAGAGATTAAATTTTTCTTCGGTTGAGCACAACCGATTCCTTGTCTTATGGAAGAACAAGGCGTTGTGACAAAATAATCGAATGAATTAGTAAGTAGAGATAGGCCGCAGAGTGTGTTTTGTATGAAAAGTAGGGTTAGAATGACGTGAAAAATATGGGAACTAGTAAGAAAAAGGGCGTTTGACAGATCGATCGAAGGAACCGGTAAGAAGACACGGGCCTCAAAGTGGGATTTTGTAGTGAAAAGTAGTGCTAGACTAACATGAAAAAATTTCATCTAGTTGAAGACAGATCAACCGTATAAACCCATAGTTAAAAAGGTGCACATTTAGTATCGTATATTATCTTCATTCTTGGTGATGCCATTAAAACCACCATTTTTGCATCAAAATAACTATCTCGCACTATTTTTTTGCAATCCCTTTTGCTTCCCAAGTATGGGTGCATCCTTTTGTTACTTCTGATTGTTCCCTTATTGTTAACCCATGAATGAAATTATAATTACTACCTAATAGTTCCTTGGTTAAAATCATTGGGATTCTTGTATTTATCCCTCCAATATTCAGCTTTCTTGTATTGTACTATGATTTAAAGATTTTTTGTTATGCAAGACCAAAAATACAAAAACCTAAAAACTAGTTCTCGAGGGTATTTAATAATTTTTTCAACACAATCAACGTTAGAAATTTAAAAATATAAAAAAGTGTGCGATATGGAAATTTGAAAATCAAAGGGGGAATTTGTGTTAATAATTAAATTTCAAATTCTCAAAAATGGGTGGAATTCGCAATTCAAATTTTAAATTTACCACTCATTATGAAAAGGTAAGGGATATCAAAAAAATAATCAATATTGATAACAAATCCTTTTATTATTTGATATAGCTTAAAATAGTTAAAACATATAATATTATAATAAAAGAGAAGAAAATATCTAAATTTTGGTTGATTTGATTAATAAAGTCTAAACACAAATATTACATAATAATATAAACACAATAGTGTTATTCTATATTCTCACTATATCAAAACATTCGGAGATGATTACAAGCATATAGGAAAAGGATTTCCTATAATTAGGAGATGGAATATCCATAAATATCTCATGTCAATCTAACAAACGACCGATGATATATGGTTATAACAATATATCTTAACAACGTATATCGTAATATTGTTTATAACAATATTACTATTAACTAACCACCCAAACTATAATGTAAACATTAATTTCCTAACATTCCCCCCTTAATGTTTACATGGTAGCAAAATAAATTTCACACTTCCTTTGCGGCACCGCCACCCGTGCTTGCTCATGAGGATGGTACAACACTCGATCTGAAGGTAAAATAAGGAACACATCAAATTCTTATCAACCATACACTTTGTCGGGGGAACACATCGATGACGAGGATGTGAACACGCACATGAATCATCTCGCTTATCAACCACCACTCTAAGGAACACATTTGACCTAGAAATGTTGTAACTCAAGCAGAACACATCTAAAGAGCCTTAAATGGTTTTCCGTAGGGCTAATCAAAAACCTCGGTATGAACAAGAACACGGATTGTTCAACCTCTTCAAGACTCATGATGCTACATTTCATTGTGTTATTTATTCTTCACTATGTTATTACATTGGGGAATTATGTAGGAATAACTCCATATACAAGTGAACAAGAACATACCACATATGTTTTTATTTTTCACACCATACTTTGGAAATATGAAAAGTACAACTCAAAACTAAAAATTGAAAAACACACTTCACACATGTGTCATCAAATCGGTGAAGTGGCCCCGTTGTTAGTGACTAACGAGAGGTCATTGGTTTTCCTCCAACCTCTGATGCCTCCATCCTACATCAACATATTACTAGCTCAAATTGGTATTGACTTTGAGGCTCAATAGTTTCCACATTAGGTTTATTTTGTCTCCCTCCGCAATGTGAAACAATTTATTTTCCAGACGTCGTAACACCAAAAATGTGTCCATGAGGTAATTTTTGTTTTTACAATTTTTGACTGTTGACTTGACTCACAATAAAACAACTTTCACAAAGACACACAATTTGACAATTTTATAACTCTAACTCACAATATCAACTAATGACACAAAGACTTAAAATGACAATTTACAATGACTCTACAATTGACTGACAAATGAATTATAACAATGACAACTTAAACAAATATATGTATTGACAGTGAAATGCCAATAGTTTTTAATATTGACAACATTTAATGGAATTTTGACACTTTTAAATAGAGAACATATTACATTATTCTTTTGAATTTGATGACACTATTACAAATAATACTATATTGAATTGTTTTGATATGAATAAAAAATCTAATATCAATTAGACACCAACTACTAAAATGACACAACCGTGTAAGACTTCACAAATAATTATAAAACTCTTAACTACATAATTACCAAATAAACATTCAACAAATAATATCACAACCTAGACACTTGTCAAATTCTCTAAACAAATGAAACTACATAAAATGACTACCTCCACGTAGACACCTATTCCCAGAAATGTTCAGTGAAACCATGGAGATTTGGTGTTTCACTTCTGAATGTCAGATCTGGAAGAATGCACTTTTGTAAGGTGTCTATTGACCAATCAATGTGATCAAAAGACATACACATGTAGCTATAATATATCAGTTGTATAAACTAACTTCTTAGTTGATGCAGCCAAATCTCTTCACAGAGATCAATACCTGTTAAAATAAATAAATAATTTTCTGAAGGAAAGTTGTTGTCTCTAAACTCTCAAATGCACATTCTTTTGGAGGAACTAAAATAGTTAGATTTGCATCATGGAAAATAGAAGCTATCCAATGTCGAGAGGAAAACAGCTACTGTGAGAATTGAAATGGTGAGAAGAATACATGAAAAACAACAATACAAATAAAATGACTTAACAACAATCAGAGTCCGAATGAGGGTGAGGAAAAAAATAGAGATATGATTAAACTTGTTAGATGATGAATTTGATCAAAGAAAACAAGTGTAGGAATGCTCAGTCCTCAAAAACATGTTCCCTTACCTCCAGGAAGAATGACATCACCATAGGTGTCAAATATTACACAGGTATCTGAATCCTTCAATGTAACTGTAGTTAGACATGACGAATGGACCCATTTGTGATTAGAGACAACTGGAATTAGATGTCTGAAATTTGAATGTAGAATGCAAATATACGTGGATGATTGCACTTATTTTTAAAATACATTTATCGATTTGCGACTATTCTCATGTATGTCAAGGTTGGATTTTCATCTGGAATTGTTGTGTGGGGGCCTAAAATTTTTATCACAATATAAACAAATCTATCAGATGCATGGTGGATGTCAACGATTCACAAAAACAATGAATGCAATTCACAATCTTGGGAAGAATATAGACCAGGTCACCAACTATAGTATGATCCAATAGAGCCGAGTGGAATTTCATTCACAAGAAACTAAGAGCCAATGAATCCTCCCCTTGCAAAACAAATTATCTCTCAATCATAGGATGATAAGAAATCACTTTGATACAAAAATTAAAGTTTGGTTTAGTTTTGATTAATAAAATCTAAACACAAATATTACAGAATAATATAAACACAATAGTGTTCTTATATATTCTTACTATTTCAAAACTTTCATAGAGGATTAAAAATTTATAGGAAAATGATTTCCTATAATTAGGTAGATGGAATCTCCACCAATATCTCACCTCAATTTAACAAACGCATTGACGATGTATTGTTACAACAATAGATCTCAACAACCTATATCATAATATGGTTTATAACATTATTACTATTAAATATTAACTAACCACCCAAACTATAATATAAACATTAATTTCCTAACAATAAATTACATGAATGTATAGACACATTTATTTCTATTTTTATCAAAATCGACCTAGACAATGTTAGATGTAGTGTGCTAATGAAAAATAATTATCCACTTATTTTGTGCCACGTGGCATGTTTTGAACTCGATAATTAGAAAAATTATAATTGAAACATTTATTATGAAATTTATATATAAAGAAACAATTATCAAATATTTTGAAACTATATGAAGTCGTGATATTATAATAGAAATACATACCATTAAAACAACAACATGTGGCATGCAAATTCTAAAATCGAGAAGGTTTTTTTTGCATTTAAACAACAAAAAATAGTAGCTCCTCAAAGCTATAAAGACAGTGCTCACAATGATAAGAGGTATTGGTATATAGCTATCCGTCACTAAGCTATATCAAGATTTGTTATTCTATTGCTTTTCCAAATTAAGTAATTGTCATGCCTAGTGGACCATGTGTCATTTTAATCAATAAATAAAGCAGGTTAACGGTCGCTATGCATTTTATTTGATAAGAACCGATGTGAATTATATGTGGTAATGATTTATCTTATCAAAACTACAAAAAATATCACTTACTCTTAGGTATAATTATGTATTCCAATTTACAAAGATATAACTTATACAAGATAAATATGTAGTGCAACAATTTAGGCTTCCATGTAAAGTCCACCCAAAACGCTACAATTACAATAAAAGAAAAACACTATCAATCCAAATCAGAATAAATAGTGATTACAATGAAAAGTGATAATGATAGGAGCCTAGTGGCCACTAAGCTAGACCATTGTTTGTTATTATATAGCTATTCACAAATTGGAAATTGTTGAGCCTAGCGGTTTCTATGTCATTCTTTTCTACTAGGAATGGACATTAGTGGTCGCTAAAAATTTTCTTTAATACGAACCAAAATTATTGATCCCTCTCAATGGGATGTAGTACAGGAATTGGCTCAACTAGGTAATATGCAACCAATTTTATACAATTATAATAATTGTAAATTATAATCAATCTAAATATGTAAAGATAGTGATTACTATGATAAGAGATAATTAAAGGATCCTAGCGGGCTCTAAGCTAGACCATGAGTTGTTAATCAATAGCTACTTAGAAAACGAGAAAATGTTAAGCCCAAAGTGGTCGCTAGGATTTTTCTTTGATATGAACAAATATGGATTATAATATACAAATATATATCTTAGGAGAAATAAATAAATGTTGAATCCTCTTGATACAATTACAATCAATGAAAAAAACTATTGATCTAAAGAAAAACAAATAGTAAGTACAATGAAAATTGGTAATGATAGGAGACTAACAAATGCTAAGATAGACCATTTTTTTTATTATATAGTTATTCTCAAATTTAAAAATCTTGAGCCTAGCGGCTGGGATGTTATTCATGTTAACTAGAATAAAGGTTGGCGAGTCATCAAGCATTTTCTTTTATAAGAATAGAAAGTATTGATCCCTCTCGATGGAAAGCATTGTAGGAATTAGATCAACTAGGTAACATGTGGACAATTTCATCACATTATAATCATTGATAATTACAATCGATCTAAATTTATAGAGATAATGATTGTTATGACAAGAGGTAATGGTGGGTAAGTGCACGAAGTCGGGGGGCCAAAAAGTGGACAAAAAATGGAAAATAAATGAAATGCGTACACATTTTGCTACAACGTGCTCACATTTTAATTTTTTTGGTCGGTAATCCTCGAACCTATAACGCATACGCATTTGAAAGAAATGAAAATGTGTACGTGTTTTGAGTAGTATTGACCATACATATGTGTTTTGGAGTTTTATACTTACAAAAATAATTAAGGAAGTATAATATTTATTTTATTCTTATACTTTTATTATTTCTTATACTTTAAATTTATTTTAATAAATATAAGAAATTAGGATCACCTGCACCTTATGGAAGTGGTCTCGTAGCTCCAACCTGAGCTTATAATCTAGAAGATATTTTTTCAAAATCTAATCTAGTCAGTACTTACTCATTTTCAAGATTTCAGCAAATGACCTAAAACTTTTAGGGCATATATATTGTAGTTGGTCTTTGTTTTGGGAAAGCATATAGTCATTTTTAGGTTTTTTGACCTTCTAAAATAGATTTTAACCCTACCACTAGTTGAATTGGTACTAATTTTATATTTTTGTCCATAATTCACTTTAGTGACCATGAATTAACTCTATGATGTTTGTCTACTTCTTACTAAAAATAGATCCTCACTTTGCAGATAGAGGATTGTTCCTAAATGGGATTCCTATCCTATGGCCAAAATGAGGTGATTGTAATGTGCCTCCTCCTTAAGGTGTGATAACACTACTAGGTGTTGAATGAGTTATTATGAATATTACCAAGTGAATTGCATCAAGTGAACTCGGATGATTTCTCATTCTTAGAAACATGGTGCTCCACATAAAGATCATCCCTCACACTTTCCTAGGTCTAAAATCATCCTTTCATGGAATCAAATTCATGATTCTCATACATGATTTTAATCATATGTTTCTTATGGAGACAAAAGATGCCTTAAGACTTCACAAATAATGGTCCTTGACAACTCGGTGACATAACTAGCTCATTTTAGATTTTTTCTTAAGGGTGTTCAATTAACTATAGAATGGCCAAAAATGCCTTTTTAGGCCTTCAAAGGAAGTAGTCTCTCATCAAAACTAAATGAGTCAATCGATCACCTTAAAAACTATTCCCTACACACTGAAACATGATCAATGATCTTTTAAGGAATTTTGTTTGGGAGAGGGTTTATGATTTAGTGTTTAGGGTTTAGGGCTCAGTGTTTATGGTTTAGGGCTAAGGGTTTAAGACTCAAGGTTTAGAGTTTAGGGTTTAAGGTTTAGTGTTTAAGGCTCATAGTTCAGATTTTAGGGTTTAGGGTTTAGGGCTCAGGGCTTAGGGTTCATGGTTTAGGGTTTATGGTTTAGGGTTTAGAGTTTAGGGTTTATGGTTCAGGGTTGAGGGTTGAGGGTTTAGGGTTTAGGGATCAAGGTTCAAGGTTTAGGGTTTAGGGGTCAAGGTTGAGGGTTTAAGGTTTATGGCTTAAGGTTCAGGGTTTAGGGTTTAGGGATTAGGGTTGAGGGTTTAGGGTTTAGGGTTGAGAGTTTAGGGTTTAGGGTTTAGGGTTTAGTTTTTAGGGTTTAGGGTTGAGGATTTATGTTTGAGGGTTCAAGGTTTAGGGTTTTTTCTTAGGGCTTATGGCTTATGGCCTAGGGTTGAGGGCTTAGGCTTTAGGGTTTAGGGCTCAAGTTTTACGGTTTAGGGGTCAGGGTTTAGGTTGTAAGGTTTATGGTTTAGGATTTACAGCTTAGAGTTTAGGGCTTAGGGATTAGGGTTTATGGTATATGGTTTAGGATTTAGGGCTCAAGGTTTAAGGTTTAGGGTTGAGGATTTAGGGTTTATAATTTAGGGTTTAGGAGTTAGGGTTTAAGGTTTAGAGGTCAAGGTTCAGGGTTTAGGGAAAAGGGTTCACGGTTTAGGGTTTAGCGATCGGGGTTTAGGGTTGAGAGTCGAGGTTCGGGGTTTAGGGCTCATGGTTTAGTTTTTAGGTTTTAGAGTTAATGTTTTATGTTTGAGGTTCAAGGTTTTAGGTTTTGGCTTAGGGCCTAGGGTTCGGGATTAGATTATAGGGTTTACGGTTCAAGGTTTAGGGTTTAAGGGTTAGGGTTTAGGTTTTTAAGTTTAGGGTTTAAGGTTTATTATTTATAGTTTAGAGTTTAGGGTTTAGGATTTAGGGCTTAGAGTTTAGGTTTTAGGGCTTACGGTTTATGTTATAGGGTTTAGGGTTTAGGGCTCGGGGTGTAAGGTTTAGGTTAGAGGATTTACGGTTTACGGTTTAGTGTTTAGGAGTTAGGGTTTAAGGTTTAAAGGTCAGGGTTCAGGTTTTAGGGCAAAGGGTTTAGGGTTTAGGGTTTAAGGCTTGAGGTTTGGGGTTTAGGGGTTAGGGGTTAGGGTTTAGGATTTAGGGTTTAGGATTTAAGGCTCATGGATTAGGCTCACCCATTCAGTCACAATAATGTTCTATGTCTTACCCATTCTTATAAGTATCAAGACAAAGAGTATTCAACTAAAAATATTAATCTACTTAGTAGATAGGACATTGAGGAGTAGACATAATTTGATGCATTTCATCTACGATATTTTAAAGGACGGAAATTTCCATTACATGAAAACTATTTCACTCATTGTAATGTTTTATGTCTTACCCATTCTTATTATTATTGATATAGAGTATTCAACTAAAAAATGGTTCATCGACTTCATAGGAACAAAACTCAAATAAATGCATCAAAATTTGATGTCTTTCATTTGTTGATATTTTGGAGGAAATGCCCATCGATTTCATAAACAAGGTAGTTGTAAAAGTAGACTTAACGATGGTTCTAGGCATAAGACTAGGAAATATGGTCCTAAGATATTCAAAAAATGAACTCACTCATGATACCTATTGGAAATATATGAGGTTTAGGGGTTAGAGCTTAGGGTTCTAGATTTAGTGTTTAGGGTTTATGGCTTAGGGCTTAGGGCTCAAGGTTCAAGGTTTAGGGTTTACGGTTTACGGTTTAGGGTTCATGTTTTACTGTTCAGAGTTTAAGGTTTATTATTTTTATTTTAGGGTTTAGGGTTTATAATTTATGGTTTAGGTCTCAGGGTTAAGGGTTTAAGTCCTAGAGTTCAGGGTTTAGGGTTTAGGGCTTAGGGCTTAGGGATTAAGGTTTAGGGTTTAGGATTTAGTGCTTGGGGTTTAGAGTTTAGGGTTTAGGGGTCAGGGTATAGGGTATATGAATTAGTTTTTAGGGTTTATGGTTTAGGGACCTTTAGGATTTAACATTTAGGCCTTAAGTTTTAGGGTTTATGGTTTAGGGATTAGGGCTCAAGGTTTAGGGTTTAGGGGTTAGGGTGCATGGTTTAAGGTTTACGACTCAGGGTTTGGGGTTCAGAGTTATGGGTTTAAGGTTTAGGGGTTATAGATTAGGGCTCTAAATTTAGGGTTTAGGGCTCAGGGTTTAAGGTTTAGGGTTTAGGGATCTAGGATTAGGGTGTATGGTTCAAGGCTTAAGGTTTAGGGTTTATGGTTTAGGGATTAGGGTTTAGGGTTCATGGTTTATGGTTTAAGGTTCAGGGTTCAGAGTTACTTGGTTTAAGGTTTGGGGGTTAGAGCTTAGGGCTCTGGATTTAGTATTTAGAATTTAGGACTTAGGGCTCAAGGTTTAGGGTCTAGAGTCAAGGGTTTAGTGTTAATGGTTTAGGGTTTAGGTTTTAGGGTTTAGTATTTATTATTTTGGTTTTAGGGTTTAGGGTTTATAGTTTAGGTTTTAGGTCTCATGGTTGAGGCTTAAGGGTTTAGGTCACAGAGTTCAGGGTTCATCGAATTTGTAGGCAGAACATTCAAAGAGAGTCATCAAAATTTGATGTCTTTCATCTATTGATATTTTGGAGGAAAATGTCATATTCTGATGTCTAATACTTCCAAAGACCCCAGTAGTCCTCAATTCTTGGATGTACAAGGAGACACTATTACTTGGCTTCCATTTATAATGATAGAGATATTTGTAAATTCATGTTATGACCTTTAAATCTATATGAATTTCAAGTTGCTTAGAAATCACATCACACCCTTCACTAGGATTGATGACTGCCCTATCTTTTTTTTCAGGATTTTCAAAACATCCATGGGTTTATCATATAAGGAATTATCAATGAATGGAATGTCACTAAGTCATAGGCCAGGTAACTCCCATTTAAAACTAAACAAGAAAGATTTACTAGGCGATTGATAACCCCTTAGTGTTCTTAGCCATTCCCCTGTTTCTATGCTTATTTTGAACACTTCAAGAAATTCTATCAAATTTATTATCCATTCCAGTAGAACACTTGAAATTTATCTTTCTCTGAGAGGAGGGATACTACAGAAATTCAATTATGATCCTATACCTCTGCATTGATATATTATCTATGTTTCTATTGTTTCCTTTAAGATTAATTTTTTTGTTGTGATGGTTATTTTTTCCAGCTTCTAATGGGTCATCCTGACTTGCATAATACCATACATGGAAATATGAGAAATGTGAAATTTGTTTTAGAGTGTGAATAAATTTACATTCAAGAGTGCAAGTATATGTGGGGAGAAACAAGTTTGGAAGAGATGTGTAATATATGCATTATAAGTCACAATGTAGATGTCATATTCATTTAGTTACTTGTCCACCTCTCATAAACAAGGTAGTTCTATAAGCAAACTCAATGATGGTTCTAGGCACGAGACTAGGAAATATTGATGAAATATGGTTTGGGGTTTAGGGTTTAGGGTTTAGGGCTCATGGTTCAGGGTTTAAGGTTTAGGGTTTAGGGTTCAAGGTTCAAGGTTCAAGGTTATGGTTTAGGATTTAGGTTTTAGGTTTAGGGTTTAGGGTTTAGTGTTTATGGTTAGGGTTTATAGATCGAGGTTAAGGATTTAGGGTTTAAGGTTTAGGGTTTAGGGTTTAGGGTTTTGGGTTAAGGATTTAGTGTTTAGGGATAAGGGTTTATGGTTTATGGTTTAGGTTTTAGGGTTTATGGTTTAGGGTTCAGGGTTTAGGGTTTAGGATTTAATGTTTAGGGATTAAGGTTTAGGGTTTATGGTTTAGGGCTTGGGGTTTAGGTTTAGGTTTTAGGTTTTAGGGTTTAGGGTTTAGGTTTTAGGGCTTAGGGATTAGGGTATATGGTCTAGGGTTTAGGGTTTAGATTTTAGGGCTCATGGATAAGGGTGTAGGATTCAAGGCTTAGGGTTTAGGGTTTAGGATTCGGTGTTTAAGGTTTAGGGTTTAGGGGTCAGGGTTTAGGGTTTAGGATTTAGTTTTTACGGTTCAAGGTTTAGGGTTTAGCATTTAGGGCTCATGGTTCATGGTTTATGGTTTAGGTTTTAGGGATTATGGCTTAGGGATTAGGACTTAGGGCTTAAGGCTAACGGTTTAGTGCTCACGAGGTAAGGGTTGAATGTTTAAGGTTTAGGGTTTAGGTTTTAGGGTCTAGGGATCATGGTTAAATGTTTAGGGTTTAGGTTTAGGGATCAAGGTTTATAGTTTAGTGTTTAGGTTTATGTCCTATGGTTTAGGGTTTTGATTGTAGAAGTTAAATGCTAAAATATTTAGGTTTGAATGGTGAAATCTGAAAAATTACCTATGTCTCGACCAAATTATACTTTAAAAAACTATCTCCTAAATCATGACTCATGGATTTGTTAGAGTAATTCTATAAGGTATAGAGTGAACCTAATTTCTTATCTTTACATAAATAAATTTAAAGTATAAGAAATAATAAAATATAAATAATAATAAATGAAAAACTTATACTTTAACATTTATTTATGTAAATAGAAGCATGTCAAAAGCATACATAATGTTTATACTACATAGAATATGTACGTGTTATGTAATGCGTACATGTTATAATGCATACAACATTTTCTCTTTTCCTAAGCCACACTCAAGGCTTGGGATCCGGTTGGGATCCCCGTGGCATGAGGCATGGACCTGCACAAACACACCAAACAACGTGTTTTTACAAGAAAATGTAAAAATGCCACTTCCTCTATGATAAATCAAAATAAAACAATCGATCCATTTTTAAAAAATTATACCATGATGTAGAGTTGAGTCTCTTCTTTCTAAAAAATATAATTTTCAAATTTTCTACTAATATAAGGTTTCCATATTATTTATTTTCTAACTATGCCTTTTTATAGCTATTTTTTGAAGTGTAAATATGTCTATCTTTCATGGTGTATCTTTTTTTTGGGTAATCGAAATTTTAAAACATATATTACCCCAAACTAGGCATAATTCTATACATATTCAAAAAAAATCTAATTTTCGATACTTTTTTAGGTAGTTAGAGGGGGCACGGTTGGAGCTCCGTTATTTTTCAAAACATAAAATTTCTCTACTAGAAAAATCATAAATAAAACAATATTCGCTAAAAGAATCTTTTAAAAATGGAGCCTAAACTAGATGCTCCTAGCTATCTTTCTACGAAAGGGTTTTAAATAATACTAAATGGTGCTCAAAAAATGGTGGGGACATGAAAGTAACTGTTATCCAAAATAAGCCCCTTGCTTATTTTTTTGGCTAACTCCCTTCATTTCATTCCTCCCTTGTGCCTCAGTCAAAATTTTTTACTTTTCAGGCACTCAAAACCTTCTAGAAGTGGCACCATTGGATAGAGCTCTTTCTCAACTTTCCAGAAAGGTAAAGTTTTCTTCCTAACTCCATGTATTTTTGAAGTTATGGCTCGTAGAGTTTTTGTGGGAAATTTTCCCTAGACAAGCCCACCGGCCAATCAGAGACGCCCACGTCGGCATAGGGGTGGCGAAGGGATGAGAAAATTTTTGAATTTTCACCAAGTATTGGCCAAATGGGAAAAATATGGCCCGTAGTCCCATCGGCCAATCAGAGAATGCCGTGACAAAGAAGGGAATGGCAAGGGTGGAGGGAAGATTAAAAATTTGCTGAAGTATTTGGTGGGGGCACAAAGGAATTTTGGGCCCCGAGGGCTCGAGCAAATAAAAAGCATCCATGTGTCCTCGGGGACGTTGAGCATCAGAGCGGCGGGAAAAGTGGGAAAATTTCCCAAAGCTTAGCGCAAAGTAAAATTGTGCCCCCAAGGCCCACTAACTAATCAAATCTCACCATGTGTCCTTAAACCGATGGGATGGCAGAGCATGGGAAAAAAATGGGAAATTTTCCCAAAGGAGAATCAAAGGAAATTTTCAAAAGGAAGTCCCACCTCCCAAGGCCCGAGCCAGTCAGATCATGCCACGTGTCCACGTGGAGGCAAGAAACATAAGGCGGGCCCGCAGTAAAAAATGAAAGGAAAATTTCACATCCAATAGCATCATGCCACATGTCCAGTTCAGGGAGGTGATCAAAATCGATGAAAAATTTGAAGGAGAAGCTCAGTGACAAATCACGGTGTGCCACTTGTCTTCGGGTCATTGGGTCGATGGAGAATTTTAGGAAATTTTTCCAAAGGCCAAAATGATGAAAAATGAGGTGGGGAAAGCCCACATCTAATCAAAACATGCCCGTAGCACCAAACCAAAGGGGTGCGGAGATTTTCCCAAATGCAAAAAGTGGGAAAATTTTAAATTTTTGTCCCGCCAATCCATTTTCGGCCCTGTTTTGCCCTAAATGTTCAGAAGGGCATAACTTTCAATTCAGAGCTTAGATTTCCATGTTCTTGGTGGCATTGGAAAGGTATTGAAATTATCTACATGATGGAGGGATCATTTTTTCATTTTGATGAAGATTTGTGGGAGAAAATGGAGAAACGTCCCTGGCACGAAGAAGTTACAGAAATGACATTTCAACCACCATTTTAAATGAAGTATGGCTCGCATTCTCTCCCAGCATGGTCAAAAACATTGGGGAATGAACTTTTGAGGGTTCCCATGCTATTTTAATGCAATTTGGTCTGTATTTGAAAGCTATCTCACCTTTTCCCGCATTTCTCTCTCCTGGCTCGAATTTTCATTGTTAAAAGCGAGATTTGGCTCTTTCTGTAAGGGTTAGACATTTTTATGTTTTGCAGGCTCTCTCTTTCACCCTAGGAAGTGATTTTTGGGATATCAGACCTCTTTCAGGACTGCAACATACTTTCTACCTCTCTGTTGTTGTAATGCATGTAGTTTGATTTTAAAAATGACAATGCAAGCTCTGTGAATGAGTTTCAGTCCTCTTCTTGTGTTGTTTATTTCATTCATGATCTTTCATTGCATTTTATCAGTTTGTGCATGATGTTTGTTGCATTTTTGTAATCTATGTCAATTTGCAGAAGTAAAATGTTCACCACTCTCTGGTGTATCACCTTATTAGCAATAGTTTTACTTCTTTTTGTATCCTCCATCTCTATCCCCTTGGAATTTAGAGTAGGATTTTGATTTTAAAACCTCTGCAACTTGCAAGTAATACATCTGATCAGAGGAGTGAAGGAACCAACCTTTAATCTGGAGAATCTTTTCCATTTTGCAAGTCCCACACTTGGGGAAAGGATTCAATGTTGTCCAATCACGCTGGATGCCCAAATGTCAAACAAGAAATATGATAGAACATCTAGAGGGTGCTGCTGATTTGCACTAATAATTTTGGCATGCTGGGTGGGACCCTTAGAGGTCTTCATCTTCATTACAACAAAATTGATGTGCATTTGTTGCAATTTTCTTCTTGAAAGAGCCCCGAATTGCACATCTAGCAACTCTAAAGAAGAAGAATCAACTAGTTGTAGCAGTCTAGACTAAAAACTCATGAGAAGAATCTCCACAATGTTAAGAGTTGGAGAAGAAGAAGTGTTATTTGAGTATCTGTAATTATCTCCAAGAAGAAGATAAAGAGGGAGGATAATTCAAATGTCTCCATCTCCACCAAATAGAACTCTATCAACTCCTCCACCTGGTAGAACTTTCATCCAATCAATAAGGGTTCTAAGGCCAATCAGGATGGCACAACACAACCCATATGTCAATTTCACTGGCAGTAACCCACTTGCTCTCAATGCATAAAATCCAATCCCAGTTGCAGCATTGAAGAACATTCCATACTTTACTAGAGAGAATCAGACCACTCCTGGTGATCATGTCAAGGATATTGCTAATATTTGTGCAATCCATGAGATTGATGAGATGCAAGTTGTTGTCAAACTATTGGCATCTTCATTCAAAGGGAAGGCTTTGCAATGGTTTAGGAGCCTTGCTTCAGGCTCTATCCAAAATTGGAACTAGTTATGTATAGCCCTCCATGAGCAGTTTGGAGAAAAGGGAGATAACTTGTCCCTTCGGAAAAATTGACAACTATCAAGAGAGCTCCCAATGAGTAGCTGACTGACTTCAACTTCAGATTTCAAAGGACTTGGGAGAGAATTCCAATGGTAGTAAGGCCAATAGTAGAAGGTGCTTTTCTATATTACCTTAAAGCTTTAAATTCTGATATTTCTATGTTAATTCAATCCATGGGAGGCACAACTATCCCTGTTGCTTATAGCATTGCCATTAGAGCTGAAAATTATTTGATTCAAGCTGGCAAGCTAGCTCCTAGGCCTCCAATGCCATTATATCCAAATTTAGAAAGTCCAAGCACTAATCAAGTGCCTATTTTAGCTCCTATTCCCACCCCTAGAAATCGAATTCAAATGAAGCTTCTACTTCATCTTCTAGCACCTCAAATGAACTTCAAGAAGTCATGAAGCAATTACAAAATTTAGGTAATGAGCTGGTTACACTCAAGAGGTAGCAAGCCCAAAGTTTTAGACCTTCTTATCAGCCTTAAGCTTAGCCTAACAGTAGCCATATCAGCCTCAAAGACCACCCAATCCAAATTGTAAATCAAAATCGGTAAGGCCTCCTACCAACAGACCATTTCAGCCCTATAATCTCAATGCTGCATCTGCCTCTAAAGCACTAGTGCCAATACAAAACAACATAGCTCAAGAGTATGATTGGTGTTTCCCATGTAATGAACCTCACAACTAGTCTATGTGCTTCAATGGTGCTCTAAATCAAGCCTTGATGGTAACAACAACTAGTGTGGAGGGTGAAGGGAGTCAAGGAAATAACCAACAACAAGAAACATCCCAGCAACAATCATCTCCAAATGATACCACACTTGTAACCCGCGAATAGAAGACTTTTTGGTATGAATCAAACAATATCTCAAAGTGTTGTAGCCAACACAAGGTCAAAAAGGAGAAATTTGGGTGAAGGACAGCCATTGGCTCCAAGTAATCCACAACCTTCTACCACTCCACAAACTATTGGAAAACAAAATGTAGTTCCAAACATGCAAGGACCACCCAAACTAGCTCCTAAACCAACTCAGATGCTAGTTGTTGTTGCCCATGTGCAAGGAATGAATGTGTAGGCTAGAGGACAGCATAGGGATGCTTCATCCCCATTCAACATCATTGATCAGATGAAGAAGAAAAATGTAAGCATATCAATGTGGGAATCACTATCCATCCCAGGCAAAAGAGATTTTCTACAAGCTGCCATGAAAGACTGGTCAACTTCAAATAAGCGAGCCTAAATGCAAGAGAAGGTATCGTTATCTTAGTTTTGAGTTTACTCCAAACTATCAGATAACCCCTACGAAATTTTTAAAGCTGGTTTTGCAAAATTGCTTCTTTAAGAGAAATTCGGGTTTTCGGACCTTTGGCGCATCGGAACATGCCTTATCCAAAGCATGTTTTGTGTCGCCTATCTCCCGATACCCGAAGTCTGATTTAGTCCTTCATGTCAGGTTTGAACGTTGAAGCATCTAAACATCTCATGCTCTATGTCTTGTGTTTCCCAAAACCCGAAACCCGAATTGTTCTAAGCGCCTTTGTTTCGGGTTTTCAGACCTCTCGAGCATACTGACATGGCATTAATGCCGAGTTGTCAGGTGAGGTGGCACGTGCCAAGCCGAAGTGTATTAATTACAAATTTTCTTATAAATATGCAGATTTACACGTCATTTTTAATGGACATATTTTTAACTCGTGGATTTTCGTACATGCTCTTCCAATCTCGAAACCCGAAAGCTTGCCTGTGCCCGATTGAATCGCCTGTTTTCAATCTTTCCTCTCTCTCGGTTGAAAGTATTTCTCTTTCCATTCTTTGTTCCTAGTTTTTGTGGATTGATTGCGCATGGATTCTTCTCATTTTCTTGTTGGGTTTTGAGGGATTTTTATTCTTCTTCTTTCTGGAGTTGTTTTCTAAACGGGGTTTAGGTTTTAGGGTCTATCTCTTTGAAATTTCCACTTGGTGTTATTTCCCCAAATTTTATTATGTGCTTGGTACATGAATGGTTAAAAAGAGATGGCATGTTTGAAATTCAACAAAAAACCCTATTTTTCTCTTCTCGGGTTTTGAAGGCTGTTGTGCAGTGTCAAAGACCCAAAGTATATTGAAGGTTTGGCTTGCCGGACTTTCCAGAGTTTCCGACATCATCACAAGTGTCGGGCTTTCTTCAGTTTCTGACATCATCACAAGTGTCGGGCTTTCTTCAGTTTTCAACATCATCACAAGTGTCGGGCTTTCTTCAGTTTCCGACATCCTCAGCAGTGCCGACTTTCCAGAGTTTCTGACACTCTCAGCGCATCGGGTTTCCTGGATTTCCCGACATCCTCCTCAGTGCGTCGGACTCTTCCGTTCATCCGACATATCCAGTAGCTCAGATTTTTCACAGTGTCGACATCCCCTGATCTTCGAAACTTTCTTCCTTCAACATCCTTCATGTCGGACCCTGGTCCATCTCAAGAAAAGACTGAGAAGTCAGGAAGAATGAAATACAAGTTTAGAAAGGTGGAGTCTCCATCATATATTGATTGCAACTATGACATCCGAGATACAGAGCTCGGGAATATAGATATTGAAGATTTCTAGAGTAGGGTAAGGAGTTCCTCCCAAACTCCGTGGATGAAAGTGATAGCCGATAGTGGCTTACCCCCTTGCGCTGGTTTTCCCATGGCCGATCGATGCCACTGAATTCATTTTGGCCTGTGCCTCCAGTTATGACTCGGCTTCTCGTTCTGTGAGAAGTCAGGCAGGTGAAGTAGTGATCAAATTGGACGGAGGTTACTTTGATGACCTCCTCAAACTACCCAATTTTGAAGAGTATGGAGAGTTAGACATCAAGTCACTCGAAAAGCCCGGGACAACGATCGGAAAACTGCATCAAGCATGTAAATAAAAAGTTCCTAATCAAGGCCAAGCCGGTTGTCTCCAGATTTCCAAGACTTATCCCCAGGAGTGATTTCATCCAAGAGATCAATGACATCATCACTCTGCTGAGTCGGGTTTTTGGTTTGCACTGAATTGAATGTATTCCAAGGGTGGATGTATCAATTCATGATCACCATCAAGAAGAATCAGCAAGGGACCGATCGGGGCACTCTCACTAGCAATGAGATTGATTCCCAAATGACAACGGTCTTGTCAATGCGGAAATTTTATATCTCTTCATATGTCACATATGCAATGGCTAGGATGAAGAACTATCCCAGATTGGATACTAAGGGAAGCAGGATGGGGAGTCATGTGTATCAATAATTCCCTCAACTAACAAGGAAGGGATCCCAAGATCAATTCGAAAGGGTGAATGATGCCTTCATCTATGAAATAATCTGCAGGCTAAACCACGAATTGAGGAAGACAAGAGTCTCGAGATGAGGCTTGGCCTAAAAGTTTCCAAATGGGGATGTGTCTTCTTACGCTTCAAGAAGTTCACATATCTACGGGTGGTCATGTACTCGGGGGGGATCCTTTTCACCCGCCCCGATATCCGGAGATAAACGATATTGATGGAATTGGTTAGGCAAATTTTTGGATTTCCATAAATTCCAACAAAGTAAACATAAGGCTCTTTGTATCCTTCCCAATTTCTATTGGGAGATACACTTGCTCAACAGTGGTGAAGGCTAAAAATGTTATCCATGAGCTTCAGGACAAGCTGAGGAAGCATATGAAACCTCGAGATGGTTTTGACATCCGAGGAGTGCTCAGGGCGTATGGAACCCTGCATCTGCACAGGCCAAACATAGAGGATATTTGGGTTGATCTGCGTAATGAGGTTGCTGTTCGCAGAAAGGATAATAGCAGATTGACAATTGCTGAGATTCAAACACTTGAGCTTGCTGATTTACCCGAAGGTACCAGTGACAATGAAAGTGTTTTGGATCTTTCCTATGATGGACTAAATGAAGATCAATATGTTTTCCCACCTATTGATTGGTCAATCAGTGAAAAAGCCTCCATTACAGATAGGTCGGCTCTAATTCTTGCACACACCAAAGCATGGCTCTCCTCTTGGGGAATGAATTTTAAAGATGATAAGTTTTTAAAGTTCGCTACTTCAGAGGCGGGGCCCTCCAAAAAGGAAAAGGACAGAAAATCTTCTAGGGGGCCTATTAAGGTCAAGATTGTCAAAAAGAGGAAAGAAAGAGAAATCTCTTCAATTGTTTCTCCAGTAGAAATGGTGAATGTGCTAGAATCACCAACGCCACCAGAAATAGGAGAAATTACTTTGGAAGGAGAAGGAAGTTAACCTCTGGTTTCACCATTTTCGATTGCTCAACCGAAGAGACCTTAACTCTTGCATCCAAGTCTTTGGAGTCCGAATCATGCCTCTTTCCTCACAACCACTCCTACCTCCTTATTCTCCATCAACTTCTTGATGTGGCCAGTATTTTCTCTGGACTTTCACCCCTCTCTCTCGCTGGTACCCAAGTGATCACCAACATGCCCCCTCCCGTGCCTCTTTTATTGGATCTACTACCACGTTGGTAACTATTCCTCCTCCACAAGTAGAATCTTCTCCCCTTGAGAGTATGATACCAGCTTCTGCAACCGTGGCAACTCCTCGATACGCCACAATGGCTACTCGAGCAAACTCCAAGGAAGAGGAAGGTGATTGTGCCCCTACCAGCCTTTGATTTCAGCTCACTCAAGGCTCCTACTTTTCTAAATCGGCAAGAAGCCCAAAACTGTTTCAAGGGTTTTGGTGGATGCTTCAGAGATAAGTTCGCAGAGATAGCAACTCCCGCAATCGACAAAACTAAAGAGGACATAACAGCTTCTGATTATCAGATAACCGGGGTGGCTCTAGGAAGAGTGACAGCAGAAGGGGCGCAACAAGATGTGCGAGATGCCACAAACGTGCTGTACCAGAAGTTGAAAGAAACAAAAGACAGCAGAAACGAGCTTAAAGGAAAAGTGGAGCAGTTGTCAGAGCTTTTGCTTAAACTCTCAAAACCCCTTGAATCCATACCATCTTCTTTTGTCCCTGTCGGATTCGATTTTTCATCAGTACCTACAATTGAGAAGATTTGCTAAAAAAGGAAGAGTGGTCGATGAATGGATCCAAAGGTTACTCCAATAGGGGAAGGAGGTGATACAAGACGTTGTGAAAGTTCATCAATCTGTGGGGGATATTCAGAAGGAGGGAGAGAAGATGGATGATGAGTTTTCTCAAGAAATTGGACATCTTGATTTGACTTATGAAGCTCTCCAAGTATTAAAGCAAATACCAGCACATCTCTTGGTAGAAGAAGGTGTTATCCCACATATGGATAAGCATTTTCAGTTGACTAAAGCCATCAGGTTCAGGGTGAAGATTCTCAACGAAGCCTGCGCTAAGTTGAGAGAATCAAGGGATAAATTGATTGATGGAAAAAGTGATTTGGAAGAAGAGTTGCTAAAGATTTGTCCAAAGGTGTCGGTTGGGAACTCAGGTATCTTGTCAGCAGATGATCTCTTCAAACAAGTCCAAGAGTCAGTTCAGCATGAACCAATGCACGGATTTGGTATTGAGGTCATTGATCGGTTTGTAAGAATTGAACATTCTTTTGAGTCCTTGAGAAAGCTCAGCAAAAGATTGAAAAAGCTTCCCGGCGGTGCTAGTGATATCCATGAAACCTGCGAAATTTGGAATGATCATTCTACTGCACCTGACGAAAATGAAATGCAAGGCATAATTTGAAAGTTCCAAGAATTTCGGAACAAACAGGTGCAGCTAGAGGAAGAGAAAGATGAAGGAGCAAAAGATGATGATTCAGACTAATTCTTGATGTTTCATGTCATTTCAATCTTGAAATTGACATGTCTTTTTCATTTCTATTTTGTCATGTAGGAAGAAAATTTTGACTTGGTCTCCTACGTGAGGATCAAGCAAAATAGAACACTGTTTAAAGAACACTATTTTCTGGGATTTATCCTATTTTCTATCGTTCCCTTTTATTATAAATAAGGGATGCTTATGCATTCCAAAGGGTCGAGATTTTTGTAATATTCGGAGCTATTGGGAAGAAGAAAAACTTTGTGTTTTCGTTCGATCATTTCAAAGAATAGTAGTTGATATTATTTTACAAACTTTGTGTTGTGGGATATATCTTACTTAAGACATTGTTCTTATGTTCATGATCTTAAGCTATTCTTTGCATAGCATCTTAGTGTGGCTAATCATCTTAGACATTATATTTCTGATCTAAAGCTCGTATGATTATTTCGTGCTCTGCGTTTACTCAAAAGAAAATACGTTTCTCTCATTTCCTTTCCATTGTGCTTCTTTAATTTTAATAGTTTCTAACCCCGTTCATTTACGAAGGCATACCTTTGAATCGTGTGAATGCGGATTTCGGGATTCCCTCCCAAGCCCTAATGGTTAGATTAGTGTGAATACTATATATATTGTTTTTGCTATGTTTTAGATTAGTAGCAAGCAGGCAGCCTCACCTGTCTTTGAGGAGGGATTTAATCCCATATACTGTGGTTGAACCTCATATTTTGGGTTGACAAAATATCCAACCAACAGTTTTTGGCGACTCCACTGGGGAATACGGATTTATAGTATAAAGCTTATCCTCTTGGTGTCTGGTGACTCCGTATTTGCCTTATTTTTAAAGGTCTCTTTCCCAGTTCAAGCTGGCCAGGAAGATCTTCACTCGGTCCCGCCGAGCCCAAGGTGAAATTGACCCACTCTTTGAGTTGCTACAACAACACAATTTCAGCCTGTCTCCCAACAACATTGTTTCTAACCGAACCAGAAGTTCTTCACTGTTCGAGACACCGATCCCCGTGGAGCAGAAGCATTTTGTCATGCATTACTCTTGTCTGATACTCAGATCCCTATATGCACTCTTTTTAGAAGAATGGTAGTGCAACCTGTACCTTGGGGTGCAGTTATTGGTCCTCTTTCTTTAACTCCACCATTGCATGAGTTACCACATGGATCACGTAAAAACATTCCCAAATTTAATGGGGATGGGAAGCAGCATCCTGATGAACACGTTGCATCTTTCTTTGTAGCATGCGGCATTCTTGGAGTAGCTCACGAAGATGTTTCTGTGCGACTTTTTGTTGAGACGTTGCACGGTGCAGCAGCTGAATGGTTTTATCATCTTCCAAATGCATGCATCACAAACTGGACTACCATGCGGACCAAGTTCGAAGCACGTTTCAAACCAGCCGAAGATTCTCATGCCTTGTTAGCTCAACTTACTCATATGAAGAAGGAATCTCATGAACCCATGTGGGACTTTGTGGCCAAGTTTAATAAACTGATTCGAAAGATTCGGAGGTAGCTGTTCCAACTCCGGAAAATCAGAAATGCTTCTTCATTAATGCTCAACCTCCTGATGTGAGATTTTTATTAAGAAGGTCGGTTATCCCAAATTTGGATGTTGCTCAGTCAACAGCTATTGAAATAGAGGATGATCTCATTTTGGCCGGAAGGATCAAGAAGGACATACCCAAACTCAAAAATCAAGGTTCTTCTCAAGGTAATACTGATCCTATGTTTCAGAAAATGGCTAATGATTTGATTGCTTTAAAAAAGCAAATGTCTCAGCAGGTGAACAATGTTCCGTATCGGGATATCCCTAGATGGAATTTCAATAACAACAATGGTGCACCTGCAAGGGATAGGCCACGATTAACTCCTGCTCAACCGAGGCTAGCGATTGAAGCTCCTCCTATCAATGCAGTAGTAGAAATAGTTGAAGAAGATGAAGAACCAGAAGAACAAGATTCTGCGGAGGCTTTTGAAGCTTCAGGATATGCCGATGAGTCTTATGATGATTCGGCTGGCGACTCCAGCATTGGGTATTTGGAATACGATGAAGATGAATGTGCGCCAGATGGTCAGTCATTTGTTGTCTTCACTCGATCCCAATCTCAAAATCCTAGAAAACCTCTTGAAAACACTAAGGAGAAGAATAAGGAACTTCCCATAGCCATAGTTAAAAGAGGTACTCCTATTTCAGTGCAAACTGAAAGAGAGGTCACCAAAAAGGCAACTACTCCTTATTCTCCTTCTCCTAAGATCAGTGCCCCAGCTCAAGCTCATGTGATCGAACTGAGCCTACCATCACCCCTTCTTATACTGCTTTTGACATTGTTGACCATGCAAAGAGAACTAAAATCCAAATGCCGAAAGCAAAATACCTTCAGTCAAATCCTGAACAGTTCGAAAAACTTGCCAAATTCATCAGAAGTAAAGTATCTGTTCCATCACCTTCAAAAGGTTTCCTTCTAAATCCTACTAAAATCCCACCTCAGAACAATCTGACCTCTGCTTCTTATTCGGAAAATATTGAACCATTTTATTTGTCTTTACTTATAAATGGGTTTAAACTCAGCAATTGCATCATCGACTCAGGGGCCTCCGACAATGTTATGCCCTCAAAAGTAGCCCATGCTCTTAGGCTTACTTTGACTAAGTCATATGGATGGTGTTACTCTATGGAAACCAAACAAGTTCCTTTGATTGGTCAAATCAAAGATGCACAGTTTGCCTTTGTTGCTTTCCCAGAAAAGAGAGTGAAAATGACCATTCTAGTTGCTGACATCCCTGTAGCTTACGGTATCCTCTTGGGTAGGGGTTTTTGTAAAGATTTCAGAGGAGAGATTAGCATGGATTAGACCAAAGCCAAGATCCCAGTCAATGGGGTTCATCAGGTTCTCCATCCTGAACCGCAGGCGAGGTATTTGGTAACTAAATCGAGATGATCCTAAAGCTCAAATTCTTTTCGAAGATGCTAGCTTTGGAAATTATTTCATGACTTCAGAGATACCCACTGTAGATGTCGAGGAAGAAGATCCTAATGCTATTTGGACCCTCGAATTCGATGGTAGCTGCTCAACCACCGGATCAGGCGCCGGTGTTGTTCTCATATCTCCTAATTCAGAAATTTTCCCATCAGCTTACAAGTTACAATTTGATAATACTAACAACACGGCTGAATATGAAGCCCTGTTATTAGGATTAGAAATGGCCAGATAGAAGGGAATCTGAAATCTCAAAGTCCAAGGGGATGCGGAGCTGATTGTCAACCAGGTCCGAGGAATCTATCAGGTGAAAAATGATCATTTGAGACATTATAGGAACAAAGTTTGGGATAGTATAGAATGCTTTGATGCATTTTCTATTAAGGTAGTTTTGAGAGATTATAATGACAAGGCTGATTCTTTAGCCGTGTCTGCATCCCTCCTCCTTCCTCATCCTCATTTCAAGCAAGATACATACTCCATCGAGATTGTGTACCGTCCCAGTATCCCAGATAATGCAACTCACTGGCAAGTGTTCAATGATGATCAACAGGTGTTAGCTTTTCTAGAAAAGGCTGACAATTTCAGTGAGTTATACTTTGAAGGTTCTGAATCAGCCTTCCGTGAAACTATCTCAGATCCATATCAAGAGGTTGATGGTGAGTTTATTCAGCTTAAAGGCAACAAGATACCAAAAGGTTTGGTTTCTTTGGAAGGTTTGTTTGATAAGCATGATCGTTTTATTCAAAATAAAAGGCAAGTTGAAGGAGCTTCTTCCTCTGAAGTAGATCAAATCAATCTAGGTTCGTCTGATCAACCTAGGATGGTGAATATTGGGAAATGTTGTTCCCCTGAAGAAAAATCAAGATTCACTTCACTTCTGAAGAGATACATGGATGTGTTGGCCTGGTCTTATGCAGATTTAAAATCCTTCAAGCCCAAAGACGTACAAAGACAGTATTCCTTTAAAACCTGATGTGAAGCCATATAGGCAAAAGCAAAGACATTATAATCCCAAGATCTCACGGACTATCCTTACGAGAAATTCAGAAGATGTTGGATGCCAGGATTATTTTTCCAATCCATCACTCCACTTGGGTTGCTAACATCATCCCCATTAGGAAGAAGAAATGGCAAAATCCGAATCTATGTTGACTTTGGAACTTGAATCGATCGTCGCCAAGGATAACTATCCCTTACCTATCATGGATCAGGTATTACAAACTATTACCAGATCTAAAATGTTATCCATGCTTGATAGATTTTCAGGATATAATCAAGTTGAGGTAACTATGGAAGATCAACACAAGACGGCCTTCAAAACCCCATGGGGTAGCTTTGCTTACGGAGGATGCCTTTCGGCTTGATCAACGCCGGAGCCACTTTTCGAGAGCTATGGACTTGGCATTCAGAGACCTGATGGGCAAGGTCATAGTTGTGTATTTAGATGACTTGACCGTTTTCTCTAAAAATGAAGTGATCATTATGATCATTTGGAGCGAGTTCTTTTGAGATGCGGGCGTCATGGGATTTCATTGAATCCCAAGAAGTTTATGTTCGGGATTGCTAGGTCATATCATGACTAGAGAAGGAACAAAAATTGACCCAGAAAGGGTAAAGGCCATTCAGAGTCTTACCCTACCAACAAGTAAAACTGGAGTTCACTCTTTCTTCGGAAAGGTTAATTTTCTAAGAAGGTTTGTACCTGATTTCACTGACAAAACCAAGGATATCCTTGGGATGATGAAAGGAAAAGTTCCATTTCGATGGAGTACACAAGGGAAGCTTGCATTCAAAGAAATCAAAGGGCAGTTGCTTGCGCTCCTTAGTATGTCCAGACTTCAAGAAAGATTTCATCATGTACAGTTACGCCTCTGCTCACACAGTGTCCGCCATCCTGATGCAGGAGAATGGGGAAAGCATTGAAGCTCCCATCGCATTTATGAGCTGCCCATTGAAGGAGCATGAATTGAAGATGTCTCAAATTGAAAAGCATGCTTATGCGGTGGTACGAGTAGTGAAGCATTTTAGGTATTATGTGCTAAATTCCCATACTCTCGTTCTCGTTCCCGATACTGCCGTTAAATCCATTCTGACTCAACAAGAGCTAGGAAGTCAATGAGGTACTTGGATAGCTAAAGTTTAGAGTACGACTTGGACATCGACCTACCAAGTTGGTACGAAGAAGGGGCCTGTGCCCGATTAATTGCAGAAAATCATGCCGAGCGAGAATGTGAAGAGACTCAAAACACTTCTTGAGCTGCCCTTGGTGCTTTTCGTGAGTACAAGTGACGAATGGTAGATGGACATTGCTTTCTTTCTAACTTATGGTGAATGCCCCCCGCATTTAAATCAAAAGGAGAAGAGGACAGTCAAGCTGAGATCTGCAAAAATACCTTTTGTGGAATAACGGAATATACAAGAAAGGTATTGACGGTGTCTTCCTGCGTTGTGTTGATAAATCACAACAGGTAAAGTTGTTAGAATCCTTCCATAGCCTAGCATGCGGAGGAAATTTTTCATCTTTTGTAACAGCTTATAAGATCCTGCGGGCTAAGTACTATTGGCCTACTCTCTTTCGAGATTCAGCAGAATGGGTGTCAAAGTGTGAAGCTTGTCAACATTTCGTTGGCCATCCCAAGTTAGCAGCTCTTCCCCTGAAGCCCGTAGTGATTGAGGAACCTTTTCGCCAGTGGGGAATTGATTTCATTGGAACATTGAATCCTGCCTCTAGTGTCGACACAACGTACGTCTTTGTTCTTTCTACGACTATTTTACCAAGTGGGTAGAAGCCGCACCAATCAAGCAAGCAACCTCTGAAGCTATTTGCAAGTTCCTTAAGGAAAATATAATTGTTAGATTCGGTGTGCCTCATAAGATTGTAGCTGATAATGCCTCTAATTTCTCGTCACATGAGTTGACAGAATTTTGCTATGGATTCGGTATCACTCTAGCTCACTCATCTGATTATTATCCCCAAGGCAATGGGCAAGCTGAATCCAGCAACAAGAACCTGGTTACCATTATTAGAAAACTAGTAGATGAAAACCAGAGGACATGGCACAAAGCATTATATGATGCATTGTGGGCTGATCGAATCACCCCAAAGTGAGCCATAGGGATGTCCCCTTTCCAAGTACTGTACGGGATTGATGCTGAGATACCTATCTCAGTGGAGTTGTCAGCCTTATAGTTGGCAAAAGCAGTTGAAGATACGGCCTTTCAAAATTCCGTTGAGAAGAGGGTCATGTACTTAGCCAGGCTAGAAGAGGAACGAAGCAAGGTGGTTGATCGCATCCCGAGATCATCGAGCAAGTGAAGACAATCTTTAACAAGAAATCAAAGCGCGTAATTTCCAGTTGGAGACTGGTGTTGCTTTGGGAGAAGAGGAGGGAATAAAAAGGAATGCACGGGAAGTTTGATTCTTTGTGGAAAGGGCCTTTCAAGATCCATGAGCTGAATGGTGAAAATAGTTTCCTTCTATCATATTTGGATGGAGGGTTACTCCCTTTACCTTTTAGCGGACAACATCTAAAGCTGTTCCATCACTAATGCAAGATGTTCTCTTGCATTGTACATACTTTACTTTTTGTTGTGTGTTTGCTTTTGGTTTTCTTTCTTTCTTCGTTTTGTTTTGTTTTGGTTTTCTTCTTTTCAGACTCCGTAGCCCAATAGATAAGACCAAAGATTCTGAGTTCTCTTCCTTTGGTATTACAAAGGAAGTCCCCAGCTGGAGCCAGCTGTTATCTCAGTTTTGAGTTTACTCCAAACTATCAGATAACCCCTACGAAATTTTTAAAGCTGGTTTTGCAAAATTGCTTCTTTAAGAGAAATTCGGGTTTTCGGACCTTCGGCGCATCAGAACATGCCTTATCCAAAGCATGTTTTGTGTCGCCTATCTCCTGATACCTGAAGTCCGTTTTAGTCCTTCATGTCGGATTTTCGGAACGTTGAAGCATCTAAACATCTCATGCTCTATGTCTTGTGTTTCCCGAAACCTGAATTGTTCTAAGCGCCTTTGTTTCGGTTTTCGACCTCTGGAGCATGCCGACATGGCATTAATGCCGAGTTGTCGGGTGAGGTGGCATGTGCCAAGCCAAGTGTATTAATTACAAATTTTCTTATAAATATGCAGATTTACACGTCATTTTTACCAGATGTATTTTTGACTCGTGGATTTTCGTACATGCTCTTCCAATCTCGAAACCCAAAGCTTTCCCCGTGCATTCGATTGAATCACCCGCTGTTTTTGATCTTTCCTTTCTCTGGTTGAAGGTATTTCTCTTTCCATTCTTTGTTCCTAGTTTTTCTGGATTGATTGTGCGTGGATTCTTCTCATTTTCTTGCTGGGTTTTGAGGAATTTTTATTCTTCTTCTTTCTGGAGTTGTTTTCTAAACGGGGTTTATGTTTTAGGGTCTATCTCTTCGAAATTTCCACTTGGTGTTATTTCCTCAAATTTTATTATGTGCTTGGTACATGAATGGTTAAAAAGAGATGGCATGTTTGAAATTCAACAAAAAACCCTGTTTTTCTCTTCTCGGGTTTTGAAGGCTGTTGTGCAGTGTCGAAGACCCGAAGTATATTGAAGGTTTGGCTTGCCGAACTTTCCAGAGTTTCCGACATCATCACAAGTGTCGGGCTTTCTTCAGTTTCCGACATCATCACAAGTGTCGGGATTTCTTCAGTTTCCGACATCCTCGGCGAAAGTTGCGAGACTTTCCAGAGTTTACGACACTCTCGACATCGGGTTTCTGGATTTCCCGACATCCTCCTCAGTCGTCGAACTCTTGTTCATCGACATATCCAGTAGCTCGGATTTTTCATAGTGTGCGACATCCCCTGATCTTCGAAACTTTCTTCCTTCAACATCCTTCATGTCGGACCCTGGTCCATCTCAAGAAAAGACTGAGAAGTTAGGAAGAATGAAATACAAGTTTAGAAAGGTGGAGTCTCCATCATATATTGATTGTAACTATGACATCCGAGATACAGAGCTTGGGAATATAGATATTGAAGATTTCTGGAGTAGGGTAAGGAGTTCCTCCCAAACTCCGTGGATGAAAGTGATAGCCGATAGTGGCTTACCCCTTGCAGCTGGTTTTCCCATGGCCGATCAGTGCCCTGAATTCATTTTGGCCTGTGCCTCCAGTTATGACTCGGCTTCTCGTTCTGTGAGAAGTCAGGCAGGTGAAGTAGTGATCAAATTGGACGGAGGTTACTTTGATGACCTCCTCGACTACCCAATTTTGAAGAGTATGGAGAGTTAGACATCAAGTCAACTTCGAAAAGCCCGGGACAACGATCGGAAAACTACATCAAGCATGTAAATAAAAGTTCCTGATCAAGGCCAAGCCGGCTGTCTCCAGATTTCCAAGACTTATCCCGAGGAGTGATTTCATCCAAGAGATTAATGACATCATCACTCTGTTGAGTCGGGTTTTTGGTTTGCCCGAATTGAATGTATTCCAAGGGTGGATGTATCAATTCATGATCACCATCAAGAAGAATCAACAAGGGATTGACTGGGGCACTCTCATTAGCAATGAGATTGATTCCCAAATGACAACGGTCTTGTCAATGGGGAAATTTTATATCTCTTCATATGTCACATATGCAGCGGCCGGGATGAGGAACTATCCCGGATTGGATACTAAGGGAAGCAGGACGGGGAGTCATGTGTATCAATACTTCCCTCAACTGACAAGGAAGGGATCCCAAGATCAATTCAGAAGGGTGAATGACGCCTTCTTCTATGAAAACATCTGCAGGCTAAACCCTCAATTGAGGAAGACAAGAGTCTCATATGAGGCTTGGCCTGAAGTTTCCAAATGGGGATGTGTCTTCTTACAGTTCAAGAAGTTCACATATCTACGGGTGGTCATGTACTCGGGGGATCCTTTTCACCTGCCCCGCTATCCAGGAGATAAACTAATATTGATGGAATTGGTTAGGTAGCTGTTGGATTTCCATAAATTCCAACAAAGTAAACATAAGGCTGTTGTATCCTTCCCAATTTCTATTGGGAGATACACTTGCTCAACAGTGGTGAAGGCTAAAAATGTTATCCATGAGCTTCAGGACAAGCTGAGGAAGCATATGAAACCTCGAGACGGTTTTGACATCTGAGGAGTGCTC
Source organism: Taxus wallichiana var. yunnanensis (assembly GCA_018340775.1). Classification (NCBI taxonomy): domain Eukaryota; kingdom Viridiplantae; phylum Streptophyta; class Pinopsida; order Cupressales; family Taxaceae; genus Taxus; species Taxus wallichiana. Next base: position 606,627,258 of record CM031244.1, read on the forward strand.
AGGGCGTATGGAACCCTACATCTGCACAGGCCAAACATAGAGGATATTTGGGTTGATTTGCGTAATGAGGTTGTTGTTCGCAGAAAGGATAATAGTAGATTGACAATTGCTGAGATTCAAACACTTGAGCTTGCTGATTTACCCGAAGGTACCAGTGACAATGAAAGTGTTTTGGATATTTCCTATAATGGACTAAATGAGGATCAATATGTTTTCCCACCTATTGATTGGTCAATCAGTGAAAAAGCCTCTATTACAGATAGGTCGTCTCTAATTCTTACACACACCAAAGCAAGGATCTCCTCTTGGGGAATGAATTTTAAAGATGATAAGTTTTCAAAGTTGGTCGCTTCTTGAGGCGGGGCCCTCCAAAAGGAAAAGGACGAGAACATCTTCTAGGGGGCCTATATAGGTCAAGATTGTCAAAAGAGGAAAGAAAGAGAAATCTCTTCAATTGTTTCTCCAGAGAGAAATGGTGAATGTGCAAGAATCACCAATGCCACCGAAATAGGAGAAATTACTTTGGAAGGAGAAGGAAGTCACCTCTGGTTTCACCATTTGCTGATTGCTCAACCGAAGAGACCTTATCTCTTGCATCCAAGGCTTTGGAGTCTTAATTTGTGCCTCTTTCCTCACAACCACTCCTACCTCCTTATTCTCCATCAACTTCTTCAAGAATGGCCAAGTATTTTCTCTTGACTTTCACCCCTCTCTGCTAGTACCCAAGTGATCACCAACACGCCCCCTCGTGCCTCTTTTATTGGATCTACTACCACGTTGGTAACTATTCCTCCTCCACTAGTAGAATCTTCTCCCCTTGAGAGTATGATACCAGCCTTCCGCAACCGTGACAACTCCTCCGATACACCGCAATGGCTACTCGAGAAAACTCGAGGAAGAGGAAGGTGATTGTGCCCCTACTAGCCTTTGATTTCAGCTCACTCAAGGCTCCTACTTCTAAATCAGGCAAGAAGCCCAAAACAGCTTTTTCAAGGGTTTTGGTAGATGCTTCAGGAGATAAGTTCGCAGAGATAGCTACTCCCGCGAATGACAAAACTAAAGAGGACATAACAGCCTCTGATTATCAGATAACCAGGGTGGCTCTAGGAAGAGTGACAAAGAAGGGGGAATAAATTGATTGATGGAAAAAGTGATTTGGAAGAGGAGTTGCTTAAAGAAGATTTGTCCAAAGGTGTCGGTTGGGAACTTAGGTATCTTGTCACAAGCAGATGATCTCTTCAAACAATTCCAAGAGTCGACGTTGTGAAATTTCATTCGGGGGATATTCATGAACCAATGCATGATTTGGTATTGAGGTCATCATTTGATTGATTGGTTTGTAATAATTGAACATTCTTTTGAGTCCTTGAAAGCTCAAAAAAAGATTGAAAAATCTTCCCAAAGCAGTTGCTAGTGATATCCATGAAACCCGTGAAATTTGGAATGATCATTCTAAGAATTGCACTTTTGAGGAAAAATGAAATGCAAGGCATAATTCAAAGTTCCAAGAATTTCGAACAAACAAATACGTGCAAATTGGAGGAAGAGAAAGATGAAGGAGTGAAAGATGATGATTCAGACTAATTCTTGATGTTTCATGTCATTTCAATCTTGAAATTGACATGTCTTTTTCATTTCTGTTTCGTCATGTAGGAAGCAAATTTTGACTTGGTCTCCTGCGTGAGGATCAAGCAAAATAGAACACTGTTTAAAGAACACTATTTTCTGGGATTTATCCTATTTTCTCTCGTTCCCTTTTATTATAAATAAGGGATGCTTATGCATTCCAAAGGGTCAAGATTTTTGTAATATTCGAGCTATTGGGAAGAAGAAAAACTTTGTGTTTTCGTTTGATCATTTCAAAGAATAGGAGTTTATATTATTTTACAAACTTTGTGTTGTGGGATATATCTTACCTAAGACATTGTTCTTATGTTCATGATCTTAAGCTATTCTTTGCATAGCATCTTAGTGTGGCTAATCATCTCGGACATTATATTTCTGATCTAAAGCTCGTATGATTATTTTGTGCTCTGCGTTTACTCGAAAGAAAATACGTTTCTCTCATTTCCTTTCCATTGTGCTTCTTTCATTGTAATAGTTTCTAACCCTGTTCATTTAAGAAGGCATACCTTTGAATCGTGTGAATGTGGATTTTAGGATTCTATCCCAACCCCCAATGGTTAGATTAGTGTGAATATTGAATATATTGTTTTCGCTTGTGTTTTAGATCGAGCAAGCAGTAAATTTCTCACTGTCTTTGAGGAGGGATTTAATCCCATATACGTGGTTGAACCTCATATTTTGGGTTGACAAAATATCCAACCAACAGGTACTCACAAATGTTGCCCTACCTGAAGGGAATCATGAAGGATAGCAAGGTCAAATGTTGAAGCCCCTCCATTCTATGTTTCATTGATCATTGAAACCAATTAGTACACAACTGCATGATTGATTCCAGAGCAAGTAGTTCAGTAATGTCTAAGAAAATAGCTGATCAGTTGGGGCTTCAATATGAAGTCATATCCAAAGGGGTAGTGCAATTGGATGGGATAAAAGTGGCAACAATGGGAGTGATCAAAAACTTGAGTCTCACTTTACATGCATGCCCCAACGTTGTTGTTTTGTAAGATGTCTCGGTGATAGACCTTCCACCACTCTTTGCCCTATGTTTGTCAAGGGATTTCACAGCTAAGATTGGAGGTTACTTATCTGCTGATTGGTCACACATGTTGTTCAGAACAAGATATGGAACCAAAGCCACAATCAGATCTGAGCCTATTGCAAAATTTTACATTCACCTCACACTCCAAGCCAAATCAATGCCAATTGTTTAGCGTTTGATCAAGAAGATTATCTAAGCAATGATGAAGCTGACACCAAGGTTGGAAGCATCCCAGATTTGAATCTTGATGAATGGGAAAGCAAGGTGCATGCTTTTGATCCTTATCAAGAAATAGAAGAATCCGAGCTAGGAGTCTATTGCATGTATGAAGAAAATCAGCCTATTCCTAGCATCACCAAGCCAGACCACAAGGATGACAATGAGGTATGGCAGTTGTTCTTTGATGGATCAAGAAGTAGACAAGGTGCAGGAGGGGGATCTATGATTGTTTCACCTCAAGGAGTTAAGTATTATTCAGCTTTTAGATTTCAGTTTGCATGTTCTAATAACACCGCTTTGAATATGAAGCTTTGATACAAGGATCGTATTGCATTGGTCAATCAAGAGAGAAATAAAAACTTGTAAGTCTTTAGCGACAATGAGATGATTATCAACCAAGTTAAGGGGCAGCATGCTATCAAGAATGCTCTGCTCAAGTGCTACAAAAATAGGGTGTGGGACCTCATTGAATAATTTGAGGGCTTTAGCATCAAGTCCATCCCTAGAAAAGAGAACCAAGTTGCTAACGAGCTTGCAATGATTGGAGCAGCCTTTGATTTTTTTAAAGCATCAAAAAAAAAAATTATAGCCAAACATTCATGTGATTGTAAGGCCTTCAGTGCTAGACAACAATGTAAGTTGGCAAGTTTTTGAAAATGATCAACAAATCATCCATTTCTTGCAAGAAGAGGCTAAGTTCTCAGCTAAAAATCAGGAAAATTTAGAACAACAATATGGTGATCAAGTGGTACAGTTGAGAACCAACAAACTACCAAAGGGACTTATCACTTTGGAGTCCATTTTTAATCCTAATGATTAGTTTAGGAAGGAGAAAGCAAACATCCAAGTTAAGGAAGAAGATTCAGTGCCCATCTTGGTGGAAGGAGGCAAATCACTCCGAATTGGTAAAGTGACAATCGAGCAAGAAAGGTATGAGTTCATACAGCTTTGTCAATAATTCCCTGATGTTTTTGCTTGGAGCTATTAGGATTTGAAAGGCTTCAATCCCAAGTTAGCTCAACACACTATTGAATTGGACCCAAGTGCTAAACCCATCAGAAAAAACAAAGGCCAGTCAATCCGCACCTAGAGCCTCTCATGAGAAAAGAATTGAATAAGTTGATAGAGTCAAGTATCATATTCCCTATAAAGCATTCTAGTTGGGTAGCCAACTTGGTACCAGTTAGAAAGAAGAGTGGAGAAATCAGATTGTGTGTTGACTTCAGAGATTTCAATAGAGCATCTCTCAAGGATCATTACCCACTTCCTTCTATGGAACAAATTTTACAAGTTGTTGCTAGCTCTGAAAGGTTTTCATTGCTTGATGGCTATTCAGGGTACAATCAGGTCATGGTGAAGGAAGAGGATCAGTTCAAGATAGCCTTTATAACCAAATGGGGGACTTATGCATATAGGAAAATGTCATTTGGGCTGTCCAATGCTGGAGCTACATTCCAAAGGGAAATTGACATGGCGTTCAAGGATTTGATTAACAAAATGGTGTTGATATATCTTGATGATATCATTGTTTTTTCAAAAAATGCAGCAGACCATCTCTTTCATTTAAGACAAGTGTTCTAATGGTGTAGAAGATTTGGGGTATCTTTGAATCCCAAAAAGTGTATTTTTCTAGCTCATGAAGGAACTATCCTTGGCCACATTATCTCCAAAGAAGGATTAGCAATTGATCCAGAAAGGGTTGAAGCCATAAGAGCACTACCATTTCCAAGCCACAAGAAAGCCCTTCAAATTTTCTTGGGAAGGATAAATTTTGTTCGAAGGTTTATCCCAAATTTTTTAGCCCTAGTCAAGCCTATCACCAAGATGTTAAAGAAAATCATAGCTTTCAAATGGACAACAGAGGGCAAGGCAAGTTTTGAAGCAATCAAAGAGGCTATCTCACAAGCTCCAACCGTCATTAACCTAGATTTCTCCAAGGATTTCATCCTTTATGCATTTGGAGGTTATGATACTATTTCTGTAATTTTGGTACAACAAAACAAAGATGATGATGAGCAGCCAATTGCTTTCTTTAGCCAAATCGGAGAACTATGAGGTGATATATTCCTTCATTGAGAAGCATTTTCTTGCAGAATTAGGAGCTTAAAGAAATTTAAGCATATAGTTTCAAACAAAAAGGTTCAATTGTTGGTTTCTCATGTGGGAGTTAAAGACTTCCTCCTCAATAAATACCTAAATGAAAAGAGAGTAGGGTGGATTACTCGTGTCATGGAATATGACATCGAGATCAAAGTCACCAAGTTGGTTAGAGGAAAAGGGTTGTGTGAGCAGCTAGTTTTGAACAAATAAACAGAGGCATGCAATGAGAAAGAGGTTGTTTTGGCATTGCAAGACAGCCATGAACAAGGAAGCATTCAAGAAGAAAATGATGGTGTCCTCACTCCTTGTTGGACCCAAGACATAATGCACTTCCTACACACAAGCCTATGCCCTCCAGAGATGAATAAAACCAAAAGGAGACACTTCAGATTGCAAGTCATCTCGTATGCTCTTGTTGATGGTGTTTTATTCAAAAGGGATGTGAATGGAGTGTTGCTGAGATGCATTGGGACAAATCAGATTCACAGGGTGTTGGAAGAGTTCCATGGTGGACTAGCTGGTGGTAATTTTGCACCAAGAGTGACAACTCTCAAGATCATGAGGGCTGGCTATTATTGGCCCAAGGTTTTTAGTGACTATTATGCATGGATCAAGAGGTGCAAGAATTGTGCATTCTCGCACAGTAAGGAGAGACTAGCTGCCCTTCCATTGCATCCAATTTCGGTTGACCAACCATTCGTGCAATGGGGCTTGGACTTCATTGGAGTCATTAACCCAAATTCAAGCCAAGGACACAAGTGCATTCTAACAGCAATAGATTACTTCACCAAGTGAACTGAAGTAGTAGCACTCAAGGAAGCAAATGAATCTAGCATCCTAGACTTCTATGAAGGGATAGCAACCAGATTTGGCATACCTGCTACAATAATATCAAATAATGCATTGTCATTCATTGGGTCTAAGGTAGCTGAATGGGTTGTTAAGAATGGGATCTACCTAAGCACTTCATCAAATTATTATCCTCAAGGTAATGGCCAAGCTGAATCTATAACCAAGAATTTTTTACTTTTTAAGCACTAAAAAACCTTTTGAAAGTGGCACCATTGGATAGAGCTCTTTCTCAGCTTTCCAGAATGGTAAATTTTTCTTCCTAACTCCATGTATTTTTGAAGTTATGGCTCGATAGATTTTTTATGGGAAATTTTCCCTAGACAAGCCCACCAACCAATCAAAGACCACCATGTCGGCATATGGGTGGCGGAGGGCAGAGAAAAATTTTGAATTTTCACCAAGTATTTGCCAAAGGGGAAAAATCTGGCCCGTAGCCCCACCAGCCAATCAAAGAACTCCACGATAGCAAGGGAATGGCGAGGGTGGAGGGAAGATTAAAAATTTGCCGAAGTATTTGGTGGGGGCGCAAAGGAATTTTGGGCCCCGAGGGCCCGAGCCAATAAAAAGCATCCACGTGTCCTCGGGGGCGTCAGGCATCAGAGCGGTGGGGAAAAGTGGGAAAATTTCCCAAAGGTTAGCGCAAAGTAAAATTTTGCCCCAAGGCCCGCTAACTAATCAAAGCTCGCCACGTGTCCTTAAGCCGATGGGATGGCGGAGCGCGGGAAAAATTGGGAAATTTTCCCAAAGCGAATCAAAGGAAATTTTCAAAAGGAAGTCCCACCTCCCAAGGCTCAAGCCAGTCAAATCACGCCATGTGTCCACATGGAGGCAAGAAGCATAAGGCGGGCCCGCAGTAAAAAATGAAAGGAAAATCCCATGTCCAATAGCATCACGCCACGTGTCCAGTTCAGGGAGGTGATCAAAAGTGATGGAAAATTTGAAGGAGAAGCCCGTGATGAATCACAACGTGCCACGTGTCTTCGGGTCATCGGGCCAGCAGAGAATTTTAGGAAATTTTTCCAAAGGCCAAAACGATGAAAAATGAGGCGGGAAAGCCCGCATCCAATCAAAACATGCCATGTGGCACCAAACCAGCGGGGCATGGAGATTTTTGGGGAAATTTTCCCAAATGCAAAAAGTGGAAAATTTTCAAATTTTTGTCCCGCCAATCCATTTTCGGCCCTGTTTTTCCCTAAATGTTCAGAAGGGCATAACTTTCGATTCAGAGCTCAGATTTCTACGTTCTTGGTGGCGTTGGAAAGGTATTGAAATTCTCTACATGATGGAGGGATCATTTTTGCATTTTGATGAATATTTGTGGGAGAAAAATGGAGAAACATCCCTAGCATGAAGAAGTTACAGAAATGACATTTCAACCACCACTTTAAATGAAGTATGGCTCGCATTCTCTCCCAACATGGTCAAAAACATTGGGAATGAACTTTTGAGGGTGCCCATGTTGTTTTAATGCAATTTGGTCTATGGTTGAAAGCTCTCTCACTTTTTCCCACGTTTCTCTCTCCTGGGCTCAAATTTTTCATTGTTAAAAGCCAGATTTGGCTCTTTCTGTAAGGGTTGGACATTTTTATGTTTTGCAGCTCTCTCTTTCACTCTAGAAGTGATTTTTGGGATATCGAGCCTCTTTCAAGATTGCAACATAATTTCTACCTCTCTATTTATTGTAATGCATATAGTTTGATTTTTAAAATGACAATGCAAGCTTTGTGAATGAATTTTAGTCCTCTTCTTGTGTTGTTTATTTCATTCATGATCTTTCATTGCATTTTATCAGTTTGTGCATGATGTTTTTGCATTTTTGTAATCTGGGTCAATTTGTAAAATAAAAATGTTCACCACTCTCTAGTGTATCACCTTATTAGCAGTAGTTTTACTTCTTTTTGCATCCTCCATCTCTGTCCCCTTGGAATTTAGAGTAGGATTTGGATTTTAAAACCTCTGCACTGCTAAGTAATACATCTGATTAGAGGAGTGAAGGAACCAACCTTTAATCTAGAGAATCTTTTCCATTTTTGTAAGTCCCACCCTTGGGGAAAGGATTCAATGTTGTGCAATCACATTGGATGCCCAAATGTCAAAATAGAAATTTGATAGAACATCCAGAGGGTGCTTTAATTTGCACTAACCGTAACTCTAGTATGTTTTTTTTTAAATGGGAGCATCTGTTTGTATTTTAGTTATTTGACCCACTTAAACTTATTTGTTTTCAATAAAATTTAAAAGCTTAGAAATTACACTCAAAATGCTATGATTCATATTTCTACAACATCTCCCAATTTTTAGTGTAACTATTTCGAAAAACTCATACAAGTTGAAGTTTTGTTTTTTCAAAAAATGTATCCACTTAAGACCCCTTTTAGCCCCCTAACTTTGTGCACTTACCCCGATATGATCGTAGTGACCGCTAAACTAGACCTTGATTTTTTCTAACAACAATTTTGAAATTAATAAATTTTTGAGCCTAGTAGTTGATACCATTTTTCTATGATACAAATGAATATGGATTATAATTTTCAAATATATATCTTAGGAGAAATAAATAAGACTAGATGCCTCTCAATGGAATGTAGTGCAGCAATTAGGTCCGCCATGTGAAGTCTACCCAATATGTTACACTTACAATCAATGAAAAGCACTAACCATCCAAAGTTGAACAAATAGTGATTACAATGGAAAATGGTAATGATAGGAGCCCAATTCCCACTAAGCTATACCATTGTTTGTTATTATATATTTATTCCCAAATTTATAAATTTTTGCACCTATTGGCCACAACGTTATTCCTTTTAACTAGTAATGGAGCTTAGTGGTCACTAAGAATTTTTTTTGATACAAGGAGAAAATATTGATCCCTCTCGATGGAAAGTAGTGTAGAAATTGACTCCACAAAATAACATGAAACTAATTTGATACAATTATAGTCATTGAAAATTAAAATCAATCTAATGTTTTACAACTAGCTATAGAGGAGGATTTGAAGATAGTTGCAGCTATCACAAAAAAAAAAATTTAACACAATAATGATTCATATTCAATAATCGAAATGATATTCAATCAGTTCGATCATTTAAACAATTAAAAACACATATATAGGATATTAGGTTCCTAAAAAGTAGGAATTATCCACAACCACTTACCTTACAAGATATGCTATTTACGCTAATAGTTTTATCAAAAACTCACATCAAACAAACTCATGAATATACATAGCTTATTAAGTAATATACTCACAATAATAATTTACCGTATGTAAATTATTAATGACCATGTGAGTACTATATAATTTTCCTAACATTTGTGATTGCTTTGACAAGAGGTGATGAAAGTATCGTAGCACTACTAAGCTAGACCATGACTTGTTATTTAATAGTTATTTTAAAATTGAAAAATTGTTAAGCATATCGATCACTAGGATTTTTCTTTGATATGAACAAATATGGCTTATAATTTACAAAGAAATATTTTAGGTGAAATATATAAGTCTTCATCCATCGTGTTAGAATGTAGTGTTGCAATAGGCTCCAATACACGAAGTCCAACCAATACTATTGTTCCAAGTTTCTCATTCTTAGTGTAAATGAATGCACTTACTACTAAAGAAAATAGCCAACTACGAAGGATATAGGGTTTATGCTACCTCGGATGTTTGATACTTGATACGGGAGTTGAATGGTTGATTATTGTTTAATTATGAAAATAAGATTGATATAGGATTTCATTAAATAGACATATATGGGGCTTCTGAATAGTACAAGTTCAAAGTAGTTAGATTCCTTGGCAGATTTCAACCCCCATTTGTTTAGATAAGAATGAAATAAAGAAAAAGAATGTAGAAAAAGAGTTGTCATTGAATTTGGAACTGGTAAGAATCGACTAAAACTAGTCATATGAAAATAACGCAAAATAAAGGTTACAGTGGTCCTGGTCTACGGTGACCTAGACTCTACATAAGAAGTTCAACGACAACCTAGGAGGATGAATGTGGAGTTGTAAATGAAATATGCAGACCTATAAAGTCTAGGAGTAATCTCGAGGTTAAAGAGTACTTATAACTACTATATGAGGATCTTTAGAAGACAACAACTGAAAGGTAGGATAAATGAGAGAAAGGAGGATTTAGACTTATTTTTGGATAGATAGGACCTTGGTCGACAGTGACCAGGGAGGATTAGTGGTGAATGTAGCAGGATTGGGATGAGGACAAAAAGAAATATCTAAATATGGAAACTTGAAAGCACTAGGACTGAAACCAAAGGTTATTAAGTTATGTCTAGATGCTACTCTAGACCTACAAAAGGTTAATCTACAAGAAATAAAATATAATCTCATAGAATACTTGATAAAAGAAAGAAATTTGATGAAGGAAGATTGTGAGTGATGCAAAACATGGTAGATGATGGATGGGATGTCTGTGACTAATTTAGGAAGCTTTGGAAATCATGAAGAAGCTCGATTGATGTCCGATTTCTCTCTACCCCTAGTTACATGATTTGATCTCTATAATGGAAGAAAAACTCTTGCTTTAAAGTAGGTTGATGCCAACCAAGCTGGGTCGGCACCAATCACGGGGAAAGTTTCTCCAATGGGCATGATTTTTTATTTAAGTTGGGATTTGGATGTTTGTAAGGATTGGGTGAGAGATTTAAAGCATACTAACATGATTTGATGACTTGGGGATGAATCTATGGTAGTTAGGGCATAAACATAGATGGGATGAAAGTTAGAAAAGCAAGGTGATTCATATGTAGGATAAAAGGCATCCTAATTAAAAAGTTGGTTGGGGTAATGGGGATCTTAATGATTAATTAATTAATATGAATTAATTAATTAATAAAGATTAATGTGGATGGGATGGGCATGTAAAATATTAAAATGATTAATTAATTAATATTACTTACTTAATTTTTAAGGACTGAATGCACATTTGATTGGATAAAGGGGATGAATAAATAAATGACTAATTATGTGCATGCAGGAAAATGAGGGAATAAATACCGATTTTAGGTGTCTACATTTTGTCCCGTTTTTGTTGTGTGGCTTGTGGTAGTATGCCACGAGAAAAAAAAAAGGGTTAGATGAGGATAAAGGATTGATGATAAGCTCCCCCTCAAATGGGGAATTGATGATGCCAAGGGAAATCAATGACATATTTGAAAAAGGTAGATGAAAATGGGCATGTGGGTGATGAAAGATGGGTGAAAGCATAACCAAGGAAAAATGCCGCATGAAAAATATGGTGGTGACTCCAATATTACAAAATCACATTGGTAGGCAAAATTGTGGTCCCATTAGAGATGGACAATAACATTCTACGGACTAGTGAGTGGGTGAAGATCACTGCAGTATGGATGTAGGCTAGGATGACCAATGGGTCATGGGAAACTCATCAAAATATGTACAAGTATAAGAAAAAAGTATGAGAAATTCTTTGTACATGAGGAATTGAATGAATAGGTATGCGTTCACCATAAACGAGGATGAAAAGGCATGGTGCCCAATGGGACATGAAAAAAGGCCAAGAAAGTGATGGATAAAAAGGATGGATGAGGAGATAATATGACCCAAGTCGGTAAGGTATGGCCACTAAGGAAAAAGTAAAATATGCCCCAAGTGGGGAAAAGGTATGTCCACAAAGGAAAAAAAAAAAAGGATAAAAGCATGTCTCGAGATGGGAAGAGTATGGCCAAAAAGGTGGACTTCAATGAAAACTAATGGTTCATGTATGAAAGGAACAAATATGGCCACAAAAGTGGACTTGATATAATGATTATAATGCTTAAAGGGAAATATGTCCTCAAAGGAGGACTTTGTGCGTGATTAGATATGATTACAAAATGAAATCCCCAAAAGAGAAGGGATTAAAATGCCCGAAGGGAAAAAGGATGCAACTGTTAAGGTGGATTTTTAAAAAATGCTCGAGAGAGGGATAGGTAAATGGCCACAAAGGTGGACTTTGGAAGAATAAATATGCCTAAAGGAAAGGTAGATAAATATGGCCACAATGATGGACTTTATGATTGGATTAGAATTCCTAGAAGGGAAATAATTATGGCCACAACAATGGACTTTGTGAAGAATGCCCAAAGGGAAGAGTGCAAGGATGAGGGGAAAAGCCAAAAATTAGAATTGTAAAGGCCATTTGACAACGATTGTGGCTAATCGATGTCGACCCAAAGGGGTCGATGATGATCTGGTATTGGTGGGATATATAAGCCCAAGGGTCAACCAAAGATGCTCATTTTCAGGCACAAAATTGACAAGAGAAAGAAAAGTGAGAAAATATAAATTGAGAGATAGAGGTTCTTTGGAGTTGCGAGGCAATGCCGATAGTGCGAGAGAATGGTGAGTACAAAAATTTACGTTGGTTTTTGATTAATTTTAATGTTTTAATTTATTTTTGCATTTTTGTAAAAATTTGATGATGCCAAGCGCAGTTGGTGACGACCCGAGATGGGTTGACGTTTACTAGACCCTAGGGCACATTGATTTGACCATGGATGTGTTGACCCTTCACAGGGTCAACGTCGATTAGGGAGGAATTCAAAAATTAAGTGTTAGATTTGATTTGGATTGAAATTTAATGCATTTTGAATGAATTTTTAGGTCATGGGTCTAATGTGTGTATGTTTTTCTTGTGATTTCGGGCTTGAGAGACCTTAGATATCGAGAGATTGAGTGTCAACTCTTTACGAGTAGATTTGAGGGGACATGACAAATCCTTAGTGAGACCATCTATCCATAGTCATATTAGGTGGATTTAGACACTATTAGAAGATCCCATAAGATGTGGGGCTTATGATTTATCTTGTGGAGAGATACAATCGACAGACTAGTTCATTCTTGTTCAGACAGGGGAGATGACTATCACCCTAGAGGATGTGTATAGGATTCTCAGGTTGCCGATACAGGGGGAACAGAAAGTTCCCATGACTAGTGATGATAGATTTGTAGTTTTGACATGGTTGTTTGGAGCTGATGCACCCCTTATCATATTTTCTTCAAGGGAATTTTCTTATGAGCAGAGATATGAGGTTGGGGTGGCACGCAACCGATTGATTTGCATGGTGATGATGGAAATGTCTTGTTATGATTTTCCTGGACTCAGGAGGAGCTCAATTTCCATGGGTGTTGACTAGTGTAGTGGCCGAAATTGTTGACCACCAAAAAATATTTTCATTTGGGACCACCTTATTAGCTTAGGTTTATCATGAGCTAGTTGGATACCGGGATGGTAGGATATCGAGACTAGATGTTGGATTTTTACTACACTACTAGGCTTATGATCATATTACCGTGATTAGGCCACCAAGATTCCCATGTATCATAGAGGACCATATCCAACTGGAGGTTGGATTCCTATGGTGGAGGGCTGAATAGGCCTTTGGAGACAGGGGAAAGAGAGGAGTAGATTGGTATGTTGATATATTAGTCGAGATTGATGTTGATCAAGTTAGGTGGCAGCCGTATAGGAATTTTCCCCATTGGCTCGCATGGATGTGGAGTTTCGGGGTATGATACATACACAATGGGTCCAGGGATGGAGGCTTGAGATGATTGAGGCCATAAAGTTTGACAAAGTGAGATGGAAGTTTGGGGTCGTTCATTCAGTGCCGCATGATCCCATTTTGTATAGGAGAGAGGATTTAGAACTGAGAGTTTCCAAGCCCTACCATGGCAAACTTATTGTTTGAGATTGTTGAGCTATGGGATGATGATGATGATGTGGGAGTTGGATTTGGGTACTCTGATTGGCATACAATGACATGGGTAGCACGGGAAGCGAGAGGAGGGAGGAGAGGAGGAGATGGAGGAGATGGAGGTAGATGCTGATATGGATCCTACAAGAGGTGGAGTTAAGGGAGAAGGAGAGGCTACACAGGTAGCATAATTACATGCAAAGATAAATAAAATTAGGGTAGAGTGGGATATAACTTGACAACATCAAGATTCGGTCACGTAGGATTGAGACCAAGTGGTTTTGGAGAAAGACCACTACCATATGCGAGAGGGAGGCCTACATGGCTCATTTTGGAGATCTAGTTACCATTGTAGTGACTGACTTAGCCAAAGGTATTCGGTAGTACTACAAAGGTCATGATAGATGGATCCCCTAGCATTATTGGGATGGACAAATATCAAACATTAGTTGTCAAGGGAAAATATTTTGAGGATATCGTGATCCATAATTTTCCAAATATGATTTTTTTCTGGGAGTATCTTTAGAGGTAGGCGGTTGGTGGAGTTGGTCCTTCGAAGAGCACAACGAGAGTAGCTCAACCGCAGTACAAGGAGGGAGGCTAGAAGGGTGGCAATGGCATGTAAGGATCAAGTCTTGTACCTACCTCAGAGGGAGAGGGTCTGAGAGTGTCAGACATGCAGTTTACAGATTTTGATAGTATTTCTTCTTTGAGGGAGCCTCTTAGAGGGCCGTGATGTATTGACACTCATTTTGATACATGATATTTTAAATATAATTTTTATTCGTAGATTATTAAGTGTAATATTTGTCCATGTGTCTATTGTATGATGTGATGATTATTTCTCTATTATGTGATGATGATTTTAGATGTGTTGTGATAATTAATTAGATGTGATATGATAATTGATTATATGAAGGTGATTATATTTGATGATGATGGTGGGATAAATGTATGATTAGATGGTTATTGATATGTATATGAATAAAATGATGATATAGATGTGTAATGTGGTAATATGTTTTGTGTTTAAATTTGATGATGATGATAAATTAGATATAGGATTTATTTAAATTGAAATGTGTATGGATGGTCACATGAATGTATGGTGTGGTAACATGTTTTAAATTTTTACTATGGCGATTAAAATTTATAGATAAGATGTGATAAAAATAGATCGAAAAATGGACGTGATTAAGAATAAATGTGTTGTTGGATAAATAGGTAACATGAGATGAAGAGAGGTGTGTTGAAGAATAGATGTGATGGGGCTAGGATGAATAATACCTCATAATGGTGACAACCCATAGGTGTGAACAAAACTATGTTATATCAAAGAATGCGTGAGGAAATCATGCCTCCAACTGCATTGGAGATAAACAAAAAAGGGGATCTAGGTAATGTAAGGCACATGTGACCAAAGAAGATGTTAGAAAATAACCAACGATAGTTAGTCATTCCTAGGATAATAAGGAGAAGATGGATGAGAGGATATCATAGACCTAATGTTAACATGAAAAAACGGGTTTGAGATGTACTTGTAAAGAGGAAAGAGGGTTCTCTAAAAGTGGTGTTCCCTAAACTATGTCCCAGCTCTAGGAAGGGGAAAGAGAATGCATATCAATGCAGGAAGCTTTCTTAGGATGCTGATAAAATAGAAGGTTGATCAATGTGGGAAGCCTTCAAATTCCATAAGGAGTAGCCATCCTTCAAGGATATGGTCTAATTTATACAATGTATTGATGGAAATAATAAATTATATCCATCCTTTGAGGGATCTATCTATTCATTTTGATTTCATGCTTTTATGTTTCTCTTCTCTCTCTCTCTCTCTTTTTCATGAACAACTATCCTTCGAGGGATCAAGATATTTTTATTATTTTGATTTTTTATTTAAGAATCCATGATTTTTGATTTTACATGGGGGAGAGCTGAAACTAGCGAAGTAGACCACTTTGGAAAGAGTGTACAAAGACACACATGGACCATTTTCATGGATCCAATAGGTGAATAAGAGGGATATGGATTTGATAGTCATATAACTCTCACCGAGAAGGGAGAACCTATCCATAAGGAATATGCTACAGGAAGATTCGTGGTGCCCGTATTTAAGGTGACATCTAGGAAGTGACGAGAGACCACATAGTTCTAAATAATCACAATGAGAAATGGAAATGGCTAAGATAGAGAAATGATATGAAGACGTGACTAAGAGCACATTAGTAAATGTGCTAGCAGTAAATTTTTCATAAGTGCAATGAATTAAGCAGTTCCACTTCCGGTTTACCATCAATGGAGGATAGACAATAGGCTCCCAACCCATACTTACGTGTGATAATGTATGGTCCGATACAATTATTGGAAAATTTTCCACATTGGCTCCTTTCCAGAGTAGTGATTTTCTAATTTAGTTACGGTACCACCAATATTAATGCAAATGTATGGATGATGGGGCGAGATGAATGAATGAATAATAAGAACAAGCACAAGTTATTAGGATAGATAATTTTACTCATGTTAAGATGAACAAATTATCCCAATAATTGTACTCGTTTTAAGATGAACAAATTATCCCCCTAGAGGGATAGGATAAATCAAGATCATATGAGATGAGTTGATAAAAATTTACAAAATAGGCACTTTGTAATGGCAGGTTCAAAGCCATGGTGCTTCCAAAGGGAAGAACATATATGGCCATAAAGGTGGTCGTAGGGAGAGGAGATGAAAATATGATCATATAAACGGAGGTAAATGAGATAGGATGACGTCAAACACAAGAAGGAGATAATCTAGAAATAGATAAGTCTTAGAAAGAAGTCCCCCTAATGCGGGAGGATGAATCGATGGAGACAAGAGGAAGGATGCTAAAAGATCAAAAATAGTAAGGGAATAAATGTTCCCAAATGAAAGGGTTACTGAGATAAGATAGCGGATGTCAAAGGACATGGATGTTAGGAAGATGGTGTCTCAAGGTGAACGATAACAATGAATAAGGGAGAACCCTCATAAAGAGGATGATTGGGTAGAGATGCAATGAAAGGGATCGAGACATGCTACAAATGAAAAAATAGATGGTGAAGGAGACTCGTTGAGAAGGTCCTCTTGTTCAATGAGATCATGGAAAATGGTCTAGAGGACATTACGATTCTTAGTTTCATGGCCTAGGGTGTGATGATAAGCATAGATGCGATGAGAGTTGAGCCATAAAGGCTTCAAACAGTTGGGATCAAAAGATGTTATGGGCATAAGTGTGATGGTAGAATTTTGAAGTAAATGTTGGAGGACCTTCGTATATGACTTGATATGGGCATGCGGAAAAGTCCTGTAGGATTGTGCGAGATGGTGAAGGTGAAGATGGACTAGGTCGAGGTGTAGGTGGTGCGGAAGAAGAAGTTGTGATGGATGGTTTAGGTTTGGATGAGTGGATAATTGGATTTTTTTATGAAGGGGATGGTCATGATATGAGAGAATTATATTATTTGGATTTGGATGGGTTCATTAGGCTGTGATGGAGGAGGGATCCTAAATAGAAGGATGAGGCCCTAGGATTGAAGATGTGGATTTGTTCCTGATAAGAGGGATGTCAATCTTCTTGTGAGGATGCCAAGGTATATAGGTTTGGGTTTTTGAGGAGTTCCCTTGGCGGGGATGACAATAATATCTACTAAGGGATGTAGTGATGGCATGGTGGTTGATGGAGGAAGTAGCTTCTACATGAAGGATTCTAAGGAGGTTAAATATGGATTAGATGTGAGGATGTTTGTTGAGTGGATGAAACAGGAGGGTCACCTATAGCGGCATGTTTGTCACCTAAAGGGCTCTCTAATATTTCTTGAATGATGTATGTGGCGTAGTAGAAGGAGGAGATAACGGGGATGCCACATAAGGAAATGAGGGTGAAGAATGGTCTACGGATCGGTATGGTCAATAGATGTGAGATCTATGATGAAGATAGTCATAGATGGTGCTAGAGGAAAAAATAGAAGCAATCGATTGTTTGGATGGGATCATAGAGAGACTGCTAAAAACTACTCGAGGAAGAGTTTGGTTCCATTTTTAAACAAGAAAGTAAGAAAACAATTCATTTTTATGTTTTGATTAAGAAAGTGTGAAGATGATGGATATGAATGGACCTAGAAGATGGAAAACTATGTTTGGTTTCGCTTAAGTTATTGTCTCACCACATAAGGAAGTACCACTATGAAAAAATGATTTAAAGAGGTAAGGTTGTGGTACGTGAGGAATACCCTGGAGGCAATAATAAGGTTGCACACCATCCTAAAATACAAATTTGATTGTGAAGAGATCCTTTTTTTTGAGAAGGACTACCAAAAAATAACACAACACCACAAAATAGAATTAATAGCATCGGTTGGTGGATCTCCTAGTAGGGATAGATCCGAGAAGTGGGGTACTTCCTAGAAGGTTGTCAATCCATGTTTAAAACAAATTAAATTCTGATTAGAACATGAAATAGATAGTCCTACTGTAGTTATATAATTTAGGTATCTCACATAAGCATAGTAAATTAAATATAATATAAATAGTGAATACAAGCTTAAATTTTAAGTACGTGGTGGGTTGTTAAGGTTTGTAGGTGTACCAGAGGGTGTTATGGAAGTCTGGTGAGGTTATGGGAAGTTTTGAGAGGTTTTGGGTAGGTAAATTAACTTGATGGTCTGAGGGAAAATACTAAACATAGAGACCGATGCCAGTTGGGGAACCGATCCGATCATTAGTTTAGAGCTAATGTTGGTTGGCTAACCAATGTCAATCACTAATTTATAGCCAATTCAGTTGGCTAACTAATCATGATAGTGGAGATCTAGTGCCAAGGTAGAAACAAGGTTGGTTCAGGCTCTCTGTGATTACACAGAGTGTTGGGAAGGCTTAGGTAGGGTGTTGGGATTTAGGTGAAGGTTCAACAAGGGTGAGAGAGGTGATTGAAAAGGAAAATAGGTTCATGTTTTTAGGGCATCATGTAGATGGGTGATGGATGATATTCGAATGAGAAAGAATTAATTCAACAAAAGAAAATAAGAGATCTAAAATAAAAGTTAAGAACTAAAAGGATGGTTAAGATACTTATCTAAAGACTTGGAGATTGGTAGATGTGGTGGTTGGTGGGATTTCATAGGATAAATGAGTCCGGATCTAGCGTCGTGACAATGAAGCATGAGTTCTTCATTGTGAATGATCTAAGGATGTGGAGCAAGAGGTTGGTTGTTGGTGAAGAACTTAGATGCTCTGGTGTTGTGTTTGATCGTCAAATGCTCAATCAAATGCAAGAAAGTGAATGAAATCCAAAATCCAACCAAAAAAAGAACTTGGGGAAAGAGTTGGAAATCCTTATTTAAAGGAACCGATGGCGGTTCCTTGACTGGCGCCAATCGAGGAATAACTGACATCGATTAGGGAGAAATAGTCCAATTTTCTTAAAATAGTTTGTTTCTTCCCTTTTGGCATGGGTCAAGATTTGATTGTGGGCTAGGAGTCTTGGTTCATGTTTAAACACGCGGGGAATTGATGGAAGAAGTGGTTAATAATAAGTATTAGGTTTTGAAAGAGTCTTAGTTAGTTAAGTGAAGTGATGAATCAATGCTAGGAGTGATGACCTAGTCTCAATTAGTTAAATGCCCCTGGAATGGGTCCAAGGTGAGGTGGAGAGGTGAGGTGGTAATTAACCTATTATTGATAATTAGATTAATTAATTAATTAAAATGTGTGAAAGGGGTCATGGTAAGGGGGTATGTTAGTTGAAAGGGTCTTATAGGGTTATGACCATATTTTAGGTGTCTACATTTTCCCTTTTTTGTCATGTAGCTTGTGCTAATAAGTGGTGATGACAAAAACAAGTAGGTTTCCCCAGGTAAGGGTTGACGTAATCCCCCTCAAACCAGGAACTGATTAAGTGGAAGGTTGAATTGATGATGGGTTTGATAAGGTGATAGGTGATGAAAAATGAGGTAAGGTGTAGGTATAGTTAATAGGTGTGATAAGATGGAGGAAATAAAACACACACACACACACACACACACACACACACACACACACACACACACTCACTCGAATACAACAAGGTACTAGGTTAAAGAGCACACAAAATGTACATTGTCAAAGGTCAATAGTTTATCTAAATAATGGTGATGTGGTCTAGGTATTCAAGGTATAGTAAATGCTTTGGGAAACACAACGGGTCAAGGTGCATGAACGGGTATAGGTGTGTTCCAAAAAACCAAAAGGTTTGATCAGTCGAGATAAACATTGTTGTATGTCATGGTTTGGGTTTAATTTCTAGTGTATTGATGTTATGGAAACTAGATGTAGGTGTGGTTAATGATATTTTGATTTTGGTTGGGTTAATTTCCAAGTTATTGATGTTATGGAAATCTAGATTTTTAGGCATGGTTTGGTTTAATTTCTAAGTTATTGATATTATGGAAACTAGATATATAGGCATGGCTTGGTTTAATTTCCATTGTATTGTTATCGTGGAAAGTAGATGTAGGCATGATTGATGATGTTTTATTTTTCTTAGTTTCTAATGTATTGATATTATGGAAATGTAGATGTGTAGGCATGATTTGGTTTGATTTCCAAGTTATTTATACTATGGAAACTTAGATGTGTCGGCATGGTTTATGTTTAATTTCCAAGGTATTGATGTTACGGAAACTAGATGTAGAGGCATGGGTTGGTGTATGATTTTTGGTTGTTATGGTTCTAGTTGATTTCCAATGTATTGATATTATGGAAACTAAATGTGTAGGCATGGTTTGTTTGATTTAATTTCCAAGTTATTGATATTATGGAAACTAGATGATAGGTATGGTTTGGTTTAATTTCCAAGTTATCAATATTATGGAAACTAGATGTATAGGCATGGTTTGGTTTAATTTCCAAGTTATTGATATTATGGAAACATGAGAAAGATTAGGTAGTAGGAACAAATAGTGGCAAAATGGTGAAAGATGGTAGAAAATGGTGGCCAAGCTAACCTTCAAAGACCCCATGTCTTTGAAGTGTTTCCTACATAGCCCTTGCAAAAGGGGCCTCAGGTGATGTAGTTCTCCCATAGGATAGGGAAGAATAAGATTTATGATAGGTAGGTTGGGTAAGGAAAATGGTCCTGGTAAGACAAGGTAGAATATTTCGATAGGTGGGTTGCATAAGGAAAATTGTCCTAGTAAGGAAAGGTAGAAGATTTCTGATAGGTAGGTTGGGTAAGGAAAATGGTCTTAGTAAGGCAAGGTAGAAGATTTCTGATAGGTAGGTTGGGTAAGGAAAATGGTCTTGGTAAGGCAAGGTAGAATATTTCTAATAGGTAGGTTGGGTAAGGAAAATGGTCCTGGTAAGGCAAGATAGAAAAATAGGTAAGGTCAAATGGTGAGTTGAAAAATAGGAAGGGAAACTGGTTAACATGTGTGATTTATTTATGTAGGGTGTTGTTTTGGGTTTTGATTTGATTTTGATAAGTATGTATGATATTTTGGGGATGATTATTAATAGGGGTGTGGGTGAAATGAGAAGTGGACAAAGATTTTTAATGTCGATGGTCTTTTCCTTCTAAAGAAGAAACAAGTAGGTATATGTGAATCAAAAATAAGTGATTTCCCATAGGTGACAAGGAAAATAAGGGCCATACAAATACACTTATGAACATAAGTCCCTAGATAAGTTGTATTATTGATATGTCTATAGTTGAAATAAGTTGCATGATCACAAAGAGTCACATTAGTGACATGTCCCTTGAGTAGATACGAGAACGCATAAAAAAGGGTAGGGTGGAGTGGTTCATTTAACATAACCTTAGTGTAGGATAGCATGCCCCTTCGTAAGATACCCAAAACCAGAATAGAAAAGTCCATGACCAAAATTTTTTATTTTTCTTAATATTTTCTTTTTTTTTTCTTTGTTGTATGTGTTGACCGATCGATGTGGGAAGTCTATATGGGGATGAATAACAGAGTATCCTTGAGGTATTCGTGAAGATGATCAATGCGGGAAGCTCCAAGATATTTTTATTTGGCAAAAACATAATAGTATTCTTTGTTTGGATAGACTAAGTATAACATGTGGCTAGATTTTTATAGTTTTCCTTCAAGGGATCAGTCTACTTATAGCAGCAATAGAGAGACATATATGTTCATTTGAGGGAATCATCTATTTGTGAGAAGTTTGACTCAAGGAGTAGAATTTTTAATATCCCAAAGTTTTTGCATTTTTTGGACTTATAGTCATGAGTAAAGACTATAAAGAAGTATATGTTCCTTTTAAGAGGGAAAATCATATCATGATAAAGGTTGGCTATAAAAGAGGGGTTTCAAGTGATGAACAACCATGGGATTCCATCCTGAAAAGGATGAAAATTATCCATGAGAATCATGCCATGAGTAAAGCCATGGTACTCATATTTAAGACAAGGATGAATGGTGATGGATAATCAAACAATTATGGTTTAATCGTTGGTCCTTAATAACAAGATAGGTGGAAGGAGCAGCTTTTTCAAGGAAAATCTTACAAGAGACACAGAGTGATGTATCACCGTATCAAATAATATAATGGTCGAAGATACAAGGCATTACGGGCTCAGATTCGGGTTTACCCTTGAGAGAAGATAAATGATAAATTCCCTATCCATAGGTATGGGTGAAAATATAAGGTCCAAGCCAATTAGGAGAAAAATTTCCTCATTTACTTTTCTCCATTTTGGTTACACATTGATTTTCCTTCAAGATAGGATCATTGATCTGAAATGTTCGTTAAGGTAGGAGAAGTCGATGAAAAAGGTCCAATTTTTTTATGAAAGGTTCAATATAAGAATAGGAAGTGTTAAGTCCCCATAGGTTAGGTTGGTGCAAAGGTAGAGAGGTGTAGGTGAAATAGTAGTTGAAGGTGAACTTGAAGGGTTACCCACTTTTTCCTTTCCATTGTCTTTCACATTTTGTGCCCAAGTGGCTACACAGACCATGTTAATTTCAAAGATATGAGGGGGAAAAGAGGGTTGTTAAACTCTACCTTGATCTCTAGGTGGATTTGAAGGTAAAGTTCATTTAACTATTGAGGGGCTAGGTTTTTGGCAAGATGTGAAGAATAAATGGAATCCTTCCCCAATAGATAATCTTCTTTGAAGAGACCATCAAAATCACAAATATGAAGGATAGTGACTTTGAGAGATTTGTAACCCTCGACATCATGTCCTAGTGAGTGATGATAGGTGTAAATTTTTGTACGTTAAAACTTACTCATTTAGGTTTGAGAGGGTCATAAGGCTTGATATGCAGATGATATATGGTAGATGTCTCTAACAATTGAGAGAGGGTGTTAAAATAAGATCATGTCAAAGGATCACAATGAGAAGTCAGGTTCATCTTGGGTGAAGGTGTAAGTGACCTTCATGAGGAGGGTGAGGTGAGTGTTCATGCTGGTGTAACTACCTTTTTGGTAGGTAGTGAAGGTTGGGGTTTAGGTTGCATCTTCTTGTGTAAAGGTGGAGGGACAACATGGTAGAAAGAGGGATACTTATAAGGTGTAGATATCAAAGTAAGCCAAGGTGAAAGAGGGGATGTTGGCAAGAGTGAGGGTAAAGGTATTGAAGCAGGTGTGGGAAGAACAAGAGGTGAAGGTGGGGGTCTAGGTTATCACACTTTAGATTTGCCTTGGTGAAGAGGTAGGTTAACCAAGGTTGAAGGATGTGGGCCTAAAATTGATGGTAGAGGCAAAGGTGAGGGAGAAGGCGTGGGAGATACTGAGGTGTGAGCCCTAAAAGGTTGGGTCTTCCTTTTAGGTGCTGGAATAGATTTTGTGATGGGTGGGGATGAAGTTGATAAGTCACTTCATAACAAGTTGTGTTATACTCAAGTACCACTAAGATTCCTAAGGTGATATCAGGTTTTGGTGCAGACAAAGGCCCGAGTTAAAGGGGTGCTGATGAATAAGGGGCTAGAATCACGGGCTCAGTTGCAATATTCTTAGTCACTTTGAATACCTTGGGTTAAATGGTCAAGATATCTAAGGATAACATCTGCATTTGGGTGGAAACTGGGAGTCTAAGGTGCCCCAGAGGGTAGAGCAATCGACATATTTCATGTGATCAACCAAATGATAAAATGGTTTTAGTTTAGATTAAGAAGATGACGTACTATTTCTAATCCACGTGATGAGCTCGAGGTTTGTGAGATAGGGAAGGTCTCAAGCTCGAGTCGGTGGGTAAGAGTGAGTTAATAATGGAAATGGGATTTGTGAGGTCCTTTAACGAGGTATCACAAATAGAATAGGTAGATAATATTGACTCCACTATGGGTAGAAGAGGAGGCAAGATGGGTAAGGTAGATAAGGTTAGCTCCTCTTTGAATTGAGGAAAAGGTAAGGTGGGTGACATTGACAAGGTTAGCTCCTCTATGGGTTGAGGAGAAGGAAAGATGGGTGAGGTTGAGAAGGTTAGATCATCTACGGGTTGAGGAGAAGGAAAGGTGGGTGAGGTTGACAAGGTTATCTCCTCTACGGGTTGAGGAGAAGGCAAGGTGGGTGAGGTTGACAAGGTAAGCTCCTCTACGGGTTGAGGAGAAGGAAAGGTGGGTTAGGTTAACAATGTTAGCTCCTCTAATATTTGAGTAGAAGGAAAGGTGGGTAAGGTTGACATGGTTAGATCCCCTATGATTTGAGGATAAGGAAAGGTGGGTAATGTTGACAAGGTTGGCTCCTTTAGGAGTTGAGGAGAAGGCAAGATGGTTGAGGTTGACAAGGTTAGCTCCTCTACGGGTTGAGGAGAATGCAAGGTGGTTGATGTAGGATCTTCTTTGGATAGAGAATATGACAATGAGGGTTCCTTTATGGCTAAAGGAACAAGTGAGGTGAGTCCCTTTATGGGTAAAGGAACTATTAAGGTGGGATCCTCTATGAGTAGTTGATTTTGTGTGTTAATTTCCTCAATAGATGCTAGAGGAGGATGCTCGATAGAAGAATCAGACATTAAAGTG
Source organism: Taxus wallichiana var. yunnanensis (assembly GCA_018340775.1). Lineage (NCBI taxonomy): Eukaryota > Viridiplantae > Streptophyta > Pinopsida > Cupressales > Taxaceae > Taxus > Taxus wallichiana. The sequence goes on from CM031244.1 coordinate 606,651,788, forward strand.
AATATTTCATGAACCACATTGACATTGGTTTCATCTTTAGACATCTCACTAGTATGATTTGATGAAGAGACATGGTTAGGAAATAGTTTCTTGAAAATTTCCAAGTGTGCAATAGTGGGTGCATTAGGGTTGTCGAGGATGAGGTCACCGCTATCTAACATTCCTTGGAAATTTTTTTGAAGGTTTTACAATTTCTATCACTCTCTCACATGGTGGTAATTACAAAAATCATTCTCTTTATACCAATCCGGTGTGGGGCAAGAAGGGTCAAAACTAGTTTGTGGTTTGATAGGAGGAAGATGGATGGCTCTAGCCTTCAACAACTTATCCAAAATAGAATTATAAAGATTATCGATGGGAGTGTAACTCCTCTGTTCATATTTGTATTGAAAATTTTGAATGGGTGAGATATTGGTAGGAGGTTTGGGTTGATTGGATGGATGAGAAGGGCCAACTTTTAAAACCACCATATTGGAAGATCCTTTGGACTTGGAATAGTTGTTAGGTGGTTTAGAAGAAGATTCATTGGATTTGAAAGTTGCATTATTATTACACAGTTTATGTTTCTCTTCTTCAAGGGTGTGGATTTAAAGCTTCCTAGCCATAGTGAAATCCTCGTCAAAATTACAAAACATTTGAACTTGAAGAGTTGGGGAAATGTGTCTGGCACACACCTTGGTAAACAACTCTATAAGTTCAAACTGTGGTAGAGAGACAGAGAGATGATTGATTAATCCCCGCCAACGTGTGACAAAATAAATGATATAATTATCATAGTATTGGAGAATATAATTTAAGTCCATCATAGAGATCTTCTTACAGATATTAATTGAAAAGTGATCAAAGAAGGTCTGGACCAATTGGTTGAGGGAAAAGACTGAGTTCTTAGGTAAAACATTATATCGGTCTAAGGTGGGTCTCGATAGGGACATGTGAAATTTTCTAAGGATTAAGGCATCATCATGGCCTATCAAATAACAAGTGTGTTTAAATGAACACAAGTGTTGTTGTGGGTTCTCCTTACTATTAAAAAATTGAATTTGGGAAACTCCCATTGCATGGGATAGGGATGAATAGGTATGGAAGGGTGAATGGGTTCATTGCAAATCTCATCATAGGCTAGGATGTTATGAGATCCAGAAATAGAGGCCTTAATTATTTGCACTTTTTCATCATCATCTTAATGAGGTCTGTAGTGGGATTTTATTGAGGAATGCCCCTTGAGGTATACAGGGGTGGATAAGATAAGTGAGTCATGGAAGGCATGTCAAGTATGTGGTGGTGACAAGTAAGTGAATTGAGATGTAGGCATATAAGTAGTGGTAGAAGAGGAGGGAAATACCCTGAATATGAAGTGGAGGTGATAGGTTGTGTCTGAGGTAAGGTGTAGGTGAGAGGAACTTGTGTAAAGATCCTTGTGGCAACATGTGGAAGAGTTTGGGGTATATAAATGACCAAATTCTAAAAGGGGGTATAAGATGTTGGTACAACTTATGGCTGCGTAGGAATGGGTACATAAGATATTAATAGTGACAAAATAGGTGTTGTGGATGTAGGTAATCCGTATGCTAGAAGGATATCGATGTCGAGGGGATGGAAGATGTTGAAGGTGTAGAGGTCACTTGTGAAATGAGCGGTTGTGAGATGGGGTTGGTTGACACTAGAGTAGTTTGGGTAGCTACATTAGAATTTGTCAATATGGAAGAGGTGGTATAAATGGGGGGCATGGAAGTAGGCATTCCATAAAGAGGTGACCCGATGAGTCACGAGTAGAAGAATTGGTGAGGTAGTGTTGCAAGGCCTTGGTGTTGTGATCAAGGAATCGAGTGAATTCCTCATCACCCTCGGGTACGATCACAGGTGCATTAGGGTCCATTGGTGAAGAAATAGAAGGCAACGAGGGGGTAATAGGTAATGGTATATAACTCACGTGAAAAGTAATATCTCACACCTATTGGCGAGTCCAAACCATATGAAAGGTGGAAAATAGGTACTGGTTCGGAGAAGTGACATGCACTCATAATTAAATTTTTGAAAGAATTTGGTAGGTGAAAATAAATTGTTGTTTTTGAAAGAAATTTAAAAACACAAAGACCGATATCTTGGTCAATGAACCAAAGGAGGTTAGATTAAATTACTAATATCGGTTGATAAACCAATGTTGGTAGGAAGGTAACCAACGTCACTTACTGTGAAAATGAAGAAATTTTAAAAATATGAGTTAGATTTGGTCAATAGAAGTCAAAAAATAAGTATTAGTGTAGGTTATTATTTATACTTTTATTTATTTATTAGCATAATTCTTACACTTATGTTAGCCCTACACTTTTTGGGTTAGCTTGCTTATGTGTACTAGTTGTGTGGAGTTAGCTTACTAGTTGTGTTGAGTTAGCATACTAGTCTTTTGGAGTTAACTTAACTACCAATATCAGTTAGTGGGAGTTCTTCACCATTGATCTAGGTAGTAGTTGTACTTCCCTCCTACTATATGTACATATTTCTTATTGAATAATTCAATTCATTGTATTATAATGTATTGAGCATTATGGATTATGATGGATTTTCATATGGTATTTTAACTCTTCGCTTTACAAATATAATGTGGTGTGCTATTATCATCTAAGATCACAGCTTGGAAAAATATTCTTATCATTCCTTTCATGGTATCAGAGCTATAGATGATGTAGACATCCATTTGTAAGTTTTTCTTTGCAAGCAAGGGTTTATTATTTTCATGTATTCGAAATTTGTTAGCACTTTTCTACAGCATGCATTTTTATGAAAAATTGAGCACGCCATTGGATTTGGAAGGTGTCAAAACCCTAGAATTGACTATAAACTCGACCATGTTTTGAGATAGTCAAATATGGACATTTTTAAGGGTTTTTGGCACATTTCTCAAAAAAATCCGTACAATTATGTACAGACATATTTTTTTGACTCTAATATTATACCACCTTTCTATGTTTTTCGATAAACTTTCTAGTTTTCTCTCTATTTTCTGATAGAGGTGCCTAAAAAAGAGATATTTGCAGTTAAAGTGTGTATTAACAATTGTACCTTTTGGGTGCATTCTTTTATCCATTGGATATCAGTGTGTACCGTCTAGATGCATTCTTTTACCCTATGGATATTTCTATTTTGGATGTAGTATTTTATCCACTGGATGTAGATCTGTACCCTCTGGGTGCATTTTTAATCCATCGGATATAAGCGTGTACCTTCCAGATGCATTCTTTTACCCTCTCGATATTTATATTTAGGATGCAGTCTTTTATCCATTGGATGTAGATCTGCACCCTCCGGTGCATTATTTTATCCATTAGATATTGACATGTACCCTCCGAATGCAATGAACTACCCTCTGGAGATTTAGGTTTTGGGTGCGAGCTTTTATCCTTTGGTCGTAACCTATATTGTTTGGACGCACTCTTTTACCCTTTGGACATTTGGGTTTCATGTGTACCTTTAAAAAACATTAGCGTTAAAATATTATTTTAATAACAAAACCTTCTAAATCTCATAACTTTTGATCTCTAGCTCAAATTAAGGTGATTTTTTTAAATTGTGTATTTTTTCGAGATCTACGCATTGGTGACATTTTTATCCACATATTTCAAATGTAAAATATATTGTTACTAATTATAATATTTACATCCACTCAATTATAAAGTTCCAAATTTGGGAGGGTGTTGTAATCACTTGTGGATGCAATTTTGGTTGAGCCCAATGTCCTAAACTTTTATGTGTTGCATTCTTGTATCTATGGGTGTATACATTTATATCTCTCTTGTTTGTTGAGATATTTTAGATCGTATTTTGAAACTTTTTCGGCATGTTGATAGTCTATCTTGTGGGAGAGATATTCTATTGAATCCCAAAGTTAGTTTGTTAGTGTTCAAGTAGTTCATTTTGGAAACTCATACGTATATGTGGTATCACTCTACTCATTCAACAAAAAGGAGGGTGTGGTGTTGATCTTTGATTCTCTGGGTTTCGTGTTCTTGGATTTTCTTAGATCGTGGCACTCATATTTATTTGGATCTCGTGTCCTTGCCTTGTTTCCTTGGTTAGTGTTCTTAGATCGTGACACACTTGTTTGTAGCAGATTGATCTTGCTTCTTTAGATTTCTTATTCTTGCCTTATTACTTTGGTTTTTCTTGGATCACGACACTCATATTTATTTGGATCTTGTGTCGTTGCTGCTTGTTACATGTTAATATTGCTTCTTCAGTTTCGTGTCCTTGCCTTATTACCTTGGCTTTTCTTGGATTGTGGCACTCCTATTTATTTGGATCTCATGTCCTTGCCTTGTTGCTTTGGTTGTTCTTAGATCGTGGCACACCTATTTGTAGTAGTTGATCAAATTATGTTTGATGTTTTTTTTGCACTTTTGACATCACTCCATTGACAGTCTCCTTGCATGGAGCTATTCTGGTGAAGCCTAGTGTCAATTGTTTTTAAGTTTTATGATCAACCAAAGGATTTAGAACATAGTGTGCACCAAACTTCTTCAACATTGCATAAGGTTTTGGAGCCAATCTTCTTAGGATATCTTGCAACTAGATTTTTCCTCTCTACATTGTTATTACTAGTTTTGGGTACCTCATGCGGTGTCCAATTTTCCCGATTATTGTACGTGGGTACCTCTTTAGTCCTTATTGTCATGACCCACCTTATTTTTCACCCACCTAAGATATGCTTATGAGAGGGTGTTAGTGTAGGTTATTATTTCTCCTTTTATTTATTTATTAGGATAATTCTTACACTTTTGTTAGCCCTAAACTTGTTGGGTTAGCTTTCTTATGTGTACTAGTTGTATGGAGCTAGCTTATTAGTTGTGTTGAGTTAGCTTCTTAGTTATGTGGAGTTATCTTACTAGTCTTCTGGAGTTAACTTAATTACCACTATCAATTAGTGGGAGTTCTTCACCACTGATTTAGGTAGGAGTTGCACTTCCTCCTATCTCGTACATCTTTCTAATTGAATAATTTAATTCATTGTATTATAATATATTGAGCATTATGGATTATGATGGATTTCCATTTATGGTATTTGAACTCATCTATTTTACAAATCTAATGTGGTGTGCTATTATCATCTAAGATCGTGGCTTGGAAAAATATTCTTATCATTCCTTTCATTTGGTGGGTGAAAATAGATTGTTGTTTATGATAGAAATTTAAAAACACAGAGACCAATATCGGTCAATGAACTAGTGGAGGTTAGATGAAATAACTGATATCAATTGATAAACCAATGTTGATTGGAAGGTAATCGATGTCGATTCTTCGTGAAAATGAAGAATTTTTAAAAAGATGAGTTATATTTGGTCAAAAGAAGTTAAGAAATAGATTGTGTGTAGTGAATCTAATGTAGCACACTCGACAACTAGAATTAACTGGTTGTGATGACCGAGTGTGAAAAATAATGAAAATTTATGAAGTATGTGCTTACACCTCAAAAAAATAAGACAAGAAAGAAATTCAAAATCCAAAAGCAAAAACTAGAAAACACATTATCCTAGGAATCAAATTTTAGGGTTGTATGGCTTAAGCCTTAGGATTGATTGTGAATATATATAAGGAATGGATATAGGGTACCTAGAATCCAACTAAGGATGGTTTCAGGAAAGTTTTGGCAGGGGAAGTCCACGATATACCTTTTAATACATGAGGTCTAAACTCTTATATGATAACCCAACCAGAACAATGGTCAACACTTCTTCCTAGGATTTGGGGAATGTTTAAGAAGTTTGTTGTTTTTGTAAGTGGTTTGGAAAAGAAGTGTGTGAAATAGTGAACTATGCTTTATTTCCCAATCCTCAACCAGTCATGACCTCCGTTATATTGGATTGCTATTTAAGCTATGTGAGCTAAAATGCAAGCATACAAGGATGAAATGCAAGAGTTTTAAGCCCAAATCGAGAAATGAAGTTGGATGAGAACAATGATGAATAGGAGAAGAATATGTCTTTTCACTAATGCAAGCAAGAGGAAATAAAGAAGGGTTTATTTTAATTTGCACTAAAGGAAAGATATCTTTTAGAGAAAATAGAAGAAGGAGAATATTACCAGAGAAGAAATTTAATGAATATTTTCAGAAAAGAAAACACATAGATATGCAATCCTATATGAATAAACGAACCCACAAAGATGAGGGTCCCACTGGGCATGATAAAATGTTTCACCACATAAGGAAGTACCACTATGACAAAATGATTTAAAGAGGTAAGGTTATTATGCGTGAGGAATACGTAGAGGCTTAAAATAAGGTTTCGCACCATCGTAGAAGACCAAGCTGATTTTTAAGAGATATTTTTAATGGGGAAAGACTACATGAAAAAGAACACAAGACCAAAACGTATAATTAAAAGCACCGATTGGTGATTTCTAGCAATGCTAGATCCAAGAAGTGGGGTACTTCCTAAAAGGTTGTCAATCCACATTTAAAACAAATTAAATGCTAATAAGAACATGAAATAAATAGTCCTACTATAGTTGTATAATTTAGGTATCTCACACAAGCATAGTAAATTAAATCTAATCTAAATAGTGAATACAAGATTAAATTTAAAGTAGGTGGTGGGTTGTTAAGGTATGTAGGTGTAACAAAGGGTGTTATGGAAGTATGGGTGAGGTTTTGGGAAGTTTTGAGAGGTTTTTGGTAGGTATAGCTTGATGGTCTAATAGAAAATACCAAACACAGAGACCAATGCTAGTTGGGGAATCGATGTTGGTCACTAGTTTAGAGCCGATGTTGACTAGCTAACTGATGTTGGTCACTAGTTTATAGATGATCTCTGGTTGGCTAACCAATCACAATAGGAGCAATCAGTGCCAAGGTAGAAACGAGGCTGGTTTGGGATCTTTGTGATTGCATAGAGTGTTGGGAAGGCTCGTGTAGGGTGTTAGGATTTAGGAGAAGTCTCAAAGAAGGGTGAGAGAGGTGATTGAAAATAAAGAGAGGTTTAGGTTGGTAACACATTAGGTAGATGGGTGACAGATGATATTCGGGTGAGAAATAAGTAATTCAACAGAAGACAATAAGAGATCTAAAAAAATTCAAGAACTAAAAGGCTGGTTAAGATACTTATATGAAGACCTAGACTTTGGTAGATGCAAAGTGGTTGGTGGGCGTTCTTAGGAGAAATGGGTCTAGATTTAGTGTCATACAAGGAAGCCTAATGGCTTCCCTATGAATGATCCGAGGCTATGGAGAAAGAGGTTGGTTGTTGGTGAAGAACTTAGATGCTCTGGTGTTGTTTTTGATCATCTAATGCTCAATCAAATGCAAGAAAATGAATGAAATCCAAAATCCCACCCAAATAAGAACTCATGGAAATATTTGAAAATAGTTATTTAAGGGAACTGATGGCGCTTCCTTGACCAAAGGCCGACGAGGAATAATGAGAGTCATTTAGGGAGAAATAGTCCAATTTTCTTAAAATAGTCTCTTTCTTCCCTTTTTTGGCATTGGTCAAGATTTGATTATGGGATGTAAGTCTTGGCTCATGTTTAAACATGTAGGGAATTGATGGAAGAAGTGGTTAATAATAAGTATTAGGTTTTGAAAGAGTCTTAGTTTGTTTATGAAGTGATGACTCAATGCTAGGAGTGATGACCTAGTCTCAGTTAGTTAAATGCCCCTAGAATGGGTCCAAGGTGAGGTGGAGAGGTGAGGTGGTAATTAACCTATTATTAATAATTAGATTAATTAATTAATTAAAATGAGTGAAAGGGGTTATGGAAAGGGGGTATGTTAGTTGAAAGGGTCTTAGAGGGTTTTGACCCAATTTCAGGTGTCTATAGTTATGGTTGGGAAATGTCTGAAACGGTCTCCTATTAGGTGATCAAATCCCAACCAACGGATAAGGTGAAAGGAATGTTTTTATGTGTGAATTTTTAGGTTGTATGTTATAATATAAGATGTGTGATGTAGAATATTGAACCTCCTATTTAAGCTAAGTGAGAAAGCAGGATGTAAAAGGAAGGTTCTTGTTAAGCCCAAAATGAAATGTGATGTTTAATGAGTACACAAATAAGAAGGGATGATATGATGAAAAAGATAAAATAAGGAAATGGAAAATACCCAGATAACACTTTCCCTATTTGTCTAAAATTCTCAAATGATGAGCGGTCCAAGCCACAAACAGAGCAAGCAATAAAGTAAGGTCTCATGTCATGCAGTGTTAGTGTGAAATATCAAGATATATAAAAGAAAGAAACCACCGAACGGAAATCCCACCAAGTGTTCCTCGAATGTGTTTCTAAGTTTATCGCTCTTAATGTAAATGAATGCACTAGCTAATAAAGAAACAACCCAACTCAGAATGATAGAGGGTTTATGTTACCTTGGATGTTTGATGCTTGATATAGGTGTTGAATGGTTGATTGTTATTCGCCAAAGCTGCAAAAATACCGAAATAGGATTTGATTAAATAGAAATATGTGGTGGATTCCCGAATAGTTTTGGTTCCAAGAAGTATTGAGCTTCCTTGGCATATGTCAACCCCCATTTGTTTAGATAAGGATGAAATAAAGTAAAAGCATTCAAAAATAGAGATGCCACCGAATCTAGAAAATAACTACAAAATAGATGTTACTTTGTATGCATTGATTTACGACCTATAATCTTCATAGGTAGGTCTAGGACAACCTAGGAGGATGAATGTGGAGTTCTAGATGATATATGCAGACCTACAAAGTCCTGGGAGCAATCTAGAAGTTGATGAGGACCTATAACTATTGTATGAGAGTCTACAAAAAGAGACAAGAGTTGGATGGTAGGATAAATGTGAGAAAGGAGGATTTAAACATATTTTTGGATAGAAAGGGCCTTTGTTGACGATGACTAGGAAGGATCAACGGTGACTGTAGTAGGATTGGGATGAGGCCAAAAATAAATAGCTTAATATGGCAACTTGAAAGCACTAGGAATGGGACAATAGATTGTTGAGTGATGAATGGATGCTACTCTAGACCTGAAAAAGGTTAATATGCAAGAATGCAAATATAATATGATAGAAAACTTGATAAAATCAAGAAATATCACGAAGGAAGATTGTAGGTGATGTAAAACATGGTAGATGATGGATGGGGATGTTTTTGACTTTTGCAGAATCTCTAGAAATCACGAAGAAGCTCGATTGCTATCTTGCCCATGTTTTTATGATCTTCTCTCTATAATGGAAGGTAAAATCTTACTTTAAAATAGGTTGATGGCAACTACTACTGGGTCGACGCTGATCATAAGGAAAGTTTCCCCAATGGACATGCTTTTTTATTTAAGGTGGGATTTGGATGCTTTTAAGGCTTGGATGAGTGCTTTAAAGCATACTAGAGGGATTTGATGACTTGGGGATGAATCCAAGGTAGTTAGGGCATACAAATAGATGGTATGAAAGTTATAAAAGCAAGGTGATTCATATATAGGATAAAAATATCCTAATTAGAAAGTTGGTCGTGGAAATGAAGATATGAATGATTAATAAATTAATACAAATTAATTAATTAATAAAGATTGATGTGAATGGGATATGTATGTAAAATATTAAAATGATTAATTAATTAATATTTCTTAATTAATTAATAAGGACTGGATGGGAATTTCATTGATAAAGGAGATGAATAAATAAATGATTAAATATGAGCATGCAGAAAAGGAGGGCATATATACCAATTTTAGGTGTCTACAAATATGATATAATTACTATCATTGAAAAACAATATCGGTCCAAAGCTAAACATGCAATACTTACAATGAAAATCGGTAATCATAGGAGCTTAGTGGCCTCTAAGTTAGACCATTATTTGTTAGTAAATAGCTAGTTTCAAATTAAAAAATTTTGAGCCTAGCAGCCGCTACGTTATTCTTTTCAACTAATAATGGAGATTAGAGATCCATTTTTCAAATTGAGAGACTGTTGATCCTAGTCATCGCTATTTTATTCCTTACAATTAGTAATGTAGCTTAGTGGTATCTACACATTCTATAATATAACAACCTAACTGAATTATATGACATAAAGAATATATTTTATGAGAACAATATAAGGCTTCATCCCTCCCAAGGGTTTGTAGTGCAACACTTGGCTCCATCAAGAATAGTCAAGACAATATGATAAAGTTATAGTCATTGAAAAACAATATCGATTCAAAAGTGTAGAGATAGTGGTTATAACCACAAGAGGTAATGTTGGGAACCTTGAGGCCGATAGGATAGACAATGATTTGCTATTTTATCTCTCTTTTTAAATCAAGAACTAGAAAATCCTAGTGGTATTTATGTCATTCCTTTTAATTAGTAACGGATCTTTGTGTCTCAAGAGCGTTTTATTTAATATGAATGGATGTGAATTACAACATACTCTAGTTCTCAATTTAAAATAAAATTTGTTAGGTCTTAGCAAGCACTACATTATTCCTTGCAAAATGTGTTATGGGACAAATAAACATTTTTATGTTTAAAAAATTCTGCTTAGAAACCGATGGACCCATTAGTGTGTTTTGTTTCTCGCAAACTCTACTCAAAATTCAAAAAATTAAATCTTAATGGACTTTACGCTAGTCCATTCAATTGGTGTTAATTACCAACAAGTAATGTTAAAAATTATCCATTTATATGTCAACTTAAATCCTATCTCTCGCTAACATCTATGTTTTCAAACATTCCTTTTATGTTATCTACGCAATGTGGATGGTTGTCAAACAATGGATAATCCTTCCAAAATATGTTGCATGTTAATTGTCAAGAATAATTTTTCATAGTTTTTGGTATTAATGATGTGATCCACAAAATACGATATATAGTAATCGAATAAAGGTTAGATATCATGTCCGGTCAAAGCCTAACAATCACTAACATTTACATTGACTATTCACTAATTATAAAAAATAATGTATTATATAGATTGGTGATCGCAAAGGCTAATACTTATATTCATTATCATATAATGGTAAAAAAATTACAGCATATGTGAACTAATTATTAATATATTCTACTCCAATTACAGTACAATGTCTTACATTGGTCGCAATCCATTCTCGAAATTCTATTCATCAAGGTGTTGAGTGTTGGAAAAAGATACGAGGAATGGTTTGTTCAAATCCATGTCCATGAAAACTAATACAATGACTCGTGGTTATTTTTTTTTATAGATGACAGACATGAGGAAGTCAGAATAGTTATATCCTCTCGAAGTTTTTGATTCGAGTACACTATGTATTCAAGTCGAACACATTGACTATAAAAATAATAAGTGTATCATTCTAGATATGAAGTTAGATGTATATTTATTCAAAAACAGAAATGAGGGCTGCATAAGACAAAAAAATGTTCCTAGTCAATATATGGTTTGGATTTGGGGTTGTTATTAGATAAAAACCAAACTGATTATTGAAATGCAAAAGACATTCATAGTGGCATGCTTACAAAGATTTACAAAATTGTATAAAGGTGTTACATCCACTTCCGTTTTGTCATTTTTTGAATAGAAAAGGTTCACTTTCACCACCTAAACATGCCAAGTTTTTTACTATGCTGAGGAGAACATATTTGGCTAAATTGGAGCTCGATCCATCTGGATCAAAATTGCATGGGTTGGAAAATAATACTAAATCAGCTACACTACTGAAGAAAGCAACCACTATATTCATGAAAATAGAACCTTCAACTATTAAAAAATTTGATTACTTTTTGTTTAATGGTGAATTATTTTCAATTGATGTTTCCATGTGCTATGTAAAAGCTCAAGAGTATCAACATCATCCCGTAGAAGATGAGAATGTTGACTTTCTTGTGCACTCCATGTTAATAAATGTTACTCCTACACGTAGGGACACAATTCTTACTTCTTTCTTGGAGTCTACAAATAAGGTTGTGGAATTCCAACATCTAAAATAATTGGAAAGGAATGACATTATATTTTATATACTTGATAGCCATCATACAATATGTGCACAAAAAAAGATTTTAGGCTCATATACTTACAAGAATTTACATAAGAGGCTACGGTTTCGAAGGGCTCACATATTTATACAAATACAACTAACAAATTCATTACTAATATTTTCAAACAATAGAATGAAGTGAGAAAAACTTAGATAGAAACCAAGTTTATTGATTTGTTGTAAAAAGATAGATCAGTTTGGAAATCGCTTAGATGTCCTCAATGTCCCATTGGCAAAAAAACAAAATAGAGGAGTGGAGGGTAATGTATTATAATTTTATTGTACATTTTTTATTAACATTTATCTTAATTATATAAAAATATAAAATATATGATTTTCCTTTGAATGCATAACGTTGAGAATTAATTCCTTTTGATTTTCAAAATAGACACGACAAACAATCAATATGACAAATTGATTTTTCTATTATTTTCGGATGATATATGGACTAAATGGACTACAACATTTGAGTTGTTTAGATCTGGTGGCCTTTCTTGTTCACCTATTAAAGATAATAGGGATAAATATCAACCTAATTCAATGGAAAGATTCACAAGTAATTCATTCGTATGCTAGAGGAATGGACGATGAAGAACCGTCAATACTAGCGTATAAAGTGCAATCAGGTGATGTTTGGTTAATTGGACCTATTTAGGTAGGTGTAATAGTAGAGACATTTTATTCTTACTACCAGAGAATAAAAGGAGTAAAATAAATGTGAGTAAAATTTATGCAATATGTTAAAGACAAACATCCTGATATTGATCTATTGACATCCTGTAGTGAATCCAATGTAATTGAAAAATTGAAATTGCATGAATCACACTAATGCCGCTTATATGTACTATTGGGAGAAGAGAGAAAATGAAATAGAAAATATGAATCCCACACAGTGGAAAAAAAATCTAATTGAAAAAAGTACCAAGTGGCGAGAAAGTTCTTCCCTGCCGAGGCTCGACAATACTAGACAACTATGTGGTGTCAATGGAAGACAATATACTAGCAAGGATGGAGGACATAAAATAATTTACTTATCAATGTGCATACTTGTTCTAACATTCATAAACTCTAGTAGTTATTCTTACCACCAATCCTTTCAATGTAGACTGCTTTTATCACTTATTTTTGCAATTTTTCCAATGATATTTCTTTTCAAGTAATAATGGAGCTACTAACAGCTAATGTAACTAGTGTGCTGGATCAGTATTATTACTATTATTCTCATACCAAATGAATATTCAAAAATATTGAGAGAAACAGTAAAAAAATACATAGAAAAGTTTAAAGACAGTGAAGAATCGATTTTGGATGGATGCTATAGACTCTATGATAGTAGTGGGCAATTTAAACATTTGTGTCTTATGTACACAATAACTGGAGTGCACAACTACGATGATAACAATGATGAAAGAGAAGAAGTAACTAGGGATTGGATGGAAAACTACCACAACAATTGATAACTACAAGCAAAATTGGGCTAAAAGGAAACAAACATCCTTTTCCTTGTGATCGATCATATGAGTTATAGTCCGAGATTTTCACTTTATATTATTCCTGCAATTATTAAGTATTAGTGCTTTACACCGTAGTGGAACATTACATGCATTGGTGAATTGATATCTATCTGTTGTTTTTATTGTTGAGACACATAGTCAGGAAATGTTTTTGAAACATTACTATTCTCATATGAAGAAAGGTTTGTACCAGAATACAACTCAAACTTGTGATTATGTTAAATGTCTTTCAACCAAAAAAACTACTTACACATTTCTTATTTACGTAGACAACCAAAGAACAATAGGAGTTGATGTACAAACCTCTCAACTTGACACTACACAACCAAATCAACATGGTGATTGACCTTCAATCATTTTATAAATATGTTTAATGATCTTTTTTTAATTTCCATTGTTTTCATTTTTTTGACAATACTCTATGCTCACCAGCTTTGATGACAGATGAGGAGAACTCAGCCACATCATGCATGAATATGCAATCAAATCTTGGTATGTTAGTCATGTGCATTTATAAATAATAACCACTACTAAGCCCCAAAAATTTATAAAAAAATTAATGGTTTATGTAGATGACCAACAACCAAAGAAAGTAATAGTGGAGTGCATGGTGGTAACCAACACGAATATCTAGAACAAAATAGGTATGTTAGCTATGCATGTTGTTATCCATTTTTTCGCCCCTACAAAATGGAAAAATTAACAAATCTAGGAGTTGGTGGTTGATGGTTGCAAAACTTTGAAATTTAACAGGTATCTCACGAGTTAGCTCGCCCGGAGAAGGAATGAACAACAATGCGTGAAAAATACTACAAGCACATTCTTCAATCCAAAGGGCATCACCATGTATGTAGAACTTCCCCATTCAGTTGTGAAAATTTTCTTCTATTGATATTCTTTAGCAATTATTACTTGATAATACCAAGAGAATGCATCTATTAAAGAGTAAATTTTACATCTTGCAACTCCTTCCAATATTTCCTCGAATGGTGTAGGGAAAGGATCAATCACACATGCAACATTCAACTCCATGTAGTCCACACAAATACTAATTCTTCCATATTTCTTTATGTCGATTACTATATGGCTAATCCACTCGATTAGTCTATGGGATCAATAATGCTAGATTCCAACATCTTGTTAATTTCTTCTTTAACTTTTATGCACAAAGGTTAGGGTTCATCCTTGAAGGTCTCTTCCCACTGTGCCCGCACCTTCCTTTAACTCAATTTTCATCTCGCCTAAAAATTCATGCACTCCTTTCAACTCATTGTAGCCCCTCAAAAACAAGCCCTTGAAATCACATAGTAACTCAATTATCTTAGCCACTTCAGAGTAAGACTAGTAATCTCTAATTATGGCCTCCTTAGGTTCAACATATATGCCAATGTTCACTTTCATCATCTTCATAGGTTCATGGTAGGCACGCACCTTCTCATCAGCACTATCTAAGACCTCATGTGTACCATCTGATTGATATATGTCCATGTTTTCCACTTCTTCATCATCCACCATGTAGACCATATTTCCTTTCTCCTTCTCTAGGCAAGCGCTCTTAAGGATTTATACATTTTTCTCATCTACTTCATTAAAATTCACTTCTAGGTCCGACTTAGATAACAACTCCTGAATGATTTATTCACCTTTACACTATCTCCCGTGAGTCAAGCGCTTCATAACCTATAATGCCTATTTCACCAAAGGTTTAGTGGAGACATAGATAAAAGTATGGATCATTATTGCAGTCAAGTCTTACCAATTTCCAATCTCTATGCAACTCCACATAATCATACCAAGCACGTGCACATCCTCGCAAGGTGAAATAAATTTTTTGCACCCACAACAAAGGTGGTAAAGCTTCCTGCCCCTCTATCTAGAGTCTCTCACACTATTGAACATGGTGCTGAATAGGATTATTACCATGATATTCATAGATTTGAGTAGGTGCATTACTTCTAAGAAACCTTGTTGATAGGGAAACTCTCACCTCTCTCCATTCTATGAGATTATCCCTATGAACCATCCACTAATGCGTTGTTGTCCCGCGTAGGGTATAAACTAACATATTCCTTCTATCCACCTGATCCTTCCATTAGAATTCCATGGCTCATAGGAATACCTCAGGGTTTCCTTCACCAGTGTACCAGGGTACAGGGTTGTTTCCTAACCACCTAACACAACGTGGCCTACTTACATGTGCAGCTGCACTTCTTACCTCGCGCCTAACCATCTCATAAGTGTCATGTTCCCAATTATCATAGGAAATACTTGTAGTATCATTGATGTATTATGCATCATCCCACTGAAAATTCCTTCCTTAGATGTCTCAATCATTTTTGGATCTCGAATGGTGCACACATAAATCATGTTCGTGTCTTCTTGATTAAGGGCTCAACATAAGGTGCATATTTATCGTCTCACAAAGGGAAAGTAACCCGTTCCTCCTTGTTCTCAAAATTGATATATCCCTTGTAAAACATAGATAAATATTATTTACATAGCACCAAGGGTTCCCAAGTAGAGCTTAGAAAATGCTTTCTTCTACAAGTGATAAGACCTCAAAGTCCCCAGTCAACTTGGCCCCCTGTATAGAAATGGATGCATCCTTTAATAATCCAATTGACATGGCCTTAGTCCAATTTTCCATAAACAATATATTAGAAGGTGGTTGTAATGGAGGTCTACCCATTTGAACCCGTGCATCTAAGGTAAGCACATTCACTTCTATGCTTGTGTTAATAAAAATAGTGCTCAAAATTCATCCATCCACAACAGCATTCAGAGTGATCTCCTTGTCATAATCCAAACTATGAGGAGGGAGATTAACATGTAGAATATGTCATCCATTCTCAATACTATCACGCAAAGTGTTTCCTTTTAACCAACTCCCTAGTAATGGAATAATGTGCTCCTGATGCAGCATCTTTCATACTTCCTTTAGATCATAAACATCCGACTCGAAATTCTCACTACCTTCATTTTTCCAACTTTCGTGGATCATTACTTTAAACATTGTATTTCACCCTATAGATTTCTAATTACCTCCATGGTTTACTGATAAATTTCCTTCTGATGTGTAGGATCTGGATATTTTGCATGTAAAACCTCCTCCTTAGTAATGGTAGGATTACTCGTTGCAAAGTTTATCCGGTGCGCGCGTAGCCTTAGTGCGTGTAGTAATCTTCACAGTAATACCTCTCGGTGCTAACTTCAGCATCCATTATTTTTCCATGGTGCATTGTATTCTAACTATCCCTATGCCCTTGTTATCATATTTTTGCTTCTTGCTAAGATGTTCATATAAATCCGGGAACTCTTCATAGTTATGATTCTTTCTCAAAAAAGAACAAGTAAAGGTGGTTGGTTTTTCCCGTGGTATTCCAAGTCCTTTGAGTATGCGATGTAGCCAAATCGCTTCACGATAGTTTCTCCTGCAGAACGATACTCAAATTTTGTGGAAGAATAAGAAATAAAGTGTTGTTTCTTACTTCCCCATGATATTGGTCCAGATCCCATTAAGAACACAAATCATGAAGTGTATTTTCTGTCATCAATATTGCATGCATGATCTAAATCTAAATATCCCGACAAAAATAAGTTTTCATTCTTCTTTTATTCTAGACCAAGATCCACCGATCCATTGAGATATCTCAAGATGCACCTTGTTTCTTTCCAATGACACACTTCAGTTCTTACATGAACTCAATAGATAGCTTATCGCGAAGCTAATTTTTGGTCTAGTGTAAGTTAGGTAAATGAGACTCCCAATCGATTGCCAATAGAGCATCCCCTATAATTATGAAGACACAATGTGTATTTCATCAGGTGCAAAGGGAAACCCTCCAACAAATTTTATGGTTGGGATGAAAATTAGAGGAGAAAATTACTCAAAAGATATGTGGTTGATGACCGATTTGCACAAAGACTTATCACTAATAGTGTCAAAGGGATTGAATGTGGTAGAGGGAATCAAATATTTGGAGTGAGTAAATGCTAAATAAAAGTTATCATTTCAAAATGTTATTGTGATGATACAACTTAACATTGTAAATAAAATGCATTCATATGTTTTAGTGATGGTTCTATGTAACTATTTAAATTACGATTGTATGATTATAAGTTGGGAGAGTTTAAATATTCCCGATTATAAGTTCAGAGTGTGAGTGTATAAGTTGCAAATGCGAATTAACAAAAATCTTTTATGTAAAAAATATTTAAGCAGTTTTTATTAATGAAATATGTATTCCTACATTAATTGTGAGCATGCTTAAATACTAGTTTTTTTCGATATTAGAAAACGTATACCACTTTCCAATGTAATGAAATAACTACAATACAAAGATGTAAAAGCTCATGCTGAAACATTACATTCTATTTGTTATCCAATTTTGCACACACCGCAAGATTGGACAACGGGTCCTATCACGTTCAAAATAAAATAATAGTCCCAGAACCCACCTTCGGTTATTATCGAGATGCAATAATTAAAAATAATTCCTAAATTGCATATGAAGAGATCACCTAAGATCGAAAGGCACCCAAATGATCTCAACTCGAAGAGTTCAGGGTCGAGTTGATAAAGAACCCGGTGTCAAATTGATAGTCATCTCAGAAATCATCTCAGTGGAGACTCTCAGTTGTAAGAGCTCGACGATGGTCTTGTTAATGCAAAATATAGCTCGTTGAAAATTGACGAATGAAAGGAACTGTACAAGGATCTCGGTGGAGATCGATGCAAAAAGCTCTGAAGGCCAAGTCAGGGAGAGTCAAAGTCAACATGATGCCAGGTTTAATCCATTGAGACAGTGCTCGACCAACCACTTGGGAGAATTATCTTGTTTGACCGAGATGATATGAAATTATGCAGATATGGGAGGTTCAACATCATTGAATCTCGGGTTTGTAATTACATAATGGAAGGACTTCTATCAACCCAGGAAGAAAGTATAAGCACCATCGAATACCAATGTAAAATTGAGTCAAACCGACATCTTAAAAAGAGCTGTGAATTATAATGGTGTTCAGACCTTCCTCGGCCAAGCATTTGGTGCACAGGCAGTTGACATGTTGCAGTATAGCAGAAGCCTTTTTGAGCGCTTCCAACAAGCGGGTCATCCAACTATGTATTTATCTGATCAGCATCGAATGCATCCTCAAATTCGGGATTTTCCTTCAAGATATTTTTATGAAAATCGATTAAGTGACAGTGAGAGTGTTACCAGGAAACCTGAGGAAATTTATTACAAAAATTCTCTATCGAGATCTTACTCGTTTTACGATGTAGTTCATGGAAGCGGATCTCATAGAGGTATAACTGTTTCATATCAGAATATTCATGAGGCACAATTTGCTTTGCAATTATATGAGCATCTTCAACAAGTCACTAAGTTGGCAGGCATAAATGATTCTGTTGAAATTATCACACCTTACAAGCTACAGCTTAAATGTTTGCAGTGAGAGTTAATGTTATCCTCAAATCTGATGAATCAAAACTCGGCAGGAGGAAAAATCGGGAGCACGATCATGGCAGACTGAGTAGGTAATCCCGCAAATGGGAAATATTTTACTATCTTGCCAAGGTTGCGTGGCAAAGCTAAGGCCGGGGCCCGTGAAGTAATTTGGCCGATTCCGGACGTGGGAAATAAGGAGCAGCACCGCCAAGTGGAAATTTCGGGATGGAGAGCCATGCTGTTCACTCCGCGTAGGGGAGAAATTGGATCAAACTGCCAAAAAAGGGGAGAAATCCGGTCAAACTGCCAAGCGTGGAAATATTGGTTTGGCAAACCATGATCAAACCTCCACGTAGGGGAGAAATCGGATCAATTGCCAAGCGGAAATATTACAATGGCAATCCGTCATGAGATTTCCGCACAGGCCGTTTAAACGTGGTCCGAGTCTTTGGGCGAGTCACACGCAAGGTAAGTTGGAAAACGTGGAATGAAGCAGTTGAAGTGTTTAATCGGATTAAACGTGGTTGTCTGGTCGGCCGTTTTGTAAACAGAAGGTTGTTTGAAGGAGGTTTTACACATTCCGCATCCACGCATAGCATTCGGTGGTCGCGAGAAGCTCCCACGCACAGTTGCAGAAAACAAATATTCACTGCCATGCACGATGGATTGGAGTCACGACATTCAAAGCTTCATAACATTTGCCTTCGAGTCGAGATGAAGGTTTATTATGTGCGAATGAAACGATTCATATTGCTCAAAGATTGTTTTCTCCTAGAAACAAATTGAATGTGAAGGTCAACTCAAAATACCCTATTGGTCAGCTGTTTTGCATGCTATATCCTTGTTATCGTAAATGGTCTCTTCGAGAAAATCCGAGAGCAGGCAATATTTATGTGCGTCCAATCGATAATAAAAATATTCTTTTACCAGTTCGAGAAGCTTGTTTTTAAACAATGGACGATTATGCCTCAGCTTCAAGTCAGTGTTTTTATCTAGCTCATTTCTATCGACTTTGATCCACGACCAAGAAAGAATTCATATGGTTGTTCCCCTCGTACATTTTTCCAAGGTCCTCTTGCTGCCCCAGCTTGTTCAATGTATTTTTGAAGGGCTTCATTTATGTGTTGCAAATTGTAACATGAAGGATCTTTTTAGTTTCTGAAAAAAATGAGTATATTGTATAGCTCACGGCTACCTATGCCATAATCCCAATAGTGGCATAACTATTGATTGAAGCCGAGATTGTAGAATGCACTTTGCCAAAATACCGAAGGGCTCTTTGGCCAAAATTCGATCTCAAGGATGTCTATCGACATGTTATGGGCATGAGCCCGTGTCATCATCATGGCAGGATTAGGTCTTTATTGGTAATGGCATTTTCTCATTGTTTGGAGGTACAATTGCGCTTATTATGG
This sequence comes from Taxus wallichiana var. yunnanensis, assembly GCA_018340775.1. NCBI lineage: Eukaryota > Viridiplantae > Streptophyta > Pinopsida > Cupressales > Taxaceae > Taxus > Taxus wallichiana. The sequence goes on from CM031244.1 coordinate 606,672,119, forward strand.
CAAAGCTAAACATTCTTACTACAAGTGTTATATGATAAGGAAGAACCGTGAGCATTGTGGTAAAACCATTCTTAGAGGCGTGAAAATGTGAACATGATCGAACAAATCTTGATATTTCCCGCAGATACAAAGCCAGGTCGAATCAGTTGAAGAGCTCGTGGTGTTGTTTCATGGAGTTTGAACGTGGAATGCATGTGAATATGTGGTCCAAAACAAGAAGAAATAACTCTATCTGTCAAACTAGAGTTATCACAGAGAAATCAATCGATTGAGTGTTGACAGGGCCACGTAACGTGATCCCTAACAATTTTCATAGCTTGAAAATCATTTCTAAATGGCGCAACATGCGCAGGAGTGAAATAATTTAAATTCATTAAATTGTTTAACCTCTCGTGAGTACAAGCAATGTATCATGGGTCAAATCCACTAAGTATGATTTAGAGTCAAACTTTTCATATTGTGGAAACGTTGGTACCAAGTCAAGATAAAGAATAAGCTCACGGGTGTCGAAGTTTAATGTATTTGTAGAGGCTTTCAATTTCGAGCTTAAAGCTTCATGTTCACGATGCATATAGGTGGCTTGGTAATTCAGAATGGCCTCGAGTTAACAGAGCAAAACGGTAAGAATCAAGTTTGATAGCCCACCATTCGGAGGACTCAATGCAAAAGAGCGCGATTACCAAAGCAAGGAAAGAGTTAGTGCAGGGTCAAAAATCGAGTGCAACCGAGTTAGAGGATTCGAAGCTCATCAAATTTGGCTATGTGCAGATTCTATCCACATGGACCCCCCTCCTCTTCAAGTCAAACGGGTCAACGGGGGGTCCCAACATTATGTTAATTAAATTAATATTTTTATTTAAATATTTTAATAATAATATTTATTATTATTATTTAAATATTTTATTTAAATATTCTTTTAATTAATTGAGAAGACTTGGTCATCAGGCAATTAATGACCCATGATGGAACCTTCTCAGGTAGTTCAACTAACTGCAATAAATACATCATGGGCCTTCAATTTAGGAATGTAATTATGACCATTTCCTCTTCTTTCTCACATATTATTCTATAAATGTAAGTTGGAAGCTCATTTCAAAGGGTTCCAACAGCCGCATAAGTTGACAGCTAGATATCTCGTGCAAGAGTGTATACTTTTCAAGGGTCCTCTCTTCTGCAAGTTGTTCTTGTGTGTTGAGAGAACTTTCAAGCCTCCTCTTCAAGACTGTAATGGCAACTATTGCCTCTTCTGAATGTATGATGCATTGTGCATGTTATTGAAGCAATAAAAGTGTGTGTTTTGTGACTAATCTCGGTCCTTTCATCCTTCTATGCTTCTTTGTGCCTTTCTCATACTTGCAGTACACCATGCAAGCTTAAGTTTCTATTACAGGTTCTTGGAGTTCTGTGCTTATCGAGTGGTGAAGTATTGCATGCAGTTGAGTTGTGGTGTCTGTTCACCCTTCTTGAGTTCATCCTTCTTCACTGGGAAACTGGTATATTTCTCGGTCTGATAAAGTTTAACAAAAGGAACGCGTGTCTCTTAGCCTGTGGTATCCTATACCCTCTCTAAGTTGCAGTAGGTGAAGTTGACCTGTGGTGCACACACCCTCTTCAAATTAACCCTTCCTAAATCTGAAGACACCCTTTATTCGGTGCATCACCATCCCTAGTATAGTTTCATTTCTGTAAAACTCTTTCCCTAAAACCCCATGAAAATGTTAGCCTAGGACTAGATAATCATTTTTGTTACACTAGAGTAGTAGTACAAAGACACTTAGTTTAGGAAGAGGAAGCCGGCCTTCTCCTGGAGGTTCACCTCGAGCCCAAGTCCCACAGCTTGAGAGGTGATCCCATGTGTCCCAATCACACCGAACGTCCTATTCACATCCTGGATATTCGGGGGTGCAAAGGATTTGCGACAACACTATTCAAATAAATTCTTCACAAAAATATTCCTATTATAACAATAAGAAATGAGGAACACCCTTAGATTTTACCTTTATCACCACCTATGACCATTTGATTTTTGATATAACAATATCAAAAGGGACTTATTTTTATTTTTTAATTGATTCACCGCCCTCAACCATTTGATTTTGTTTTTTTCATTTGCAAATATGAACACATGCAACATGAAATTGATCATATTTTATATAAATAGTGTTTTGGCACACACCCTCCACAAGGCATCTTCGACATTTAAACAATTCAAAAAATTTGGCGGCATCGAGCTTGAAAAAAAAATTATTTTCTCAGACCTAATGTGAAAGAGTTCTTGCAACGGTGAAAAAAACATTTCAACATAGCAATGTGGACATTGACGAGAAATTCAAATGTTGATGACATGATTCCTTCATTCCTTCAAAACATCGGCTTGGAGGTTGCAAGCTTCGAGTTCATATTTACATAGGAAGATTGTGTCAAGACCAAATGCTCTAATTATGAAGGTTACTGGGAATCCCAAATTATATCTCAATAATCTTAACTTTATCTTGTCACAATTTTGATGTATCATACAATTGTAAAAATGCAGTGCTTGTAGATGACTCTTTAGAGAAAAAAAAGTTCAATGATGTTGCGAACTACATAATTGTTGAAACATTTAACATAGATTCTAAGTCAAAAGACACATACTTGTTAGATGTGTTGTGGCCTTTTTTGCAACCATTGAAGGATGTCAAAGATGTTTGGGATTATATTAGATCACTAAAACAATTTTAGGGAGATTTTTATTGGAGCTTTACTATGATTTGTATTGTTGATTTGGAAGCCCAACTTCGAGAATAGTGTTACATTATAAATTCAAATTATTCATCAAATTTTTACTATAATTCTACCTACCTTTACTAAAGGAATTTCATTTTTTTGCATAACTATGTTTAAATACTTAAATATATATGGGATAGTTTTACAATTAATTTTAAAGAAGTTCATATCCATATTTGAATATGAAAAATTTTATGCCTTGTCTCTTACAGTTGATTTTATATTTACATTTAAATATGAAAATATATAGGGTATGGTTTTACAACTAATTACATTCTCCTAAGTTGGATCGTCACCCTCTACTAATTTCTTCATAACATCTTCAAAAATTCTTTGTTGCATTTGAGGTTCAATCACACCATTATAAATGAAGTAAATATGAGCTCTAACTTTAAATATGAAAATATATCTGGAATGGTTTTATAGTTAATTACATTCTCCTAAATTGAATCGTCACCCTCTTTAAGTTTCTTCATATTTATAGGGGTTAAATTTGATGGCCATTTAGACATTTTATATGATTTTAGCTGTAAAATACTTGCAAATATTTGAAAAAACCTGTCACATGCAACTTGTAAATTGTAAGTATAACCATCATTTTTTATATAGATTTATTAGTAAACTATACAAATATATATTAGAAAGAGTGAAATACATATAATATAATCTTTTATAAATCTTATTAATAGTATAAAATAACACTATTTTACATTTTTGAAGGGGAAAATTGCCCTTCAGCTAAAAATTGTTTGACAAGCATAGGTGGCCACCAAATTTAACCCATAAGGTAATTCTCTAGTTCCCCAAGGTTCAATTGAACCATAGTAATTGAATGTGGAAGTGTCTCACATCTCGTGAATGTCATTAGCCTAGTGGCCGCTTACTTAATGGAGTTTGAAATATTCAAATTGACATAATTTAATCTTAAAAAAGTCTTAAAACTGATAAGAGAATTATTCCAAATCTTAAGCCTAGCCGCCGCTAGCCCTTATAAATCAGAACATGTATATGTTCTATACGGGCTAGCAGCCATCAGACATTATTTCTCATATCAATGTTGGATTCCCTGAAATCATTAAACATTATTTCACATATTCATAAATTTAAATTGTGATCGATATATTGGACTTCGGAAGGAGAATTAACGGATTCCAATATTTTGATTTTTGGATTCCAATATATGTGATTTTGGAGTACAGTTAATTCCAATATAGGTGATTTTGGATTCTCGATATATGTGATTCTGGATTCCAATATATGCAATTTTGGAATCCAATATGTGTGATTTTGGAATCCGATATGAGCAATTTTGGAGTGTAGATAATTCCAATATTTGACATTTAGGAATCTGAAAATAGTTATATTGGATTCCGATATTGAGTATATTTTTTAGCTTTTGGGACTGGAATAAGTCCCAATTTAGTGAAATAAGTGTTTGATGATGCAAAATTATTTGGATATTGTGATTCGACCATGTTGGTGATACTCGGGTAAGTACAGCAAGTTGGTGGACAAAAAAGGGGTCATAAGTGGACGTCATATTACAAAAAATAGTAAAATCTCAACTTGTAACTTGATTATTAGTAGTATGTGCACTCAAAATTAGAAAAATTTATATAAATATGAATCGTAGCATCCAAAATCTAGTTTCTAAACTACTAATTTTTTTAAAAAAAAAGGACAAGTTTAGCTATATTAAACACTTAAAATTATATGACTTGGTTTTTGTTTTTGAAAAAACCTATAAGATTGTAGTCCGTTTGCCTGTGATTTGGATGACCAAATATTGTTATTTTTTTTTCATTTGGTGAAAAGTTAAATGTAGTTGTCTATCTTGGGATGGATTTTATTTTGTATTTTTTCAAGCAATATTTTTTTATGATTTTTCCATGAAAGTGGTCTGAAAAGATTTAGAAAACAAAGCGCTTTCCGTTTGCCCGCCATAACTATATCAAAAAATATTGAAATCAAATATATTTTTAACGTGTATAGAATTTCTCCATGCTTGGGATGGTATAAGTTTTATCACATTTTGATAAGTGAAACAAAAGTTGCAGTCTTAAACGTAGACATGAACATTCATAGGAAAAAATGTCTTAAATACCTATTATTAGTAAAAAATTATAAAATGATATTTATCTTATTCTATTCACTTTAAAATCAATATTTCTACAAAGCTAACAGTCTCCCCTATGCAATGACACCATTTTTGTGAAATGTTTTCATTTTTTCAACATGGTTCAAGTCTATGGAAGAGCAAATTTGAAGTTTTTTTACCCTTTACACTTCATAATGACCTTCTATAGCTTTGGTTGGGGCAAAATAAAGATTTCCCAAGCCTTAGGGTCGGATTTGATAATACAGATAGAACCGTGATCATGGTTTACAAACCGTGATTGTGGGTTTTTAAACAAGAACTGCGATTGCACTTTATAAATTATGAGTGAGGTTTATAAAGCATAGTCGTTGTTTGTAAATAATATTTACACACATCCAAATGTTCCAATTACCATGTGATTTTTACTAGTTTGACTTTACCATATGAATTACTATGAAATTATGTCATTTTCTGCATGTTTTTCTTATGTCCGGAAGCAAAAATCATGGGAGACAAGAAATGAAGTCAAAAAAGGAAGTCATTAAATAAAAAAACACTAAACAAATTAGAGGTAAAAAGATTTCAAAATGCCGAGAAAATGCAGAATCTTCATGAATCAAAAGAGGTTCATCTTCAACCCCTACTATCAGAAGCAATGAGGAACCAAATAATGTTTTTACTTGTTAATGTTGAAGTTGAATTAAATAATCGTGATGAAAATGTTTTTACCACAAATGTTGAAGAAGAATTAAATACTCGTGATGTAGCAAATGTTGAAATTGAAGAAGACAATGAAAATGTGAATAAGGAAATTCAGTTTGACACTATATACAAGAAAAAATTGACAAAAACACCTCCTAGGATTTTTGTAAGAAACCCAATTATTTTATTGAAATTGATGAAAACATTTTGAAACCAATGTCCGACAAAATTTCTGAATGACAAATCGTAGAAGAAAAAAGCCATTTGAAATTTGGGATAATCATTTTGAAATTTTAAATGATTCCCAAAGATGTCGATTTTTGGTTAGTTTGATGAAATTGAATAAAATGATACCTACATTAAACACCTTAGGATTGACAACATCTAATATATGTGGTCAAATCTCTACAATCAGTAGAAAACCTTCATGATGCATATCACACTGTTGGTGTCAAGAGATGCACTAGGGATAGTAATATTGTGCGTCGTGTACTTGCTACTAGTGTTCTAAGTGAATCAATAAAAAACAATGTTTGATTACGCAAACAAGTCGAATGTTGCAAGTTGATCGAAAAATGCTAATGTAAGCAATTGAAAGACGTAATATCCTTCAATCACTCAATAACACCAATTTTTGGGCATTTTCTGCTAGAGCACCGCGTAAGGAAAAATATAATTCTAATGCTATAAGAGAAGTTTTTATTCAATTTTGGCATGATAACACTAGAGTTTCACCTAATACAAGAGATGTTGTAAAATGGAGAGTTGGTTCTACTAATCACGAACCACATCCATAGCATTTCCTAGATATGACTCAAACTCAATTTTTCGTAAGTTTGAACAAGAGCATCTGAAAATTAAAATTAGTCAAGGGTAAGTGCACGAAATTGGGGGGCCAAAAAGTGGAAAAGAATGTGAAAAAGTAAAACACGTACGCATTTTGTTAAAACGCGCTTGTGTTTTAGTTTGTTTGGCTCAGGAATCACCAAAGCATAATGCGTACGCATTATGTTGACTATAAACCAAAAAAAAGCCCGAGCCTCTATCATTTTTGCTCCCTCAAACGCAAGTTTCAGATATTTTTGTGCCCTCTCATTTTTCCATTCAGTTGGATCTCAAGCTCAAAGGATCATTTCTGGATCACCGGGAAGATCTGAATCGACAATGGCACCACAGAGAAGAGGTAAGCACATTTCTTATCTCAAAATTGCATTAAAATATGATAATTATATATTAAAATTTGAATTGAGTACATATTTTTTATTATTGCATTTAGAGGTCGAGGAATCAACCACAACCAAACCCCGTTATTCCCGACATCCCTCTCGACACTCCTATAATTTCTCAACATCCCTCGGGTAGTCAAGAAGATTTAGTAGCCCAAATAGTTGAAAACAAAATTAAAATTAAGGATTTAATCAAAACAATGAGGGATGCACAATCTACAAAACCCCACCGTGCCTCTCTTACAAACACATTGGAGGCATTACTTATTCAAATTGATGCGCAATAGGGGAAAATTGATCATTGGAAAACTTACGAGAGGGGTTGTAGGGTTTATTATTCCAACAAATTGTCATATGTGGATGTAAAGGAAAAAGAAATTTCAAAAGAACTCATATGCACCTTATTCACAGACCCCCACACTAATCTTACTATTCCGTTGACATGTAAACGATTTCCCATCCATTGGTGCAATAATAATTTTATTAGAAATAATTTTTGGGACCGATGGTGGATGGTGTTTAATTTTCCACCTTGTAATAACAATGAGGTGCCACTATACTTTCTGAGAAAACTCTATTGTGAGTTTATCCTTAACGAGATCCCAAATTATTTTGATTTCCAAGATTTCCAGGCTGAGGAAAAGGATCTACATAGGATCGACTAGGTGCACAACGTGCACCTATTCAGCAAGGTAGATTCCCACATAGAAGCCCCCTCACCCTAAGATTGTCCCTCAAGCAGTGAAGGAGATAGTAGAGATTGATACACTCCATGCGCTTCAGGGGCTATCTGTGACCCTTGTTTGACATACAAGGGATATTTCTAAGCCATATGCTCATGGAGGTACACAGTATTCCCTTAGGGAGTACTAGCATGAGGCCACATTTTTACTCGTCATGTGGTAGCATATGTTTGGGGCCCGAGGAGGATGATACTTTCATGCGTACTGATTTTGGTGCACTTGGTGCTAGGGATGAACACGATAATGTCACTATGTTAGATGTCCTTTTGAGTGAGACATTTGGATTACATTCATTAGCGTCACCTTCGTAGGTAAATTTGTTATGTTTTGTTATGTGTGTTACAAAATTTTTGGAGTACCTAATTTACTTATATATGTTAAATTTTTGAAATAATTATATTTGTACATGTACATGCATTGATATTATAGCGCGTGGGAGGCGCATCTTCATCCCAACCATAGGCGGCGAGCACCATGCATACACATACATTCACAGAGGTAATTTAGAATGTTAATTATGTAAAATTTTCACATACATGTGTATATATATATATATATATATATATATATATATATATTTGTATGTATGTATGTATATATATATATATATATATATGTATGTATGTATATATATATATATATATATATATATATATATATATTAGTTTTGAAGTCAAATATATGTATGTTCTTATATGTCCATCTAACTCACGTGATATACATGTTTGATAAATATGTTGACTTCACTAGACACCCCACCATCTCTGTGACAAGTAGATAAAGGTGTTGTCGCTACGATTTCATCTACGCAACAACTCACTGAGGTATTCAAACAACATGTAAATTTTGTTAAATTTCTCGTGTAATTCATATTATGTTAAATTACATGTTAGTAATGTCTTTCATTGTAGAATTATTAAATTATGTTGATAATTTCCTTCATTGTGTGTATGCAGGAGTTACTCATGACAGGGCACAACCCCTGTTCATTTGATTCACAAAGCGTATGGGTAAAAACAATAATTCTATATTGATAAAATTAGTTAAAATATTTTCATTATGTAGATACATGTACTTGGCTCTATTTTTCCTAATTCTGATGTTAGATTTTCTGATATTCTGTGTATGTAGGGAACTTTAACCCCCTCCATTTTTACTTCGAGGGCACAGACTCCTCCATCTCATCATCTTCATACCCTCGTTTGTACTGTAGGAGCTCCCGATGACTCATCTGAGTGTGAGATGTAAATTCGGCATGATCAACAACTTGCGGTAAGTTTGTGTATTTATGTAAATACTTTCATTCTAGCATGGTCTTAAATACATGTTGAAAACATATATATATATTAAGTTTTGACAAAAAAACATTGTTTGCATTTATAGACTCATCTACAAGCGAGTATTCAGCAAGAGGACTCAAAGCATGGGCTCTGGACGATCCAAATTCATCTAATGGGTCTCCATCTTCGCCTAAGGGAGGGCCTTCTTCGAGCAAAGCCAAGAGAGAGATAGATTTTGATGAGTAGGAAATATATATGTCTTACATGACATTGTTTTTTTATGCCTACGTGCATGGCATTATATGTAAGCCTATATGGCATTTGAACTTGATGGTATATGACCTATTTGGGCATTTTTGTATTTATTATGCACATTAAAATACTATTTGGAACTTGATAATTTTGTATGAGACCTTACATTTATGAGATTATTTTCACCTTTATCAATATGATGTGCACTTCACAATATTTAAGACATTATGGATTATTTTTTCATTTATTGGTGATGTACATGTACTAGCATTTTCAATGTATAATATGCATCAAAACTTAGAAATTAATATTTATATAATGTATGTATATAAAGAGTTACCTAATCTGAGTAATTATTCATTCAATTTATCAATGTGTATATGTGTATTTACCTTACTTGTGCTTCTTCTTGCTCATGGTCTCTTTGTACTAGTTCCTATCTTATCATGCACTTACTACATTCTTCTATGCTTCGTAGTCTTCTCCCCTGTTAAAACACCCGACAGTCGTCACAATTTGATGTCTTTCATCTGTTGATATTTTGAGAATGTCTCCAGATGCAATGACATTCTGATTCAGACACTCAATGATTCTTGATTGTCTAATCCTATCCAATTCATGTTACTACCTTTAAATTTGTAGGAATTTCAAGTTATTTGGAAATCACATCACACCCTTCACTAGGCTTGATGACTACCCATATCCTTTTTAAGGAACTTTTGAAAGCATCCATGGGTTTATCATAACATAAATTATCAATGAATGGAAGGTCACTAAGCCGTAGGCCAGCTGACTCCCATCAAGAACTAAACAAGAAAGATTTACTAGGTGATTCATAACTTCCATGTGTTTTCGACATACCCCTATCAAATTCATTCTTAATCCAATCTAGTCATTCAGGGCTCTTAAGTGACTACGCCCGAACAGGTAGCACTACACCGACTGACCGCACTATTTCACGCGTTTACATAAACAATAGAATAGTGAGAGAACTAGATGGAGACAGAGAAAACCGTGAGAGGATTTCATAGAGGGCCCCGACATGGAGGTCTTAGATCTGATGAGATGTCTCTAGTACCATGTAGAGTCTTATAAATCACATGTCGAAGATAAAGCGTGTTTGGGCCTCGTGGCTTTTAAGCGACTACACCCTACAGGGTAGCCCAAAATCACAGGAGCGTAGGGAACCAAAACAAAGCCTCCAATAGTGTTCACCAGGCCACCCCGATGTGTTGGCGTAGTTGGTTTGGTCCCACGAGCTTCCATTTGCAAACTACAGCCTCTGGTAGCCCTACACTGACTAAGAATGCACTATTTCACGCGTTTACAAACAATAGGACAACGAGAGAGAACCAGATAGAGACAGAGATATCCACGAGAGGCTTTCATATAGGGACCTGATGTGGATATCTCTGATCTAACGAGATGTCTCTAGGTGCCACAGAGTCTAAGAAATCACATGTTAAAGATATGGCGTGTTTGGGCCTCAGGGCTCTTAAGCGACTACACCCAGATGGGGTAGCCCGAAAGCACGGGGAGCGTAGGGAACCAAAAAGAATCCTCCAATATCATTCACCAAGCCAATCTGATGTGTTGGTGTATTTGGTTTGGTCCCATGAACTTCCATTTGCAAAATACAGACCTCCGCAGCTTTACACTTACACTTACCGAGACTACACTATTTTATGCGTTTACAAACAATAGGACAGTGAGAGAACCAAATGGAGAAGACGAAAACCGTGAGAAGATTTTGTATAGGGCCCTGAATTGGAGCTCTCAGATCTGACAAGATGTCTCTAGGTGCCACAGAGTCTGAGAAATCACATTTCGAAGATATGGCGTGTTTGGGCCTCAAGGCTCTTAAGCGACTACGCCCGGACAGGGTAGCCAAAAAGCACGGGAGCGTAGGGAGCCAAAAATAACCCTCCACTAGCATTCGCTAGGCCACCCCAACATGTTGGTGTAATTGGTTTGGTCCCACGAGCTTTCGTTTGCAAACTACATCCTCTGACAACCCTACACCGACTCAGACTGCACTATTTCGCGCATTTACAAATAATAGGACAACGAGAGAACCAGATGGAGATGGAGAAAATTCCAAGAGAATTTTTAGAGGGATTTGACATGGAGCTCTCGGATATGATGATATTTCTCTAGGTTCCACAGAGTCCTAGAAATCCCATGTCGAAGATATGACATGTTTGGGCCTCATAGCTCTTAAGCGACTACACCTGGACGAGGTAGCCCGAAAGCACAGGGAGTGTAGGGAAAAATAAATCCTCCAATAGCATTCACCAATCCATCCCGACATGTTTGTTTAGTTGGTTCGGTCCCACAAACTTTCGTTTGTAAAATACACCTACTGGCGGCCTTTACATTGATTGACACTACACTATTTCGTGCATTTACAAACAATAGGACAGCGAGAGAACCAGATGGAGAAAGAGAAAACCGCAAGAGGATTTCCTAGAGGGCCCCAATGTGGAGCTCTTGAATCTGATGAGATGTCTCTAAGTGGCACGGAGTCCAAGAAATCACATATCGAAGATCTGGAATGTTTGGGCCTCAGGGCTCTTAAGCGACTACGCCCAGACATGGTAGCCCGAAAGCACAGGGAGTGTAGGGAACCAAAAAGAATCCTCTAATAGCATTCAACAAGCCACCCTGACATGTTGGCATAGTTGGTTTGGTCCCATGAAATTCCGTTTGCAAAATACAACCTCCAGTAGTCGTACACTCACTAAGACTACATTATTTTGCACGTTTACAAACAATAGGACAACGAGAGAACCGGATGGAGATAGAGAAAACTGCGAGAGAATTTTGTAGAGGGCTTCGACGTGGAGCTCTTGGATCCTATGAGATGTCTCTAGGTTCCATGGAGTCCAAGAAATCACATGTCAAAGATATGGCGTGTTTGGGCCTTAGGGCTCTTAAGCGACTACGCCCAGACAGGGTAGTCGGAAAGCACGGGGAGCATAAGAAACCAAAACAAAGCCTCCACTAGCATTCATTAGGCCACCCTAATGTGTTTTAATATTTGGTTTGGTCCCACGAGCTTCCGTTTGCAAACTACAACCTCTGGCAGCCGTACACTGACTGAGACTACACTATTTCACGTGTTTACAAACAATAGGACAGCGAGAGAACCGGATGGATACGAGAAAACCATGAGATGATTTTGTAGAGGGCCCCGACATGGAGCTCTCGGATCCTATGAGACGTCTCTAGGTGCCACGGAGTCCAAGAAATCACATGTCAAAGATATGGCATGTTTGGGCCTCAAGGCTCTTAAGCGACTACGCCCAGATGGGGTAGCCCGAAAGCACGGGGAGTGTAAGGATCCTAAAATAAGCCTCCACTAGCATTCACTATGCCACCCAGATGTGTTGGCATAGTTGGTTTAGTCCCACGAGATTCCATTTGTAGACTAGAGCCTCTAGCAGCCACACTTTGACTCAGATCGCACTATTTTGCGTGATTAAAAACAATAGACACCCAAATGGCCAGACCAGATGGAGATGGAGAAAACCATGAGAGAATTTTTTAGAGGGCCTCAACATGGAGCTCTTTGATCTAAAGAGACATATCTAGGTTCCACAAAGTCCAAGAAATCACTTGTCGAAGATATGGCGTGTTTGGGCCTCATGGCTCTTAAGCGACTATGCCTGGACGGGGTAGCTCAAAGCATGGGGAGCGTAGGGAACCAAAAATAAGCCACCAATAGCATTCAATAGGCCACCCCAATGTGTTGGCATAGTTGGTTTGGTCCCATGAACTTCCGTTTTCCAAATATAGCATCTAAAGCAGACCCTCTACACTGACTCAAACTGCACTATTTCACGCGTTGACAAACAATAGGATAGCGAGAGAACCGGATGGAGACAGAGAAACCATGAGAGGATTTCTTAGAGGGCCCTAACATGGAGGTCTTGGATTTGACAAGATGTCTCTAGGTGCCACGGATTCTGAGAAATCACCCATCGAAGATATGGTGTGTTTGGGTCTCGGGGCTCTTAAGCGACTGCAATGACTTAGATGTTGTAGTTTGCAAATGGAAGCTCATGGGACCAAACCAACTACACCAACACATCACGGTGGCCTAGTGAACACTAGTGGAAGATTTTTTTGTGCCCTACACTCCTCGTGCTTTCGCTACCCCATCCGGTGTAGTCGCTTAAGAGCCCTAAGGCCCAAACACGCCATATCTTCGACATGTGATTTCTCAGACTTCGTGGAACCTAGAGAAAACTTGTTAGATCTGAGAGCTCCATGTTGGGGCCCTCTATGAAATCCTCTCGTGGTTTTCTCCATCTCCATCTGGTTCTCTTGCTGTCCTATTATTTGTAAATGTGTGAAATAGTGCAGTCTAAGTTAGTATAAGGCTACCGTGAGGTCAGAGTTTGCAAATGGAAGCTTGTGGGACCGAACCAACTACACCAACACATCGGGTGGCCTAGTGAAAATTATTAGAGGATTATTTTTGGCTCCTTACTCTCCTCATGCTTTCGGCTACCTCATCCGGGCGTAGTCGCTTAAGAGCCCTGAGGCCCAAACACGCCATATCTTCGACATGTGATTTCTTGGACTCGTGGCACCTAGAGACATCTTGTCGATCTAAGAGTTTTACATAGGGTCCCTCTACAAAATTATCTCACAATTTTCCCGTATCCATCCGGTTCTCTCGTTGTCCTCTTGTTTGCATACGAGAGAAATAGTGTAGTCTCGGTCGAAACTGTAGGGCTAGGGCTACCGAGGCTATAGTTTGGAAATGAAAGTTCGTGGGACCAAACCAAGTACACTAACACATCGGGGTGGCCTATTGAATTCTATTGGAGGATTCTTTTTGGTTCTTTACGGTCTCCGTGCTTTCGGGATACCCCATCCGGTGTAGTTTCTTAAGATCCCTAAGGCCTAGAGACACCATATCTTCGACATGTGATTTCTTAGACTCCGTGGCACTTAGAGATGTCTCGTCGAGATCCATGAGCTACACATCAAGGCCCTCTATGAAATCCTCTCACGGTTTTCTCCATCTCCATATGGTTCTCTTGCTATGCTATTGTTTGCAAACGTGAGAAATAGTGCGATCAAATGAGTCGGTATATGGCTGCGCGAGAGGCTATAGTTTGTAAGCGGAAGTTCGTGGGACCAAACCAACTACGCCAACACATCAGGGTGGCCTGGTACACGCTATTAGATGATTATTTTTGGTTCCCTATGCTCCATGTGCTTTCAGGCTTCCTCGTCCGAGCATAGTCACTTAAGAGCCCTAAGGCCCAAACACGCCATATCTTCGACATGTGATTTCTTGACTCCGTGGCACCTAGAGATATCTCGTCAAATCCAAGACCTCCATGTCAGGGCCCTCTAAGAAATACTCTCACAGTTTTCTCTATCTCCATCCGGTTCTCTCACTATCCTTTGTTTGTTAACACGTGAAATAGTGCGATCTGAGTCAAACAGAGGCTTGCTAGATGTTGTATTTTGCAAACGAAAGTTTATGGGACCGAAAAAACTACACCAACACATCGAGGTGGCTTGGTGAACACTATTGGAGGATTTTTTTGGTTCCCTACGCTCCCTGTGCTTTTGGGCTACCCCGTCCGGTGTAGTCGCTTAAGAGCCCTGAGGCCCAAACACGCCATATCTTCGACATGTGATTTCTTAGACTCCGTGGCACCTAGAGATGTCTCATCAAATCCAAGAGCTTCATGTCGAGCCCTCTACAAAATCCTCTCATGGTTTTCTCCATCTCCATCTAGTTCTCTCGCTGTCCTATTGTTTGTAAACGCAAGAAATAGTGCGGTCAGTCGAGTCAAACAGAGGGTCGCTAGATGTTGTATTTTGCAAATGAAATTTGTGGGACCAAATTAATTACGCCAACACATTAGGGTGGCCTAGTGAATGCTAGTGAAGAATTTTTTTTTCACTACACTCCCGTGCTTTTGGGCTACCCCTGTCCGGCGTAGTCACTTAAGAGCCCTGAGGCCCAAACACGCCATATCTTTGACATGTGATTTCTCGGACTCCGTGGCACCTAGAGATGTCTCATCAGATCCGAGAGCTCCATGTCGGGGCCCTCTACAAAATTATCTCATGGTTTTCTCCATCTCCATCTAGTTCTCTTGATGTCCTATTGTTTGTAAACGTGCGAAATAGTGCAAGTACCGAGTCGAGAGGGGCTACCGAGGTTGTAGTTTGTAAACTAAGCTCGTGGGACTGAACCAACTATGCCAAAAAGTTGGGGTGGCTTGGTGAATGCTATTGATGCTTTTTTTGGTTCCCTACACTCATGCTTTTGGGCTACCTCGTCCGGCGTAGTCGGTTAAAATCCCCGAGGCCCAAACACGCCATATCTTCGACATGTGATTTCTCAGACTCCGTGGCACCTAGAGATGTCTAGTTAGATCCGAGAGCTCCATGTCGGGGCCCTTTACAAATTTCTCTCACATTTTTCTCTCGTATCCATACGGTTCTCTCATTGTCTTATTGTTTGCAAAAACGAAAAATAATGCAATCTGAGTCGGTGTAGAGGTCATCATGGTACTAGTTTACAAATGGAAGCTCATGGGACTAAACAAACTATGCCAATACATTGGGGTGGCCTCAGTGAACACTAGTGGAGCCTTCATTTTGGTTCCCTACGGTCCCGTGCTTTTCGGGCTACCTCGTCCTCAGGCTATGAAAGCCTCTCGCGGTTTTCTCTGTCTCCATTCAAACTGAGTCAGTGTAAGGCTATCCATTACCAATCACCTAAATAATATAGGTGGTGAAATGAGAATTTTAATAAGATATTTTTGCAATATAGGTGGTGAAATGAGAATTTATGTTTGTTGTTCCTTTGTAATATATAATTTTTCTTAGCTTCAATTGGCTTCGAGAATAATAAATTCTCAGATCGACAGCCCCAACCACATGAAGGTGGAAGCGTTTTTGACACCACTAACCTACATAAACATGTTAGTAAACAATTAAATAGAATTTTAAATCATACAAAATTCAAGCAAACTCATTTAAGTAAATATTCAAATCGATTCATGAAGAACATACCTTTGCAAATTCAATCCAATGAACCGCAAGGATTAACTCTATTCTTGATAGTAGCAAGAATTGCTTCATGATCTGATTCATGAACCTTCCATAAATTTTTGTTTGATGGCCGACCTCAATATTTGATCAATTTAATATTTTTTCAAAGACCAAATGTGAATAGTGAAGTATCTTCCGATGTACTTCATAGTCTTCAAACAACCAAATGTTTTATTTTTGATAGGATATCATCGAAGCCAAGTTCCAGTGACTACCACTGATCTAGTGGGATACTCAAGGTCTTCACCATCAATGACTATGGAAGTCAATTTTTTCCCCCTCTACACAATGAGATAAGAAGTAGTTTGTTCCCTCTTCGTTAAATTCCATCGCAATAATTGCAAAAATGTGCCCTATGTATCATAAAGTAAAACTATTCAGTCAATTTATAAATACATTAAGAGTTGACCATTTAATAAATTATAAATCTAAAACATGGCATGTACATATATGTATGTACCTTGTTGCATTGAATCGAGACTTGGTCAAAGTCGTGATGTTGGCATTTGATCTTAAGACCTAAGTTGTAATATTTATGGAACTTGATGCATGTCGAGTGGAAATATAGGTCTACAAGTCTACTCATCCACCCACTACCGTGTGACTCCCATTCATTCCACACAAAATCAATGCATGATATACAAAAACATGTCAAGCACCTAGTATAAATAGTCCAAGCATTTGCATCTGAACTACGGAATGAGTGCATATCACTTGATCCTCGCAATCACATATAATTTTCAAAGTTTGTCAGATGTTATTACTCTATCACCAAAAATATCTACAAACCGTTGATCTCTTTTGAGATTCATGGCCCATATTCTTGAAACACGGATCAACAATGCTTTTACATCCGTAAATTTAGCACCATCCTTAAACTTTAACTCTTCTCTTACAAGTAATTTTTTCACACATGCTCTTGCACCATCATGCTCTCCTTTTCCCTTCCTTGCCTCAAGTAAAAATATAGATATGTTGTAAAAAAATTTCTTTGTGCATCCTACTTAGCCAATAAAACATCCATGCATTCTTGAATTGTGATGTGTAATTTTTGACCAAATGTAATGTTGATCGAAACTAATGTTCTTCTTATTCAAGTTCGCATAAAACACCTAGAAACACCCTTATACATATTCTGTAGAATGTGTCCGATCATCACTGATGTAGAAATAATACTCTCTCAATATTTTTTGATCTTGCTCAATACTTTTAGGAGAGTGCATGAATGTTATATGCACGAAAATAGAAACTTGCACTGAGTTATAATATTGAGACTGAACCTCCATTTGTGGTTGTAATGTGTAATTCTCTACGAAGTCGACTATTGAAACAATAGTACCAAGTGGGAATGTGTCCTTGCTTAACTTGAATTGTTCATCCAACCATCGAGCTCTATGTGTGTGCCTTGCATACTCATAAATAATTTCCTCTCTAAATTTGACCATATATTCTAATACAGGTAATTATTTTGTAACAAGCTCACACCTCTTAGATTCTTTTCCATCTTTTAATTGATATGCCACCGATTTATATTTGGTGAAATTAACCAATTCTTTTCCTATTGAAGATGTACTCTCCTCGTGGATACAAATTTTCAGATTTGGCAAGCCACCACATACATTGCACGTTCCATCCAAACATGCTTTGTTATAAAAAAATTGTCTTGTTGATTTTTCACAAAATATTGTCGAGAATAAATTCCCTTGAAGATTTTTGTGGGACATTTATTCCACACTCTTGCAACATGATGTCAGTATGCAAAACACTATGTATTTGACAAAAAACATCATAATGCATTGAAAATTCAACATGATGCCTACAACAAGTGGTACGTGAGTGATTGATTTTCACATAAAAGGGTTTGTTCATTTCAAAGAATCTTTGGCTAATGTTAATTTCTAGATTTTCATTTTTAAACTTAGAGAACATTTCTGTTTGAGTCATATCTAAGAAATGTTTTGCACATGATTCACAATTACGAGAACCTATTCTTCTTTTTATCAGTATCTCTATTCGATGACACCCTTGTGTTCTCATTCCAAAATTTTACAATTAATTCTTTTAGAATATCGATGTATTCTTGTCTTTTCGTGGAAGTCTGCTAAAGAAAGCTAAATAGTCATGTTATTGACTAATCAAGACGTTTATGTCTCTCTATTGCTTTCATTAGTGTTTTTCTATTTAGCTTCCAAGTGATGCTTGTATTTCTAATCAAACATTTATTAATTGTTTTATCACTTACTATACAATTAGTTAGTCCACGCGTTTAGCATTACTATCTTTGGTGCATCTTTTGACACCTACAACTTGGTATGCTTTATGTATGTTTTCAACAATTGATGCATTTTGATCAACAAAATTAGATGTTTTCAACCCCGAGTCTTCATTATAGGTCTCATATTAATTAACTTCATCAATGAAACAAATAATTGACATCTTTGCACGTCATTAAAATTCTCGTAATTATCTCAAATCCCACTAGCTTTTCTTCTTGTATTTCTTTTAGACATTTTGTTAGGCATTAGTTTTATAATGTTTTCATCAATTTCAATTAAGTGAATTGGTTTTCTTCACGAAATGGAATGAGGTGTTCTTAGAGGTGAAGATTCATTTACAAGGTTACTTTCTTCATTCAAGGTGTTTTCATACAAATTTCGTGGTTAATATTTGGATTCTCAAGTAAGGGTTCAACAATTGATTCATATCAATTTCTTCATCCATACCAACATTATCATTCAATTCAATATCATTATTCATTGCAAAATCATTATTCTCTACATTTTCATTATGTATTTCATCTCAATTTTCTAATACATTAGCTACATTTGATATAGCGGATGTACCTTGCCTCGCTTTCAAGTTTTTGCATTCTCTTCAATTTCTTTATTCTCTTCTCTTCCAATTACTCGTGTCTTATTCTTGACTTTCCTCTTGTCCTTAGATCGAAGTTTATCGCCCATGATTAGAAAAAAATCAACTAGTGGGGTAGAGGACAAAATGAAATACTAAAAATTGTGCAGAATGTAGAGAATATTACGTATAAAAACAGAATGTTTACAGAATTCATGTGAAAGAGATGAAAGGGACGTTGGGGGCCACAAGATATAAAACAAAGCAAAATGCATACGTGTTATGTAATGAATATGTGTTTTTGTTTTATCTTTTCCCAAGCCATGCCTTAAGGCTTGAGATCCGGTTTGAATCCCCAGTGCCCGAGGTATGGACTCCGCACAAACACAATAAACAATGAGTTTTTACAAGAAAATATAAAAATGACACTTCCTCTATGATAAATTAAAATAAAACAATCAATCCATTTTTAAAAAATTACACCACGACGGAGAGCAGAGTCTCTTCTTTCATAAAATATAATTTTTTAAATTTTCCACTAATATAAGGTATCCATATTATTTATTTTCTAATTATTCCTTTTTATAGCTATTTTTCAAGTGTAAATATATCTATCTTTCATGGTGTATATCTTTTTGGGTGATCAAAATTAAAAAAATAAAACTAGCCCAAACTAGGCATAATTATATACATATTCAAAAAAATCTCTAATTTTTGATATTTTTTAGGTAGTTAGGGGGCACGGCCGAAGCTCGTTATTTTTTAAAACATAAAATTTTTGTACTAGAAATATCATAAATAAAAAAATATTTGCTAATTTTTTTTTTTAAAAATGGAGCCCAAACTAGATGCTCCTAGCTATCTTTCTACTAAAGGGTTTTCAAAAAAACTAAATGGTACTCAAAAAAATGGTGGGGGGCATGAAAGTCACTCTATTATGATTTTTAACAAAAACAAGATCATTTGTTGGCATTTGAGTTGTTTGACCCACTTAAAATTATTATTTTTCAATAAAATTTAGTAGCTTAGAAACTAGACTCAAAATGCTACAATTCATATTTCTACAACATCTTCCAATTTTGAGTGTAACTATTTCAAAAACTCGTAAGTTGAAGTTTTTTTTTTTAGAAAAATGCGCCCACTTAAGACCCCCTTTTGCCCCCCTAGATTGGTGCTCTGACCCTCAACATTTTTTTGAAATGTTGAAACCATTCTATGTGAAAATCAACCATGCTCGCACCACTTGTTGTTGTAAGAAACGTGTTGAATTTGTGATGTATTATGCTAAATTTTTATGTATTCGCTCTATTTTTCATTCTCAAACTATATTATCGTAATGTGGTGTTCAAGTTCCACCAATATCTTCTAGGGATTTCATTCCTACGATATTTTCTCGAAAAAAGAAGTTGGACATTTTTATAGTCAATATTGTTTAGATGGTAGTTGTGGTATATGTGGCAGATTACCTAAATTGAAAAGTTGCATCCATGAGCAAATTGAAGGTGCAATAGACATAATTTAGTTGAGTTTGATAAATATAAATCACTTGCATACCAATTGAAAGATGGAAAAGAGTCTAAATGGTGTGAGCTAGTTATAGAATATATGTTTATTTTTCAATTTATGAGAAAATTTAAGGATGATATTGTTTATGAGTATGCTAGGCATACATACAGAGCTCGATGGTTGGATGAACAATTCAAGATATGCAAAGACACATTTCCTATTGGTACTATTGTTTCAATGGTCGATTTTGTAGAGAATTACACATTACAACTACAAATGGAGGTTCAATCACAATATTACAACTCAGTACAAGTTGTCATTTTTGTGCATATAGCATTTATACATTCTTCCGACAAAGATAGAGAATGATCAAATTTTTTAGAGAGTATCACTTTTATATCAATGATGATCGTACTCATTCTCCTGAATTTTTGCAAGGACATTTCCGCTTATTTTATGGAAACTTGTCTAATTGGTACATCTACTTCAAACAACATTATATATGGTCGATAATTGCACGTCTCGGTTTAAGAATGCGTAAATATTTTATTGGATGAGAAAGATGCACGTCAAGATGGGTGTGCAACATATTTGGAGTTTCACTGAGGCCGACATGGAAATGAGAGCATGATGGTGTAAGGGCATGTGGGAAAAGAGTTCTTGCAAGAGAAGAGTTTAAGTACAACTATGGTGCTAAATTGAAAGATACAAAGAATATAGTGGAATGGTGTATTAACAACGTGACCCGAGGTTCTCAAGAAAATTCTACGCCATGCGAGATATTTTTGGTCGATAGAAGAACAAATAATTGCTAACTACGAGCATTGTATGACACTCACCGGGTCCAATGATATGAACTCATTTTATATCTCGATACTACTTTGTGGGCCATATGGACAAGAAATTTGACGTGTTTTTATGCATCTTGTATCGAATTTGTCACCGCTAAGTGTGATTCACAAGAATGGGTGTATGGATGGATTTTTAGGTATCTAACTCGCTTCCTCATTATCAACCTCCACAAGCATTACGACTTGTTTATATAGATGAAGTCATAACATCTAAGGACTTTGATGAAAATTTTTATTTTGGTGCGACAAGGTATTTATGGTTATTTACAATTTTTGTATTGAGTTATGTCCATTGAAATTTTAATATGTACAATTTAAATTTGAGTTGAAAGCTTTTTTTAGGACATGTGTTTGCAGTTATTACGACAGAAGACAATGAAGAAGGAATAGACTATTTCTTATGTCGTTGCATCGAGGAAAGAAAGAAGTTGACTTCTCCTGTTATAGATGGTGAAGATATTGAGTACTCTATAGGTCGGTGGTAAGTTCATCGGAACTTGGCTTCGACGGTATCCATTAAAAACTACTTTGTTTAGGTGTTTAAAGACTTTGAGACACACAAGAAAACACTCTTATATTCGCATTTAATTCTAGCAACAAATATTCAAATGTATAGATATCGAGGAAGGCCTAATAACAAGATTCTTTAGAAGGTTTGAGAGTTAGATCATGAAGTAATTATGTCCGCTATTCGTAGTAGATCCAATCCTAATGGTTCATTGGAATGAATTTACAATGCTCATGTCTCTGTATATATAATTTATTTGGTATATATAAGTTTGTTAGATAAATTTAAGTTCATATATTTTATTAAATTTGTGTATTTTATATATTTTTAGTATGGTTTTGATTTGAAACTTAAATTTCTTTTACTAACACTTTTATGTGTAGGTTAGTGGTGCCGTAAAATCTTCCACCTTCACGTGGTTGGTAGCATTAGTAGAGAGAATTAATAATTCTCCAAGTTAAGAGAGAAGCTTTTATTGTTTTACAATAAAAGAGAAGCAATTAATAATGATTTATGTACATGTGGAGGGGGTTCTTGGCTCCGGAGGAGGTAGCCCAGAAGGACCTGGAGGTTAGAGAACCAAAACAATGCCTCCCCAAGTGTTTACAAGACAATCCCTATGCATCTGCATAGTTGGTTTGGTGCCACGACCCACTGTTTGCAAAATATACTATTTGATAGCCTTACACTAGCTCAAACTACACTATTCCACGCATTTGTAAACAATAGGGAATCAAGAGCACCGATTGGAGAAGGAAAAAAAGAGATAGGCTATTGTAGAGGGTCCTTACACTAAGGTGTAGGATCAGATGAGATGTCTCTAGGTGCCATGGAGTGCGCGTAGCCACCCATAAAAGTCGAATGATTTTTGGTCTCAGGGCTCTTAAGGGACTATGCCTCGAACGAGGTAGCCCTAAGCAAAGACGTTGTTGTGTATAGAAATAACACCTTCTCTAGTGTTCACCTAGCCACTGGATGTGTCGGCAATTTCTGATCAAAGGCTCATGCCATGAAGTTGAAATATTTTTTTGTCTTAGGGCTCTTAAGGGACTCAAGCTCAAATGAGGTAGCCCTAGCAAAACATTGTCGCACACCAAAACGAAACCTCCTCTAGCATTCACCTAGCCACCTAGACATGTCGGGCAACAGAGTTTTTGGTGCCATGACCCACCGTTTGCAAAATATACCATTTGACATCCTTACATTGTCTCAAACTACACTATTTGGGGCGTTTGCAAACAATAGGGCATCAAGAGCACCGATTGGAGAAGGAAATTCCTGAGACAAGCTATTGCAGAGGGTCCCTACACCAATGTTTAGGATCAAACTAGACATTCTTAGGTGCCACAGAGTCTGTGTAGTCACCCATCGAAATTGAACGATATTTTGGTCTCGTGGACTATGCCTGAATGAAGTAGCCCAAAGAAACGACATTGTCACGCACGAAAATGATGCCTCCTCTAGCATTCACCTTGCCACCCGTACATGTCTTTACAAATGGTTTAGTTCCATGACCCACCATTTGCAAAATATACCATTTGACAACCTTACACTATCGCAAACCGCACTATTTGACGCGTTTGTAAACAATAGCGCAACGAGAGCACCGATTGAGAAGGAAAACCGAGACAAAGCTATTGTATAGGGTCCCTACACCGAGGTGTAGGATTGAATGATACATCCTTTATCCGCGGAGTTGTAATTGTTGAAAAAGTTGTAATTGTTGAAAAAGTCATAGATTCTTCTCAGAAAGAAAAAGAAGAAAAAGAACAAGAACAAGAAAAAGAAGAAAGTTGTAGATTCTTCTCCTTTGCAATAGGTTCCTCTTCAACAAACTCATTCTATTTTCAACAACGTTTTTAACTTTTTCAACAGTTACAAATTTTTCAATAATTACAACAATTTCAACTTTTTCAAGAAATTGTTGAATCGAAATTGAAAGAGAAGAAGAAAATGGTTATGCAATTATTGGTTATCAGAATACTCACCCAACAAAGATCTTGAATATATCCATAGATGATATGAATAGTTACTCGTGTTTAGTGTTCACCCACTCATAAAAAAATTGGCATCTTCTTCTACTTCCCAAGCAAAACACTTTACCGCTTATAATGTTTGTTAACTCTATTGGTATTACTCTCAAGACTGCTATTGGCCATCATTACTACATGAAAACAAAATAATTACCTCTTTTTGGCCAGTGATTCTCAAGTATAATTTGCATTATTCCCGACAAGAAAATCAAGATGAAAATACTTATGGAAGACATGCTAACTACATATGGTATATTGTTGAGCCAAAGTTTCTATCATGATATTGGTGGGGATATAAAGATGGATTAGTCATACACCACCATACTTATCAATGGTAAAATGAATAATATCCTTTTGATAAATAAAATTAAATACACAGTTCAAAAACCAAATGACCCAAGGCAAGACATCTTATTTCAAGATTCAAGGTATGAAATATTTTTCATGACTTAAGAGGAAAATGATAAGTTTCCCATGTTGATGGAGGAATACGCATGCTTCCCTTAATTTCTTAACAATTGTACCATGCAATGTTGCACCATAGTTTTTTAATTTTAAATCAAACATACATATAGAACTAATATACATAGAATATACATACATAGAAGGATATCATGTGCAATGAATTCAAATCAAACATAGAAGTAATATCATTATGAAAACCAACACAAGGATATATAATGTATCAAACGAAGTGTGTTGACGCACATCTCTCGAAAATATAAGTTCATAACATTTGTACATCTTGAACTACGTGTGTCATATATATAGGACCACATACGGTCGCATAAGGCTATATATACAATGTCCTATGAAGAATCATGAACTAGGACCAGCTGGCCCATATATATCTATGTACATCTAGGTCCTATGAATCTAATCATGAAACATCTTCCCTCTCTTTTCCCTCGCTACAAGTAGCATGTCCACTACCTGGGGATGTAGTGGAGGGAGATGCCACCACATATTTCATCCGTGTGGTCTAGCGTCTCTAAGCAGACCTATAACCTAATCTGCACATTCATAAACAACAAGTTTTTAACACCCATATTTTTAAAATACATTCAAAATTTAGAAATTTAGAATTTAGTTAAAATGTATGTGAAATCTGAACACAATGTCATGATTCCTATCAATTTTTCATTGACACATGGTAGGGATAACAAAGTAGACTCACGAGGGGTAAGCTACATACAAATAATTAAGTTTCAAATTAAATATTTCATGTATAAAATTTGATATTGTAGATTTAAGTAATAAGAAATAATTCCTAAATAAATTTAACAAATTTGAAAAATTATACCTCAGTTAGTAGATTTGCAAATGCTATGATAGTATCTATAGCAGCCTCCATAGTCTACATATATGGAGGAGTCTCTCTGGAAGTCATAAGATATACAAAAACATGTACAAATCAATATTAATCTACATGATTGCCACATAACAGAGCCAAAGCATAATCCACGTGAACTTCCACAATTAGAAACAAAGTGTAAAGAGAAACTAACTTGCGTAAAAGTCACGTGAGGCATGCCAATAGCCTCAGTTCCCAGAGCAGATGATGACCCGCCAAGCTCCTACGTATAAAAGACAAACATATATTAATATGTACATGTACAAGTGAAACATTATAATAATAAAAGTGCACAATCAAATGAAATTTGAAATTTAAGTACAACTTGAAACTTACGTTTGTAACATGCCCAATTGTAGTAGCTAGCATGTCGACGCTAGATGTTTCCTTCACCGGCTCTTGCTATTTAAAATAAAATAAAAATAAGTTTTTACATGTATGTACATAACATACAATGAAATACATATATATTAAAATCTCAAACATGAATTAAACTATTGTATATATATATTAAATATTTATTTGACATTTACCTATGAAAGACCAAGATTATTTGCACCAATTCTAAAAACATCCGCCATCATCTCATCTAGAGAAAAGAAATCATGTGATCCAACAAATGATGTCTCACCTGTAGTGCATACGACACCACATGATTCACAGTGGTGTGGTGTGCTAGAACCGATGCCTCCACCAACATCACCGGATGTAATCGCTCACTATGCTAGGTCGAGTGTTAGTGAGCTCCTCAATGCATGTAGTGTGTTAATCTCTCACAACCTCCCTCACCGTAGGAGGGATAAATGAAGGAAGTGGGGGTTTTGGGGCATGGGAGATCCTTAGTTGACCTACGCATGCACCAGTCTACTCGTGCGGCAGAGCTACCACTTCATCCATAAAAATCACAAAATTCAAAATAATTTGGGACCTCATTAAGGATGAACTCGCAATATAATTTCTTCTAAAAATAGAGAGGAACCTCATTGTTTTTGCATGGTGGATAATCAAAAACCATCCACCATTGGTCCCAAAAATTGTTCTTGATTTGGTCATCGTGGCACCAATGGATTGGGAACCATTTGTAAGTAGCTATGGGGGCATTAGATCTTGGGTCGATAAATAATGCACAAATGCGGTCTTTTCCAATTTTTTTGTCTTTTACATCCGCATGGGATAATTTATTTGCATACCACTGCCTGCAATCACCTCTAAAGGTATTCCATCTTTCTATTTGGTTAGTTGCGGAGTCAACTTCGCCAATCAATATTTGCATTATGTTGACTAAAGTCATGCATGACGATTTGTGGCATGATTTTGTCTTATAGTCTGAATAATGTTCTCAATGACAATTTTATTTTTTTGGATTCTTTCGACGATATCAGCTTGTGTTCCTATTGGTTCCGTGGGGATAGAAGAAGCCACAAGAGGTGGATCTATGTTTGGAGTAGGGTTTTACAGAATGTTTGGAGGGTTTTGAGGATTGTTTGGAGGTTTTGAGGAATATTTTGATGGTTTGTAGTATTACAAGCTCACGAGCAATCGACAAAAAAAAACATTTGTATACATAAACAAAAAATTGAAAAATCCATGAAAATCCCAAAAATAACCTAAAATGCAAAAAATTGATCAAAATCGAGGGCTTACCTCTTTGTCTTGGTGGCATGGTTGAAACTATCACGATCTAGAAGTCTAAAGAGTAATTTTTAGGGGGTATTCAAAGCACGAGTGCCAAAGGTCTAGGAGAAATCGTGGTTGGAAAGGAAAAATGGGGGAAAATGAGGAGTCGTGGGTCTATTTTTTTGTCTCAGAGGACCACGATTACGGTTTGAAACTATGTTCGTGGTTCTAAACCACGATCACGGTTTTAGATTCAGAAATCATCGAACCTATAAAAACTATTGCACGAGTGCGGTACCTAAATTTCAAGTTTTTATGTCCACTCAATTGTCCACCAACTTGGTGCACTTACCTACTATAGATAGAAAATACGCTTTGGATATGTTTTCAAGTTGGGTGCGGTGTCATCACTTGGAGTAAAGCGAAGCAACCAGCTTTTATCTCTTCTATAGAAGCGAGGGTATAAAAGTGTTATGGAAGCAACAAAGAAAGTTATGTAGTTTAAAAGATTATTGGATGAACTGCATATGAGCGTTAAAGGAAGTTATTATTTTCTATGTGACAACCAGAATTAAATTGCTCTTGCAAACAATCTAGTTCAACATCAAAGGACAAAGCATATCAAAGTTCATATGCACTTTATTCGAGAGAAATTCCTAAATGGTGATATTGATCTCAATTTCTGTTCCACTGAAGATCAAGTTGTAGATATTTTCACAAAGCCGTTGTGTTCTATAAAGTTCTGCAAATTTCATGTCTTCTTGGGTCTATCGATTTTTCATTGAGGGGTGTGTGCATGAGAATGCCACCTCTTAACGACTCTGTGTAAACTTCCAATACTTCCTCCATTTTGTGATAAGTAAATATTCACATTATGTGAATTTACTTGTAAATCCCAGTAAAGCATTAGTTATGGGAATTCCTTGTTTTATAAAAGGATCCATAATATGATATAAGTCTTCATATATAAAGCACTTGTCCTAATAATTTATTTATGGGAAGATCTAGTATGATTTTCCTTGTTTATTTTTGTATGGGAAGATTTGTATGATTTCCCTTGTTTACATGTTATCCTGAATCATCATTGATGATTTATGGATCTATAAATCCTTTTGTAGAAAAAGGTAATTTGGCATGTTTTGTTATTTTTTCCCACTTAACATTAAGGGGAGTGTTGGGGTAATAATGTCAAGTGGGGATACCTCTTTAGGTGGACCACCACTTTACACCCCATATTATTTTAAAGTTTATTTATTAAAATTTATTATGTCGGTCTTCCACATTTAAGAGTGAAACGACACGACCGATTCAACCATCCTAATACATAGGGTGATCCCTTTCGGAATTTGTAATGAAAAATGTATACATTAGTACCTCATATCATATCGGATCACATTTGTAAGATCGGTGTGATCATTGTATTAATAATTGTGAGAAAATGCTTTGCAATTATTCTATGAGACTAGGGAGTGAAGTGGAAGTGTTGGGCAAAAGCTTATGTGAAATTATTAATACATACAAAGTGCTTTTATTCTGTTTGGGGTTTTTTCCTTTGGGTTTCCCCACTATAAATCTGGTGTTCTGTGTCATTTACATTTTTGTTATTTACTTTCTGTTCATGGTCTGTAATATGCAATATAAACATCTTAATCTATGTTTAATCGTTGTACTTCATAATCTATAATCTTTGGCAATTATATTGTGGATTTATAATTTGTTAATTATTCATTCCCATTAATTCCCTAACAAAAACACGGGGAATGTTTTTAGGAATGTATGGCATATCCCTATTATTATTAGGGCGCTTAATGGGAATGATTATGTGATGAAAATACATTAGTTATATTGTAGTTCACAAAAATTCATTGTAATGCAAGTGCCCAACTCTTATCATTTTGATGACATAATCAATGCAACAATACATGTTAGATGTTCTTCATATTTCTTTAAATGCTCGAGTATTATTCCTAATGCATGTAATTTTTTTGAGAAAACAATACTTCTCTATTCAATAAACTATAATTTATTCGTTTCACAACTTTTTCTAAATGTATTAATGTACCTACATATTTTTAAACTTCTGGAATTCAAATTACAGCCCTATTGGTCTGCATCTCAATGCGTAACAAACAAAAAAAGTCAATAAAGAAATTTAAAAACCTCGAGAAACCAAAATAAAAGAAAAAAAAAGATCCAACCAAAAAAATGCCCTTAGAGTTTTGACGTGTTTGGAACCATATAATATGATTTTATTAAAAAGAAAAAAAAATTAATAAAATTAGAAGAAGAGAACAAGATGTAGGAAACATGAGATAAGAGAGATAACATTAACAATAGAGAAGGGAAAAAAACACTGGAAAAATAGAGAATGTGTTTGAAAGAGACCAAAAACACAAAGCATACATCGATAAAAACCTATCATCTACCAACAATCCACAAGCACACTAGCACAATACTAAATTATAACAAATAAATATTCCCTTAGGTATCAACATTTTCATGGTTATAATAAATAATTATAAAATCGTATAAACACATTCAACAGTTCATTTGGGCCAACTTTTTATTTTTTTAATTATTATTAGATTTCTAAAGCTTTCACTTCCTTCAACGTTTGAAAAAGCGAAATAAAGTAATGCCCTTAGACATTATGGGCCTTTCATGTGATACATGTTCGAATCAAATCTTAAACTATAAGATATACGTGACATGGATATAAATAAAATAAAATAAGGGAATCTTGAACCTTTTGATTGATTTGATGCAATCCACATGAAAGGAACATAGGTTTTGAGTGGCATCTTGGACCTTTTCATTGTACAAAGATTTGATGCAATCAAATATTAAATAAACATACATTTCTTTAAGGAACTATTCATATTAGATATGACGTGACAATATTACTTTTTAAAGTGCATGCACATATGCAGTTCTTAAACCTCAAAGTGGAATCCCAATTCCGACATTAAATATTTGTTGGAAGATGCAATTACATATCAAAACCAACCGTAAAAGTATTCCAACCAAACAAAATTACCATATAAACCCACATTAACAAGAGTGATATGGTTTTACTGTAGTTTTAACTCGTAAATTATTATGGAAAATATGTTTCTTCAATACCTAAAGCATTATCTTCCATTAGCTCTTTTATGTGGAGAGACTTTATATCCCATCACTCAAATTAATACCATATTAGACTTGTATACTAGGTGATGTACAAAAATGAGATTTAAAAAGACTCTTTTTACTATTTCAATCTTATAATGCCACTGAAATTTTATTTAAAGTTCGTTAGCAATAAGTTGTTTATTTTAGCGTGACCTAAAAATATGACCTCATCATTAGATAATTGGTATTCTTCAAATGTGTAGACAATTGTTATGTTATAGACAATGGAAACTACTTTATTATTAGTCAATTGGTATCCTTCAAAATAGTTATAAATTGTTTTAGAGAGATATAATTTAGATGTTTAATTGACTTATCATACCAATGAAATAATAAAATGTCTATGAGATATTCTTTATTATCCTACATTTTACTAAACAGATATTGAACAAACTTTTGTAATAAGAAAAGGGAATCAAATAAAAAAACTTTTATTTTGGGTTCAAATTACCTTATTATTGGTGAAAATGTCTCAAAATAGCCTTTTTATAACCGAGAACTTATGCAAATATTTGGGTATTGTGTTTTTACCCTATAAAAATTATGGAAGAAAATGTTATAATCCCAATCTTTCACTATATAACCATCCAAATTGAATTTCAACTTTATAGTTATGAACTACTAGAAGAAGGATTCCCTTTTAGTCAACTTCATCCTAGGAATTTTGTTATATTTTGATGTAGGTCAAGGATATAATGTCAATTGAACAACAACATTTTCTTGTATTTGTTACTTAAATATAGAAATACGCACACACATGAACTCAAGGCTAGAGGTCAATGAAAAATCTTTAATTATTTTTGAGGAATAGATAGAAGACAAAACAATCTCACTTTATCATTTTCCCTCACTTTCACAAAAATTTAGAATGAAAAATCGAGAAAATTTCTAATAAATTTGATTCTTGATCTCACCTTTCTCTCCTAGCCAAGCACCACGAATGGAACCTCTATCCTACTAGAGGACACCTAACTTCAAAAATGTTCATACTGCATATGATGATGGGATGTTGAACTTTACCCCTTTATTTTTAGGATATACCACTCCATACTCTCATTATTGTGTGCCATTTTTACACTATTACCCCTATTTATATTGGTATATTGGTACTAGAAAATGCAAATAAGAATTACAACTAAATGTTCACACGTGTGTTATACCAACTTACCAAGGTGACGTCCCCATGTTATATCCATCCACTCAACACATATTTCTCCATCCCAACATCTATGCAAAATTAAAGATGAGAGACCCAAATTATTCTAATCATTACTTGCAATTTACAAATCTTGTACGATAAAATGCCACTAAACAAGATTTATTATTATGAAACTAATGAGATGGCCATAGAAGCACTTTCAAAGTTTCGTAAAACTTAAAAGGTCATTTGACAACCACTAGGTAATGTATAATGGTAGTATAAAATTGTTCCTCATAGTAATTGTGTATATTTCATCATCAAATAGAGCACACTCAAATTTAACTTTTATTATCTTGAAACCACTTTCTCTTTAGTTCTTCAATTTCGGTATATAATTGTTATTTGTCGTGTACGCATTCAATTCAAACTCCATAGTACAACAATGAGATAACCTTAATTTAAATAGTGACACACCTTTATATTTTTGGTTCTTGTCATTTTTCATATTACATTTCCTCTTTAGATTACATAAGACACCTAGGGAAGTGATAAAATTCATTAGTCCCATTTATGATCTTTAAGGGATCTTCTCCAATGATTTTCTATATTTCCCAATTATAGATTTACTATGAATCCACCGAGTGTACTACTTAGGTATCCTTCTAATTTATCAAATATTTCTTGAATTACATTCCCTTTTTCCTTTTGATGATCCCATAATACAACACTTTATCAAGTTCTTATGAATTTGTTTCGTAGCTATTATCTTCTATTGGGAATAAAAATATATACAAACCACTTAAGTGAATCATCAAGTAAGTGTTCCATAGGGAATGTATATGAATATGCAACATTAATACTAAAAATCTACTACATAAGAATTTAATCTAAACAACTCAAGGATCTTACATGGCCCAATAATTTTCCACTTGAACTCGATGTATGCACCCTTTACAAAACCTTTCCTTTCTCAAAAGTTCCAAAAAGGAAACACTCATATAATTCATTCTCTCTTAACTTCATATATGTATTTATGTATGTATCTTCTCGTACTTTAATTTTTTTTTAATGCATCTCATGTATGTATGAAATTCCTATGTTGTGAAATTATGTGTCTCCTTTTGACTACACCCATACACTATTTGAAAAGTTATTTTTTTACACTTTTAAGTGTTATAATAAAACCCAAACTATGCTAAGAACAAATCTCTATGTTATAGTTTCCTCCAACCAAATATATCACAAAATTATGAAGATTTCTATTTACCACATAAGTTTTTATATCCTTCTTTAGATCATTATATTATAAATTGAAACACAACTTGGTACCCAAATTCTTCCAAAAAAATCTATAATACATTAACCAAAACCTTAGTATCTATTTCTAAAACTATATAGTCCTATCTAATCCATGCAATTTAACTACCTATTTGAGAAAGAAATTTGTAAAATCTATGACATGTCACAACATTAAATTTTTTTCTAATCATTAAAAGAAGGGTCATGTGAGGTCCCTAACTTGTTTATCTCATAATTACAAAATCAATTTATATTAAAAAACCAAAATTCCCTAGCCTTAAAATGCTCTTATAGGGGCATCTTATAAAAACATATTTCTACGTAAAATAAAATAGGCTAGATAATTAATCCTACATATCTAGGTAGTATCTCAATCCTATCAAAAAGACACATTTTACTATATTCTCAGTATTATCAATTGCATAATTTTTCATAATACTTATCATCCTCATAGTGTCATTGTAAGCATATAAATATTAATATTCATAAAAGAAATTTCTAATTTTTAATTATTATTTGCATAAGAAAATACAAAGGTCATCCCAGAAAATGTAACATAAATATAGGTTCGTAAGATATAGAAATATCTTTCACATACTTATCATGAACATTTCCTACTAGTATGTAACCTAGGAACCATATTACAACTATCCTTAACTTTTACAAATATATATTTTAAACTAGAATCAACTCATTAGATTCAAAGGAATGAGAAGAGATATCATCGAGGAGGGGGTGTGAATATTTTCCTAAATAGGCTAATAAGTAGGTTTTTCATCATCAATTAAGGGATGACTCAAATGTTCAATAGTAAACATAGTTATCGATCTAAGAAAAGTAGAAAATAAATAATTGGTATAGTTTTTTCCACCCTAACCATAGAGTCATAAATAGGAGAAGATGGATAATTTTTCCTACAAGTACCCTTCGGGTTTTCCCCATTGATAGAATATATTTCTTATTATTAGACACAACTATATTCTCATCCTCTACAAAAGCTTCTCCCCCATCAATATAAACACCCATATATACTACCTATTGTTCAACATATTGATGAAAAAAATGAGCCATTTCCACCGTGCGACCTATTTGAAAGGTTTCAAAGAAATTGTTTCCAAAGATACATTTTTGTTTCGATAAGTATTCACCACATGTACTAATATAATAAATGATATGTATCTAAATGCCTCCCACTCATAGTATAACTCTTTATTTTATAAATGGTCTATGTATACAACTAAAGTTTTAAACTTTTACTACCTTATTCTCTTCACATGTAATATTGGTGCATTAACTTCTCTAGAGAAATGCCTTATTGAAATTTCCAAGAGTATGGAGTAACAATAAATTATTATGTGTAACCTTGACTAGTTCTTTTGGGATAGTTGTAAATGTTAGTTTTGATACATCCTTGATGTTAGTTTTTTTATCATATTCCACATGTGTTCATACCTTTATTATCATATTTTATTGCTTCCTATGACATCACTTTATCATTCTCATAAAATTGCCTCCATACCTACATTCGACACACAAATAATCTCATCATGTCACCCTTTAAGAATTTATGAGTCTCTCTCCATAATCCATGACTTTATTTTTGACCCCATGATATTACATTTCTCATACTCATTGATATTGGACAAGTTTGATACCATCCGCTTGAAAATTCAAACAATCAATGATTTCAATCATCGTTTATACTATTTTATAGAAGAAACTACAATTTCGCATCTTGATTGTCATTTATAACAATCTTTCAATAACTCATTCCACATCATCACAATCACTCATTTAGTCTACTAGCACTTCCAAATATTCCCTTAAAGAATTATATTCCTTGAATTTTTATTTTTAATTGGATTCTACAATTGGAACATTGTGTATTTAGGATTACAAATCATAAGTAGTGTACTTATAATGGTCTTACTATCCTTTGGGTTATTTAACAAGATGTTTTTCTAGATCTTATATAATTTATTTGTGATCCCCCACACTAACTCTCTCATAATGTCTTGCTAAACATGGGAGAAGTTAATTAACCAATATAAAATAATGTAAATTTTCCTAACCTATGTTTTTGTTTTTATAATTTTATTATTTGGTCATGAATGGGTTATACTATATAAATATTATATATATCTACTATATTATTTATCTATTATATCTTTCCTTATAAAACTTGTTCAACCTATCAATCAATGTGACTCATTTTACAACCAATGCATAAGAATCCATATCATGTTACTATATCGTTACAACCTTGTTAACCTATTATCAATATATCATTAGAGGTAAGAGCCCTATCATTGACCTAGTCTTTCGAACCCTTCATATTCTCTAAAGTGTGGACTACCACCATCGCAACTCCACATATTTTGTAACTTACAATATTAAGGTGTGCATATTACCATGTCCTCTATCACTATCCTATTCTATATTACACATTATCGAGAGATTGATAAGATATTCTATTATGTCATTCTTTATCTATGTAGACTTTGTTGAACTTTACGTGAATATTACTTTCTCTTCTAATTTATTTACATTCATATTTTCTTATTACATCTTGCATTCCTCGTCACTTTAAAATATTCCAAAATCATCTTTATTATTTCCTAAAGCATTATAACATGAGTTATCTCATTGACTCTCAAAATTATTAATTAAATCAATATTCATATAATTATAACTACTCATTCAACCTATCCAATTCTAACATGATTAGATTATGATAGGAACAAATGCCAAAATATGAAAAATAAAAATAATACAAGGAATACTCAATCCAATACTAACAATATAATACAAGTGGAAAAATTAGAAAGGGGAAGAAAACAAAAATATGATGTTAATACTCCTAATATGCAAGAATTCATCACAACCTACTCTAATTTTTCATGTCAACTTAATAAAGTCATTGCAACCAATATGGAGGAATACATTGCCATTTGGGAAACTCTTGTGATGCCAATATTTCTTATTAACTACGTTATAGTAAAAATGTGCATAAAATCATAATTAAAATTCTTTTCAAAAAGACCCAACTCAACTTATTTAGTAGTTTATTACTCAAACGAGATGATATCAAGCTAGTGCTAACAACCAAAATTTTCAAATGGATTCAAAAACTTTTCATAGATAGTGAACCTCAAAAACATTAGTGGGACATGAATAATTAGTATCCTCCCCCACCTTCTCTAGTGGATCCCTTGAATTGCACAACCTCTCATAACTAATAAGGTGATCCAATCTATTCATAGGGAACCTTTGGATAATTATATAGTCATCATGGATATCATAGGTATTGCCCTATCCCTTACTTATTTTTGGTCCACCAACTACATACTTCACATTAAACCCTTAAGAGACGTCTACAAAGTAGATCAAACTCTTATTCTACTAGTAGAACCTTATGGGGATGTCTTGAATTGGTAGCATAGTCTTACACCTAGTTCCATTTTTTAATTTGATTGGACATTAAATATATTAGTAAACTAATTTTATTCTCAAGATATACCAAATAAAACATGAATATATTTTAATATTATAATATTGTGATAATGATAATTTCAATCCTTTATAGAATAATGGAAGCCTCATTATAACATAACTAAACAAGCATTTTTCTAGTGGAAATATTCATAATATTTTCCTCAAAACCCTATAATCTCACCTTTAGTACAAGGTAAGGTATTTTTCTCCTATCACTCATGGGGATGTTATCAAGAGTGATAACATACAATATTATCATATTCACCATTTTTAGGATCCTTAACTAATGCAAAATCAAACTCAATATTAATCTAAAGTTTACAAAAAAATCACCCTTGTAATGAACCCTTGAAATTGCAACATTATAGATGATGAAATCTTAGAAATTTCTAATCCTTGAAATTTCTTATAAAACCGTTCAAAATTATTATTCCATCCTTCATAGATATAATGGAGGAAACAATAACTATCTATCTTCTTCCTCTCATGTCAATTACATTAAACCTCTCTTAATGGAAGATTTAGTGTGGCATCTTCCTAGGACTTATCAAATTTATATCCATACCTCCTACCCTACTACCCCATGGTTCAATAAGAATATATTTTATTTAAGGAATGCTTGTTATCACAAAAAGAAACATCCTCTATTTTTTCATGAATGAATGGATGAGAAATCAGTGTTTTTGGGTAACATGGGACAATATCTCAAGTTGTGGACTTGCTACTTGAGACCGACCTCCGAGAGAAGGTTGGTTGCCCTACCTAATCCTCATGCTACATTACTCATATAGTTGGAAATGTAACTATCTAATCTTATTCTAACAATCCAAGGGACCAGGGAAGAGAAATATGCATGAAAAGGGAAAATCCTAAGCTAATAGAGGTGATAACACAAAGAATCTGGGGAATGAAACTCTTATATAAGTCAAAATGGGAGGAAAATGAAGGAGGAGAGGGAAGAAATGAGTGCCACAGTCCAAAATATCATTTCAAATATCACATCCATGGATTGCAACAAAATTAAACCATGTAAAGTGAAAGAGACATACGTAACATACTTGCAAATGCATGAAAAGGAAATAAGATGCAATAGAACATAGGATAGAGTACATAATAGTAAAAATGAATTATATTTCTTAGGAAGATGCACATATCATTACAATGAAGGGAGAAGGCATAAACACATTGTAAAATCCAAATATGAGGCTTGCAACTCAAGAACACATGTGCAACACTTTGAAATGATGCTCTAGCATTCCAAGAGGGTCCAACCTTTACAAATGTACATCATATTACAATAAATAAAAGATGGGAAAGATAGATGAGGGAAAGAAAGGTAAACTAGGACTAAAACCTTTAACACCCAACAATATACATTGAATGTCTGAAAATAGGAATGGGTACCCTATCAATGTCATTCCCCCATAATGCTTTTCTTATAGGAGAAGGAATGAATGGCATACCTCATCAAATCTGGTGGTTTAGATAATCAAAACCACTCTTTCAATGTTGGGAAATTATTTCATAATTTAAACTCACCTTACCTCACTAAAATTAATATTTATAGCTTTCATGGTGTAGTACATGATGAGACCTTTCCAATGAGTCTAAGTTTGTGAAATTTGGAGTTACAGGGACAAATTTATGGTCGTTTGAAATAAAGGGTGTCATACTTAAATAAATACAAATGGTTGAACTTTTACATCAAGCCTTTCTTGGGTCTCGTGACCATGCCAAAAACACATGGGAACAAGAAAAACACAAGGTGGAACCCAAATCTTGCAAAGTAACCCTTGAATTATGATTTAGTCTTGCAGAATTAAGACTCTTCTTTGTACCTTTGAACCTCCGATGTAAGGAAAATCATATTTCGGGATTGAGAGCAAGCAACATAGAACATGCATTTTGGTCTCCATGTTCCAATAGAAGAGAAACCTAAAACCCAAAATGAAGGAGACTATACACACTATGACCTTGATTTGCACCCTTGAACCTATAACTTACTCTTAGTAGAAGTTCATACTTGGTTTACAACCCACAACTTCCAAAAAGGTCCTCGATGGAACTTGGTACCTACAATGCAAATGTTGACCTACGAACTAGAACCTTGTGGTGTTTTTGGTTTTAGGGAATCAAATTTAAATTTACATGTAAATTACAATTGAAATCCCAATGTATACACCTAAAATCAGTATCTATACCCTCATCGCCCACGTGCACATATTTATTCAATCATCCCCCTTATTTAATTAAATGCCCTCCCAATCCTCATTAATTAATTAAGTGACATTAATTAATTAATCATTTTAATATCTTACATGCCCAATTATCCCATCCACATTAATCTTTATGCCCATTAATTAATTAATTCATATTAATTAATTAATCTTCATCCATTTCCCTAACCAACCTTCTAATTAGGATGATTTTATCCTACACACACATCACCTTGCTTTTATAGCTTTTATCTTATCTATTTTTATGCCCTAACTAACTTAAATTCATCCCAAGTAACCCAATCCTACCTACATGCTTTAAATCATTCACCAATCGTTAAAAAGCAAAAATCACAACAAAAATAGAAAATCATTCCCAGAGGTGAAATTTTCCATGCAATTGGTGGTGACCTAGCCTAGTCGTTGTTGACCCCTTTAAAACTAACTTCTTTCCTTCTATTCAACCTTATAAAAATAGATACATGGAATTCTTAACATGGATATCAGCTTGAGCATCCTTCCTCATGCTTGAGTAGTTCTGAGACATCCACAGACCTCTCGGACATCCCTCCAGCCGTGCTTTGCATCGACGCCAAGATCATCGTTTGGGAGACATTCTTATCATTATCATATCCCTTTTTGTATCTTTATCATATTATTGTATATTTTTGTATTTTAACATCTTGCAGTATAAAGAAGCTTTGGAAACACTTAGCAACCTTCTCCTACAACCCCTTTTTCTTACATGTTTCCATTTTTATCTTCTCATCCTCGCTTTGCACTTTCTTGCTACAGTCACCATCGATCCTCCCCGGTTTCCATCAACTAGGGCCTTGTTTACCCATGAACATATCCCAACTACTCTTTTCCATCATTTATCCTACCTCCCCGCCTCTGGTTCTTCCACAAATCCTTTTACAATAGCTACAGGACTGATTAGCTTCCGATCACTCTCATACCTTGTAGGTTTGCATATTTCATCTACAGGTTTAGATCCATCTTCTCGGTTGCCTTCAACCTACCTCTCGCATAGTTTGGGTCATTGTCAACCTAGGCCAGTAACACTCAATTCACAATTATTTCCATCTAATCATCTTTAGATCAATTTCTATCATTTTTTAGATTTAATACTATTTATATTTCTGCATGCTCTTGTTGTTTTATTTCACTTTATCTAAACAAACAGGGTTGAAATCCACCAAGGAAGTAAAAATATTCTTTTATCCGTTTAACTAGATAGTCCCCGCATCTTTCTATCTAATCAAAATCATTTTCAGTCTTATTTATAGGTATATCAAGTTGCAACAAGAAAAATCAGCCATCTAGCGCTCGTATCACATCCGAGGTAACATAAACCTTCCAACATTTCTTGGTTGTGTAGCTTCTTTAGTAGCTAGTGCATTAACTTCCTTATGAATGAGAAATTACATCATCATTCTTGGAACACCCGGTGGGACCCCCTTTAGGTGGTCTATTTATTTTCTACATTCTACTTTTTCATACTAACACTACAAAGGTCAATGATTTGATTTATTAATTTTTCGTGTTGGGTTCATGGTTTGGATCGCTCATCACTCAAAAGAGAAGATAAATACAAAAATCATTATCTAGGTATTCCTCTTTTCCCTCCTTTCCCCTTTTGCATCGTACTTTACCTTCTTGTCTCGTGTCCTCATAAAAAAAAAATAGTTCGTTTTGGATTTAAAAAAACCCTTATTTTTGCATCCTACTTTCTCATATAGTCTAAGTAGGGGTTCAATATTCTACATCTCACATTTATCACACACAACCAAAACCACACAAATCAATTAACACATCAAAACATTCCCTTTCCCAATAGACTGATTGGGATTTGATCACCCAACAAAACCACCTCAGACATTTCCTAGCCACAACTTACCTGAAACCAAACATAGATCACCTTCTTCTAGGTCCTCTGTTATCCATCTCCCTTTTCTTTTTCACATTATTAATCAAAACATAAAATGAATTATTTTCTTGACATGTCTTTTTAATAATGGAACACAAATTTTCCTCGAGAAGTTCTCAGCAGTCCACCATGACCCCATCCAAACCCTTGGTTGCTTCCAGACCTTCTTCTAGCCCTATCTATGATTATCTCCACCACAAGCCCTCTACTTCTTGACCACATCAACCAATAGCCCTTGTTTTACCTCCATCACCTTTATCCCCATCACCTTACACCATTATTTTTCTACCCCACCATATTTTTCTCCATTACCTCATAACCTCCTTGGGTAATCTAACATCACCATAACCACTTCACTTATGGATATAGCCCCACCTTAAAATCCACCACAAAGTCATTGTTGTCCCTACTAAGGAACTCCTTAACAATCCAAATCTAAAAACTTTGTATCCTCCCACAATTATCCCTTGAGCATCCTCACAAGAAGATCAACATCCCTCCTATCAAGACCAAATCTACATCTTCCATCCTAGGGCCTCATCCCTCTATCTTAATACCCCTCCTCCATCATGACCAATCAACCAATCCAAATCTAAACAATCTGATTCCCTCCTAGGGCCACCTCCTTATCAAAAATACCTCCAATTATCTAGTCATCTAGGCCTAAATCATCCACTCGCTGCATCTTCTTCTAGACCACCTATACCTTGACCTAATCCACCTTCACCATCACCATCCACACCATCTTATAGAACCTTCCCTAGTTCCCACATCAAATCATATGTGGAGGTCCTCCAACATTTTCTACTGCACTTTGGCATCACTCTCCTACCTATCAAGGCCTTAGACTTGAACCATTTGAAGTCCTCATGGTTTGATACCTATTTTAAGGCCCTTCGACCATTTTCCATTATCTTATTGAGCGAGAGGACCTCCTCAATGAGTCCCCTTATCCATCTACTACTTCATCCATAACACATCCGATCCCTTTTACCACATCTCCATCTGATCAGCCTCCTAGGTCTCTTCACCCTTCTACAACATATCCTATCACTCCTCTTGATGAGGGTCCTCCTTGTTCATCGCTATTATTCACCTTAATACACCATCTTCTTAACATCCATATCTCTTTGACATCCATTATATTATCCACATCCTTTTCATTGGGGGAACATCTTTCCCCCGTTATCGATCCTTTAGCATCTTTCTTCTCATCTTCATCGATTCATCCTCCTATGCTAGGGGGACTTCTTTCTAGGACTTGTCTATTCATAGATTAGTTCCTTTCCATATTTGGCATCATCCTATCTCATATAGCTTGGTTTATCTGATCGTAATTTCATCCCCTCTTCCTACGACCACCTTTGTGGCCATATCTATGTTTCCCTTTGGAAGCACCATGGCTTTAAGCCCACCATTGTAGCACCTTTTTCATAATCTTTACTTAACTCATCTTATTTAATCCTGATTTATCTTGTCCTCTAGGGGACCATTTATTCATCTTAAATGCATACCATTCACTTCCTTAATAGGAAACACTTGCTCTTATTTTCATTTTTTCATCTCATCCCATCTTCCTAATGTGACACTAACATCGGAAGCCTCGTAACTTTATCAAAATGACACCATGCTAGAAAGGAGCCATCATGGAAATTTCTCCCCTAACTAGATCAGACCATACATTATTACACAAAAGTATGGGTCGGAGCCTATCATTTGACCTCCCTTGATGGTAAACTGGAAGTGGAACTACTTAATTCATTGCATGTGTGACCATTATATTGTTAGCACATATACCAATGTGACCTTAGTCATGTCTTAAGATCATTCCTCCAGCTCAGCCCCTTCCATATCTCATCATGATGATTTGGAACTATGTGGTCTTCCATCACTTCTTAGATGTGACCTTAAATATGGGCACTACAACTCTTCCCGATGTTCTTTATGGATAGATTCTCCTCCTGGTGAGAACTCCATAATCATTATATCCATCACTCTCTTATTAACCTATTATAACCATGAAAAGGGTCCAGGGTGTCTCTTGTATATAATCATCCCCTCATAAGTGGTTTAACTATCTAGTCCCAACTTTCCCCATATAAAAAAACAAAATTCATGCTTGCTTAATCAAAAACAAAAATTATCAAAAAGATCGATCCTCGAAGGACAAATTGCTCATGTAATTTTTTTTGAAAAGAATGAAATCAAAATCAAAATAAATAGACCGATCCTCAAGGATGGCTATCATTATTATTTCCATCTACATATTTTATAAAGTAGACCATACCCTCAAAGGATGTCTACTTTATGACATTTGAAGGCTTCCCACATTGATTATTTTTTCATTTTATCAAAGCATCCTAAGAAAGCTTCCGACATTAATCAACTTTTCCTTTCCCTTCCTAGAGTTAGGGCATAGTTTAGGGAATGCCACTTTTAGAGAACCCTCTTTCCTCCCTCGTACAAGTTACATCTCAAACCCATTTTATCATGTCAACATTACGTTTATGAGATAATCTCATTCATCATTTCCTTATGATCTATAAAATGACTAACTATAATTAGTTATTTGTTAGCATTAGTTTTGGTCGCAAGTGTCTTGCGCTACATGGATCCTCTTACTACCTCCAATGCAATTGGAGGCATATTTTCCTTGTATGTTCCTCACTATAATGTAGTTTTGTTCACACCTATAGGTCACCACTATTGTGAGACATTTTTTTAATCCTAATCCTATCGCATCTATCTTTCAACACATCTTTCTTCATCTCAATCACCTATATGTTATCTATCTATCTTATAACACATTTATCATTAATCACATTCATTCTTAATTTGTTTCCATCACATCTTACCCATATACATTCTAATCATCATGATCAAAATTAAATTTAAAACATATTACCACATCACACATTTATATCATCATCCATACACATGCACATCCAAATAAACATCTAATTATACATCTATTTCACCATCATCATCAAATATAAAACAAACATATAATCTAAAATCATCATCACATCAAAATTAAGATCTATCACATCACATAATGAACACATAATAATCCATGAAAAACCATATATCATATATCCAAAATGTATATCAATGCTATTAAAATCTATAAAGTGAATATCTGAGGCTCTCAAGTCCTTATTTCCAGGGCAGCACAACACACCCGATCGCTATGCATCTCCACCACCCTCATGGCCTCTAACTACTCATTGTGGCTATGAAACACTAGCAGATACTCTAGATGGCCCCGCTCCTCCAAACACCATCCTCTAAATATGCTCCCAATATCATAGGATCTTTGACAACTTCTCAAACAAAATCCCCTCATAATATCTAGCCTCTATGGCTAGTGCTCTATATCTATCCATAGAAATCATGCCGATAAAGTGCCATCTAGTCTCCACTTATCTTAACCAACTGGGACTTAGTATAACCCTAACATTAAAGTCATATTCCTTTTCCAAAAACACTCTCGCTTATTTAAGTGCTAACCATCACTTGAGACTCGGATGGACAATCAGAGAACACTGAAAATAGAAAGGATTTTCTATTTTGGGTAAACATAGGATTTCTCACCTTAACCAATGTTGGTTAATACTTAACCGACTTGAGTTACCCTAACTATCATCAATTACCATATATATAGTTTTGTAACCTTTTTCCTGAGCTAGTCACTTCAAGTTTTGAGAGAGCTATCTGCATTCAAGAACAAACCAAATATTTTCATAGCATCCAAATGAATAAATACATTCAACCACGAGTGTCCTAAGCAAGTACCGTATACTTGTCCACATGAATTTACAATCATGGGAACACTTCAGAAGCATTTCCATGGCACTAACCACCAAGTTCTTCATAGATCAACCACTACCATCCTTCACCAACTAGACCTACAAATACAAGTAAG
Source organism: Taxus wallichiana var. yunnanensis (assembly GCA_018340775.1). Taxonomy (NCBI): domain Eukaryota; kingdom Viridiplantae; phylum Streptophyta; class Pinopsida; order Cupressales; family Taxaceae; genus Taxus; species Taxus wallichiana. The sequence continues at coordinate 606,716,174 of CM031244.1, forward strand.
TGTATTTGAATTGCATCATTTTTGTACTTAATAGGTTCTTTATCTTTTTGTTATTGGATCTTATTCTTTCCTACATTCCTCCACCCCCACTTTCCTACCAATCTACCCAACCTACCACCCACCACCTTCTGCCTCTCTATAGCTAACTTTTAGGCATTCCTAATCCTTCCTAGAATTTTTACGATCCTAACCATCCTCCCTCCATTCTCTTTGTGCAATCACAGAGAATCCCAAAACCAAGTTTATTTAATTACCACCATTTCACCCCTACCACACCGGTTACCTTAACCATCATCAATTTTTCATCTTCACCGAATCACACCTAAATGACATCGATTACTATCTCCCCTGTCAATTTTCACCAAACTTCCCCTAACGTCCCCAAAACCTCACATAACCTTACCCAAATCTGATACCTCACTTACAACCTCACCACAAGCCTCCCTAACTCTTTGTTCGATACAAAGAGAGCTTAGACACCCACTTTTAACATTTTTCCATTATCCATAGTAACCGATATTAGTTATCTCAACCGACATCACACACCTTGACCGACATTGGTATATGTGCCTCGATAAACTGCCTTAAACCAAAAATCTTCCTAATCATCCAAAATCAACCCAAACTACACTAGATCTTACCCAGACCTTGTCTGTGACCCTCACCACCTACCCAACCTACAACCTGACCCAACCTTCACCAGTTTAATTATTAAAGCATTTAATTAGATTGACATTGATAGTAATCTGAGATACCTAAATCAGAACACTAGCATTAGATTCTCTTATTTGCATGTTCATTTATTTTATATTGAATTATATATATATATAAGTGGATTGACAACCATCGAGGAAGTATCACACTTCTTAGATCTAGCTCATGCTAGGAAATCCACTAACCTTTGTTATTAACTGTATCTTTGCTTTGCATTATAGGTAGTTCCTCCTAGCAAAAATGAATCTCACACAATTAGTTTGGATCATAAATCGAAACGCATACAATCAACCTTCAACTACATGACTATAGGTATTCCTCCTTGGCATATTTACCCTTATCTATTTCATTATCTACTACAATTAGGTGAAAATTTTTGGCACGTTTGGTGGGACCCATCGGGGTTCTATTGCATTTGTTCATTCCTAGGTAAAAATTGTGTTTTTATTTCCCTTTGAAAATTATTCACATTAATTTTATTCTCTCGAATACTATCCTTCTTTCTATTGTATAAATGAAATTGTGCTTTTGGTGCTTTAACAAGATCATGTCTTTCTTTCTACTACATTGCATTAGTGAAAGAGCAGTCCTCTTCATGTTCTCTATTTTCTACATCGAACATAATTATGGATTTGGGCTTAAAACATTGCATTTCATTCTCGGTTTTTTACATTTTATCTCACATTAATTAAGGGAAACCTATACGCTAGAAGTCATCCATACGTGATGGTTGAATAATTCAATCGTAGTTCACTTTGCACACTCTCTATACCAAACCACTTAAATAATTTACACATCTTCTTAAACATCATCCTACCTGGAAGAAGTTGTCAATAATCACATGATCAGAGGATTGATAGTGGATGCCAAGCTGGTTTCTCTGTCTAGTCATTATCTCAGAGAAAGGACTCGCCCTCACCAAAACTTTACTTGAAACCATCCTTAGTTCTTGGATTTTCATAGGGTACCTTCTATCAAACCAAAAAATCTATTCTATTCACAAGTCAGTCCTAAATAACATAAGCTAAAACATAAAATTCACCAATAGGATTTCGTGTTTCTTAGTTTTTTCTTGATTTGTGTTTTGAGTTGTGAGGTTGTATTCTTCATTATTTTCTTCCTTTCACACTCCACAATCATAGTTGGTGTATTTCAAATGTTTCTAAGTGTCTCAGGGTTCATCATTACCATACTCATGTTTTTGGGTTGTTATTATATTTGATCTAAGTCACCAATCCCATTTTTCTTCATATTTTCAAATTTCACAAGAATCGCATCGGTCCAATAACCTTCACCATTATACATATGACCATCATTGGTTTACCTAACCGTTGTCAGTTTCCTTCTTTCTTGGGTTATTTCACCAAAACACCACTCATCACATTTTCATATTTTCTAGGGTTTATCGATACATCATTATACCTCCGGACCTTGGAAATCACCGTGTTAAATCTAGATTTTGTCCTATTTTCATTAGTTATTATCACATTTATCAAACTTTTGATTATTCCAAAGTAACCAGTATCAATCACCCTAACCATCATCGGTCACCCTCTATCATCGTCATCGATTAACCAAACCATTTTTCGCTCATGTGTTTTAATTTTTAATTAAAATAACAACCAGCTTTACCTTCTAGTGTTTCACGTAGAATGTTTCCATTCTTAGAATAGAGTTACTTCTATCTTTTCATTCTTTTGAGAAACAGATAAGGGTTAGGGCTAGGAGGAATACCTGTTGAGTGTTGGGAGGGTGTGCGCATACCGTAGAGAGAGATCAGATCGATTGCGAAGAACTCCTTTTTGTCTGGGAAGGACTACCTATGAATAAGAATGCAAGACCACCACATTATAGTTAGACAATAAATGAGGGAACTGCCTTGGGCCCAGGAAATATTAGACTTCCTTTCAAGGTGGTCAGTTCCCCTTTCAATACGAATTAACACAAATGATAACAAAGAAGTTATTGTGAAATTACGATTTAGTTACCTTGTTAAAAAGCAATAGAGGAAAGGCTGGTTTTGGTTTGAGTCATAGTGACCGATGCCGGTCACTGCATAACCGACTGTGGTTATAACACTGGTACCGGTGGCTAATAACCGATATCGGTAGGGGCAGTGATTTAGGGGCTTTCAATGAAGGTTGGCTGTAAGGCGGTTATGGTGTTTATAAGGTTGGTAAATGATCAGGGGTAGGCAATAGGGTGATGGAGAAGACTCAGAGAGTGTGGGAGCTGTTCTTGGGGCAATGTAGGGGTAGAGGAATGAAGGTTAGATGCAGGGTGCTATCGGGTAGTAGATCTAGGAGTGAGCTTATAATTACTATGAATCAGAAGTTCCAGAAATGGTATTTAAGAATGTACAAGACACTACTTACTAGTTCCTGATGAAGATACAGGTCCAAGGATTGTGATGACGAAGGAAAGGCTCAGGTGGGATGATCTGACAATCAAAAGTGAGCTATCTTCTCTCCCAATGCTTGGATGAGTGTCGTTGTGCTCTGGTTACTCAGTTGCAGTCTTGGGCTCGATGTCCTTCTCCGCAAAAACTTCTCTTTTCTTCACTTGTCTCTGTCTTGCCAAGTGAATTCTAGATCTTTCAAATGAATTCCGATCCCTTATTTTTGGTTGGGAAGGTCATTTACGAGGAACCGATGGCGGTTACATAACCAACGGCAGCTTGAGTAGAACCGATGTCGGTTAAGTCAAAGTGGGCTATTTTTAGTAAAATAGCCAACTTTCCCTCCTTTTCTCCCGAGGGATTAGTTGTGGGCTTGGTCAAGTCATTATTAGGTTGGTTTTGGTGCGGGTGAGGAGTAATTAGTCATGGGTGTGGATGTAGACCAAGTTATAGGTCTTAATTAGGTTAGTTTAGGGTCGTGGGCTAGGTCATGATGAGGTGGCAAAATGAGGTGGCAGTGTTTGAGATGTAGATTTATTAATTATAAGGTAATTAATAAATAATTGTGTAAGGTTTAGGTGGTGAGGTTAGGTTACGAATATGAGATGCGGGGCACAGGGTGTTGTAAGACACAAATTTTGTGTCTACATTAGTCCCTTGTCGTGTAGCTTGTCTTGTGAAGCCGCACCGACAATAATAAGAAGTGGTTACTCTCGTTAAGGGTATAGGTAATCCCCCTCAAATCTATCACAGATTGAGGCGATGTGAAATTAGGGATAGGGTTGATAAAGGGTGAATGGTGTTGAGATGATGGTAAGATGGTGGGGTAAGTTCAGGGAAGTAGACACACGTTGAAATGCAGTAGTGCAACCAGGATACATGATTTGAAGAGAAAACAAGCAATTCATAGGTAAAGGTCAATAGTTTATCCAAACAAGGTTGATATAATCCTGGTATCCAAGGCATAGGAAGTAGCTCCAGGGGATATAACGGGTAAGGTACAGGAATGTTTAGGCATGTTCGGCAGTACCAAATGGTTGGTTTGGTTGAGATAAACGTCACCTTCTCGGTCTAGGAAAAGTTGGTCGATTGATCAAGTCAAGTATCCTAAGCATGCTAAAAACATGAACAGGTGAGCACGATTGAACAAAAAGCTACATGATGGGTGGATAAAATCATAATTTGTGGGTCTTGGTCGAGGTACTTAATTGGTGTGGCCTTGGGTTGGGCCGATTGAGTGGTGAGGGCCTTGGGTCGGGCCTGATTGGTTGGGTGCGGCCTTGAGTCGGGCCGATTGATTAGTTGTGGCCGTGGGTCCAGCCTGATTGGTTGGGTGTGGCCTTGGGTCGGGCCGGATTGGTTGGTTGGTTGCGGGCTTGGGTCGGGCCTGATTGGTTGGTTGCGGCCGTGGGTTGGGCCAAATGGTTGGTTGTGGCCTTGGGTCGGGCCTAATTGGTTGGTGGCGGCCTTGGGTCGGGCCTAATTGGTTGGTGGTGGCCTTGGGTCGGGCCAAATGGTTGGTTGCGGCCTTGGGTCGGGCCGATTGGGTGGTTGCGGCCTTGGGTCGGCCGATTGAAGTTAAAATAAGGCTAGTCAGCAAAGCCGGGGGTAGGTGATGCGGGAAAAAGTGGAGATTGGTGGATAAGGGCGGGAGTTAGGTTAAGGAAGTAGATAACCGATATCGGTTATGTGTGACCGATATCGCTTCAAGACCGATATAGTTCTCCCTAAGGACCAGGAGAGGTGAATTCGTGTAATTTGGTTGTGGTTAGGCAATTTGTTGGTTGGTAAATATATTGATATTGGTAGGGTAATGTTATTGGTGTTGGTAAGATATTGGCGGTATTGGTGTAGGTATAGGTGAAGCGAAGGTTAGCTTACCCAAGTATTAGGAAACGTATCCCGATTAAGGTCAACACATAATCCTAGATTCGGGTAAAAGAGGGAAAAGTGTCCCATAGTTGGAAAGAGCTAAACAAACCACGTATTATTGAGGATGAACTTGAATCCCTAGGTACCTTGTATAGGTAAGAAGTCGATAGGTGAAAAGAGTTGTATAATCACAATATATCGATATACGTCACGTCCCTTGAGTTTGTTGTTTTGAAGAATGGTGAGATGAGGTAGATGGTATAGTGGGGCACGATCGAACTTGTTATAAGGTGATTATTCTTACGAAAGAGAACCAAACCTAAATAGACAAGTCCATGACTCAAAAGTGTTTTTGAATGCTTCTTTTATTATATATATATATATATATATATTTGAATATAGACTGATCGATGCGGGAAGTCTATGTGGGATATGCATTTTGTTGTTCTTGAGCTCTTCACGAAGCTGATCAATGCGAGAAGCTTCTGATAGAGGCTGAATTTGTATAGCTGTCCTTCAAGGGAGCAGTCTATTTATAGTAGCAGATGCGGCTTTTGTGTATAGCTGTCCTTCGAGGGAGCAGTCTATGTATAACTTTGAGGTCTAGATGTCTGTTTGGCATGAAGCATCTAGTTTTGTAGGAAGTTTGACTCAAGAATATCCCATAATTGTATAATTGAGAACGTGTTATTTTGATACTTTTAAGTCATGGACTAGACTAAAAAGGGGAAGGCATCTTTAAGAGGAGATGATGACCAAACCATGTGAACGCAATTCTATTTTGAGATGCATGAAACAAGGTGTATGAGGTGGTAAATGAGCTCAAGGGATGAGCGCAAGGTAGATAAGAAGTGATATAATACTAAATTCAATAGTAGAATGGTCGAAGATGCAAGGCATTAAGGGGTTCAGGCTCAAGTTTACCATTGAGTGAAGCTAAACGGTAAGTGCCTGATCCGTAAGTGTGAGTGATAATGTAAGGCCCAATCCAATTTGGAGCAAATTTTCCACGCTTGCTCTTTTCTAGTTTGGTTACATGTTGATTCTCTTTGAGGACAAGATCACCAATCTTAAAGGTATGCTCATGAGTTCGCTTATCATAAGCACGCTTGATGTGCTTTTGATAGATTTGAAGGTGGTCAAGAGCTGTAAGATGACGCTCGTCAAGAAGCTCCAATTGGGCTAACCGCTCTTGGCGGAAATCATCATTGGTGAGAATATCCTGAGAGATATTCTTAGGGAGGGTATTTGTATTTTGAGAGGCAAGACAGCCTCGGTACCATATACCAACGAAAATGGGGTGGCATGAGTGGAGGTACGAATGCTGGTCCGATAAGCCCAAAAGGCAAAGGGGATGTGATCGAGCCGCTTTTCCTAGAATCGTTAACGACTTTCATGAGAATTTTGGTCGTGGTATTTTTAGAAGATTCGGCCCGACCATTTACTTGTGGATAGTAAGGTGATGAGAAGCTAAGTTTGATACCAAAGTTGTCACAACGGTCTTGAACAACTTATTTTTGAAATATTTTCCATTATCTGTTATTAGGTGATGAGGAACACCAAAACGATAGATAATATGATGGTTGATGAACTCTACGATTTTTTCTTTTTTTGGTTGAAATGAGTGGAATGGCCTCCACCCATTTAGTGTAATATTTGGTTGTTGTGATTATCCAACGATGACGCTGCGAAGAGGGTAGGTGAATCTCACCAATAAGGTCTAAACCCCATTGTGAGAAAGGTCAAAGATCTCGTGCGGCACTGTGAGCGGATGGCTAGGAGTATGTTGAAGGTTGGCATGTTGTTGACACATAACACAACGCTTAACATATTCGTAGCGATCGTTATTAAGAGTAGGCCAATAATAGCCTAGGAGAAGGATCCATTTTGCCATGGTAAGGCCACTAAAATGTCAACCACAAATGCCATCATGGACTTGTTGGATGGTATAGGTGACCTCCGCGCCGCTTAGACATTGAAGGAGGATGCCATCAAAGCCATGTTTATAGAGGAGTCCCCCCATGACGACATAACAAGAAACACTTTTAAGAAAAGCACATTTGCCATTACTAGTAAGGTCAAGTGGGAGAATAGAGGTTGTAAGGTAGTCGTGAAATTGGTGATACTAGGTATCCTGCGAATTAGCAAACACATTATTTACGATACAAACATCCGAGATTAAGTAAGATGGGGCAAAGAGTTGTTGGACCAAGACAAATATGTCAGATTCAGTTGGTGAGGCAGGAATTTGCGAGGCCAAGAAAGCCATAGTATCCGCAAATTTATTAGTTGAGCGGGGAATGGTTTGGATAGAATAATGAGTAAATAAGGTCAACAGTGAGTCCACATAATGTTTGTACTTTTGAAGTTCTTCATTTTTACATTGGTAGATGCCCGTAACTTGATTGACTACTAGTTGAGAGTCACCGAAAATGTTAATAGACTTTACACCTAAGTGTAACACAACCTGGAGACCCAAAACAAGGGCCTCGTATTCCGCTATATTATTAGTGTAGGGGAAATCGAGCCGGAATGAAAGAGGCATAGGTTCAACATCAAGAGGAATGAGAACAATGCCGGCCCCTCCGCCGCACTGGCATTTGGATCCATTGAAGAAGAGGGTCATTGGATACGACTCCTCACTAAGTGAAAGAGTGGCGATGAGTTCGTCAGGGAAAGTAAAATTGGTAAATTGTTCCCCAGGTAAGGGGGCTTCCGCGAGTTGGTCTACGATAGTTTGTCCTTTGACTGATTTCTGGTGTACAAACTCAAGGTCGAGGTCGGTGAGGAGCATAAGCCATCGGGTGATGTGTTGGTTTAGATGAGGTTTGGTGTACATATAATGGATGGGGTTCGCATTGGTGATGAAAAAAGTTTTGTGATTCGGGAGGTAATGGCAGAGTTTGGTGGCCATGAATGATAGGGCTAGGCACAAATTTTCTACATGTGTATTCCTAGTCTTGTAATCCACAAGAGTACGACTTATGTAATAAATGGATTTTTCTCGATGCTCGTAGTCACGATGTGCGAGCATGGCTCCTACATCATGGTCGGTGGCGTAAAGGTAAAGGTAGAAAGGGCGATCGTCCCGAGGTGGGATAAGCATGGATGGTCAGTAAGAGATAGGCTTTAAGAGCCTCAAAGGCTTGGTGGCACTCGTCACCCATTGAAAGACAATGTCCTTTTTAAGGAGATGATGAAAAGGTTGACACCGATCCGAGAGTTGTGAAATGAAACGCCGATAGATTGGAGTTTTCCCCGCAAACTACGCAATTGTTTGACGTTAGTGGGTGGGGGCATTTCTAGGATAGCTTTGACTTTAGCCGGATCAACCTCGATGCCACGCAAAGAGACAATAAAACCAAATATTTTTCTGAAAGGACACCAAAGACACATTTCTTTGGTTGAAGACGAACACAATATTGTAATAAGCGATCGAAAATAATGGTTAAAACATCAAGATGTTCACTGCAATGTTTAGATTTTCCAAGAAGATCATCGACATAATCCTCAAGGATAGTGTGCATAATGTCATGAAAAATGTAAGTCATAGCCCGCTAATAGGTTGCGCCAGCATTCTTAAGGCCAAACGGCATGACACGATAGTAGAAGGTTCCCCAAGGAGTTATGAAGGTGGTTTTATGTTGATCGGCCGGGGCTACCAAAATTTGATTGTATCCCGAGAAGCCATCCATGAGAGAAAGCATCTCATGGCCCACAGTGAGATCAACAAGTTGATCAATACTAGGTAGGGGGAAGTCATCCTTTGGGAAAGCGAGGTTAAGGTCCTGGAAATCCATACATATCCGAAGTCCCCCATTGCTTTAGTGACAGGTACGATGTTAGAAATCCATTGAGGATAGTCAATAGGTAAGATGAAGGAAACAGAAAGGAGTCGTTGAAGCTCTTCTTTGACCAAGAGAGCAATGCGTGGATGCATTTTTCTCAGTTTCTATTTAACTAGTTTGGAGTCGGGTTTCAGAGTAATGTTATGGACAAGTAATGTCGTGGATCAATTCCTGGCATGTCACAGTAGGACCAAGCGAAAGCTTGGTCATGGGCACAGAGGAAGGTAGTGAAGGCGCTTTGTTCGATGCGTTAAGAGATTGTCTCGATCTTCACAATGTGAGGATTGTCCTCTATGTGGATGTTTATTTCTATAGTCGACTCATTCAACATGGTTTGAGTTTCAGATGGTAAGGCGCGTTGAATATAAGAGTTGTCCGCACCAAGATAAGTGAGGATGGAGTCGTCATCCCGCACTCAACAACATTAATCAAGGTGAATCTTCTTCAATCATGTCCGGATACGAAGGGGAAAAGAAGATGGGTCTTCATTATCGCGTTGATAAGTGAGAGGACCCAGAAGATAGCGTTACGAAAAAAAAAAAGTTAGGAGGGATAGATTCCGGTCTATCGACTCTGTGGGTGATGATGGCAAAATGGGTGATGATGGTTCGAAAGGGTGACTTCGTCTGCCTTCCGGATACAACGGATATGTGGTTTCTTCGGTGTAGGTGGTTCAAATAATCTTAGACCATGACGATCTTTGTGTTTGCGTGTAGTCATGGGAATGATCGTATGTTGGCCTTGTTCATAAAGATTGAAACCGAAGCCCTTCCAAGCACAGCGCGTCAGGAAGGTGAGGGCAAAACGACGATTAGTTAGATATTGAAAATCAGATTGGAAGGGAACCACACCAAGGGGAGGTTCAGGGGTGACAGAGGATGCTTCTACACCCCCATACATTAGGTTGGTGTGGCAATTAGGTGGTCCGTAGGAGATTACTTCCCCCACATGATGGTCGTAGGTAGGATGCGCATGTAACTATCCGTACTCCTGTGGGGTATGGAAAGTGTTAACGTTATATAGGTAATACTCCCCCAGCGTAAGGCGTTGAAAAACATCTACTAAGGGATCTGAGGTCGGGATGTTGTCCGCGGGGAAGGAAGTGGTATTTGTGGCGGTGGTTTCATTGGTTGAAGGTGTAGGTGTGGTTGAGATGGATGGTTGAGGTGTGGTCGAAGTAGATGGTTGGGTTGGATGAATGGGTGTCTTGACTGGTACAAGTACATCATTAGGGTGATATAACATATTGCAGGTTTTGAAGGGGGGAGCGTCAGCTTTTACGGTGTAGGACTTCCCCTCATACTCAAATTTTATGCATCTATGTAAGGTGGAGGGAATGCATCCCATAGCCCGGATCCAAGGGTAGCCTAACAACATGTTGTATTGGAATTCTCCCTCAAGGACATAGAAGAGTTCAGGTAAGGTACGTGGCCCTACATGAATGTTAAGGATCATGGTGCCTAAAGTAGAAGTAATAGCATCATTAAATGAACGCAACATGGTGGGGTTGGCACACATGCAGCTAGAAGGGATATTCATTTGTTGGAAGGCTTTGGAAGAGATGATGTTTAGGCTAGCGCCCCCGTCAATCATAACATGACATACTCGGATGTCCCAGACGTAAGCCGAGATGAAAAGAGCGGGGTCAGGATCTTTTGCACCAAAGTCGACAATTTCGTCTTCTGGGAAACCGACAAAGAATGACTTGTTGTATAGGGACAGAAGTGGTTGGGGAGGTAGGTTGTTTGGTGAGAGAAGCAACGTGATTGGGTGTTAAAATGGAGGAAACGGGAAAAGTTTCGTTAGGTAGGACCTCTATCCCTTGAAGGATCTCAATGAGAGCTTGTCGATGAGATTCAGAGGTTTGAATGAGATCATACAGTGTCATTTTTACAGGTGATTGGTGAAGCTGTTTGATCATGGTACGATGGACAACTCCATCAGAGATGGGGTAGGTAGGTCCACGAATAACCACTTTAGGTGGTGGTGCGATTGGGATGGCGGATGGAGAAAGGGATGCCGCAGTGTGCTTTCTTTGGCTGTCCCCTTGTTTTTCTGACCTCGAGTAGCAATGCTAATCATGTTGATCTCGTGAACACGAGAGGAGGAAGATGGTAGGGATAAGTCATTGTCTTCGAGAGGTGGGGTTGCAATAATGATAGATCTTGGTGAGGTGGGGACAGGTGGTATAGGAGAGGGGATTGAAGCTAAAGGTTTCTCCCTTCATAAGTTGTCTTTCTTAACCTTTCTATCCGAGAGAGGTGACTGACGAAGGATGGCTTTCAAAGCTTTACATCCCTCTACATCATGTCCTGGTGTGTGGTGGTAAGCGTAGATTTTAGACTCATCATAACCTATAGGTCGAGGTTTAGATGGATCATAGGGTCTAAGTGGGGGTAGGTAAATGGTCGCATTCTCCACCAACATATCAAATATCTTGGTGTAAGATCCTTTGAGTGGGTCAAAGTCAGAGGAAGATGAGGTTATTGATTGGGTGGGTATGGTTGGTTCGTACGGGTGGTGGTTTAGACAAGGGGTTTTGATAATTGGATTTAACTAAATGTGGCTTCTTCGGCACAGAAGTTATGTTTAGTTGGTTAGATGATGAGGCCACAGATGACGTGGTGGTAGGAAATAACCACGAAGAAAGAGGAGTGACAGCAAATAAATCCTTTGATGATGGAGTTTGTTTAGGGTTGATAGGTGGACAGGATACTTGGGGTGACGGTGTTGATACACCCATGGGTCTCTCGTATGGGCACACGAAAGGTGCAGGTCATTTTAAAGAAAACGCAGGAGGTATAATGTATTGAGGCAAGGTGGAGGGGTGAGATCCCAATATAGAAGGTAAGTGTGACAGCGAGGGTTTTAGTTGTGACAGAGGCATAGATTGGACTTGAGGGGATTGGGTTTGTCTCCTAGGTGGTTGGAAGGCTTTATTTTTGGATAAATCTAACCGTTTAGGTGTGTGTGTTAGGCGAGGTATTGGTGAAGTCCCAAGCATAGGGAAGGTTTGGTTAGGTTAATAGAGGTGGATGAGGTATTCGGTAGAGATGAGAAGGGTGAAGATGAGGACATAGACATTTTGAGCTTTTGTAAACACCTCGGGTATATGGTAGAGGTGTCTAGATCGGTCATCTGCATTTGAGTAGAGCATGGTGTACTCAAACGCTCCCATAGGACTCGTCTATCTTCTGAGGGATGACAATATTCACGTGTGAATAGGAACTTTGATATGGAAGAGAGGTGGGTTGTGATTCCGGTCCACTGTGGGTGTGATACAGGGGGTAAATGAGGCACTGTATCAATGGGTGTTAAGAGGTCAATCGGTCACTGAAAATATTTAGGCGATGAAGAACTAATAGGTAGGAGAGCATGTTTGAGGGGATCTGTCATGATTAAGGAGTTTGGTGATGTCGGTTCGAGAGGTTTCTCTTCTAAGGATGACAGAAATAGTGGCGAGCCTTCTTCTTTTATAGCAAAAGTGACGGAAGGAGATTTTTGGGAAATAGATAAGTTATATAACATCCGCTCACAATCTTGCAGGGATGTGGTGTAAGAAGACTAATTCATGAGAAGAGAACTCAGGTGATTAATTCCTTTATGGGAAAAGGAATGGCAAGGTTATCATCTTGTCTTGATGGTGGTGAAGCAGTGCGGATCCTCGCATTAGTGACGAGGCTTGATTCGACTTTCCTTGATAGAAGCTTTTGGTTGGGAGTCAAAATCGTATGGATTTCATGAACACTCTCCTCGGCTAAGATATATTGGTTTATGTTACTATTAGATGAGTGGTTTGGGAATGGTTTGTTGAATATTTTCAAATTTTGGTTAGCGAGGCATTAGGATTATCGAGGGTTATATTCCCCGCATCAACCATTTCCCGCACTATGTTTTTCAACATCTTGCGAGCTGTGGACTGTGTCCCTTCATGTGGTGGAAGTTACGTGTCATTTTCTTTATACCAAAAAGGTATAGCACGGGTGGAATCAAACCCGAGAATGAGGTTTAACAGAGGCAAGGTGATAGCTCCCGCTTTGAGTAATTTTTCCAAGATCACACCATAATTTTCTCCCAAGGAGTGTAATTGATGGGCTCGACTTTATACTTATAAGTGGTTTTGGCGGGTACTAGACGGTGCTTGGGATTTGACCATCACTGAGTGTACGTGATCCTTTTGATTTCGAAGCAATCAATGCGTGAGAATTGGTGGTGTTGGGTTTGTTAGTGGAGTCTTGGGTTCAGAAATTGGGGTTTTTGTTGTGCAACCTCAATTTCTCCTCCTCTAAGGCTCAAATTTCTAGTTTTCGAGCCATAGTAAAGGCCTCATCAAAGGTGTAGAAAGTTTGAATTTGGAGGGTGGGAGAAATGTGCTTAGCGTAGGCCCACGTAAAGAGTTCGATGAGTTCAGCCTGAGGTAAGGCATAAGTAAGTTGGTTGATGAGGCCCCGCCATCGTCCAACGAAATCTGCGATAGATTCATCTTCAAATTGTCGGATGGCATAGAGGTCGGTGATGGATACTTTCTTGGCAATATTGATGGAGAAATGATCCAAGAAAGATTGGGCTAATTGGTTAAAAGAGAAGATTGAGTGCTGGGTTAAAGCACTGTACCACTCCAAGGTGGGTCCTGATAAGGACATGGGGAAGGTATGGAGTAGTAAGGCATCGTCATGGGCAATCAGGTAGCAGGCATGTCTAAACGATCGCAAGTGTTGTTGAGGGTCCTCCTTACTATTAAAGTGAGTGAATTTTGGTAATTCCCATTGAGGAGGATATGAATGAAGGGGGACAGAAGGATGAATAGGCTCCCGAAAAACTTGCTCGTATGTCAGGGTGTTACGGCTTCCTGAAACAGAAGCCTCAAGATTTTACATCTTGTCCATCATCTGTTTGATTAGATCATTGGTTGGGTTAGATGATGGTGTCGTTGTTGTAAATGGAGGAGGATAAAAGCTGCTACTAGACAAAGGTGGGGTTAAATATTGATAAGGTATTGATGACGAATGTGTTGAGGTGATCAAATAAGGGTGTCCTATATAAGATGTTGAGGTCACCAGATAAGTTTGTGGAAATGAAAAGGTGGGCAGAGCTTGAGAAGGAAAGCTCGTGTGGATAGGTGGCAGAGAGCAAGTAATGAAAGGGGCAGTGGACGGTAGTGATATGTGGGACCCTAGATTAACCAAAGGAAAGCCAATCGGTGCAGTATGAACCCCCGAAGCCTCTAATTTGGGAGATGGGGCTAAGGATGAAGATGGTAAGGCGGAGTTATTAGGTGGGGAAGGAGCTAAGTGAGTAGCTATACTAATGGGCATACCAACGAGAAGCTGACCGTCGGGTGTACAGTCAGGGGTATGAGACAAATAGTACTGTATGGCACTAGGATTAACATCCAAAAATTTAGCAAAGTCCTTATCTCCTACAGGGATCTTGGGAACATCACTGGTGTCCGTAGGATTCCCCATAGGATGTGAAGGGGGTGATTCAGGCAAAGGCACGGAACAGGCATGTGAAACCATGGCTGCGGCTTGTTTCCAAGTGATAACAACCATGGAAAAGAGTACACAACAGAGATTCAATCAATCCGGAATAGAAACAACAACAAAATGTTAGAATTGGTAAGTTGTTGGTTTGTCGAATCAGAAAGATAAGAATCGATATCATCGAATAACCAATGTCATTCAGACTTATAGCCGGCATCGGTCACCAACCGATGTCGGTATAATAGGACCGGTATCGGTCACTGTGAAAGCAAAGACAAGATGTAAGAAGTTGTTGATTTGGGGTTAACAATGCTTAGTATACCCACCAAACTGCTCTGAAGTGATCATTGAAATAGTGTATGATAGAGAAACAAAACTAAAACAAGAAAGATTCACAAGTAAATCAAGAGACTAACCCTAGGATTAGAATTAATTATTGTGGGCTTATGCCTTAGACACAAGATGATGTCAATCCTAAACAAAAGACCTAAGGGAGATGTCAAGTTTGTTTTGGCTTATAAGGTTACCTCAATCGGGCGGAGGAATATCGCGGAAAAGGGGGGATGTTTGAGCTGTTGTGTTGGTTATGATGTGATTTGGTATATGTTGTGCAGTGAAAGTAAGATTAATTTCTTGTCAATACCATGGATATCACCCCCATGTGTATGACCTGTTACTTAATCTACGTTCACTAGAATTAAAAACAATAAGCAAGAATGTGATGCACGTGTTTTAAACCCAAATCGAAAATGATATTCGATGAAGCAAAGAAGATGACTTTCACTAATGCAAAGATGAGGAAGAAAGAAAAATTCTTTTACCAAAATGACAAAATATCTTGTGAATATTTAGAAGAAGAAAATAACAAGTATGCTCCCTATATGAAAGCAAGCAAGAAAGAAAGAAACCCGAGAAAGGGTCCCACCTAGGCGTGCCAAAATGTTTCGCGTAGAATGTTTCCATTCTTAGAATAGAGTTGCTTCTATCTTTTCATTCTCTTGAGAAACAGATAAGGGTTAGGGCTAGGAGGAATACCTGTTGAGTGTTGGGAGGGTGTGCGCGTACATAGAGAGAGATCAGATCGATTGCGAAGAACTCCTTTTTGTCTGGGAAGGACTACCTGTGAATAAGAATGCAAGACCACCAGATTATAGTTAGACAATAAATGAGGGAACTGCCTTGGGCCCAGGAAATATTAGACTTCCTTTCGAAGGTGGTTAGTTCCCCTTTCAATACGAATTAACAAAAATGATAACAAAGAAGTTATTGCGAAATTATGATGTAGTTACCTCGTTAAAAAGCAATAGAGGAAAGGCTAGTTTTGGTTTGAGTCACGGTGCCCAATGCCGGTCAATGCATAACCAATCATGGTTATAACACCGGTACCGAGTGGTCGATAACCTCCTCACAAGCCCACGTAAAAACCATTCCTCCACCTAAAATGAAGACCCAATATTTTATGCCACATACATCGTTTTGCCTAGTACCCTTCTTTCATATTCACCGCTTCCATCTATCCTCAAACTTCACCCATCCACCTTAGCCAAGAAACTTCCTATCCAAGGTAAAATAAAAACACAACAGCCCATCTCCTCATCATGAGCCTCTGTTACACCTAACTTACATGCACATTGTACACCTTTTCCATCACCTGCAACATTTTTACCACCTATACCTGTAATACTTCTAGTAGCCTCATCACTACCTATGGTATTCCCCACTCTTCAATCAATACCCTCCACCTCGCCTCTTCCAAAATACTTCACCACACCTCCATTATCACCTTAGCTAACTCGCTCCCTTCCACCATGTGCCTTCCCTTCGACATCACACACTCTTTCTCCTTTACCCAAGAAGGTACAACCAAAATCCAAGAGCCCACTATCGTCAAAAGGGGTAGTCAAACCTACAACACCTTCAAATACTAGCTCATCTTCTACACCTTTACCCAAGAAATTACAACACAAACCCAAAATAATAATACTTACCAAACTAGTGTTTAAATCTATTCCACCTCTCGATTCCACCTCCCATGGCACCTCTCCCATTAAAATCACCCACACTTACCTCACATTGTGATCCATTGGCATGGTTGTATGCCAACGTATTGCCAAACCTTTTACGCATCATTGTCATCACATTGCCACCACTTAGACCTTATGAACCACTTAAACCCAAACCAAAAGGGTTTGACGATACCAAAATTTACACCTACCATCATGTATCGGGGCATGTTGTACAAAACCTGTAAGGCTCTAAAACTATTCTTCTCTAACTATTTCTCACTATGTAATCATGGGTGGTATTCTTTACAAACACGGCTACTTTAGAATACTACACTAAATGGGTATAAGCCATGCCTCTCATTTCTACAAAAGCTGAGAAAATATGTGAATTCATCAACCATCACACCATTTGTCACTTTTGTGTTCCTCACTGCCTTATCACTAATAATGGAAACAATTCAATAACAAAACCTTAAGGAAACTCTATGATGCCTTCGGCTTTCAACTCATCTTTTCTTCACCTTATTACCCTCAAACCAATGGCCAAGCTGAATCAACCAACAAAACCTTAAACAAAATTATTATGAAAGTAGTTGACGATACTAGAAAGGATTGGCATATGCACATTCCTTTTGACTTATGGGTTTATTGCACTAGTATTCATACCTTAAATGCTTCCATACCTCTCTCTTTTGTCTATTGTACATTGTTAAGAACCCATGTACCTACCCTTTTATTTAGTTTATAATATATTAGTTTTGTAAGACACATATGCTTCATAATTTATCCTTTTAGCATATTTGAGTAATCCTCACGTGTGGAAAGTAGTAGTTTCTTAGATAGGAATTAGTATATAAGAAGGTGTTGAGGCTCAATGAAGCATCCACAAATATATTGTATTGAGCTTGCTCAAAGGAGGTTACCCCCAAGAGGCCTACAATTTAATATCATTTCGAGTTCTTTTACTTTAGTTTTTTTGCAGGACATTTTGTTGTGATTGGTAAAATAGTGTTGCAGGGTCTTCACATATAGAGGTTGTTTTGCCTCTTGAAGTCCAAAATCCATCTCTTTTTATCTCACACAAAGAGATTCTCAATGACGATGAATTTATCCAAGACCATTTAGCACACTTGAGTTATTAGACGAATGTCATCTCAATGCTCTTGATCACCTCTAAATCTACCAAAAAGTATAAAACATGCCTACAATAAACATGTCCATAAACAAACCTTCCAGTTGATGACCTCATCCTGAAGGAAAATCAACATGTAACAAAAGAGGAGAAAAGTAAACAGGGAAAATTTTCTCCTAATTGTCTTGGACCCTATATCGTTACTCATACATATGGATCGGTGTTTATCATTTGTCTTAAATCAAAGGTAAACATGAACTCCGAGCCCCTCAATGCCTTGCATATTCGACCATTCTATTGTTGAATCAAGTCCTATATCACATTTTTTCTAGTTAAAACGCTCATCCCTTGAGTACCATTCACCTTCTATTTTAGCTATTTTAAGGATCAAAGATTAAACAAGAATCATCTCGATTACCGTCACTTTTTTAGCCTTGTCTTTAATATGAGGACCATGCTTTGTCTTCAATATGAGTACCACGGCTCTACTCATGGCATGATTCTCATGGATAATTTTCATGTTTTTTAAGATGGAATCCCATGGGCATTCATTCCTTAAACCCTCTTCTTCATATTTAACCTTTGTGTGCTATGGTTTTGTCTTCCACATGAGCCTATCTTTCTCTATTGTCGTCCATGACCTAAAAGTCCAAAAACAAAAAAAAATCAAAAGTAAAATGGGATTCCAATCCTTGAGTAAAACTTCTAGAAAAATATGACTCCTTGAAAAGGACATATACTCTTTATATCTCGCTATTATAAATAGAATTCTCCCTCGATAACTATATAAAGCTAGCCATATGGAAATTTTGTTTTTAGCCATATCTTTCATATTATAGCGCCATTTTCTTTAAAAATTTCTTGGAACACCCATAATCCCACTCCGCCAATTTTATGCGTTGAGGATCCAAGACCCAATTCCACTTCTATCACTCAGAAATTGCCATTTTCAATTTTTTTAGGGTTTTCCATAACTTCTTCATTTTTTACCCATTTTCCCGAAATTCACACACATTATTCCTTTCCATGTTGCGCTCCTTTTTTACTGAAAGAAATTTTTTTCATTTCTTACCATTACAACCCCCAAATTATAATTTTCCTCCATCAATATTTCCTAGAAAGTGTCAAAACCCCGTCCCCACTATTTTCCCTATTTTATCAGCAAATCTGAAATTTCCATTACTAAACGTGTTTTAGAAAGAGTTTTTCTATCCATTTCAAAAAAACCATAGTTATGGTTATCACCCATACAGGCACCAAAGTCATGGAGGAAGAACTTGAAACATTGAAATCCCAGGTCACTGAGTTGGCTCAAAGGCTGCACGGATTGAATCAACAACATGACATTTTGATCAAACAATGACCAAAAACAGAGTCCTCACACAACTCCTTCTCCAACCCCTCCCATGGGCCCAAGTTGAACTTCCCAAGTTCAATGGTACAGATCCTACAGGATGGATTTATCAAGTCGAGCAGTTCTTCAACATTCATGACACTTATTCTGTCAATCAAGTCCCAATCGCCTCCTACCATTTGGAAAAAGATGCACTACAATGGTATCATTGGTATCTCATAGCAAATGATGAACCCGATTGGAAGAAATTTACATCCCTCATTTTGGGTAGATTTGGTCCCTCTGAATTCAAGGACTTCACCGAGCTCTCACCAAACTCCGCTAAACCAGTACTATTCAGAGTATCAACAGGAGTTTGAGAAACTGGCTAATCACACTGAAGGGATAACAAAAGACTTCTTCAAGAGCTGCTTTTTTAGTGGCCTCAAGGAGCCAATCCACTCAGAGGTGAAAATGTTTCACCCCACCAACATGATGGAAGCCTTGGGCTTGGATAAGTTGGTTGAAGATAAAATCTTAGTGCAATGTCGACTCCCACTGTCATCCACATCCAAGAACCCAACCAACCAATGACCAACATCCCACACCCAGATCAAGTGTCTTACTGAGGCCGAGATGTGGGCACATAAGATAAGGGATTATGTTACAACTGTGATGATAAATGGGTTAAGGGTCACATGTGCGTCACAAAAAAACTTTACCTACTAGATGTGGAATCACCACTAGAGCAAGATAATGAGGTTGATAGCCAGGACTTCGAGGATGCTCCAGATGAACCAAGCCCCATAGAGGATTCCACACCCTAAGAGGATCAACCAGAAATCTCCCTACACGCACTAGCTGGTATTACCACCCCGCAAACTATGAAGGTCAAGGGGTTCTTCAAAACGATTCCTCTCATAATCCTCATTGACTTAGGCAGCACACATAATTTCATCGACCCCACATTGCTAAGTAGGCAGACTGCTTTGTATACCCTTGTTCTAGCTTCAAAGTAATGATTGCTAATGGGGGAAATTTCCTTATAAAGGGAAATTTTGGAATGTATACATTGCGATAGGTGACTACACTTTGCGATCAGATATGTTTTCCCTACCTCTAGGTAGATGTGATGTGGTTTTAGGTGCAAAATGGCTCCGCACTTTAGGACCCATTCTATGGGATTTTTCTAAGCTTTGGATGTAGTTCATAGATAACGGCCAGAAGCACACATTAAAGGGATTATTGCCAAGATCTAGCTTCCATCATTAGCTCCCATTGCATGGAAAATATTTTGAAGAAAGGCTCCCATGGGATAATTTCCTAGTTGCACTCAATCCAACTCCAACCCCCCACTACCACTCGCAACCCTGTAGACTTACAAGCCATCCTCGACAAACATGTTTCTATTTTTATTGAACCAATGGGGTTGGTGTAACATTCCCCAATTTAGTACATTAGAACAAAAATAAAATAAAATTTGATAAGCACTTCCTAGTTCTAAATACATAATTTAGAACTCACAGATCAAAAACAATCATTCTTATAACAGATAACCATATGCAGCTGTAATGACTCGGTATACTACCGATCTATTCATTCCATGACTCGGTAATCTACCGATCTATTCATGAATGTCATAGAGTTGGCATTTTTATTTTAACACCACACTCTTGCGGTTCTCTTCCCTAAACTGGGTTTTCAGAATGCTCTGCCCAAGGAACCTATCTGAATAATTGTTACCATTATTCATCGGCATCACGTCCCTTAGACTAGGTGATATAGGACAACGCAATCAGCAGCTTGCGATACTTTGGCCAAAGATTTGAAACATACTGTTTATGTCTCGTATTCCTTGATGGCATACTCGTCAATCTGGAATACGTCCTCCACCCCACTCCGATGTTTATACAGAATGTCCCATACTGACTTCTGTCAGCCATCCCTCTCCCAAGTCGTTCACTCAGGAACGGATTAATAACATGACAATGTTATAAGGATGCCCTCGAGGACTAGGGATAAGCTGACATACTGGGTCAACCCTAGTTAACCCTGTGTGTCAAGGTACCCCAAATCTCCAAGGGCAGCCTCATAACATGACCATGTTCCTAACCAGATCCCGAGTAAAAACTTGTTCGAGTTTAAGGTGTAAATCTTAACGATCAATGCAAAGGGTGTCGCCATAAGCCACCTGCATTGTTGTATCCTCGAGAAGATCCTAATCTTCTCGAGGGTACAATACGTTGAGTTGAAATTATACTTTAAGACTCTCCTTTCCGGTTAGTCTTATCCCAACTCCTGGGTTCCTCATTATTGAGTTGCCTTACTTATTTAAGATCTATTTCACAGAGAGAAATTAATAAGATTTGAGGTCTCGTCAAGAGTTCATTGATTCACAATAATCTTAATCAATGAAAATGGGCAGTAGCCCTAAGCCTCCTCTTAAGGATGCTAAATATACCCTTTTAGGTTTATATCTGTTTTCCAAAACTGAATTATATCTTACTTATTTGTATTAAGATATAGTGATTTAGATTCTTTATGTACGTTGTCTTGGCTTAGATCAAGGTTAGGGAGTAATAGATTACTCCTCCCGTTCAGCTACCTATTAAGGTTTATTTGAACCTTAACTTCTTGGAAGACAGTGGTCTAATTTCCAAATTAGCCTTATATGGAATATTACAGAACTACTAATCATTCACAAGTATTTAGTCACAAATCTTTACAAGGCCTACTTAGAGAATCCCAATATCTCCAAGGTATACAATAATAATAAAAATGCACTTCAAAACAATCGAACCAAAGAGGATCAATCCATCAAAATACAAATACAACCATATAGTATCAATTCCCTCATTTCATTTAATTCTAAGCCAAATAATTACAATCTATGCATTCAGCATATTTGATACAATACTCAACAGCATAAGATCAACTTTCTTCATATAATACAATTAGAGAAGTCAAGTTGGAATTCATCATAAAACCAAATTAAATAATCTGAGCATCATATCAGATCTGCGTGCCTTTACCACTTACGACAACCATCTACAAAAATTGCCAACACGGGTCAGTTCTGTGAACTGAGCATGATAAGCACTAATTCTTAAAACAATTGCATTCTACCAATTGCTCTCATTAAACAACCTGTTTAAATGAAATCATTTCATCAAATCCTCAAACATGAATCATGCTAATTATCTTCCTGCAATTCTAACATGACTATAACGCATGACTCATATTATAGCTACCAATTAAACCTAAATATTTTCAGATGACTCATCATAATTATTAGAGACTAAGAAGAACAAAATGAATCCAAAACATCCATCCACCTGTATCTCAAGGACAACAATAATTCAACAAATTATTCCATTCAAAAATGAATATCCTATCAGTTCGTGTTTCCAAGAAGTATGTTTCTAACAATTCCACAAAGGCAGATTATAAAATCCAGCAAGCTCAACTGACGGGGTTCCTTTATACTCATAACATTATTTCAATGGAATTTACAAGTATACAAACTCATACTGCAATACTATTTTAACCAGTCTCTGCATACAATTTAACAGTCTACTCTTCTTATGCCTGTACTGTAGAGTTCACATAAGGATACAAAAGAAGAAAACATTCATAGTTTCTAGACAAGGAGAGAATATCATATTATTCCTACAGTTATATATATCAACATAAACTTTACAGCTGAGAAGAAAGAAACAGAGACATTCAGATTTCCATTCCAATCATGTTCAGGACTGTACCGACTTCTCAAGAATAATGCAATTACATTATACGCATGTGACTAAATCAGTCGAGATAACAAGAAGAAACTACAGTTTCATCAAAATTCAAATATAAAAATCACCTGTAGCTTATTAAGCAATACAAGAGCTCTCGTGACAAAGTAGTAATAAATAATCCAACCCATATAGACTCCACAAAACTTTCCAAATCATTCATCAAACGTGAAAAATATCCAATGCCATCGCCTGACTCATGGCACAGCTAGGAACTCTTTATCTCAGTCAAACATGAGACTAGATAACACAATAAACAGAAGACGTAACCCTGTGCAAACACAACGACATTCCCACTGAGTCGAAACACTCAGCAACATTCAACTGAGTCGAAACACGTACATACACAACAACATTCAACTGAATCTAAACCCTACTAATATACAGCAAGGACTTATATCAGAAGCCGAATTCAAGAAAGATAACCACAGAAAGGACTTTACATAAGTCTCCTCCATATCATAAGCTCAGCAAGGTTCAACCGAAGTCGAGCTAATACAAAAATACAGCAGGGACTCAAACAGAGTCGAGTTTGTTAAGTAACCCAACGCACACATTTCTACAGAATCGAACTAAATATAACCACAACAACAATAAGAGAGAGAGTCGAATCCAAAACCAACTCAGCAAACATATCTACTGAGCCGAATTCATAAACAACGCAGTAATATTTACAACTGAGTCGAATTCTTAAATAAACACAACAACCATTTGCACTGAGTCGGATCTATAAGTATTCACAGTGAGGGCTTACATCAGAAGTCGAACCAACACGCAACACATCAAGGATTTTAACAGGAGTCGCATTCACATGAGAATACAACAAGGACTCCAATAGAGTCGTTTCCAACAAGTGCTCAAAACTAGGCTTCAATAGAAGATGAACCATACAAAAAGAAACATTTCAAGGACTCCAACAGAGTTGCTTCCAACAAGTGTTAACAACAAGGCTTCGGCAGGAGTCGATTTCATATATTATCCTTGCAAGCATTTCTAAGGAATCTAACCAAAATGCAAAACACAGCAAGATATTTCAACAGTAACGAATCCAAAGGTACACTCAGCAAGGATTCAACAGAATAATCGAACCAGCATGAAAACACAGCAAGATATTTCATACATTAACGAATCCAATGTACACTCCACAAGGATTCAATAGAATAATCGAACCAACATGAAAACACAACAAGATATTTCATACATTAACGAATCCAATGTACACTCCACAAGGATTCAACAGAATAATCGAAACCAGCATGAAAACACAGCAAGATATTTCATACATTAACGAATCCAATGTACACTCCACAAGGATTCAACAGAATAATCGAACCAGCATGAAAACACAGCAAGATATTTCATACATTGCTACCATTAAAACCAACTGAACCAAAAATCATCTGAACAGAGTTGTTCTAATGAAATCATTTGAAGGAAAGCAAGATTTTTAAAAGTTAGGACCTATCATGCCTGATAGTGTCACGTAAAAATCCGAAGAATACCTCTGAATGTGCTCGCACCTTCTCTTCTTCTTCCACAATAGATTAAACAACAATAAATTGTTACCTTCATGCCTTATAAACTTTCCCCGACAGAGAAAAGAGTTAGATATTCTCAAGGTTGCCATGCAACACAGAGTAGATTGGTTCGAAGAACCAATCATCAAGCAAAGAGAAAAATAGAACGCATGGAAAACCAAAATACCAACAAATTTTCCATTTGCATGCCTTCCCAAGCAATGGCATTAACTCCTATATTCCCGCCTATTCTCCATTGCCACTGACCACCTAAGTTGGTGATTGCAAAACGAAAGCAAACAACCATTTCCAAATTTGGCGATGCTGCCATGTTAGGTCACAATAGCCGTTAGCAACCTCCACCAAATCCCAAGTCCTTCATCCTTATCCACCTCATTTAATGCCATGGAAACCACCGCCCATGACTCGCGCCCCTTCATAGGTCCCCCTCCATCCATTATCATTAGTTAGGATAGGTTAGAACATAGGTTAGATCATAAGGTAAGACATTAGTCTTACTTACATAGTGCTAGGTGTAGCTAACCTTAGGAGCATTACGCTTATAGTTTAGGGTTAGTTTAGATTAGCAATCATTCAACCAATAGGTTATAGTTTAGGTTAAGGTTATTAACCTTAACGAATTCAGTCTAGGTCTCACAAGTAGGACCGATCAGTATTAGAACCAAACAGGGTATAACATTCCCGTAATGGATTCTATCTGGTATTGCTACTAAGCTTGCAGTATACACCAGAATTTCTTACCTGGCTTAAGGTCTAGGCCTTCCTGATATTACGATATCGGGAACCAAATTCATTTTACACGATCAGCCTGAGTTAAACTCTAGAATTGCTCATTCAACTCATTCAGACCTTACATCTTTCAAAAGGTCAATAATTTTTCTTTTTGTTCATCCTGAATAAACTTAAAACATCTCTTGGATCAATGCAACTGATCCAAGGCTGAGTCATAAAGATGGATAAATCCACAATTCCTCCCGAAATCAAATTGAACTCAGGTGCTAAAAATGAAAGAAATAAAAGAGTCCAAGCATATCCTGACTCAGTCAAAGATCTTCAAGAGCAAAGAAGATACAATCCATATCAAGCATGACTTCACAATCAAAGGAACACATCCTTATACAAAAGAAATCATATATCAACACTTGAACACTTAGGAGGAAGTAGCAATAGTTCAAGGTGTTACGGTTTGGCCCCTTGACAACATGAAGATCACTGCATCCCACTCCTTCCAGGAATCATTCCCCCAACATCCGTCCCTACCACTATCCATATTTGCAAAAGTATGAAATTGAAAACCTAGTCCTGGGACCTCCTTAAATCTAATGTCATTCACCCCAAAGACCAACTCGTACTCCTCCACAAGATTTATTGTCCAAAAAATAATGGCTTGTGGTAGCTTTGCATTGAATTTTTTTCCCTTAACTTCCTCACCATCAAGGATAAATTCCCCATTCCAATCATTGATGAGCTCCTAAACGAGCTATATGGGGCAAAAAAAATCCAAATTAGACCTTCACTCTAGATATCACTAGATTTGATTATATCCTGAAGACATTCTAAAAACCACCTTCGGCACTCATGATGGTCACTATTAACCTTTTTCATGCCTTTTGGCCTTACAAATGCCCCTTCCACCTTTCAAGCACTCATGAATAAAATCTTTTAGCCTTTCCTCTATCAATTTGTCTTGGTTTTCTTTGACGATATCTTGGTTTATAGCCACACATGGGCCAACCACCTCCAACACCTTGACAGGGCATTACAATTTTTGTAGATAATACATTATGTGCCAAACAATCCAAGTGTTCCTTTGGCCTTAAAGAAGTGGAATATCTTGGGCACATTGTCTCTGTCGACAGGGTCTGTGTAGATCCAGACAAGATCAATGCAATGTAGGAATGGCCTTGGCCAACAACTCTCAAGAGCCTTCATGGTTTCTTAGGCCTTACTAGGTACTACTGTAAGTTTTTCAAGGAATATGGAAATATTGTGCCCCCTTGACTTGCCTTATTGAAGAAATATGCCTTCACCTAGAACACCATAGCTGACCAGGCATTTGTGGCTCTTCAACAGGCTATGTGTAGCACACCCATTTTGGCCATGCCAAAATTCACTCAAAATTTCACCATTGAAAGTGATGCATGTGGGAATGGCTTGGGTGTTGTCCTTCTTCAAGCAAGTCACCCAATTACCTTCACTAGAAAAGCTCTTTCGGGTAGAAACTTAGCCTTGTCTACATATGAGAAGGAAATGATGGCAATTCTCCATGCAGTACAAAAATGGCAGCCATACCTACTGGGAATCATTTTTGCATCAAAAATGACCACTGGAATTTGAAATATTTCCTGGAACAACGGTTCTCCTCCCTAACCCAACAAAAATGGGCCAGCAAACTCATGGGGTGTGATTATTAGATAACCTATAAGAAGGGTAAAGACAATATTTTTTCCAATGCTCTCCCACTTTCATTCGAGAACCAGGCATCCCTATCAGCCATCTCCATTCCCATCCCAAATTGGATAAAATCTGTAAAAATAGGGTATGCACATGATCCCTTTAGTATTTTTCCATTGACCCCGTAGTCGTACTGCATTATTCATGAGATGGTGCATTTCTACAACACAAGGGCCATCTGGTGATTTCCTATTGTCGAGACCTTCAGCAAGTTGTATTCTATGAAATTTATGATTCTCCATCAGCAAGAAACTATGGATTTATTAAAACTTACGAGTGAGCACACCGAAAATTCTTTTGGAAAGGAATGAAGGGTGTTATTAAACAGATGGTGGCAGAATGTGATACCTACTAATGCAACAAAGGTGAGACAACAACAATTTCTGGTTTGTTAGAGCCCTTGCCAATTTTGACTAGGATTTAGATAGATATCTCTATGGATTTTATTGAGGGTCTTCCTCGGTTAGGAGGTAAATTAGTGATCTTGGTTGTGGTCAACCGCCTCTCCAAATATAGTCATTTATGTTCCCTCACCCATCCATATAAAGCCTCCATGGTCGCCCATATTTTTATGGATCAAATTTTCCATCTACATGGCATTCCTTCCTCTATTGTCTCTGATCATGATGCAACTTTCACCAGCCACTTTTGGATAGAGATTTTTCAAAACACAAGCACCCAACTAAAGATGAGCTCCAGGTATCACCCCAAATGGATGGCTAGACTGAAATTGTCAACAAGTGTTTAGAAACGTTCCTTCATTGCTTTGTTTCGAACAACAACACCAGTGGAAAAAGTGGCTTCCCCTTGCAGAGTGGTGGTACAATACCTCATACCACACTTCTACTAAAATGACCCCATATGAAGTAGTTTATGGTCAAAAGCCACCAGCCCTTCTTCCATATAACCTTGGCAGTTCGAGATTTCATGCAGTCAACACTACTCTTTGCAACCAAGATCAAATTCTTAGCACTCTATGAGCCAATCTCCACACAACACAAAACCACATGAAGCAACAGGCTGATCAACACCACTCCAAGCACACCTTCCAACTAGGTGATATGGTCTTCCTTCATCTCCAACCTTACAAGTAGTCATCCTTGAAGCTCAAAGGGCATCATAAGATTTCTCCAAAGTTTTACGGGCCCTATAAGGTCCTCTAGAAAATTGGTTCAGTTGCTTACAAGCTGGAGCTTCCACCTTCCTCCCAAATTCACCCCATTTTCCATGTCTCTTGTTTGAAGAAAGTTTTGGGAACAAATGTCAAAACACAAACAATTTTACCACAGCTCGATAATGAAGGCTCCATCCTTCTTGAACCAGAATCCATCCTAGATAAGTGGACCTACCAACTCCGTTCCCGCTCCATAACAAAAGTCCTAATCCAATGGCATGACATGCAACCAGAAGACGCAACATGGGAACCACTTCTCTAGATTCAACACCAATTTCCACATCTGAAGCTTTGAGGAAAAAGATTTTTCCAAGAGGGAGGGGATGTTAGGAACCCATGTTCCTACCCTTTTATTTTCTTTATAATAGATTAGTTATGTTAGATACATATGCTTTGTAAGTCATCCTTTCAACATATTTGAATAATCCCACATGTGCGAGAAGTAGTAGTTTCTTAGATAGGAATTAGTATATAAGAAGGTCTTGAGGCTCAATGAAGCATCGATGAATATATTGTATTGAGCTTGCTCAAAGGAGGTTGCCCCCTTGAAGAGGCATACGATTTAATATCAATTCGAGTTCCTTTGCTTTAGTTATTTGTTGCAGGTTATTTTGTTGTGATTGGTAAAATAGTGGTGTAGGTTCTTCACATATAGAGGTTGTTCTCGCTTCTTCAAAGTCCGAGCAATTTCTTTGTATCTCACTCAAAGAGATTCTCAATGATGATGAATTTCTCCAAGACCATTTGGCACAACTTGAGTCATTAGACGAATGTCATCTCAATGCTCTTGATCACCTCTAAATATGCTAAAAACGTATCAAACATGCCAATGATAAACATGTCGATGAACAAACCTTCTAGGTTTGTGACCTCCTCTTGAAGGAAAATCAACATGTAACAAAAGAGCGAAAAAGTAAACAGGGAAAATTTGTTCCTAATTTGCTTGGACCCTATATCATTACTCATACCAATGGATCAGGTGATTATCATTTGGATTCACTCAAAGGTAAACATGAACTCGAGCCCTTCAATGCTTTGCATCTTCAACCATTCTATTGTTGAATCAAGTCCTATATCACATTCAATCTAGTTAAAAATCTCATCCCTTGAGCATGATTCACCTTCCATTTTACCTATTTTAAGGATCAACAAATAAACAAGAATCATGTGATTACCCATCACATTTTCAGCATTGTCTTCAATATGAGTTCCACGGCTCTACTCATGGCATGATTATCATGGATAATTTTCATCTTTTTCAAGATGGAATCCCATGGGTGTTCATTCCTTAAACCCTCTCCTTCATAGTTAACCTTTGTGTCCTATGGTTTTATCTTCAACACAAAGCCTATCTTTCTCTATAGTCTTGTCCATGACCTAAAAGTCCTAAAACAAAACAATTTCAAAAGTAAAATGGGATTCCAATCCTTGAGTCAAAATTCCAATAAAAATATGACTCCTTGAAAAGAAAATATACTCTTTCTATCCCTCCGCTATAAATAGACTTCTCCCTTGAAGGAAAACTATACAAAACTAGCCATATTGTACATAGTCTATCATAAAAAGAAGACTATTCTTGCAAAAATAAAATAAAATATTCAGAAGCTTCCCACATCAATCACTTCATGAAGACCTCAAGGAGATAATCTACTCATCCCATATAGACTTCCCACATTGATCAGTCTATAAAAACAAAATCAAAAAGAAAAAGATAACTTTTTCATCATGGACTTGCCTATTTTGATCTTGGGTCTCTTGCCAAATAGGCATGTTGTCTCACACCAGGATACACTAAAACCAAACTATTTTCACCTCATTTCCTTTTCACCCTAATTTCCTACCCACTCAAGGGATGTGCCAAAAATGTGACATTTCATGATCATGTGACTTTCTTCACCCTTAGAATAGTCAATCATGCAACGCCTTTAGGGTCTTACGTTCATAAGCCCATATTTGGTATGATAGACTTGTTATGGTTCTTGTCAATTAGGTGGATTTTTGTCACCTCTTACCAATCACCTTCTTCATTACTTTTTGATTATCCTATACAGGAGCAATCCTTCAACACCTAAATTCAACCATACCTAAATCACCTAAATTCAACCATACCTAAATGACCTCAATTCAACCATGCCTAACTAACCTAAACTCAACCATGCCTAAATGACCTAAACTCAACCATGCCTAATTGATCTAGACTTAATCATGTCTATAACCTACCAACCCATCCTTCTACCTCATCATATTCCTCCCTAGCTTATGGGAGAACTACATTGGCCTGAGGCCCCTTTTCATCAAGGCTATGTAGGTAACACTCTGAGGGCATGGGGCCCTTGGAGGTTAGCTCGGCCACTCTTTACCCTAACTAATTTTTCCCATTTTTTCTATTCACATTCTACCTTAGTTAGTTTCCATTTTACATAACACTTGGAAATTAAAAAAACATATAAACATACATACCTACCATTTGATTACATCATCATATCATACATTTCACATTTCCATTATATCAAACAATTGGAAATTTACACCACAACATACATATACATCATAATGTATTTTTATTACTACTAATCACTTGGAGATTAAATCAAACCCCTAAACCCAACTCCATCATGCCTAACTCACTTAGAATCCACCATGCCTAATTGACCTAAATTCTATCATTCATAATCGAACTCGATGCATTCATGCCTAATTCACCTAGTTTCCATCAACAACAAAATAACAATGGAAATTTAATCAAGTACATAATTCATCCAATAAATACCATCAACTATATAAATGGGAGAGTCTGTGTATCAATACATATATACACAGATACAAATAAATATAAGTATCACAAATAGCTAAGATAAAGCCTCACTATCTTCGGCACATAGGCCGATATAAAACTCAAAATAAAAAAACTCTCATATACAACCTCACTATCTTTGACACACGGCCAAGATAAATATAAAAAAATATCATATCAAGTGACTAATTGTCACCCCACACCCGATATCTTCAAGGAAATTCTCACTTTTCTCCTCCTCATTACCTCGTATGTCACCCCCTCAGTAAACATCTCTACACCCTCCATGGGTCTTGATCTGGTCACCTTTTGGCCCTCACTCGATCCTCGGTGTCCGAGAACTCATAACCTCACCCTAGCCCTATCCATGGCTTCTAAGACCCTCTATACTCCCTAAACTTTGAGTCCTGGATTTTTTCCACTCACTAGATGTCTCGTGGGCTCAGACTGTACTCGACATATGAGGGAATATCTATCCCAATAGTCATCGGGTGATCCGATAGTAACGAGCCTTATTCGGGGCATCCTCGAACCACGCCATTGACACCGCCTAAGGTGGTGCCATGGGTCTCAATACGACTGTGAGCCTTGTCCTGCTAATATTGGCCTCGATACCTATATGTGTGATCCCTTCCTATTAATACGGCCTCGGTTGCTATACATGTGATCCCTGTCCTCCTCCCTATACCGTGGGTCCCTATCTTAGTGATGTTTCCTATAGTTTAGGACCTTGTTCCTTGTCCCGTGGAGGTACTTGTGCTACAAGCTAGGCTGTAAGGTCTCTACCGTGCTTGTGTATAGGCTAGCCGCCATGTAAACTCTGTCACATGCACCTTTAAGGTAGCCAACTGAAATCCATCACCATCTCTACGCTATGCAAGTGCATGTTCCTATGCCAACTAGGCCCGTAAAGTCTGTCACTTGACCCCGTAGGGTCACCACCTTTGCACATGCCCCCGCACAACTAACCTTGTAAACCTATG
Organism: Taxus wallichiana var. yunnanensis; assembly: GCA_018340775.1. Classification (NCBI taxonomy): domain Eukaryota; kingdom Viridiplantae; phylum Streptophyta; class Pinopsida; order Cupressales; family Taxaceae; genus Taxus; species Taxus wallichiana. The sequence continues at coordinate 606,747,700 of CM031244.1, forward strand.
ATTTGTATTTATAAGGTGGTCACCTACCCCTGCAATGCATCTCTCTGTACTATGACTGTAGCAAGATCTCGGCTACCTTGGGCTCGATGGAGCCACCCGTAGTTGTGCCACCCACCATTGATTTTATCCATCGCTGACTCCTACGTCATCAATCAATCTATCTCCTTATCATTTTTCCTCGTCGGCACACTCGGATGTGGTGGAGACATGGGTCTCTCCACGTCATCTCAAAGGTACAGTGGAAAGGGTGGGGGTACATCTTTTGATAGCCCAAACTGTCATTTAACTATGTCTATAGGTATCATCTCGTGCTCACCAACATGACATCCCTATATCCACCTCAACAACTGTAGCTCCTCTAACTCCTCTATCATGCCTCTGTATGATGGATAGCCAATATATGGCCTCCACACAATATCAATTCTTGAAATCCCCTCCAACAACTACCTATTGCAGAAAACATCATAAGTCACCCTTGCCGCCCTCTCGCTTCCCACCAAATGGCACCCAAAATTTATATCCAACTTAGAGAAAACCACCCCTAAACCAATCATGTCATGGTAAACCAAATAGGTGAACACATATGATGTGCTTGTATTCCCAATAGTGCAGTAAAAAATCACAACACATCTCGAATTGCCACAATCTCCCATAAGCTCATAGCTCCATATATAGCTGAACTAGGAAAGTTAATGCCCAAGAAAAGTAGACCTACTCCTCTATCATATCCTAAAGCACTCCCATTAGTGTTCATGGGAGACTCCCACCCTCATAATCTAGTAGAGAAAAAAAACCTACTTCCTCCATCATCAGTACAACCAACCTCGTCTCCTGTGGGTAGGCACGTACATATCTCCATAGCTTAGGCTCGCACCGTGATATCTTAGCTCACCTATCACCTCCCCAAAAACTTCCACTATCAGCTCCACCGATGCCTCAGAGGAAATAGAATATACTGGCTCCCCAACAATAGGAAGCTATAGGATCCTGTACACATCCTCCTAGGTGATGGTCATCTCACTTGTCGGTAAGTGGAAGGTATTTGTCTCGAATCCCATCTTTTGACAAGAGCGACCATCATAATATGATCTCAAACTATCTGCCTATAGCATCAGACCTTGATAAGTCCAACCTTGGTCATATGTGACCACTCCTTTGTAGTCATGTTAGGCCAATTTTTGTACCAATAGGGGTGGTACTCTGTCCCACATCCTAAGCTGATCTCTAGCCTACATCATCCAACACAACCATGTCAAGATTTGACTACCTCAAATCACATATTACCCAACAAACCATACCCAACCACATCAATTGTACCTACCCCCTTTTACCTAATTCACCTATAAACCTACCAACCCTTATCATTATTACCCATTCTCTCGGTTCACTTCACCTAATTACCTATCACGTATCACCAAAATCATATCTGCACCCTCTTCTACGTACATTCATCTTCACCTATTTTCCTTTCCTACCTACCCTTTCTTACCCCTATTTACTCTCTTCCTTAACTATCATTGGTCACTATGACCATCAATGGTGTTTCTTAACCATTGTCGGTTCTATTTAACAGTGTGTTGGTCAAAACTTGACTGTCATTGGTCTCTGTCATGTTAACTAAAAACTAAAACCCGTCCCTCCATTATTAAAAATTCACAAAACAACCTAAAAATCTATTCCCACCCACCTAAACCTGCCCTAGCCTCATTCCCCAACCCTATTTCACCTATGTATGTCATTCCCACCCTTCATTTCATTTCTTTTTACTCACAAATTTACATTTACGAACCCAACCCAAATTTACAATAAAACCACATTTCCAACAATATTTTCAACCAAATGAGAAATTAAAATTGCCTCCTACCACATCGTGGCAATGTCTCCATGGTGACACCTATGGTCTTTGTGCGGTGGACCTCTCGCACCTTCTCCCACCTCTTCCATGCCGAAATCCACCTCAAATCTCTCATCCGATCAACTCACTTTGCTTGATCTTGTGGACCCGCCTCACAACAACCACTCACATACTTGTAGCTAGCCAACTCAACTTGACACTTCGCAACATCACTTTCCACGGAAGCACCACCTCTCTGTCATTTTCATAAATGCCAACAAGTTAAAATGAATTCATCAAACCCCGAATTTTACATTTTCTCCCCAAATTAACTCGACAGACGTCACATTTCATGCCCTACTAAATTGACATCTGTTACACTCTAACTAGAATCGATCACCTGTCATTACCTTTTAAACCCACCCTATGCCCATTTTTCCTCAAAACATTAGTGACCCAACAACGTTTTACCTTACCAACACTTGTTACACCCTACCCACAAGCCTAAATTACCTATACATTTCCTTAATTACATTTAGGGACATGTTATTTACCTATACCTCAGCCTTACCCATGCCATAACCTCCATACCTTGACTTGAACTGCCTTTTATGGCAATGGAATTTGTGTACTCACTATACCTCATCATTACCCATGTTGTTTAGCCTAATGACCTTACCTTGCCTATTGCCATGTTATTTTATCCTGACCAAACCTTTGGTGTACTGGATCATACCTAAACGTTCCTGCACCTAACCTAAGTTGTGTTTCGGACCATATCCTATACCCTAGATATGTGAATCACTTCAACCTCATTTGGATAACCTATTGAACTTGGATGACATAGAGTTTGCAAGCTCTTCCACCTAGAACTCGTGTCGCATCTATATGTGTGTGTGTGTGTGTTTGATTGCCATTACCGATGATCCGATATGAACCTTACCTGTTACCTAGTATGACCCTTACCCATTACCCAAAGTGCCCATACCATTCGCTCCAACCCAACTAATCTCACTTTCATCACTTACCCATTCATCAAACCACTCACCGACTTTGTCTAACATCTCATCAGCTCCTTCTTTGAGGGGGATCACCTCTACCCACACTTAGGGAAACCCCTGTCTCACCTATATTTGGGGCAAGAAATTCCTATTTTTGTCAGCATTTCTTACCAATACAAGCTATGCGATAAAAAGGGTAAATGTAGACACAAAATTTGGGTCACACTCCCCTTAGTACCTTTTAATTAATTGATGGAATGTATTCACATAACCATGACCGCTTACCCTGTATTCATATTAATTTAATTACTTACAATTGAATTAATGTTCATCCTCACACTATTAATCAATTTAATTACTTTAATTAAGTTAATTTACACCTCACCTAGCCACATCACCTAGACACCTCACCATGGACTTATTCTTAGTTTATTAATTAACTAGGACTAAGTCTCCACTTATCTTAACCAACTAGGGACTTAGTCTAACCCTAATATTAAATTCTTATTTCTTCTCCAATAATACTCCCACTTATCTAAGCGTTAGCCATCAATTGAAACCTAGATGGACAATCAGAGCACACTAAAAATAACAAGGATTTGTTATTTTGGGTAAACCTATGATTTCCCTCCTTAATTGATGTCAGTTAACCCTCAACCAATTCCGATCACCCTAACCATCATCGGTTACCATATATACAATTTTGCAACCTTTTTCCTGGGCTGGCCATTTCGAGTTTTGAAAGAGATATCTACATTCAAGCATGAACAAGAGATTTTCTTAGCATCCAGATGACTTAATAGATTCAACCACATGCTTAGAAAAGTAGTAGATACTCGTCCATAGGAATTTTCATTCACATGAGCACTCTGGGAAGCATTACCATGTCACTAACCACCAAGTTCTTCACGGATCAACCATTGCCATCCTTCACCAACCGTGCCTACGAATACAAGTGTATTTGACTTGCATCATTTCTATACTTACTTAATAGGTTATTTATCTTTTTGTTACTGGATATTGTTCTTTCTTGCATTCCTCCACCCCCACTTTCCTACCAATCTACCCAACCTACCACCCACCACCATCTACCTCTCTCAGTAGCTACTTTTGTTTAGGCATTCCCGAGCCTTCCTAAAAGCTTTACGTTGATAACCATCCTCCTCCATTCATTCATGCAATCACAGAGAAGCTTAAACACAAAGTTTATTTAATTACCACCATTTCACCGCTATCGACACCATTACCTTAACCATCATCATTTTTCCTCTTCACCGACATCGGTCACCCGACCAACATTGGTTACTGTCTCCCCTATCAATTTTCACCAAAATACCCCTAACATCCCCAAAACCTCACAAAACCTTACCCAAATTTGATACCTCACTTACAACCTCACCACATGCCTCCCCAACTCTTTGTGCAGATACAAAGAGAGCTTAGACACCCAATTTTAACATTTTTCCATTATCCATAGTAACTGATATCGGTTATCCTAAACCGACATCAGTCACACCCTGATCGACGTCAATCTCTGCTTGGTAAACTGCCTTAAACCAACAAGCTTCCTAATCATCCAAAATCAACCCAAACTGCACCATATCTTACCCAAACCCTATATGTGACCCTCAGACCACCTACCCACCTGACCTGACCTAAGACCTTTACCAGTTTAATTATTAAAGTATTTAATTGGATTAACATTGATAGTCATCTGAGATACCTAAATTAGAACACTAGCGTTATATTATCTTATTTTCATGTTCATTTATTTTATATTGAATATATATATATATATATATATATATATATATATATACATATATATTGATAGCCATCGAGGAAATAACACACTTTCTAGATCTAGCTCATGCTAGGAAGCCCACTAACTCGTGTTATTAACTATATCTTGTGGTATTTCTTTGCATTACAGGTAGTTCCTCCTAGCCAAAAGGAAGCTCACACAATCATTTTGGATCGAAAATAAAAACGCGCACACTCAACCTTCAACCACATGACTACAGGTATTCCTCCTTCACCTATTTACCCTTATCTATTTCATTATCTACTACAATTCAATGAAACAATTAAACGTCTAAATAAAATATTAATTAGTTGGATGTTACACAAGTTATCAAAATAGCCTTGGGGGTTTATGGATAACAATGCCAACTAGGGAAATTCACAAGAAAATTTCAAATCACTCCACACTTTTTGCATATTTTCTTGTTTGTTTCTAACTTTGATGATGAAGGTATGTCCTACAAGATAGTTGAGGAAGCCATAGTATCTCTTAACCAAACTTAGAGGAATGATATTTACAATTTCATAAATAAATCTAAGGAAAATTTTAGATTTTATACATAACCCTTTCCCAATAATTCTAATGCAAAGGTATCTCATCAACCTAAACATGAGAAATGAAAATCTTTTTCTTATACTAAAACCATAGAAACTAATTAATAACCTAGATAATATATCCTCCCACAACTATGATTATCATGAATGACATCATAAATTTTATTTTGACTATCAATACCTCATAACTAAAGTTATAAGACTATTCAAGCCTATTCTATATGTCATAATTTATGGGAGATTTCGTCTCACAAATGTAAACTCTCAAATTTTTATCTATATCAATTCCATCGGCCATCGTAAACTAATAGGGTTGATTTTGGATGTATTTATACCTTATATTATTAATGACATCATATACCATAAAATACATGGGATGAAATAATACAGATCCTCTCTTGTCACCCCTCATGATAGAATTGACCACCATGTATTGAACAGTACCAATACCTTATAGTCAAGGTAGAAAAATTAAAAATTGATCAAATACTAGTTACTTTTCCTTTAAAAATAGTGGCAGATCAAACTCCTTAAGTTAAAAAATTATTTCTTATCCATATTGGAAGATTGGAATACAATCATGGAATGATCAAACCTCTCGAGTATGATCCCTTTCTTAGAATTCATTAAAACTATTCCTAACAATTTCAAATAAATCATGATAACCCTCTATGAAATGAATATACCCTAACCGATAGGTTTTGTGAAAGCATCCCAATTACATGGTTTTGAATATATCATATTTAAGTATTTTCAAGAGCTTATAATCAGTAATTGTCTAACAAATTGGTCTCTATCTCTCTCCATATTCCTATCAATTATATGATCTTGACAAGATATTCTTATAAGTATATGTTAATCTTGTCCTAATCTAACACAATATCATTAAATGTTCAATAATAACAAGATCTCATGGGAAATGATTCAAAAACATGTGTGTCACTTCTTGATAGCTCATCAAATCTCTTAAGTATTCTATCATCATTCTCAAATTTCACTACGACACGGGTCAAGGGTATGACCAAAGGTAAACACCCCCTTAGACCACACTTGGATACTAATTTTAATTCCTTCTTGTACAATGTAACAAAATTTCATGATCTTTAAATTTCCTCTTTCATATAAAATTATTCTTTGTAAACCATTGACACATTGGATGTGTCAAATTGTATCATCCATTTTTCAATGCATCAATTTTCCTTATCTAGGTTCCATGTATAAAATACAAGGTGGAAAATATCTATGGAACTCATAAAAAATTCAACATATAATGATGTCCATAAGATCCCGTACCTTTAGCAACATATTTATATCCTATTTTATAAGTAATAGTGCATTAAATTCCCGTTTATTCTCTTTTGGGATATAGTAGACACCCTAAATATGCTGATATTATACTACCTAACCTTATTCACTAAATATAATGATGAGATAAATATTTAGATCAAAACACCACATATAAGGATGACACAAATTTCCAATCCTTCCTAAGAGGCTTACAATGAGGAGAGGTCATCATTGCAACTACCCCTTATCACTCCAAGGATGAATCCTTGCTAGCCTTTGGTTCCTCCAAAGCATACACATCACATCAACTTTAATAGAAATCTTATCCCCCCATTATAACACACGATTATCCCTCCACTAAGACTAGCCATGAATTCCTTTAGTTCCTCCAAAACAAAAGACACGCTTCCCCTTATTCCTTCCTTAACTAGTTACACCTTATTCCTCCAATAATAAATTATGAAACCTCACCCTAATAAGAAGAAAACATAACCACATGAAAATAAATGATGCACATCAAAACCACATCTTCCCAAATGAAAAATTACAAAACAACGATCTAGCTACAATATAAAATTATGGATAGGAACTTCCAACAAAAAAACATTTTCACGGTTACCTATTTATTTCAATCATATTTCATTATTTTATCTTAATTATTTTATGAGCATTTAACATGTAAAACTTCATTCTTCTTTTATGGAGACTCCATTTTCTTTATTTTTAAAATCTTTTTGCCTATAATGCTTCCATTTTTTTTTCTCGTTCCTCTTATGGAAATTAATTTATATAACTTGGTTGTTTATAGGAACATTTAAACATATATGAGGCTACTAGTACTTGTTCTAAGAGTTCTTTTCTAAGGGACATGTTTACTTGGTTTTACATTATAATTTCATTGCCAAAAAGGGAATTTCACATGAAGGGAAAGGAGGTCTATTAGATATGAGGGAAGGAATATTTCATGTTTCTTTCTCATTATAACACTTAAGCACTACGGGTACACTCTTTTCACTTTCAAATTTATTACAACTAGCTATGTAATCTAACTACTTAGTTTACATCACTCATGATACAATTCACTACCCAATTGCTCCTATCTAAATTCCTTATTTTCACAAATCATGTTACACATGGAATAATACATTTAACCTATTTTAACATTATAAGGGGCTTGCATTGAGTTTATGTAATGAATATCACATCTCACTTTACTTCTAAACCATCATCTTAAAAATTACTTATTGATAGTTATGAGTTAAGTACAAGTTTTGGATATAACTTTTACTTCCTAAGAGATCCTAGGTTTAATATAATTCCATGTTTATTTTAGGGTTATACTCCCTATTATGAATAAAACTAGAGTTTCATATCCCCTAATCCCACAAGACCTTTGTATAAACCTAAGGTACTCCATTACTACATGTTAAGGTAATATTTTTTTAAACCTTATGACTTAGAAATGATGTTATGGGGTTCTTTCACGACGTGAGATTAACTCCATTAAAAAGTATCTAGTTCAATACATGTTAAGGAAAACAAATTGGACCACAAGGAAAGAGAAGGACAATTCTCATAGACCATGTGTGAAGGGTGGATGAGGTACAAGGTTTACCTACCCCAAGATGGTCATGAAGGAACAAGTGAGACCCATTTTCTCAACATACGGTAGAACCTAATATCAATATAACAATGGAATGACATAGATTAAATTTAACAAGTCTAATTCCGTTATGGAAATAAGGTACATGGTAAATTGAAGGGACCATTTGTTATGGCAAGGTTATTATTTCATGTTATAAGTTTGATGTTTATTTATGCATAAAATAAAGCATGCAACTACAAGGTGTTATTTTTCTTAAAGACTAAATGGTTTTCTAGGTCCAATACATCACTAGCAAGAAGATAACATATGAATTTTGCAAATTATTAGTATCCAATTTACTAGTATAATCAACATCTAAAATTACCATTGTATGATAAGCTTTAAATAACAAGTTTTCAAAAATCACCCTTCTCTAATTATTCAAATACTATCAATAGGATTATTTTCAATTTCCGTAGCAGCAAGGTATAAATAAGTAAATTTACCTAACTGACATATAAAAGAGAAAATAAGTACAAAATAACACACTTTCCCAATAGGTTAACAATGTTGTATTCATCACGGAAAACAAAGAACAACAATTCTATTCATAGCAATAACACTGATATATCATATACAAATACAATGTTTTCAAAATCACATTTTACTATGTAGACATCAATAACACTTCACTTGTCTTTATTCGTACCTACAACCAATGCATGGTTAACACAAATCCGCCGACATGCCATCTATACAAAATTTAACATAATTTATGTTATCATAGTTTTCCCATTCATATGATTCTAATACTTAGGATGCAACAAGAGAGAGTTAGAAATACACTCATTTCATTTTATTTCATTTCCTAACTAGAGAAGAGAAAATTTCCATTTTGCCGAGATCCAAATTTTTCAAAACAAGCGACAAAAGAGAGTTCCATACATCTGTTGGAGCTCAAATATGCACCCATCCCCAAATTATAGATAACTCAGGATTTGATTCAATATGGGATCCGTGTCCAAGTTGTGGGACTCGAACCGAGACAAATCTTCATCAGAAGGCCGACTTCCTCTTCCTATTTCTATTGTTAACACTAATCCTAATATTGACAGAAAATCCTAACCTAAACATGAAAAGGGACTAGGGATAGATGAAGATGCATAAAAAGGGAAATCCTAAGCTAAGGGAAGGAAATAACACTAGGAAAAAGGGTCGATCACTCTTCACGAAGGTGAAATAAAGAGGGAAAACATCTGAGAGAGGGCATACGAGCATGCCAAATTCAAGAACCACATAGACCATGCATTCCATGATGCAAGAAACACATGAAATGGAATCTGCAAGTAAGGAGAAAACACAACATGCTGAGAAATACAAACAGAGAGGCAAGGAGAAACAAAATGCGAAACCAGGATAGAGAGATAGCCAAAAAAAATTAATATATTTCTTAAGGGATGCACCGTTGTTCACATTCATAGCAGAAGGTGAAAATACATTGTAGAGACAAATCTCAAGGTCTAAAAATCATGGGAAGTTGGCCACCATTTTGGCCTGGTGCCGTTACAACAAAGAGGGATCCATCACCTTAATGAGAAGAATCTCTATAATTTATAGAAGAAGATGGATAAAAGAAGAGGAGAAAGAGAGGGAAACTTGAACTCAAATTTCCAACCACCAACAACAAGCAATAAATTCCCTATAAGATCTAAGTGCCTTTGATTATCCATTGCACACACATTTTTAGGTGCCCATACCGCATTAAATTCTCGTGGTTGCGTTTCCTAGAAATAAAAATTTTACATGTTGGAGAAGTCTTCTACCTTTACAAAAATATATCCTTACTTAAATTAAGTTTCCATTGCATAGATGACACCGAGACATTTCCATCGGTATAAGGTTTTCAAAAATCACATCATCGATCAAAATATATGGATATTTTAGTCTCCCCGTGGAAAAGTGTCATTTTACTTTGATATGCAACTTTCTCCTTTTGGTCTTACACGGATTTTGACCTCCGTGGATTTATCTTCTTTACTCTACATTTCTACCATCCTTTCCACTTTATCCAATGACATTCAATGTGGTGCGGCTTTATGTCAACCTCCGTGGAATTCTTTTCTTTTAACTCACGACTTTTCTATTATGCCTTTATCTCGTGAATTTTAACCTTTAGTATATTGCGGCTTTCTAGATTTGGGTGGAATTTTATTCATAGCCGTGAATTTTTCTCCTTCACTTCATAGCATACAAAATTTTTCCTCCGTCCTCGTTCCACTTCTCATGGCTTATTCAAACATTTCATGGATTTTCCTTCTCAATCCACACCTTCCAAAAATTTTCGCGGCAATGTTAGTCTCGTGGCTTCGTATAAGTTCCCTGCGGCTTGTTTTTTCCTTCGTGGCATCATTTTTACTTTCATGGAATTCCATATTTGGATGTGGTTCTTTTTTCTTTCCCACGGAATACCAAGTTGTTCAATTTTTGCAAGGGTGCAAAAATGGACAACATAGTCATCTATAAGTGTCTAGAAGTTTTCTCGTCGCTTAATTGACCTAGGAGGGCCCCATAGCATTCTTTCACATTTACCTACTAGTTTGTGAAACATAACCAAATTTATCCTAATGGCTAAGAAGTTGAATTCAAAACTATCTTCTCGATGGGTGAACACAACACAAGATAATTCCTCTATGTTCTCTATATATATGGAATTCAATAGAGTTGATGGAACATAGAACTCGGTCAACAAGGTAAGAATGGAAATTTATTTTCTGGATCCGCCGGTTGTAATTGGACTAGTGAGAACTGGTCACCCAACAAGCGAAGGCATACAAAACCCCGTCATAAAACAAACTAGTGATATATTTCTATCATAAATAAAGACCATTACAAGTAATTTTCATTTATAAATACTAGAGTTTTACAAAGGCCGATATCCATTTCTTCAATCAGGGCCAAACGACAAGTCAAAACTAAATCCAAATTTTTATTTTTAGCAACTTCCGATATCCAAAAAAATTGTTAACATGGCTCCTATAGGGGTGATGAAAACATTGCACAAATGGTCATTTGAGATATTTTTAAGGTTTGAAAAAAATCCACATGAAAGGGAACATAGTCACAACTTGGCTTTCCCATTTCAGGGATTTGGAGGGTGTTTTATAAATAAAGAAAAATCTTGTTTTATTAACTTTGCATGGTAAACAAGAAGGGCATTTCATTTTATGGTTCTACTCAACCTCGCCAATTCAACCCGACATGGATACCTAGTTTTGATATCTTAGTTTTACAATGTATTAGGTCATGGGTATAAGTATAATTGATTGTAAAATAATTAGTCGGGTTTCATAGGTGATTTAAATTAAATTGAATTAAATCTTAATTTCAGAGTAACTACTATAAGTAACAAGATTGTGATGATAATATAAAATAAGATGTAAATAATAAGTATATAATATATGAAATCCTAAGTAAGTGAGAGAGATACATGAATGATCTGATTTCGAGTGATCTTGAAGTGAGGAACTATTAAAAAAAGATGGGAAGAGTGTTTTAAGACCCTCTCAAGGTTTTGAGAGTCAAATATATGTAGTACGGGAGTTCCCATGGGAGGAAAGGAGTGTTTGGGCACTAGTGACTAATCTGGGTGCTAGTGTCTACCCAAATGCTTAGGTTTTGATCCTTTCTAGGTTGAAAGAGCTCTATTTCTGATACTCTTTGGTTGCTGTAGTTTCACTCCAATTTCAGAAATTGTACCTATAACCTACAACAAAAATGTATACCTACACATGTCCATACAAAAAATAAAATCTAATAAAAAAAGATGCATAATGTGGAGTCAAAATGACCCTAGTGGTCACCCGAAGGGTGATCTTACAACCAAATGCAACACTACATCTCGGACGCCATGTAGTTACTGTGTGAATGTGTGTGTAATGATGCCTTATGTTTCCCTTGTGCATGTTCTCCGATGATAGTGGGATAGATCTAGAATGCTCCAAGTATGTAAATGTGTGAGATGGAATCAAATGAACTTCCTCTCCTATGTTGTATATTGACCGATATAACACTTTTCCCTTATGTTGATGTGCTTTAGATGTATTCCTTTAAAATGATCTTGTGCCTTTGATACAAAATTAGGTGATAGTAGGAAATTCCTCATGCTTGGCCCCTTATTTTAGATAAGTAACTAAGTATATATATGATTCCCTTGTTTAAAATCTGTAAATGACAACCTGGAAGGCCAAACCAAAGTATTAAAATATTCGCAAGAAGTAAAAGAGACTTAAAATGGTGAGAAAAGGATAGAGAGGGTCAAGAGAGCCTATAAGGGACATGAGTGCTTAGGCACTTCTTTCCTAATTAGGCACTCGTGTCCAAGGCCATAAAATATAAATAGTTTAAATTCTTCCAAGGGTGTAAGATGTGTAATACTATAAATAAGGAAAGATATAGAGTAAAAATGCCAAAAGGATTTATCAACCACTAATTTTCTTTCTTAGGAATCATGTATACATTAGTATACTTTAGGACCTAGAAATGTACCCAAGTTCATATATTTTGTGTCTATATTTGCCCCCAATTTATGTTAGTGAGTGAATAATCAATACAATAAAGTAGATAGATGATGGGTACCTTATAATCCAAAGAGAGGAGTGTTTCCAATAAATTTATGAGTGGAGAAGTGAATTGTAAAGTGATTGAAATGTGAAACATGGAGACTAGAAAATGGAAGTAGACCACTAGGGGTGATGTGTATGCATAATAGCATGTTGTTGGAGCTTGTGCTTTCTAATGTGAGTCAATCCTTATTACATATTAAGTATAGAAATGAAAATAAGAGCAAGAAAGTAGTTAAAGTTCCGTATGTGAAAAATCGAGTAATGTATGTATAAGTAAGTAAAAATTATGTAAAGTATAAGGAAAGTGTGCAATTAATGTATAAGTGAGTAAAGGATATAAAATTATCTTATTTATTTAGATATTTTAATTAATTTGAGTGTCTTATTGCAAAAGGGTTAGGGTTTTGGGTTATCTCACACCAAGAGTTAGTATTTTGGGTGATCTCACACCAAGAGTGGGTTTTTGGGTGATCTCATGCCAAGAGCGAGTTTTTGGGAATTTTATGCCAAGAGAAGATTATTGGGGATAGAGGTCTAGTTTTCTCTCCTTGATGACACTTTCAAATAAGCACCACTTGTAGATGGTATGTCCTTGATTTGTAACATGTTATTCATGTTGTTCCTATTGTTCATATTGAATCGATTGTAACTAATTGTAAATGATTGAATGTATTATGTTACTAGAGGCAAGTTCCTACTCATCAAGAAATGTATTCTAAACTTCTCGAAATTGTTATAAACTGAAAAGCTCGTTATTTTTTCCCCTGGACATAAATGCCTAGGGGGAAAATCACCCACCACTCTTGTTCATGATTAGGTGCTAGTGTATACTATGTGTTTTGTGTCCAAGTCTTATTCTAGATGAATTTGTAACTATATTCTTGTGTTGATTTTGTCTTGTGTTGATCTGTCTCCAAGCTCGAGCTGCTTTGGAAGGGTGATTTTTCACCCAATTGATTCCCCCTTCATTTAGGGTGCATGCGATAACCGTAGTAGAATGAAAACCAAAAGAGAGGAGTAAAATATGATATGCATATCTAAGTTTGTATACTGCAGGGTGGGTAGGGGATGTGAATAGTAGAAACCAAAGCACATGCAAAAAGATAGGCTAAAAACAAGTGTTAGTTTAGACAAAGATAACATGCAATAGAATATAATGTAGTGAGTAACTTGGAAGATAATATGGACCATGAAAAGTGTTCTTTATACATGGGAAATTGCTCACAATGTCACAATATTATTAGGGTTGAAGTGGAAAAAATAATACCATGAATAAACAAGACATAAGGCATGGACCACAAATAATAACAAATAATAGAAAGAAAATATGTATATATAACCATAGTTGTATAGATCCCACAAGGAAAATGCTACACATGAAGCACCAATTAGCATGTTAAAAAGATAATTAATATGTCAAAGCGTGTATATATTATCAAAAATTAAAGTGATAGTGCGAAGAACTAGTAAGAATTGAAATGATAACTTTACTAGAAAATATGTGTCTTGAAGCACTTTGAGTGTGAAGTGTATAAGATATGAGGTTCATTTAAGAGTCGGACCATTAACATTCGAGTATGAACTATGGAACTTGAGTGTGCTATTGGGAAATGAGTGTTATATGTGCGATTAAGATTAGATGACAGAAAAATATGTATTGCGAAGCATTAAGCGTGAAGTGTAGAAGATGTGAGGTTAATTTAAGAGTTGGAACCTCAATAGTCAAGTATGAACCATGGAACTATAGTGTGTCATCGGGTAATGAATGTAGTCACAAAATCACGCACTTTAGAAATTATTTAGTCCCAGTCTTATACTAATTTTTAGAGGGTTTTGAGTGAAGAAAGTACTAATTAAACCTTGTATTTTGTCCATCTTGATTTATTGTGTTTCACCTTTTCCGACCTCCATCGCACATATGCCTAGTTTGTTTTTATCACTTTTGCATTATTTTATCCTTGAATTGGGCACCCAGGCTAGTACTAGGGTGCCCATGGGTGCCCTAGTACCACCTAGGGCACCCCAATCTATTTTGAACTTTCCTTCCACTTTTTGGGCTCTTTTTAGCTATTTCAAGTTCTTACCTTTTTGGTGGATGGCCATTTTAGGTTTAATTACAAAATAAGATCAAGATAACCCTATAAATATAAAGTTATGAGACCATAATGAGGAACCAAACACTAGTCACTACCATCATCCACCTAGGGTTCCATCCATCTAATGAATTTAGAGATCATTTGCATACATTTAGCTTCATCACAAAGGAAAATGATAGCTCATATGCATCACACAAGCATATGAGGGGATTATATTCTATTCCATCCACCATTCTCTACATTTTTTACATCTAGTTATTACTTGATACTTCACAAAGTGTGACTGACACAAGAGCACCTAGGGAACATGATCCACACACACACTAGAACTATATTTGGGTATGAAATGTAGTGGAGAGCCCAGCTAATAAGCCCACTATTGTGGTAGCTAAGGTCAGTTTGACCCATTCATTTGCATTCTAATTTTTTTAAGGTTTTGATACTTCTTGTGAATTCTTACAGTATTTCTATCATCTTGGATTATTAGCAACACACGGAGTAGTGTAACGAATCTGATGTGACACATAATGATGGTTTCAAACCACCTTCTCGAACTCCGTGAAATTCAATTCTAAACCTTTTGTAAAGACCGGGTGCCCATTCTATAGACCGAGTGCTGTAGGTGCCCCCGGTCCTTATCTAGATAACCCATTCACCCAGGATATGTTTTATCTGTCCTTTTTAGGACCGATGCATAGTCATCCCTTCTTCTTGTTTCTCTAGTAACTTCTATGATATAGTCCATCAAGATCCTTTAATCAACTGAGTTCATTCTAACTCTCCTTGCACTATAGGACTTACCATTTACATCTTGATTTGTTTGGGATATTTTATATAGTTGTCTATTTTTGTTATTTCTTGTATTTACATGCTATTCTAGATTAGATTAACTATCATTACCCCACATCTTAGATAATTTTAGTTAATCATTTTAGTGAACCCCACTTTTCAACACTTCCTTCTTACCATGTCATCTCCTTATCAAGTTATGGCTCAATCTTCTTATCCTATAGTTACACAAACTAAGGTCTCGGACATAGTTACTACTTTTGCCAATTTCCGGTGAGTGCGCACCCAACATCCCCCTCACTTTGTCACACCAAAGGCTGATCCATCCATCAATGTAGTTACTACTTGTCATACTCATCCTAATCTAACTATAGCTCCACCTACATCTATTCCTCCACCCATTACTCCAGAATCTCCCCCACTACTTCTAAGGGCTATGACATTATTGAACAACTTAAAAATATGCCCACTAAGATCTCTCTTTATGACTTGTTGTGTAATGCACCAGATTTTCATAACACATTAGAAGCTTCCCTTCATGCCATTCATATTGAAAGTGATAATTCCATGGTGGCCTTTACACATCTCATATAGTCTCTTCATAATTTACACATGTTATATCTTTCACTAATGAGGATCTGTCTCCTTTTGCTAAAATTAATCCATGTGCTCCTTTTCTCATTACTGTCATTATTAGCACTACTTGCATTAAATGAGTCCTCATTGATAATGGATCAGCTGTCAATTTATGTGCTCATTCTCTTTAAAGAAATTCAGTATTAATGATAATTTAATTTCTAATAATTTGACCCTCATTGGAGGTTATGAATCTACCACTCGCACAAGCTTAGGGACTATCTCATTACATATTCGGGTTGGGCATGAGACTATTCTCACTACGTTATGTGTTATTAACACCTCCTTTCAGTTTAATCTCTTATTAGGTAGGATTTGGCTTCACGTAATGCATGTAGTTTGATCTACTATTCACCCATGTGTCAAATTATTGGATGATGGCTATGAACATACTATCACTTTGCTGATCCGAGCCATTCAAATATTTTCACATAGATCCCATTACTTCTATGCCCATACCACCTTCACAACATATTCCATATAGCAACCTTAACACATATGACATTGGTCAATCTAGCACTTCACAATCTCCTCCTACCACTCTCAATGCTCCAACTATCTCTACTCACACTACGACTATTATTTCACCTACGATATCAGCTCCTATTAATGTCCCTTCTCCACCTGTCACGACACCCTCTACTACTCCATCTACACTACCACCCACCAACATACTTAATAGTGCTATACAACATAATGATGATCGCACCAATGATTCTATTTATTTTGATGATGAAGTTACGCTCTCCAACTTATAGATGCAACATTAGGGCAGCTCAATTTTACTCTTCTAGGCATAGATGACTCTTATTTCAATAAAACTTTTTGTGGCCAATGGCCCGGTGAATATTGGTTCAAGACCCATCCCTCTACTAATGCTATGGCACTATAATAGGGGTCTATAAACAATTTAGATGCTATTTCATTTTCTCTCTACGTGGGTCATAGCTCGATGCCTCCTTTACATGCACATAAATGATCCGATGCTAGATCATGATGGGTGATAGGCCGAGTGTGCATGGGATTCCTTCCTTCTGATCCGTCATTACTCTTTACATAGATCACGATGCATTCTATATCCCACTACAACTTTGAAAAGAGGTCATGAAGATGTAGTCAATTTTACTCCCATTATAAGAGGAAGGAATCCCATGTGCACCGGCCTATCACCCAGTAGAAGTTGAGCGCTCACCCGAGGCACGCATGGGTGCCAAGTCTCTCTTTTATGTGAGTTTTTAGTGGGAAGCATTCATCAATGATTAGTATAGGAGTATTTAGGAAAGAAGTTTAGACATACAAAGATTACAGGGCTTAGAGCAGACTTTAGATCCTTGTAGTTTCTTTAGACTATGTGTTTTAAAAGACTCCATAACACATAATATAACAGAAAGAAAGCTACAACCATTCATTCATAGCATGAAAAAGAAAGAGAACTTCTATGAAAAAATACATGAAACCCATTGATATTCATATCTAATTGTAATAAGTAACCTCATTGTATTCATTGGTTCATTACAAAGAGCCATAGATGGCAGACTGTAGTCATGCACATCACTAGGCTTGTATAACTACGCAAAAATAGAAAAGAAATTACAATGCTAAGCTCAATACATCAGAGCCCCACTCACAATAATCCTGTAGAGCTCTACCCATGTTATCTCTCTCTCTCTCTCTGTGTATCTCTCCTATCTTCTACTCTTTGGTCTCTATCTTTGTCTCCACACCTTTCTTGGTCTGCAAGAACTTGTATTTATCACCTTTCTACGTTGCCAACTTTCCTTACCGTGCCCTTAGATCCGTCGCCAAGTGTCGAATGTGGTCCTTCAGTGAGCATGTTTCCTTAGGCCTGAGCTCTCCACTCCATCTCATGATGGTCTTCTAGAAGATTCCTTTGCTGGCATGCTCTTTCCTAGGCCACCTATTGCTAGGCTGGCATGTTATCCACGTGTAACTGATCACACTTTTCACGTGTTCTACCTTTGTTGCTTGAATCGCTAAGTCCTGAACCTCCTTTCGTGTGCCACACGCTATATGCTTCCTTTAGCCTTTTCTCTTGTGCACTTTTGCCTTGTGCACCATCCTATAACTGGGGTCTCATGAGCTCACATTCCTTTGTACTTAGTCAATATTTTAGGAGCCCAACATCACCCCACACTACACCTATTCTCCACCCTCAAAAACATTCTACTTGACCAAGGTGCAAGTTGGTTCAAATGGAACCAAGACGTAGATAAATATTACAAAGATGAATAAGGAATGAAAGAATAGGGGAAAGAATGAAGAATGGGGGGAACACTAAACCAAAAGGCTGGGGAAGTCCTTCCACAAGAATTCCTCCAACTTATTCCATGTATCGACCTCGTTCTGCACCTTCTGACAAAGGTCACCAACCAGGAGGTTTACCTCATCAAAACTTAGGCCAGCTCCCTGGGTGCCCAAAGTGTCCACAATTTGTTCCATATCTTTACCCAGGTCTATGAGCTTGTCCATTCTCCTGGTAATTTGAGGATATAGTTCCTTTAGCCATGTCTTGGTTGAGCCCTTAGTGCTTCAATCTCCTCGAATCTTCTTTCTACTTCCGCCAGGACTCTATTCCACTCCACCCTGTTTCCTTTATTCTTCTCCTGGAACTCCTTCAGCTCTACTTCGAGTGTGGTGACCAAGGAACTCACCACCTTTTCTCCTCCAGCTGTGCCTTAGTGTGAACTAATTAATTTCTTGTTTTAAGTTTAAATGCCACACCTTAACCAACTCTTCCTCCTTCTTGGCCACTTTCCTCTCTAAAGCCCTTATGCTGAGGATGCATTAAGTTTCCATTCGCAAATAGTCTCTGGGGATAGGCTCCTGGGTGTTTCAAGATGATGGCACTTTTTTTGTCGAGTCTTGAGCATTACACCTTTTCCTTTTCCTCCTTGAGCTTACATACTTGCTTGTCTATGAGCTCCTCGGCATTTACTTGAGGGGTTGTCTCCCTTAGACTCTAGTAGTGTGATAAGTGCCTTCTAGTAGAGTTCAAAGTTTGGCTCGACTAAGACGACTGGGATTCAAATTCCCAAGAAATCATCTTCTTGGTCCTGGGGTATGTGCCCTCCTTCTTGAATGATCCCATGGCTATATTTATTTTGGTGGGTGCCATGCTCTGGAATCCTATGCGTAGTACCTTCCTTGAGTCATCCATGTAGCCCATCATTTGGCTCTGTTCTACATCCAGAGGTCTTCTACCTAAGCGTGCACCTTTGGAGAAGTTGACTATCAGAGCGGGGCCTCCTAGGTTGTCATGTCCCTTTTCACTGCTCTCTTCCCTTCCTTCCTTTAGCACTATATCTGTGCTCCACTCTAATTCCTAGTCTACAAGGATCTCGAGCATCTTCTTCACTTCTTGCTCTGCCACTTTGGTTATCTTGCTCCTTGGTAAAATCTATGGCTTTCTGCCCCTTGGTGTCCTTCTCTTCTGCCCTTATATCTTTGGTGCCCTCACCTCCTTGTGCACCTTTCCACCACGTGAATATGAACTCTTGCTTCTCTTCTCCACTCTCCTCCTCCGAGTCATAGACACTAACTATGTGAGGTTCCAAAGGTTCCTTGTCTTTTTCTAGCTCTTTCTCCTCATCGCCACCCTCTTCACTCTCATCCTCTCCTTCTCCCAGATATCTCTCCATGTTGTCGGTCACCTCCGAGTCAGCTTCTTCATCTACCTTCTGCTTCTTCCTAAGAGGTTACTTCTAGTCAGGATATTCTACCTTCTCTTCTTCCTCTTGGGACTCCTCCAAGGTGGTGGGTTGTTCAGGCACCTCTACTTCTAGCGTCTTCTCCTTTATTGGGGACTTCTTCCTCCAAACATAGGTGTTTGGCTTGGTGCTTGTAGAAGGCATGCTCACTGTCTGAGTAGTTGGTACACTTGGTGCTCCTTCCTCTCCTCTACCCCTCTTCTTAGACACTAGCTTCTTCATTCCCAAGGGGTCTTTAGGTATGGATATCTCATCCACCAAGTACACACTATTTTTGAATTTTGGCCTTATGCACACGTATACGCATGCCGCGAGATCCTCCAACAATAGGAAGTGTTATTGGCCTAGTCATGTGGATCTCATGCGACACATACTTTTCCATGTACACACACTTACCTTTGGGATAGTTCAGTTTCTTCCTCATATCCTTGTGTTCCTAGTCCAATTTACCTAGCTCTAGCCTTAGCTTTTTCAACTCTTTAAATTTGTTCACTCCTGCTTGGAAGTACTGGGCAGTGAACGCGAAAGGGAGCTTACACCAAGGGCTCCATGATTCATCAACAAGTTTGAACCTACCCAAGCAAAAGTGTTGGTACACCGCAAACTTAGCTTCTCCTTGTGTGGCTGCTGGGAGTTGTTCGGGATCCTCCACTCTGCCCTGAATGCATTTCTCAAGCACGTATACCATTTTTCGAGCCGCACTTTGTGGGGAGCCATCATTATATCACATGCATACTTTTCAAACCTCTTCGTGGGCGAAGGTTCTTTGGCTAGGTACTCCCACACAAACTTATCTGGTGCATCGACACTCCAACTTCTACAAACACTATGGTGAGCAGGACATTGCCAAAGAGGATCATGTCCCCTTCCTTTGCGCACTTTATAATTTCCTCGCAATGTATGCGGACAAGTTGTAAATAGTCCCCTCTGCGATCTTCCTGCAGACATGTAGCCATGGCTTGTTAACTTATGTCCATCTTTCTTGGCCATTTAGTTTCATTACTAGGTGCACAACCATCTTCATAACTGGGTCCTTGATGTCTGAGATGTCATAATACCATGACCCTTTCTTACAGGCATACTCTATGATGGTCTCCTAAATAGCTTCCTTGTCACTAAGGTCATCTTCCAGGCTATCTCCCTCGCATATGAGGCTCAGTAAACTGTGCAATCAACTAGGGAGTTACATGCATCTTGCACCCAACAAAGTGGAAGTAGTCCTCGTGCACCCGAGACATCAACCATTGGTACAAGTGATCGGCTTCCCAAAATAAGGCAACTCATAGAGTTGCAACAACCCTACCTTTGCCAGCTTGACCTTCACATCATCATTGTAGATAGGCAACCCTTCAAGTGTTTGCTTGTTGGTTGGGCGTACCAATTCTAATGTCATTTCTTTCTCTATAGTGCTGGTACGGTGATTATAGTCACTGACTGGTATGTTCCTCAAATGGGATTCCCATTCCTTTCCCATCATTACTCCATCAGGGTACTTGCATTTCTGCATACCATTCTTTGTTTGTTTCCACCTCGGACTCTGGTTGTTTAGCCTTCACTTTGCCCTTCCCTTTCTTCGGTGCCATGGTCGAGGTAATTGTATTACTCCAGTCCTCTCCTTGTTACTTTGCTTTCCTTCTCCCAACCTTCAATCTCAGATCCGTGATATAAATCCCCTAAACCCGTGCCCTAGTTTTCCGAAACCCTAACTTCAATAAATTCTTCACAAAATGTCTTTTCACTTCATTCCAAGCCCATTTAATTCCTTCCTTCTGGTTTGCAATCTCAAACTAGCTCTTTACTTGTTTGATCACACAGATCTTCTCTCTGATTAAATCTAAAAATGTCCTACCTTATATCTTTCACTTATATCTCCAACTCTTCGTTTTCACAAATTAAAATGAGAGTGCCCCAACCCTCTATTTATAGTTTTTCCTTTTTATGGTCATTAAATGCTACTTTACCTACCCCATACTTTGTTCATTTAATGCAGCTTTTTTAAAACAAAACCCATCTTCAGTGCATTTACTCACGTGCCCTTTCTACATGAAAACTCCTCCATCCTTCTAGTGCACAACCAAACCAACTCGACAGAGACTCTTACGGTGTTTAGCTGCACCGAAGGCACTTCTTCTATCCAGATTATTTATTTCACCTACCTCGTGTTGCTTTAAATGCACTTCATTTTATTTGTACATGGGATCTATGAGTAGCTTTACCCTAGCACCAACCATTCTATCTTTTCTCTTCATCTCTCTTTTAACCGAGCTACTCAACAAGGCTCTTCAACACAACTTCCTTGGTACTTTTAATCACGTGCTTCTTCAATTTTCTCCACCCCACACTTAAATGATGTGCAGTCCTTTATGCACTCATAAATTCTCCAAAAATAGAAATAAGGTTACCGACGCTTGAGGTGCAAAACAAAAAAACAACGAGAAAGTGAAACAAAAGGAAAAGAAAATGCGTAAGGGAAAATTATAGACTAACTGGAAAAACTAACTTATTTACAAACACCAAGAAGACTTATTTATAGTAGGGCTTCAGCCTACTACCATTGAAGTGTCAAGGCAACTTTGTTCTATCCAACACTTGTAACTGGCACGCGCCTAACTCAAGGATGTACGAGATTGTGTAGGGACCTAACGAATGGACTTTCAACTTCCCAGGATGCTGCATAAATTTAGAATCATACAAGAATAACACCATCTTCCCAACCTCAAACTTCTTGTTTCTAATATGGCGATCATGCCAAGCCTTTTTCTTTTATTTTTCTCTTTGTGTGCTCTAACGGGCAAGTGATCATCTCTTATCTAGTTTCATTAGTTCATCAATTATTTCTTCCAGGTGATTTTTCATCGCTGAATCCTCCTACACGCGCTATTCGCAGAGAAGGTAACATAAATTCAACTCGAAAAATAGCTTCCATAAAACACAATTGAAAAGGTGTGGCTTTATTAGTCTTTTATACGTAGTCCTATACGCCCATAAAACTGCTGATACCTTGTCATCCCAATCTGTCTTCCAACATCACAGATTTTGGTCAAGGTATGACTTAGTATTTTATTGAATGCTTCCACCGTTCCATTTTCTTGAGGGTGATAGGGTGTAGTCTTATGATGAACCACCATGAACTCGGATAATAGGATCCTCACGGTCTCATTTAGAAAATGTTTACCCCTATCACTGGTCAAACTTAAAGGGCATCCATACCTTGTGATAATGTTCTCCCATAGGAACCTTGCCACCGTTGCTACCGTCATGAATCTTTAGTTGGGGCTGCTTCCGCCCACCTTGTGAGATAATATTTGTAAGTGATGACAAAATGTGACCTAGTCCTATGCACTTCCGGTGTAATAGTTCATATAAATTCTATCACCCATTTTTCAAAAGGCCCCATGCTAGGAGTAAGATGCAAAGGAATTTCATCTCTCCTTCTTAGTTTACCAATGTGCTTGATAGTGGTCACATGCTTTACAATAATATCTAAAATCCCTATATAAGGTTTTCCACCATAAAATTTCCATTAAAATCTTGTGCGCGGTGGCATCACCTATGTGATGCCCACTAGCACTTCCTCCATGTTCTTCTTCCATGATGGAATGGTGTTCATGTTCTAATACACATCTGCGCAAAACTTCATCATGTCCCAATTTGTATAAATCTCCACTAATCAACATGTAGGGCACGACATATGGCCAACTTATTTTTCTCCAATTCCTTCATTCCATCCGACGCCACACCTTCTTTTAAAAATACAACAATCTCTTCCAAATCCGAGGGCGCGCACTACAATCTAAATAGTTGTGCATCTGGCATTATCTCCTCAATACTTTGCGCATCCTCTCCTAAATCAATTCTTGACAGATGATCAGGTCCACAATTACTTTTTCCGGTTTCACTACAACAATGAACTCAAACTCTTGAAACAACAACACCCATCGACATATGTGCCCTTGAAGAATGGGCTTGTTTACTAAATACTTTAATGCCATGTGGTCGGTGTAGAATACAAAGGGTGTTGCCAGTAGATACTATCAAAATTTGAAAAGCACATAGATCATTGACAATGCCTTGCACTCAGTTCGCCAGTGGTATAATTATGATCTACTGGTGTTAACTTCTATCGCTTACGAAATAAAGAGGATGACCAATAATCCCTCACCTAGTTATGCAAGTACTAATCCAATGGCAGGTTCCTAAGGCATCTACATGGACATGGAAAGGCTTGTCCTAAGAGGGAAATCACAAAATAGGCACGGTAATAAGCCTATCTTTTAATGTATCAAACACCCTCTACTGCGTCTTTCCCCAATGGAAGGTACTTTTGTGTCTAAGCAGCTCCTCTAAAGGCGTAGTGATCTGGCATACCCCTTTACTAAATTTTCTGTAATATCCTCAGTATGCCCAAGGAATCCATGCACTACAGGCTCTTCGCTAGTAGGTTCCCTTAATCCCAAAATAACTCAAACCTTAGCGGATCTACCAAAGAAGCCCTCCTTACATATGATATGCCCCAATAAATTCCCAAAGGGTGTAGCAAACACACACTTCTTAATGTTGATGGATATCCTCAACTGCCTATACCTTTCAAACATTAATCTCAAGTTATCACAATGGTCCTTAACCATACCATATACTGTCCAATCATCAAAGCAAACTTGAAGATACTTATGAATGAAGTCCTAGAATGCTTGCACCACTATGCGCAAAAAGATAGCAGGCACATTTTTCAACCCAAAGGGCATGACCGTATATGCAAAACTTCCCCACTCGGTGGTGAAAGTTGTCTTCTCCTGGTCTTCCTTTATAATCCAGACTTGGTGGTATCCTGAAAATCCATCCATAAAGGAATAGATTTCACACCCAGTGACTCCTTCTAATCTCTTTAGTGAAGGGGGTCAGAAATGGATCAATGACACAAAATGCATTCAATTCCCTATAATCCACACAAATTCTAATCCACCCATCCTTCTTGATGCTAATTACCATTAGAATTATCCATTCTAATTCTTCTACTACCTCAATGATCCCAGAAGCTATCATCTTATCTATCTCCTCCTTAACCTTCACACGTAAGTTGGGATTCATCCGGTAGGGCCTTTTTCTAATTGAGTGCACACCTTCCTTTAGTTTTATCCTCATCTCCCCAAGGAATGGTGGATGCCTTTTAACTCATGGTACCCACTCGAAATAAATCCTTAAATTCACACAACAGATCAATGATCTTTGATACTTCCTTCTCCGTCCAATAATCCCCAATAATAGCTTCCTTAGGTTCTTCTCTTGAACCAATGTTAACCTTCTTTTTCTTTAAAGGCTCATGGTAGGCATGTGCGCGAGCATCTGCACTACCCACCACTTCACGCATCCCCACAAAATGGCTAACATTTAAACTCTCCAACTCCTCTCCATCAATCACATATACTAACTTTCCCTTTTCCTTTTCCAAACACGCATGCTCAAGCTAGGATTCTTTTGTTTCTTCAATCTCTTCAAGCATGCCTCCAATCCTAGTTCACCTAGTAGTTCCAATAGCCTATCTTCCATTCTAGCACTATCCCCCATTGTAAGGTGCTTGATACCTTACAAGGCCTTATCAACCAATGGTTTGGTACTCCGATACTCAAAGGCTTGAATAAGATCAGCCGCAAGCTCTTGCCAATTCCTTGTTTGGTGGCATGTCTCCGAATGAATGTACCATGCACGTGCACAACCCTGCAGTGTAGAATACAACTTGTGCACCTAGAGGGATGGTGGTAAGGCTTCTCACCTTCTCTCTAGACCCATTCACACTCTTGGATATGGAAAGAGGCGGGCTCCTTCCCATGGTACTCCTTGATGATGGTGGGTATATTACTTCTAGAAAATCTAGAGAGAATTCTTACCTTGCACCATTCTAAAAGGTTCTCCTGATGACCAACGATGTGGCCCAGCAAGACGTAACTCAACATCTCCTTCAATTTTTCCACTGAGCTTCTATCTCCCCGTAAAATGCCAAGAAGGCTCCTCCAGAGTACTTGGGTAGTTCTTTCCCCAAGGCACCACCGAACATCAACATCCCTTGGTCTTTGTCCTTTTCATTTTTCCACTAAGCTTCTATCTCCTACGTGCACCAAATTATCCTTAGGGAAGGCTGCTGGTATCTAGAGAACTTGGGTAGTTTAATCAAAACCGATGTACCCTTTGTTTAACTAAAGGTCCGCATTGTTCTTGTAACACCATGGGTGCCACATAAATCTTGTGCCAAAACCTCTTCTCCCAATGTAGTCTTTGGGAAATTTTCCACCTTTGTTGAACCGGAGGTCCACATGAACACCAAGACTTCAAAGTCCCCAGTAAACTTGGCTCCTTGGATAGTAATAGCTGCATCCTTCAAGACACCGATGGGCATTTCCTTAGTCTTGTTTGCCATATACAACACATTTGAAGATGGTTATAATGCAGGTCTCCCCATCTGATGCCATGCATCCAAAGTCAAAACATTAACCTCTCGTGCGCAGTGTCAATGAGTATATTGTTGAGGAGCCATCCATCCACAACTACATTCAATGTAATCTCCTTGTCATAGTCGAGGATGTGAGGGGGAAGGTTTGTGTGTAAGACCTGCCTCTCGTGCTCTTCTCCGGTGCATGGTACCTTCTCTCTCAACAAGGATCCTAGTAAAGGAATGATGTTCTCCTACCTTAGCATTTTACACACCTCCTTGACCTCATCCAGGTCATCTTTCTATGCCTCGATCCTCCTTCCTTGTTCCTCCCTCCTGGATTTCTCTTTTAGACACTGGATCTCCCCTTGCAAGCTTTGAATAACATCCATGGTGTCCTGATATATCTCTCTTTGATGTGCAGAGTCTGGGTGCATTCCATGAACGACCTCTTCTCTCAAAATGAGGCTCTTCTGTCTTGGTATCTATCTTGTACACGTGGCTTCTGCCCTTATTGTTACCAAAACATGCTCTAAACCTTCATCCCATGTTACCCGAGGCATCCATATGTCTTTCCTTCGATGTCGACCATCGCACCTTTTTCCTTCCGGTGCTACTAATTCATATGTTCATATAACTCTGAGCACTCCTCATACTTATGCTTCTTTCTGCACCATGAGCATTACAACAAGTTCAAGCACTCACGCTTGTAATGTTCTATAGATCCACGCTAAAACATGTCCCTCACAAGAACTCACTCCTTCCTCCGCGGTTACCTTGTCCACGGAATCCTCCTCGAAAACCTTTTCCTCGCATGCCTCCATTTGCACGCTCCTCGTAACAGTGATCATCATTCTTAGAAATACTGACAATGTTGGTTTGGTGCACCCCATGATCAATGGCATCATGTATCTGATCAATGAGCCTACGTAGTTTTTAGTATCATGGGTCGTGGAGGTGAAAATCTTGCAATAACAGGATACATTCTTTTCGATCGCACGCCGTGTAGTAAGGGACATCTACTGGAAGTATGGTACCCATGACAGATTTCATAATCTAATGTTATAGTGCATACCACCCTCCTGGGGATAATTATCCTTAACGTGCCCCTCTATCTCACAATCTATACACCACAAACCACTGCGAGTCTCATGGACCGAGTTCGCAGATAGCTTTTCCAACTTTTTAGCCATAGCAGCAATCTAAGCCTCCAAGAACAAGCTAACGCCAATATCAATACTACTAACGGCTTTGGCACATAAGGCAGCCTCCAATGCTTCGTGTGGGTCTGTGAAAGTCTTATGAGATAGGGCCCTTCTAAAAGGGGTGATCAATCCTCCAAAAACCACTATGCATGTTGAGAAGGATGTATATCATATGATAATTTAGACAAGAGAGTCTTAAAGTGCGCATCATACTCCTACACACTCTCTGCCATTCCTTGTTGTATCTCCTTTAAAGCACTAATGCTTTTTTTCTCAAAATTAGGAATGTGAAACTCTACCAGGAATGCATTCTGTAAGGTAGTGTAATCCACCACTATTTGATGAGGATCATACTTTCTATACTAGCTATGAACATGTCCTTGCAACATGGTTACAAATTAACTAGCCTTTTGTTCTAGGGTTGTGATACCTTTCATGCGCCATAGCAATTCACACTTGTGAACATGTTCCGTAGCATCCTCAATGCCCATGTAATCTGGTAAGTGTAGAGACATTTCAAAGAAAACTTGAGGTGGTGGCTGGGGTCCTTGTCTTGAACTAGAGCCTTGGTTCCCTCCAGTGTTTCCTCCGCCTGATCCACCAGGTCCACTGGGTCTTGTACCTCTAGAGCCATCGGATCCACCAGGACCACATGGTCTAATAGGGCCTATAGGAGTTGTGCCAAGTACCCCCATGGTTCCACCGAACGTAGTGCGATGGGCAGTCCGTGATGGTGCCCCACCACCACTACTTTGTCCCACCATTCCACTCCTCGTGTGAGACCAAAAGTTTGTAGGCTTTCCCCTTGTCCAAAAATCCTCCAAATATTGGAATATGTGTAGTCATATAAGAAGGGAATGTAAAATTGTATCTCCTAGGCATGGATCTCTTTCTTCCACTAGTTTCAACTGGATCAATACTTCTTCCTAGTTCAGAAAACCAAGCGCTAGGGCTCGGTCACTGGGTGGGTTTATATATGTGCTAACGTCTCTCCTTTCTCCATGTGACGAACTCTCACCAGAAGCCGAAGGGGTCTCCCTCACACGCTTTCCAAGATGGGGTAGCTTAGAATACTCAGGCTCCACATCCTCTCGCGTGAACCTCAATTCCTTCCCACAATGTCTATCTCCATAGATCCATCACACTAGCGACTTCACGTCATATAGTAATCTCCCTTTCACGTGCTTTGCCATACTTGAGCCATCTTTCTTCTCTCTCCTTTTCTATTGTATCATCTGCCATCTTCCTCCACCTAAGATTCCTTACCCAACGCTCAGAATGGTTTAGCCGGCCATTGGGAGCATTTCTAGACTCATGGTAACCATCAATATCTTCATAGTTAGAGGGATAAAACGTAGAAACAATCCCCTAGGTTCTCATAGAAACTCAAACTCAACAACCTCTGGACAAGAATACATGGAAATGGCGTATTCCAGAGTGTAGCTAGCTAGTAATCCTCCCCACCAATAATCTACATCACGGGTCCATGTCGATCTCGCATCCTGCAACCTTTGGTAGTCTTCTTTGGTCCATATCCATGATCCATAATGCCAACTTGATCTAGATGGATAGGCTAAAAGCCACCCAAATAACTCTACTGGGAAGCAATAGAAAAAAGTCTAATACAGATCATGGTAGAGATTCTCCTCTACCCATTTACGTGTATCAAACTCAGTTCTAGTTCTGAATCTTTGGGAAAATTCATCCTCTATGCTCTTAAACCATGATTCAACATTTTCCAATGTTAGTCAATCCATCATTACTCTTTACACAAATCATGATGCATGTTATATCCCACTACAACTTTGAAAAGAGGTCCCGGCAACAGAACCAAGATGTAGTCAATTTTACTCTTATTATAAGAGGAAGGAATCCCATGCGTGCCGGCCTATCACCTAGCAGAAATGAATGCTCACCCGAGGCACGCGGTGCCGAGTCTCTCTTTTATGTGAGTTTTTAGTGGGAAGCATTCATCAATGATTAGTATAGGAGTATTCAGAAAGAAGTTTAGACATACAAAGATTACAGGGCTCAGGATGGCCTTTAGATCCTTGTAGTTTCTTTAGACTGTGTGTTTTAAAAGACTCCATAACACATAATATAACATAAAGAAAGCTACAACCATTCATTCATAGCATGAAAAAGAAAGAGAACTTCTATGAACGAAATATACATGAAACCCATTGATATTCATATCTAATTATAATAAGTAACCTCATTGTATTCATTGGTTCATTACAAAGAGCCATAGATGGCAGTTTACAGTCATGCACATCACTAGGCTTGTATAACTATGCAAAAATAGAAAAGAAATTACAATGCTAAGCTCAATACATTAGAGCCCCACTCACAATAATCCTGTAGAGATCTACCCATGTTATCTCTCTCTGTGTGTATCTCTCCTATCTTCTCCTCTTTGGTCTCTATATCTATCTCCACACCTTTCTTGGTCCACAGGCACTTGTATTTATCACCTTCCCGGACTACCAAATTACCTTTCCGTGCCCTCAAATCTGTCACCAATTGTCGAAGGTGGTCCTTCAAAGGTGAGCATGTTTCCTCGTGCCCGAGCTCTCCACTCCATCTTATTATGGTCTTCTAGAAGATTCCTTTGTTGACATGCTCTTTCCTCGGGCCACCTCCTACCAGCTAGCATGTTATCCACACATAACCGATCATGCTTTTCACATGTTCTACCTTTGTTGCTTGAATCAACTAAGTCTTGAACCTCCTTTCACATGTCATAAGCTATATGCTTCTTTGAGCCTTTACTCTTACATGCTTTCACCTTGCGCGGCATCCTGTAACTGGGGTCCCATGCACTCACGTGCCTTTGTACTTCGTCAATATTTTAGGAGCCCAACACTATTTATCAATAGGTTCTTTTTGCAACACATCCCTATCAATTGTACTTTCTTAGACACTATTTGTACTCATGACAATTTGGTTATATTTGGTATGATGCTTAATGAAATCTCATGATATCTTCATTCACCACATCTTTATCATGGATATTTTCACATTACGACAACTGATGGCTTGCATGTCTTTCATTTGACGATCTTTGTTAAGCGTATCCCCTGTGACTTTCCACTCACACTTGAACAATCCTGGCTTGACTATATTAGCGGTATAATAGATTCTCATCACTCTTTGCTTACATTTCCTATGCCTTTTGGAAATATATCTATTCATAATGATTCTTCTCCCGCTTATGCTCCAAATATATCTTATTGGCATGCTCATGGTTTTCAACTAATAGCCTCTATTGATGACGAATAAGTGATGAATGTGTACAGACTACGCCAAAATGGGTCCTTGTAAGACCCTCCTTATTCTATCGCTTACTAGGTTTTTGATGTTGATCATTATGTTTTGACCATGAAAACAAAGATCTCCTCGATAGTGGTACATAGTCATCTTCTCTATCATATACACTTAGGGGGCATCACATATAATACATATCTCCCCACCAATCACAACATCTACACCTCTATCATATTTTTATAGGCATAGTCATCACACATTATAGCATCGTCATTACCCGATGACACACTCTTGTGCTTTGGTTCACACTCAACTATTGAGTGATTACAACACATGAACCCCACACACTTTGTACACCACATATATTTATAGACCACACATCATATGTCATACTTATATTATGTAAAACTTTTGCATTACATATTACACATTAGATGTACTATTAGGTAATCTATGCATATTACACGCATTATATACATAACATTGTTACAGATGTATCTCACATCATATACCTTACATCATACAAGATACATCTCTATGTCACACATATTCTACATAATTTACTAGTCTTCATCACATATGACTCTAACATTACATCATCTTACATACTAAATTACTAGTTTATCTACATACATTGCATACCACTCTTGCACATTACATTTTACACATTCTACGCATCTTACACTACATACATTATACATTCTACACACCATATGGTCATCTACTTATCACACATATTGCATATTATTATAAGCACTTTGAATTTACTACCCCGTGATGAACTTTAGTTCCTCAGCCCATACTCAACTATCGAGGGTTTAAAAATCAAATGGACCTTACATTAAACACATGTTTATCATTATACCTTTCATAATGCAACATTTCTAGTATAGTTTAGGCTAAATCACCACTCCCTATTATTCATCTTGTAGTGACACACACAATAGGATAAATTTTCACTCACTCTATCACATTTTTGTGGTATACAGGTTTAGGATACATCACCACTCCCTACTATTCATCTTGCAGTGACACACGCTATAGGATAAATCATCACTTACTCTATCATATTTAGTGCTATATGATTTAAGCTACATCACCACTCCATATTATTATTATTATAGTGGTATACACATTAGGATACATCACCACCCCCTTTATTCATCATGTAGCAATTTACTCTTTAGGCTACATCATCACTCATTTAAGCATCTTGTTGTGATATATGCTTTGGATATAAGGTTCACACACACATCAATGCCAAGTCACATATTATCGACATACATACACAATCATCATAGCATGTTAGACACAACCCATTATTCAACTATTTCTTGATGATACAATCTCACTTATGGTTCATTCTTGACTCATCAAGAGGAAAACCAAATCAACCTCATTGCATACATTTCCATTCACTAAGGGTGCACGTGGATCCTACCATCCATCTTGCATTCCATTCCATCCATCCACATCACACTACATCTTATGCTTTTACTCTTTCTTACTTGTGCTTGTTCATGGTCACTTTATTACACATGCTAGTTCAATTATTTGTATGTAATTTATCTATATCATCCACACATGTGTGTTCATGTGTTTTTCTAGTTGTGATCGGAGATACATTTCTCTTACATAAAGCATGGATTCTTTCCTTCTACCCTTCCTACATTAGTCACTGGGGAATTCACAATCGTCTCTCATAAGTGTTATTATTTCATTTTGTACTTAGAACTTTACATTACTTCGTTATACACACTTTTTCCATACTAGTTATATTTATGACATGCTAATGTGTGCTTCATACATGACAGTTGTTATGCATGGATACTTCCATACTTTTTTGTTACATTTGTCTAGTATTTATTGTTTTTGTATGCGGGACTTTCCCTTATTTTGGTATGCACACTTGTTTATTTGTATGTGGCTATGATTTCCTTGCATGTGTAGTGACATCATGAGTGACATCTCATGTTTACACCCACTTTTTGTGGCTTAATTTGTCTTATTACATCTTTACATTACTAGTTTTCTTGGTAGTTTTTTTTTTTTTTATTATTGGCAAATGGCTTTTGAAAGGGACTATACCCTTGAGAACAAAAGAGGGCCTAGAAGCCAGAATAGGAATGAGAATCAGAACAAAAAGGATCAAGATCCAAATGTGACAATGAAAACCATAGTAGCCCAAGAGCAGCTACCCTATCGAAACAAAAACAGCACGAGCACTGCAGAAAAGTAGCAAAAAGATAGAAAAAAATAGCAATAATTACAAAGAAGTGCAACAAAAGCACCCACAATTACTTCTTGGCGGCTTTGTCAATGTTGGATTTGATATTCTGCCAAGAGGTGAACATAGCCAATGTCGTCATATGGGTAGAATCAGTAACATCCAGTTGTTCAATGGTCCTTTTTCTTTCCTTATCAGTGCCCCAAAGGGTTGCCGAACTCCGCTGAGATTGGAGACGTTGCGGACATGCTTTGTTTAATAAACTCTTCAATTGCATTAAAAATGGCCATATTATAATCATGGCAAGTCTTGGCCTTCCCTAAACGGGAGTCTAAGGAGTTCAGCTTCTTGTATATATCTTCAACCTGGCTATTATCCATAGCCACCTCCTCCTCCTTCTTTCTCTTTCCTTTTTGCTTAGCCAAGTTTTTAACCTCTTCCTTCAACAGCTTCATATCAGCTTCTAAGGCTTCCAAAGATTTTTGTCGAGCTCCCAACATGTGCTTCCCGAGAACTAGCACTACTAATATGCGGGGAGGTTATGGGAAATTTCAATCTCTTGAGGATCCTTACCCACAAGCGGGGGTATCAAGTTTCGCCTTCTAGAGGATCTCGTAACTGGTTTGGCCAAGTGGAGGTGTAGGGGTTGGGAGCAGAGGTGAGGTTGAAAACAAAGATCTCCTCGATAGCAGTACATAGTCATCTTCTCTATCATATACACTTAGGGGCATCACATATAATACATATCTCCCCACCAATCACAACATCTACACCTCTATCATATTTTTATAGGCATAGTCATCACACATTCTAGCATCGTCATTACCCGATGACACACTCTTGTGCTTTGGTTCACACTCAACTATTGAGTGATTACAACACATGAACCCCACACACATTTGTACACCAAATATATTTATAGACCACACATCATATGTCATACTTATATTATGTAAAACTTTCGCATTACATATTACACATTAGATGTACTATTAGGTAATCTATTCATATTACACTTTGCATTATATACATAACATTGTTACGGTGTATCTCACATCATATACCTTACATCATAAAGTATACATCTCTATATCACACATATTCTACATAATTTACTAGTCTTCATCACATATGACTCTAACATTACATCATCTTACATACTAAATTACTAGTTTATCTACATACATTACATACCACTCTGCACATTACATTTTACACATTCTACGCATCTTACACTACATACATTATACATTCTACACACCATATGGTCATCTTCTTATCACACATATTGCATATTATTGTAGTAAGCACTTTGAATTTACTACCTGTGATGAACTTAGTTCCTCAGCCCATACTCAACTATCGAGGGTTTAAAAATCAAATGGACCCTACATTAAACACATGTTTATCATTATACCTTTCATAATGCAACATTTCTAGGATAGTGAGACATGCTATCGGCTAGATTGTCACTTACTCTATCATCTTGTAGTGGTAGATGATTTAGGATAAATCACCACTCCCTATTATTCATCTTGTAGTGACACACACAATAGGATAAATTTTCACTCACTCTATCACATTTTTGTGGTATACGCTTTAGGATACATAACCACTCCCTACTATTCATATTGCGGTGACACACGCTATAGGATAAATCATCACTTACTCTATCATATTTAGTGGTATATGATTTAAGCTACATCACCACTCCATATTATTATTATTATAGTGGTATACACATTAGGATACATCACCACCCCCTTTATTCATCATGTAGCAATATACTCTTTAGGCTACATCATCACTCATTTAAGCATCTTGTTGTGATATATGCTTTGGATATAAGGTTCACACACACATCAATGCCAAGTCACATATTATTGACATACATACACAATCATCATAGCGTGTTAGACACAACCCACTATTCAACTATTTCTTGATGATATAATCTCACTTATGGTTCATTCTTGACTACTGAAGAGGAAAACCAAATCAACCTCATTGCATACATTTCCATTCACTAAGGGTGCACGTGGATCCTACCATCCATCTTGCATTCCATTCCATCCATCCACATCACACTACATCTTATGCTTTTACTCTTTCTTACTTGTGCTTGTTCATGGTCACTTTATTACACATGCTAGTTCAATTATTTGTATGTAATTTATCTATATCATCCACACATGTGTTTTCACGTCTTTTGCTAGTTGTGATCGGAGATACATTTCTCTTACATAAAGCATGGATTCTTTCCTTCTACCCTTCCTACATTAGTCATCAGGGGCATTCACAATCGTCTCTCGGAAGTGTTATTATTTCATTTTGTACTTAGAACTTTACATTACTTCGTTATACACACTTTTTCCATACTAGTTATATTTATGACATGCTAATGTGTGCTTCATACACGACAGCTTGTTATGCATGGATACTTCCATACTTTTTTGTTACATTTGTCTAGTATTTATTGTTTTTGTATGCGGGAATTTCCCTTATTTTGGTATGCACACTTGTTTATTTGTATGTGGCTATGATTTCCTTGCATGTGTAGTGACATCATGAGTGACATCTCATGTTTACAGCCCACTTTTTGTGGCTTAATTTGTCTTATTACATCTTTACATTACTAGTTTTCTTGGTAGTTTTTTTTTATTATTGGCAAATAGTTTTTTGAAAGGGACTATACCCTTGAGAACAAAAGAGGGCCTAGAAGCCAGAATAGGAATGAGAATCAGAACAAAAAGGATCAAGATCCAAATGTGACAATGAAAACCATAGTAGCCCAAGAGTAGCTACCCTATCGAAACAAAAATAGCACGAGCACTGTAGAAAAGTAGCAAAAAGATAGCAAAAAAATAGCAATAATTACAAAGAAGTGCAGTAAAAGCACCCACAATTACTTCTTGGCTGCTTTGTCAATGTTGGATTTGATATTCTGCCAAGAGGTGAACATAGCCAATGTCGTCATATGGGTAGAATCAGTAACATCCAGTTGTTCAATGGTCCTTTTTCTTTCCTTATCAGTGCCCCAAAGGGTTGCCGGAACTCCGCTGAGATTGGAGATGCTGCAGACATGCTTTGTTCAATAAACTCTTCAATTGCATTAAAAATGGCCATATTATAATCATGGTGAGTCTTGGCCTTCCCTAAACGGGAGTCTAAGGAGTTCAGCTTCTTGTATATATCTTCACCCTGGCTATTGTCCATAGTCATCTCTTCCTCCTTCTTTCTCTTTCCTTTTTACTTAGCCAAGTTCTTAACCTTTTCCTTCAACAGCTTCATATCAGCTTCTAAGGCTTCCAACATTTTTGTCAAGCTCCCAACATGTGCTTCCTGAGAACTAGCACTACTAATATGCAGGAGGTTATGGGAAATTTCAATCTCTTGAGGATCCTTCCCCACAGCAGGGGTATCAAGTTTCAGCCTTCTAGAGGATCTGGTAACTGGTCTGGCCGAAGTGGAGGTGTAGGGGTTGGGAGCAGAGGTGAGGGGAATGGAAGATGGAGCCGAGAATCCCGGCAAAGGGGTGACAACAACAGTGGCAGGGATAGAAGGTGGAGAGAAGGGGCTAGCGACAATGGCACCGTAGAGGAGGAACAGAGCCAGGGGAGGAAGGGAAACTAGGAGAATGAAGAAGACACAGTTTATGCAGCAAAAAGATGAGTCCCTAGTGCAAAGGAACAACACGAGCATGCTTTTGAAACTCCAAAATGGAGCACTCAAGAGAGTTTAGCAGATAGTGGGGGAAACATACCGTGTGACTCCTACGAAGTGGTTGAGGAAAACAAGATGTTTAGTGGGCACAGTGACGAACCTCCCCTCTAAAGAAATGAAACGCACCATCATTCGGGTAACCTCGTCAAAGGGCGAAGGGATCGAACTAACTTGCAGGCCTGCAATGAAAAAGACCAACTTCTCAGTTCCCTCAACAAATTTCCTCTCCTCGCTTCTCTATCCACCCTTTTATTAAAAAAATGGTACCCCTCCATGCCCAAGCTAGTCGCTTCAGCAATTAACTCCTCATTGATAGGAATCTTCTCACACAGTAATCCACAGCAGTGTGATCCTTCCAATCCTTCACAAATCACACCGAAATACTCTAATTGTGGCCTTGAATCATCTCCATAATGTTAGTGATGCCGCCCTGGCCGAGGAGATTCCAAAGTTATACATTCTCCTTCCAATCCTGCAAGGGGGTCCCCCCATTCTTACCATGTTTAATTGCTTATCAATAGAAATTTTAGAATCCTTTAGAGTGCTAATAACAGTCCGCCTTTCACTATTATTATCCATGCAGTGAGAATGCTGATTAGAATAGCCGTTGCTTTTCCCATGAATACCTGAGTGACTACTATTATGACCCTGTGAAAGTCCGCATGTGAGAGCTACAGTCCTTTTGCTAGCCCACTCCAGATCATCATTATCTTTATTTCTATCTTGGGAATCCATAAAGCCTTGTGTACAAGTTATTAAGAGCCCAATATTGCCCGCATGTGTGACTTTCATTTCCATATAAATCCACTTGAATTTCCCATTATGCTTCATACAATTTTTCTTGTCCACCAAGATATGTATAATTGTTGTTTTAAAGTCAGCACATGTGGGAGTTTTAGTAATACAAATCCACTCCCAATGCTCATATCTCAAATCATGAATTTGCATGAACATAGATATCCACTTGAATGTTGTTTTGAAGCTGTTTAGGAATGTTGTTATTATCCCAAACAATATGGTTAACATTAATGCCATAATTAGCCAATGCATCTGCCACCTTGTTACCCTCCCGGTAAGTATGCATGATCCGAATGTTATTGAAGGTTTGGCCAATACTTATGGATTCCAAGATAAAATCCTTGATGTTCCAACTTGGAGGTGAACACTGATTAAGATGATTAATGATATTAAGTGAGTCCCCTTCAATAATGAGGTTTTGGATATTATGAGTCTGAGCAATTCTCAGGCCCCATAAAGTAGATAATGCTTCGGTGAAATGGTTGGTTTGAATTCCCATTTTTCCAAAGATACATAGCAATCGACTACCTTTATGATCCCGATCACTCCTCCCCTACCCCAATCCCGTGGTTACCCTTAGAAGCCCCATCAAAGTTTAACTTATACTAGTTAAAATCAGGAGGATGCCAATGAATCAAAGATCTATCAATACTATTACCAGAATTACTGTGGCTATTGACAGCTCCAATATGCTAGTGGGATAAAATATGCTCCTCATTTTATGGATAACTCTTGTTCTTTGTTATCCTGTAAAATTGACAAGGGCAATTTTACCGATAACCATACCGAAAATTTTGTTCCGATCCTCATCGGGATCGCTTACGTTCGCGCGTTACAAAAATCCCTTTTCAAGGAAATCTAGTTTTCCAAACTTAGTCATTTTTGGTCTTTTGGCTGGGCGCATGGAATGACTTTGTAACATCAACTTTTGGTGCGCCCCCTTTAAATCCTTTGGCGCATGGTTTTTCGTGTCAATAGACCTTTTGGTGCACCTTAATATGTTGAGTCTTTCTTACATGCGCGCAAAGGGCGCATGCACCTTCGTGTCAACAATACTTTTGTTGCGCCACTTTTCGGTGCACCAAAGGCGCACATATTCTTGTGTCGACATCACTTTCGGTGTGCCAAAGGCACACATAACTTCATGTTGTCAGGTGCTTTGGTGTACCAAAGGGCGCATGCTTTCTCATGTCGACAGCTCATTTGGTGCGCCCCTTTAGAAAGTTGGTGGCACATTTATTACTTCCTCGCCTATATATAGGCACGTCTGCGCTGTCA
Organism: Taxus wallichiana var. yunnanensis; assembly: GCA_018340775.1. Taxonomy (NCBI): domain Eukaryota; kingdom Viridiplantae; phylum Streptophyta; class Pinopsida; order Cupressales; family Taxaceae; genus Taxus; species Taxus wallichiana. The sequence continues at coordinate 606,786,558 of CM031244.1, forward strand.
TTTTCACCATGCAAATCACGTGATATTTTCTCTAAGCTTTGTCATCAAGATTACTGTCTTTTCGCTTTCGATCATGCCATGGACCCGTTTTCATGCTTTTTCATCGTTATATCCTGGTAAGAGGTCCTCACTCTTGTATTTTTGTGTTCTTTGGTTTTGCTTGGGTGTTGGCTGGTTTTGCTTGGTTGGTGGATCATGTTTATTTTTCCCTAACCTGCTGCTGTTCTTTCCATTTTTCACCATGATTTTTCCCCACCTTTCCAGATCTGCTGGGAAGGGGACTCTGTCCTAAAGTGTTGAACTCAAAAAATCTTGGTTTAGACCTCTTCATGACCCATGAACCCTGCAAAAAGAACTCAACCATATGCATATCCCTCAGTGAAGAAATCATAGCTGGAAGAGGCTGTAATGTTGTTTGTTTCCTCAGGCATCTGTCACCCCTGCAACATGATCAAAACCTGCACCAATGGCGCACCCATCATGCCTGTTACATCAAGAGCATTTGTGCCCTCAAGGCGCGCCTCCTTCGCATCTTTGTAAGAGTTAACCTTGCGCCCTCTCTTGGCACGACAACCTCATTCGTTACATTGCATAAGCATGCGACTCTTTGCCGCACCCTGCATCTGTGCAACATCAGCTTAAACTGCGCCAAGTGCAAAACTATCAAGGCATGGGCGCATCCATCCTTACAGCAACATCATGTTGTGTAGACCCTCCGTGCACCGCACCAAGTTACCTTTGGCGCACAAAAAGTTCATGTTACATAAACCATATATGCGCCTTTGGCACACCAAATTTCCATGCAACATGAAAAATACATGCGCCTTTGGCGCGTCCTATCCCTATGTAACATAAGGTCTCCATGCGCCCTTTACAAAATGTAACCTACAATATCTCATGCGCCTTACCTATTTAGCTCTGCAATTTGCTATATCTGTGCGCCCTGCACCCTGAAGCCTCAAAATCGCTAACTCTTTCTTCTGTTAACACTCCAATGGAAGATCAAATGACTAATACAACCTTTTTGCGTTGGGTCTCACTTCTTCTTCGTGCAGATCAGCAACTAAGCTCAGAGTTACATATGTCAACATCAAGCAAGAGGCCTACCAAATCCAAAGGCAAGGCCAAGCTTACAGAAGAAGAAATGAAATATAAGTACCAGAGGGTCAGAATGCCCGACTCCCAGGCCGAATGTGACCTGGACATCAGAGACTCAGAGTTGGGTCATATTGATATGGAGGAATTCTGGGTCAGGACTCAGAAGGTGACAAGAAGTCCGTGGATGGACAAACTGATAGGCAGTGCCCTGCACTTCGCTGGAGGAATCCTAGTCAGCACCGTTAACAATGAATTCATGATGGTGGTTGCCCAGTGCTACAACAAAGACACAAGATGTGTCGTAAATGACAAGGCGAGGTCGTCATTAACCTCACTACCCGCCACTTTGAGATAATACTCGACATTCCTCATCACCGGCACTTTGTGGCCATCAGCCGAGAGGATTGTATTAAAGCTCGGATGACATGAAGATCGCGCATGCGGTGATGAATGAAGTCTATTTGAAAAACAAAAAGGTGGTGACCCGTTGGCCACAAATCATTCATCGCAGTGATTTTTCGGAGGAGCTCAGTGACACCATCACGTTCCTAAGCAGGGTCTTTGGGCTTCCTGATGCCCACTATTTCCATAAATGGATGCTGCGGTACTTAGAAACCATGAATAAAAATGTGCCCGATCAACGCTTCGAATGGGCAGAAATTATAAGCAGCACAATCTCTGAGCAGCTTCAACAATTTAATACAACAGGGAGATTCTACATGAATTCCTATGTTGTTTATGCTGCGGCATCAGAGAGAGACTACCCAGGCCTGATGCGGAGTGGGGTTTGGCCCCAGGTCAAAATATATGAATACTACCCAGAGTTGAAGCTGGAAAATAGCATCCCTCAATTCACAAAGATCAACGATGTGTTTTTCTACCACATCATCTGCCTGTTGAGGCCAAATATGACTTACGGTCACACGACCAAGAGCATAGTGGCAGCCACTGAGAAATGGGGGGCCCTGTTCACCCAATTTCCCACATTCACTTATCTGAGGGCAGCCAACTTCTTGGGAGAGCCAACTAGACTACCAAGGTATCTGGACCCAAGTTGATTCTGCTAGAGCATCAAGACAACTGATCACCTATCATGAGAAGTGCCTCAAAAGAAAGAAGGGTGGAACTCCTTTCCCCCTCACAGTGGGTAGATATACGTGTCTTACCCATCACAAGGCAAAAGACATGTTCACGAGAGGAATTGGAATTGCTTAATTTGAAACAAGATTTCCCGGCCAGAGGCCTACCTTTGACCCAAGAAGTTTTACGCCGAGGGCTAAGCTTGATCCAATCCACATCCCTAGATCGAGGACATCTACATCGACGTCATTCATGAGGTTGAGCTCAGGAGAAAGGACCATTCTCATTTGGCCTTGGCAGAAATCATCCAATACGGGGTAGCAATTGTCCCCAAAGGCTTCTAAACTACTGAGGATGAAGTAGATCAAGTATATCATAACACAGATGGGGACAATTGGCCTTTTTCTGCCATTGCCATTAACAGACTAAGGCACCTCAGACAATTGAGGAGAGGGTCAAGGAAACTCTGTGTAGAATAGAGCATTGGTGCCGAATGAATGGATTGATCTACCTCGGGGTTGATTTCACAACCTCCCCATTGGGTAATGCACCTTCTCGATCTAAACAGCAGCCTAAAGGCAAAGGAAAAGGCATAGAGGGTGAATCCAGCACCACTCAAGAAGAAGCTCCTGAGAGTCCTCCTTCCGCAGCACCCGAACAGGTCATAACTCTGGCTTCTCCAGAGAAAGAAGCAGAAGAGGATGTTCCAATAGGCCCATCCACTCAGGATGTCGGCACCGCTACAACAACCGAGGTCCCTTCTGTCCCTTCTTCTTCTCCTCCTTCCCCTCCTCGAGTGACTCAGGCGACCATCCCTTTGGTCGTGTCCTCTCCCCCTTCTTCTACTATTCCCCCGCTTCTTCGTCTATCTTCTCTTCCCTCACGAGATCTGTCCCCCTCCATTTCTTCCCTCATCTCTGAGCTCCCTTCCCTTCCTATGTCTTCCTCTGCTATAGTATCCCTTCCTCCCATGGGCACTTCTTTGGCTGTTCTCTCTATGCCGCCGCCACGTGTCTCCACGTTTTTCCCTTCTACTACTGCAGCTGCCCCCTTCTCTGTTTCCGGCCCTTCTCCCATAAGTCCAGCCTGGATCTCCCAGCATTTAAGTCAGCAGAAAAGGAAAGTTCTCATCGCTCTGATGGAATTTTCCGTAATCCCATCCAAAGGGGAAAAGAAGCAGAAGCCCGTCACACGCTTCTCTCAGAGTGCTTCGGGAGAGAGGGTAATGGAGATCGCGTACCCCAATCCCCTCAAGGATAAAAAGGATCTATCTCCGACAGATTATATAGTGACCCAAGTCACAATGGGGACGTCTTCTGAAAGCCTTAAGGGAGAGGCCCTTTACGTAGTTGACGCCCTCTCTGCAAGAAGCTTCGGGAAACAAAAGAGGAGAAAAGGCAATTGAAAGAGAAAAATAAATATCTGCTCCAAGCCTTACAGAAGATGGGCAGTGCACCTCCCACAATGCCCCGCCTGAGACTCTTGAGCTTCTGAGCCAGGAAAATTAATGAATATGCAAAGATCGGCGAGCAGGGTATGGCCATTTCCGCTTGGAGGAGCCAGATCCTCAAAGATAGTGAAAAAGTAATCGCCAAGTTCTCTGACTTGTATCTGAACATCAACAAGGTGAATAAAGAGCTCCAAGCGTTAGCGGGACCCATATCGGAAGAGCTGGAACATGCTAGACTGCAGCATGAGACCTTTCAACAAATGTTCGACTGTTCAGTCGAAGATCTGGTCAAGTTCGGTGTCTTCGGCCATCCCAGGGCCCTCAATAAAGTCATGTCCACTCTGGATTACTGGGTGGATCAGCTGGAATTTGTCCTTGAAAAGATCAACAAGGTGAAGGAAGCAGCCCTAGATGCGATGCGAAAAATGGAACGAATCGTTCTCAACATGTCATCGGGGTTTCTTACTCCTTCCTTCACTTTAAGAAAATCCGATGAAACCATCCACATATTGAAGGAGATCGTTTCTCGAGGGTTGGGGCCAAAGGTCACTTTTGACGCAGAGTCTATCAACAACCTGCTGGCCTGTCGGGACTTCATTGGGTCCCTCATTGAAGTGGAGAAAGACTATTCCAAACTCCCCGAGAAGCTCATAGATGAGCGGGAGAATTGCGAGAGAAATCGGTGGCGCACAAGGATCCTTCCCAGGATCAACTTGGGCCCATGATCAGCAAGTTCATGGAATACCACTCTCAATTCCACATCTCGTCACCTGAGCAGCAACAAAAGCAGTCTACCCCCTTTCGGCCGCAGGATGACGATGACGAATAGCTTCTCTTTCTTCTTCTTCTCTCTCTCTTCTTCGACTTTCTTTTTGAGAATATCTGGAGTATGTTGGCACAAATGATGACATCATCCATGTTGCACCATGGGATGATGTCATCCATCAAGTTGTCAAAAGTCAACATGACTTTTAGATATTTTGTAAATATCTTTGTAAATAAGTGGTTGGCTCCTTTTTGCCTTCTTTTCTCTCCTTCTTCTATAAATACCCCAATACTTGTTGTATTGGGCATGAGTGAATATCTTTCAGATGAGAAATAGAAGTGAGGAGAAAAGACTTTGAGCTTTTTGTAACAGAAATAATTATTAATACAATATTTAGACTTTGTGCTGAATACATGTGTTATTTGCATCAGATCTTTCTTATGTCAGATCTATGTGTTTATTCTGTTAAATCTGCTTCTGTTTTATTGTCATTTATTCATCAGTATTGCTTTGCTCGTTTATGCAAGTAGGTTTGGCTCTGTTTACTACCAATCCCAAAACATAAACCTTCTGACCTTTCTGCTTTGGAATTCATTTCTTTTCTTCCTTCGGACCTGCTCTTTCTTCATCTTCTCTTTCATTCCTTTCTTTTCGCAGTCGGAAACACCCTACTGGGATGAGATCCCAAACCCCGAAGGTGGAATATTGTGAGACTTGCATAGATTCCTGCTGGTAGAATAGCAATAAACCAGTTTCGCTTTGCTGACTCAAAGAGGGGCTATGCCCTGCACACTGTTGGCTCGTCTATCCATAGATCTGCCCAAGCGACAGATTTTCGAACCAACAGTTTTTGGTGACTCTGCTGGGGAACGAACAGATCTATCAGATCTATGATGGTGGTAGGATAGAAAATCAGAAAAATCAGAAAAATCACTGCCTGTTTGCAAACTTGAACTTTTTGTTAAAAATCTAAAATTTTGCAAAAGTGATCCAAATCAAAAATTTCTTCTGAGATCCATAGATCTGGCCTAGTTGGAGACCTTTAGTTCGCTGAGTTTTTATAAAAATCAGTATTTTGCCATAGATCTGAGTTTTTGACTGTTTACCAAAAGTTTGAAACTCTTTGAAAAAGTCAAAATTAGATCCGAAAATCAGCTTGCTAATCTTCTCTGCCATTTTATCCTCGCTGTTATTTGTCATTAACCACAATCGGTTTTCTGAAGAGGATAGTTTTTAAATATTTAGAAAAGTACATGCTGCTGGTTTTTGCCAGAAAAGCCAGAAAATCAGCAAGTATAGCCAAAAAGAAATTTTGAATCTGCACTACAAAATCACAGATCGGGAAGACACGCTGGCAGGTGAACCCTTTACGCGTAGCAGGAGAGCTCGTGGAGAAACTGATCCTACTTTCGATTTGCTTCAAAGGCACAATTTCAGCGTAACACCGACACGTTTTTCAACGCTAAGCTCGGCTGACCGGTCATCCAGGAGTGTCTCACCTCCACAAAGGAAGAACCTTTCGCAAGGGGCATCCACATCCCTCTGTAGTGCCTTGCTACTCAGTGGAACCACACTTCCAGCTCGTGTTCTTTTTCTAGCTTTTCAAATGGTGGTACCATGGGGAAATGCTATGGGTCCTCTCGCATTACCACATCCTGTTCACGCGCTCCCTCACGGAAACCGAAAGAATTTTCCCAAATTTGACGGGAGCGGAAATCAAAGCATGGATTCCCACATATCTGCATTCATCATGTCATGCAGTATCCTAGATGTAACTCATGAGGATGTGTCGGTTCACCTTTTTCTGGAAACTCTACAAGGACCTGCAGCTGAATGGTTTCAGCATTTACTAGCCGGATCTATTACTAGTTGGGCCACCTTGCGGGATGCTTTTGAAGACAGGTACAAGCCTTCAGAAGATGCATTTGCATTATTATCATGGATCACTCACCTGAAGAAGGAGGCCAATGAGACCATGCACGATTTTATCACCAGGTTCAATGCATTAATCAACCGCGTCCCTGTTGCCATGCTTCCAACACTGGAAAATCAAAAGTGTTTCTTCGTAAATGCTATGAGCTCGAAAGTTAGTTTCTTGCTCCTTCAAGAGCGAGTGGCTACCTTGATTCTCACCCAGGCCACTGCCATTCGAATAGAAGATAATTTGATAATATCTGGTGAATTGAAAAAGGAATCATCCAAGCCTAAATCTTCGGGCCCTTCACCCACTACTTCGTCTGATCCGGCCTTTCAAAAGATGGTGAACGACTTGCTTGCATTGAAGAAGTAGTTGGCCCAGGCTTCCCCCAGTTCCTCATACCGGGATATTCCATGGAGGAATTTCGTTCCTAACAACATTTCACAAAGGCCGCGCTTACCCGCAACTGCTCCGCGGTTGGCGCTTGAGGCTCCTCCGGTCAATGCTCTAGCCGAAATCGAAGAAGAGGAACAAGATTACGAAGAACCTTCGTCTCAAGGCGAAGATGATCAAGATGTCGGTGAACCGACTGGCGACTCTACTATCGGATATATGGAATTTGATGAGGAAGAATCTGATGAAGAGGAAGGTACACAGGGCTATGCGAGCGGACAATCATATGCTATTTTTACCCGCTCACAAGGAAAAGAAGCAGAGGTCGCTGCCCATGTGCAGAAGGAGAAGGTCGTGTCAAACGCACCTCCGACCATTGCTAAAAGAGGTAATCCTCTTCCTACTCAACTCCCTGTTAAGTATTTTACAAGGAAATATTTTCCCCCCATCTCTCCTCCAAATCAGTCCTCTCATGTTCCTACCAAGACCAGTAATCCTATTCCACCATCGTGAAGTGAGGGACTCATTCCTTCACCAACGCAACCCTTGGCCGCATTTGATATCATAGATCATGCTAAAAAGACCAAGATCCAAATGTCTGAAGCTGAGTACCTTCAGTCAAATCCTGAATAGCTTGTAAGATTGACCAAGTATATTCAAAGTCAAGCTGTTGTATCTAATCAGGTTTCCCCAAAAGGAATCCTTTCCACTCCTCCTGAATCCCACATAAATGTTGCTTCAACATCTGCATCAGGCAAGATAGAACCTTTCTATCTCTCCCTCCTAATCAATGGTCACAAATTGAGTAACTGTATAATTGATTCCGGAGCTTCGGATAACGTCATGCCGGAAAAAGTTGCCCATGCTTTGGGTCTCACCCTTACCAAGCCTTTTGGTAGATGTTATTCTTTGGAAACCAAGTAGGTTCCATTGATTGGTCAAATCAAAGACGCGTAATTTGCATTTGTGGCGTTCCCAGAGAAAAGAGTAAAGATGACCGTCCTCGTTGCCGACATTCCGGTAGCTTACGGAATTTTGCTGGGGAGAAGCTTTTGCAGAGAAGTTGGTGGAGAGATTCATATGGACTGGTCTAAGGCTAGAATCCTGTCAAAGGTGTAATGCAAACCTTGGAGCCAGAATCACAAAAGAAGTACTTGGTCACTAACTCTGAGGACCCCAAAGCTCAAATCCTTTTTGAATCATCAGGGATGGGGAACTATTTCTTGTCTACCGAGTCTGAAAAAATGGTTGTTCATTCAAGAAGGAGATCTTAATAAGATCTGGACCTTGCAGTTCGATGGCAGCTGTGTAACTAGTGGATGCGGCGCCGGAGCTATGCTAATATCTCCCGAAGAGGAGATTATTCCTCTCTCTTTCAAGTTGTAGTTTTTCAACACAAATAATACTGCTGAGTATGAATCTTTGCTACTTGGCATGCAAGCTACAAAGGAAAGAGGGATTAAAAATCTAAAAGTGCAAGGTGATGCGAGCTAGTTGTAAATGAAGTTAAAAGGATTTATCAAGTAAAGAATGAGAGGCTCAGGCATTACCGCAATGCGGTGTGGGACAACATTGAGGAGTTTGATACTTTTTCGATAGAATCCATTCCAAGAGCCCAGAATGACATGGCTAATTCATTGGCCGTTTCAGCGTCCCTCATGCTCCCTCACCCAGGATTGAAAACAAGCAAATGCACCATTGAGGTGGTTTTCTGCCCAAGTGTGCCACACAATTCTCAGCATTGGCAAGTATTCAACGATGATAATCAACTCATTGCCTTTCTAGAAAAGGTAGAAAATTTTAGTGAATTGCACTTTGAAGGATCCACTTCCACTTGTGTGAATCAGTCACCGATCAAGATGATAAATCCGAAGGGAACGATGGAATATGTCAACTCAAAGGAAATAAAATCTTGAAGGGCCTGGTTTCTCTGGAGTGGCTATTTGACAGGCATGATTGTTTTGTGAAAAAGAAGAGGCAAGATGATCCTGACTCATCCCTAGAAACCGAACCGGTCAATTTAGGTTCGGTAGAACACCCGTAGTTTGTGAACATTGGAAAATGTTGCACGCCAGAGGAGAAGTGGAAGTTTGTCAAACTGCTGAAGAAATACATGGATGTATTGGCATGGTCCTACGCCGATCTGAAGTCTTTTAAGCCAAAGGACATCCAACATGACATCCCATTGAAAGAGGATGTCAAAGCCTTTCACCAGAAGCAGAGGCATTATAATCCTAAGATCTCAGGCACCATCCAAGCTGAAATTCAGAAAATGCTTGGATGTGAGAATCATCTTTCCTATCCATCACAGTACTTGGGTCGCAAATATTGTGCCAGTACACAAGAAAAATGGTGAAATATGCATATGCGTAGACTTTCGCAATCTGAATCAGGCTTCCTTAAAAGACAACTACCCGCTTCCTATAATGGATCAAGTTCTACAAGTAGTAACTGGATCAGAGATGTTGTCCATGCTTGATGGTTTTTCAGGCTACAATCAGATTGAAGTTTCGCTTGAAGATCAATTTAAACCAGCATTCACTACTCCCTGGGGTACATTTGCCTACAGCAGGATGCCTTTTGACCTAACCAATGCTGGCGCCACTTTTCAGCAGGCCATGGACCTGGAATTCAAAGGTATGATGGGGAAAGTCATTTTCATTTATTTGGATGACTTAACTGTGTTCTCTAAACAACGAAGTAATCATTGTGATCACCTAGAAAAAGTATTGGCCAGATGCCGAGAACATGGGATTTCCCTGAACCCGAAAAAGTCCATTTTTGGAGTGATGGAAGGAAAGTTGTTAGGACATGTTGTTAGCAAAGAAGGAATGAAGATAGATACCGAAAGAGTTAAGGCTATTCAGAGCCTTACTCTGCCTACAAGTAAGACTGGCATTCATTCTTTCTTCGGAAAGGTGAACTTTCTCATGCGTTTTGTTCTGACTTTGCTGAGAAGACTCGTCACATATTGAACATGATGAAGGGGCCACCAACTTTCATATGGAGCGAGGAAGGGAAAAGGTCATTTGAAGAAATAAAATATTCCGTTGCCCATGCGCCGTTTGGTATGTCCCGATTTTTCCGAGGACTTTATCATGTATAGTTATGCATCTGAGCATACTGTGTCTGCCATCTTGATGCAAAAGAATTCGGAGGATGTTGAATCTCCGATTGCGTTCATGAGCTCTCCCCTCAAGCCTCACGAACTAAAAATGTCTCAACTGGAAAAACATGCCTTCGCCGTTGTCAAAGCAGTCAAGAACTTCAGGTATTACATTTTAAACTCTCATACGGTGGTGTTGGTCCCTGACACGGCAGTCAAATCAATTCTAACTCAACAGGAGTTAGGAAGCTTGCGAGGAAATTGGATTGCAAAGGTCCAGGAGTACGACCTGGATATAAAACCAACCAAGCTGGTAAGAGGCAAGGGCCTATGTCAGCTTATGGCTGAAAACAAACATTCAGAAAGTCCTGAGGAAAAGGATGATTGTGCCAATGAAACACAAAGCCATCTAGAGACACTGACCCATTCTCTGCCTCTCCTATTCCTATTTGTTGCGACTAGTGATGAATGGTATTCCGATATTGCTTTCTTCCTCACCTACGGCGAATGTCCAGCTCACCTAACAGCAAAGGAGAAGCACACTATAAAGCTCAGAGCAGCTAAGTATGTCATCTGGGATGACGGTTTATACAAATGCGGGATAGATGGTGTCTTCTTGCGATGTGTCGACAAGCCACAGCAAGTGAAGTTACTTGAAAGTTTTCATAATTCAGCCTGTGGAGGCCACTTCTCCTCTCTCGTGACGGCACACAAGATCATCCAAGCCAGGTACTATTGGCCGACGCTTTTCCAAGATACAGCCACCTAGGTAGCAAAGTGTGAACCTTGCCGTAGGTTCGTCGGCAAGCCCAAGTTGGCTGCTTTTCCCCTCAGGCTGGTTATTGTCAACAAACCATTCAGGCAGTGGGGAATTGATTTTATTGGTGCACTCAATCCCCAATCAAGTGCCGGACATAGTTATGTCCTCACAGCCACAGATTACTTCACCAAGTGGGTGGAAGCCATACCTGTCAAACATGCCACTTCTGAGGTTGTTTGCAGTTTCATTAAAGAAAATATCATTGTCAGGTTTGGCATTCCAAACAAGATTATTGCTGATAATGCTTCTAACTTCTCCTCATGGGAAGTTATTAGTTTTTGCTATGAATACGGGATAACTTTGGCTCACGCCTCAGATTATTACCCTCAGGGAAATGGTCAGGTAGAATCCAGTAATAAGAACTTGGTGACCATCATACGAAAGTTAGTGGATGAGAATCAACGAATGTGGCACAAGTCCTTATACGACGCTTTATGGGTAGATCGCATTACTCCCAAGAGGTCTCTCGGTATGTCACCTTTTCAAGTGTTATATGGCACTGATGCCGAGCTTCCCATTTCTGAACTTCCTGCTCTGCTGCTTGGCACGAGCTATCAAAGATGAAACTTTCCAAAATTCTCTTGAAAAGAGGATCATGTATCTGACAGAGCTCGAAGAAAAGAGAGTAAGAGTGGTCGACAGGATCACCAAACATCAGAATCAAGTCAAGAGACTGTTTGATAAAAAAGCTAAGCAAAGGAATTTCCAGGTGGGAGACCTCGTCCTTCTGTGGGACAAGCGAAGAGAGCCAAAGGGCATGCATGGAAAGTTTGATTCCCTATGGAGAGGACCTTTCAAGATCAAGCAGCTCAATGGAGAGAATAGTTTCTATCTCTCATATCTGGATGGAACCGAGCTCCCACTTCCTTATAGTGGGCAGCATCTGAAAATCTTCAAGAAGTAGAGCTTGCTCTCTTCTTTGTACAGTTTGCTTTTGTTGTGTGTTTTTTTTCGTTGTGTGTTTGCTTTTGATTTGTTATGTGTTTTCTTTGTTCTCCCTTCGGTCTCCCTTGTTTTTGACTCTGTTACCCAATGGATAGGCACATGAGGTCTGGGATTCTCTACCCCCGAGTTTGCTTAGGGATAGTCCCCAGAAAGAGCTAGCTGTTATCCCGTAAAATTGACAAGGGTAATTTTACTGATAACCATACCAAAAATTTTGTTCCGATCCCTCGTCAGGGATCCCTTGCGTTCGGAACGTTGCAAAATCCCTTTTTGGGAAATCTGGTTTTCCGAACTTAGTCATTTTTGGTCTTTTGGCTGGGCGCATGGAATGACTATGTAACATCAACTTTTGGTGTGCCCCCTTTAAATCCTTTGGTGCATGGTTTTTCGTGTCAACAGACCTTTTCGTGTGCCTTGATATGTTGAGTCTTTCCTGCGTGCGCCGTGGCGCATGCGCCTTCGTGTCAACAATACTTTTGTTGCGCCACTTTTCGGTGCGCCAAAGGCGCACATATTCTTGTGTCGACATCACTTTCGGTGCGCCAAAGGCACACATAACTTCGTGTTGTCAGGTGCTTTGGTGCGCCAAAGGGCGCATGCTTTCTCATGTCGACAACTCAGTTGGTGTGCCCCTTTAGAAATTTGGTGGCAGATTTATTACTTCCTCGCCTATATATAGGCGCGTCTGCACTGTCATTTTCACCATGGAAATCACATGATATTTTCTCGATCTGTCGCATCACCTGTCACTTTCGATCATGCCATGGACCCGTTTTCATGCTTTTTCATCGTTATATCCTAGTAAGAGGTCCTCACTCTTGTATTTTTGTGTTCTTTGGTTTTGCTTGGGTGTTGGCTGGTTTTGCTTGGTTGGTGGATCATGTTTGTTTTTCCCCAACCTGCTGCTGTTCTTTCCATTTTTCACCATGCTTTTTCCCCCCTCTTTCCAGATCTGCTGGGAAGGGGACTCTGTCCTGAAGTGTTGAACTCAAAAAATCTTGGTTTAGACCTCTTCATGACCCATGAACCCTGCAAAAAGAACTCAACCATATGCATATCCCTCAGTGAAGAAATCATAGCTGGAAGAGGCTGTAATGTTGTTTGTTTCCTCGGCGCATCTGTCACCCCTGCAACATGATCAAAACCTGCGCCAATGGCGCACCCATCATGCCTGTTACATCAAGAGCATTTGCGCCCTCAAGGCGCGCCTCCTTTGCATGCTGCAAGCGTTAACCTTGCGCCCTCCTTGGCGCGCCAACCTCATTCGTTGCATCGCATAAGCATGCGCCTCTTTGGCACACCCTGCATCTGTGCAACATCAGCTTAAACTGCGCCAAGTGCAAAACTATCAAGGCATGGGTGCATCCATCCTTACAGCAACATCATGTTGTGTAGACCCTCCATGCGCCACGCCAAATTATCTTTGGCGCACAAAAAGTTCATTTTACATAAACCATCTATGCACCTTTGGCACATTTTGTCCCTATGTAACATAAGGTCTCCGTGCGCCCTTTACAAAAATGCAACCTGTAATATCTGTGCGCCTTACCGATTTAGGTCTACAATTTGCTATATCTGTGCACCCTGCGCACCCTAAAGCCTCAAAATCGCTAACTCTTTCTTCTGTTAACACTCCAATGGAAGATCAAATGACTAATACAACCTTTTTACGTTGGGTCTCGCTTATTCTTCGTGTAGATCAGCAACTAAGCTCAGAGTTACATATGTCAACATCAAGCAAGAGGCCTACCAAATCCAAAGGCAAGGCCAAGCCTACAGAAGAAGAAATGAAATATAAGTACCAGAGGGTCAGAATGCCTGACTCCCAAGCCGAATGTGACCTGGACATCAGAGACTCAGAGTTGGGTCATATTGATATGGAGGAATTCTGGTTAGGACTCAGAAGGTGACAATAAGTCCATGGATGGACAAACTGATAGGCAGTGCCCTACACTTCGCTGGAGGAATCCCAGTCAGCACCATTAACAATGAATTGATGATGGTGGTTGCCTGGTGCTATGACAAAGACACAAGATGTGTCATAAATGACAAGGTTGAGGTCGTCATTAACCTCACTGCCCACCACTTTGAGATAATACTCGGCATTCCTCATCACCGGCACTTTGTGGCCGTCAGCCGAGAGGATTGTATTAAAGCCTGGGACGACAATGAAGATCAGTGCATGCAGCTGATGAATGAAGTCTATTTGAAAAACAAAAAGGTGGTGACCCGTTGGCCACAAATCATTCATCGCAGTGATTTTTCGGAGGAGCTCAGTGACACCATCACGTTCCTGAGCAGGGTCTTTGGGCTTCCTGACGCCCACTATTTCCATAAATGGATGTTGCGGTACTTAGAAACCATGAATAAAAATGTGCCCGATCAACGCTTCGAATGGGCAGAAATTATAAGCAGCACAATCTCTGAGCAGCTTCAACAATTTAATACAACAGGGAGATTCTACATGAATTCCTATGTTGTTTACACTGCGGCATCAGAGAGAGACTACCCAGGCCTGATGCGGAGTGGGGTTTGGCCCCAGGTCAAAATATATGAATACTACCCAGAGTTGAAGCTAGAAAATAGCATCCCTCAATTCACAAAGATCAACGATGTGTTTTTCTACCACATCATCTACCTGTTGAGGCCAAATATGACTTACAGTCATGCACGACCAAGAGCATAGTGGCAGCCACTGAGAAATGGGGGGCCCTGTTCACCCAATTTCCCACGTTCACTTATCTGAGGGCAGCCAACTTCTTGGGAGAGCCAACTAGACTACCAAGGTATGCTGGACCCAAGTTGATTCTGCTAGAGCTGTCAAGACAGCTGATCACCTATCATGAGAAGTGCCTCAAAAGAAAGAAGGGTGGAACTCCTTTCCCCCTCACAGTGGGTAGATATACGTGTCTTACCCATCACAAGGCAAAAGACATGTTCGCAGAGCTGGAATTGCTTAATTTGAAACATGATTTCCCGGCCAGGCCTACCTTTGACCCAAGAAGTTGTCTGCCAAGGGCTAAGCTCGATCCAATCCACATCCCCCAGATCGAGGACATCTACATCGACGTCATTCATGAGGTTGAGCTCAGGAGAAAGGACCATTCTCATTTGGCCTTGGCAGAAATCATCCAATACGGGGTAGCAATTGTCCCCAAAGGCTTCCAAACTACTGAGGATGAAGTAGATCAAGTATATCATAACACAGATGGGGACAATTGGCCTTTTGCTGCCATTGACAGGACTAAGGCACCTCAGACAATTGAGGAGAGGGTTAAGGAAACTCTGCGTAGAACAGAGCATTGGTGCCAAATGAATGGATTGATCTACCTCGGGGTTGATTTCACAACCTCCCCATTGGGTAATGCACCTTCTCGATCTAAACAGTAGCCTAAAGGCAAAGGAAAAGGCATAGAGGGTGAATCCAGCACCACTCAAGAAGAAGCTCCTGAGAGTCCTCCTTCTGTAGAACCCGAACAGGTCATAACTCGGCTTCTCCAGAGAAAGAAGTAGAAGAGGATGTTCTAATAGGCCCATCCTCTTAGGATATCGGCACCGCTTACAACAACCGAGGTCCCTTCGTCCCTTATTCTTCTCCTCCTTCCCCTCCTCGAGTGACTCGGTGACCATCCCTTTGGTTGTGTCCTCCCACCCTCTTCTACTTGTTCCCGCTGCTTCTTTGTCTATCTTCTCATCCCTTGTGGATCTGTCCCCCTCTATTTCTTCCCTCATCTCTCGAGCTCCCTTCCCTTCCTATGTCTTCCTCTGCTGCAGATCCATTCGTCCCATGGGTGCTTCTTCGGCTGTTCTCTCTATGCGCGCCCCACGTGTCTCCGCGTTTTTCCCTTCTACTACCGCAGCTGCCCCTTCTCTCGCTTCCGGCCCTTCTCCCATAAGTCCACCTAGATCTCCCAAACAGCTTAAGTCGCCAGAAAGGAAATTTCCCATTGCTCGATGGAATTTTTCGTAATCCCATCCAAAGGGGCAAAGAAGCAAAAGCCCGTCACACGCTTCTCTCAGAGTGCTTTGGGAGATAGGGTAATGGAGATTGCGTACCCCAATCCCCTCAAGGATAAAAAGGATCTGTCTCGACAGATTATATAGTGACCCAAGTCACAATGGGGACGTCTTCTGAAAGCCTTCAGGGAGAGGCCCTTTCTGTAGTTGACGCCCTTTGCAAGAATCTTTAGGAAACAAAAGAGGAGAAAAGGCAATTGAAAGAGAAAAATAAATATCTGCTCCAAGCCTTACAGAAGATGGGCAGTGCACCTCCCACAACTGCCACCGAGACTCCTGAGCTTCTGAGCCAGGAGAAAATTAATGAATATGCAAAGATCGGCGAGTAGGGTATGGCCGTTTCCGCTTGGAGGAGCCAGATCCTCAAAGATAGTGAAAAAGTAATCGCCAAGTTCTCTGACTTGTATCTGAACATCAACAAGGTGAATAAAGAGCTCCAAGCATTAGCGGGACCCATATCGGAAGAGCTGGAACATGCTAGACTGCAGCACGAGACCTTTCAACAAATGTTTGACTATTCAGTCAAAGATCTGGTCAAGTTCGGCGTCTTCGGCCATCCCAGGGCCCTCAACAAAGTCATGTCCACTCTGGATTACCAGGTGGATCAGCTGGAATTTGTCCTTGAAAAGATCGACAAGGTGAAGGAAGCAGCCCTGGACGCGATGCACCAAATGGAACGAATCATTCTCAACATGTCGTCAGGGTTGCTTACTCCTTCCTTCACTTTAAGAAAAGCCGATGAAACCATCCAAATCTTCAAGGAGATCGTTTCTCGAGGGTTGGGGCCAGAGGTCACTTTTGACGCAGAATCTATCAACAACCTGCTGGCCTGTCGGGACTTCATTGGGTCCCTCATTGAAGCGGAGAAAGACTATTCCAAACTCCCCGAGAAGCTCATAGAAAACGGGAGACTTGCGAGGCTATCGGTGAGCAACACAGGATCCTTCCCATGATCGGAAAGTTCATGGAATACCACTCTCAATTCCACATCTCGTCACTGAGCAAGCAAAGAAAAAGCAATCTACCCCCTTTTGGCCACGGGATGACGATGACGAATAGCTTTTCTTTCTTCTTCTTCTCTCTCTCTTCTTGACTTTCTTTTTGAGAATATCTGGAGTATGTTGGCACAAAATGATGACATCATCCATGTTGCACCATGGGATGATGTCATCCATCAAGTGTCAAAAGTCAACATGACTTTTAAATATTTTTAAATATCTTTGTAAATAAGTGGTTGGCTCCTTTTTGCCTTCTTTTCTCTCCTTCTTCTATAAATACCCCAATACTTGTTGTATTGGGCATGAGTGAATATCTTTCAGATGAGAAATAGAAGTGAGGAGAAGAGACTTTGAGCTTTTTGTATGTGAAAGAATTATTAATACAATATTTAGACTTTGTGCTGAATACATGTGTTATTTGCATTAGATATTTCTTATGTCAGATCTATGTGTTTATTCTATTAAATCTACTTTTGTTTTATTGTCATTTATTCATCAGTATTGCTTTGCTCGTTTATGCAAGTAGGTTTGGCTCTGTTTACTACCAATCCCAAAACATAAACCTTTTGACCTTTCTGCTTTGGAATTCATTTCTTTTCTTCCTTCGGACCTGTTCTTTCTTCATCCTCTCTTTCATTCCTTTCTTTTTGCAATGAACACCCTCTTTGGGATGAGATCCCAAACCCCCGAAGGTGGAATATTGTGAGACTTGCACAGATTCCTCCTGGTAGAATAACAATAAACCAGTTTTGCTTTGCTGACTCAAAGAGGGGCTATGCCCTGCACACTATTGGCTCGTCTATCCATAGATCTGCCCAAGCGATAGATTTTCAGACCAACATTCTTAGAGGGTTTAAATCTAGCCATATTCTCTTTGATATCATTAGAAATTTTACCAATACTGAGCTTGTAGTTTTGGTTTTTATTTCTAAAGATAATATCATTTCTATCTTTCCATATCCTCCAAATAATATGAGGAATAACCAGCTTCTAGATCCTTCTGACAACACAATGCTTATAGGGTGGGCTCCATTGAGTCCATAGCTGATTGAAATCCTTCGGCACCACCCAGAAAGCTTCAAATTTAGAGAGGGAAAAACTCCATATTCTGGTAGCATAATCACAATGTATAAACAAATGACTGATATCCTCAGAATCTTTTTTACAAAGATGACATCTATTAGGCATTATGAAACCTTTTCTCATCAGGTTATCAGTGGTAAGAATCCTACCTCTGAGAGCCAGCCAAAGGAAGAAATTAATTTTGGGAGTTAACTCAGTCATCCAAATCCTACTCCAATTGAACTCAGCTTGACTACTATCGAAGAAAGTATTATAACCAATTTTGACAGAGTAATCCCCATCAATAGAGTTATTCCAGACCAATTCATCCTTAGTATCTAGCTGACTTAAGGGAATAAGATCCAACTGATCTTGAAGGGAGGAAATATTTTGGATCAGATCATCTCTCTCCACAGAAAGTTTTTTCCATTTCTTTCTGTTGCCATTTCCTTCGATATAATCCTTGATTTTAGTGCCATACTTGTTTATAAGACTATCCTTGACCATCCCAAATCTATCCATAAGACTTGCCATTAAACCAGTTATCATCCCAGAAATTTATATCACTACCATCACCCACTTTCCATTTACTACCCTGCTTAATGAAATTTCTGCTCTTTACTAGATTGTTCCAAAAAATGGAACCAAAGGGGAGGTGCTCATCCTGCAGAAAAGAAAAGACAACTTGTTGATTTAGGTATTTAGCCTTAATTAACTCTATCTAGGGTTGTTTCTCTGAAAGCATTCTCCAGCCCATTTTTGCAATGAGAGCCTCATTCATTTTCTTGATATTTTTTATACCTAGACCTCCCATAGACTTCGGAGTACAAACCTTATCCCAAGCAACTAAGTGAAATTTAAACTTCTCCTCCATGCCCTGCCATAAGAAATTTTTCTGAATCCTCTCAAACTTTTCTCTAAAGGAAGAGGGGATCTTATAGAGCGACATGATATAAATGGGCAGATTTTGAAGAGTACTTTTTATGAGTAGGCACTTACCAACACTAGATAAAATGGCTCCTTTCCAACCAGCCATTTTTTTAAATCTCTCCAATAAATCACCCCACACCTTGTTAGAGACTTTTTTTGTGCCGAGAGGAAGGCCCAAGTAAGTGGCTGGAAGCTCACTTATTTTACAGCCCAAAATTTTAGCAATTTTAAGCTGTCTTTCTTCAGGAGTGTTGAAGAAGAAAATGGAGCTTTTATCATAATTGATCTCTTGCCTAGAAGTGGATTCGTAGAGCTGCAGAATAGCCTTGGTAGCCTTAGCTTCAATGATAGAAGCCAATAGAAGGAGGATTGTATCATCCGTGAATTGTTGATGGGAAATAGCTTGGCTGATGGAAGTGGGCTTTGAGCCTTTCAAGAGGCCATCATTGATAACTTTACCAATAGTTCTACTAAGACTGTCAACCATAAGAATGAAGAGCAGGGGGGAGATGGGGTCCCCTTGCCTTAGCCCTCTTCTGCTAGTGAAAAAACCCACTGGCTCACCATTAACCACCACTGAGAATCTAGCCAGTAGAGATACAAGCCTTAATAATTTTTCTGAATTTGTCCGAAAACCAAATTTAGTTAAGACTTTATCAAGAAAGACCCAAGAAACCTTGTCAAAGGATTTATTCATATCAAGCTTAAGCACCATATTTACTTTTTTATTATTCTCCATAGAATGTATGGTCTCATGGACCATAATCACTCCATCTTGGATAATCCTGCCTTTGATGAATCCACTCTGCTACCTAGAAATTAGATCATCCATAATGAGTTGAAGCCTGGTAGCAATAATTTTGGTAAAAATTCTATATATAGCATTCACAAGGCTGATGGGTCTAAAGTCTTTGAAGTCTTTAGCATCCATTTTTTTGGGGCCAACACAATGTGGGTGTTATTTAGCTCTTTCAAGAGATTTCCAGTTCTATAGAATTCATTCACCGCTCTGAGAAGATCATCCAAAAAAATTTCCCAAAATTTCTGGAAAAAATTAATGGAGAAACCATCCGGGCCTAGAGCCTTATCACCTTCTAAAGTAAACACAGCTTTTTACAGCTCTTCAAGCGTGACAACTTTAGTGATATTTTTAAATCTCTGCTCCTCTATTTTATCTTGGGGAATAGCCTCCAGCATAAAAGCATTAGCCTCAACATTGATGATATTCCTCTCATTAAGAAGATTTTTATAGAAATTCAGGGCTTCTTCCTTAATGCTACTGGGATCTTTTATAATATTTCCATTACTTTTAGCTACTTCCATGATCCTATTACAAGCTCTGTGCTTCAAAGTGGTCATATGAAAAAACTTCGTATTCCTATCTCCTTCTTTAAGCTAGATGGCTGTGGACTTAAGTCTCCAAAAAAATTCTTCTCTGCTGCAAATCGTATGTAACTCTGAAAGAATAATCTTTTCATTAGTTTCGTCTTCAACGAATCTCCCCTTTGTATCCATTTTGATTTCCAAATCTTGGAGATTTCATTTTAACTTCTTTTTATTATCAAACACATTGCCAAAAACGCTTTTATTCTAGATTTTAACTTGCTTTTTAACGTTTCGAGATTTTGAATAAATCTAAATTGAGCAAAGCCTTCCCCATTCCAACCCCACCATTCTTTAACTTTTTCATTGATGCTATCATGCTCCATCCACATATTTTCAAATTTGAATGAGCTTCGATGGGTTTAGTCCAATTGGGAAGATTTAAAGCAATCGATTGAGGTCCGATCCAATGCAGGGCAAGGAAGAGAGGTGGAAGTCTTGATTGAGAATCCAGCTATCGTAAATCGTGGCTCTATCCAATCTAACCTGGATAAGATCTTTTCCCAACCTTCTATTATTCCAAGTGTATTTATTACCATGAAGATCCACATCCAAGAGATTAAGTTCAGCAATAAAATCAGCAAAATCCTCCATACCTGTAGAAAATCTAGAGATTCCTCCATATTTTTCACCTGGGTTTAGAGGAGAGTTAAAATCTCCCATAATAAGCCAATTAGCAGTACTATATTGGTTTCTAAAGATCTTAAGATCATTCCAAAGTTTACGTCTCCCACTAACCGTATTAGGGGCATAGATGTTAGAAAGGATCCATTCACCCTTGTTCTCAATAGCAAGAAAATTGATAGCAAGATGATTAGTGCTAGCATTAAGAACCGTACCAGTACAGTGCCTTTTATCCCAAAGAGTAGCCAGACCACCAGAGGCTCCCTGAGAGTCTACCGCTGCCATATCAGAGTTTTCCCAAAAACTCTTTTTATTAGCTTCCAGGATCTTAGCTTTCATCTTAGTTTCCTACAAAATCATAATACTAGGACTACTAGAAACACATAACTCCTTGATGATTCTCTGCTTGGAGTTTCCATTTAGACCTCGGATGTTCCATGAAATAATCTTCATTTGGAGGGATTGGGATTTGGGATTTCCTGATGGTTCAATTGATGTTGAACGCCATCTGCAATGTTTCTCTCTATTCTCTTAGATCTAAGAGTCTTTTTTGAGGGCCTCCCTCTTTTAGAGCTACCTCCAAAATCTACTAGTCTTCTTGTAGAAGATCTAGTAGTTCTGGATGTTGAGGTATCCCAGTTGTCCTTTTTCTTTTTCTTATCACTGTAACTAGATTTTGGGATCATTTCAAATCCTTTCATTCTTTTTTTCTTTTTTGAAATGACCTTTGTGAATCCAGAAGTTAGTTCCTCATCTTCTTTGACAGGCGTTACTTCTCCCTCTTCACGCTCCTTCTGATTCCTGCCAATTGAATGTGGATCAATTGTTTTGATGCTGTAGCAAGTTGGTGAAACCACTGACCTATTGCTGAGGCAAGGAGGTATATCTGTAGATACTCTATCTTCACCCCTAGGAGTGTTTATCAGCAAAGATTCTTTAAAATCCATGCTATCCATGTTCAATATTTCCTCAATGATGCACAGAGGTTCATCTTCCTTATTGCTCAAAGACTGATATTGATCATTAGGGATGATATTAATTTTTACAGCTCCTTCTTGCTCATCCACCACCATGGACACCTTTACAGGATTTTCCAAGTCTTCTTTGCTAGGTGCTGCAAGTAAAGCTCCTCAGGGTTAAAGGTTTATCCTTCTCAGCTTCCTTATTGCTCAAAGTCTGATATTGATCATTAGGGATGATATTAATCTTTACAGCTCCTTCTTGCTCATCCACCACCATGGACACCTTTATAGGATTTTCCAAGTCCTCTTTGCTAGGTGCAGCAAGCAAAGCTGCCCCTGGGGTTTTAGGACGCCAGACCAAATGCTTCCTTATTTGAGTTCTAAAACCCCTTTTTCTTCCCTTATTATTGTAGTCCAGCTCAGTCTAGCTAGGGGCTTTTTCTTCTTTCTGGCTATCAGTGTCAAGCACCCTGCACTCCTTACCCAAAACTAAGCCATCCACAGGTTGTTCAGCTTCCACTGTAGGGATCTCCTTTTTGGGACAATTTTTGGTGGAGTGTCCTATGCGATGACAAAGCTTACACCTTAAATGAAAGGTTTCAAATTCAATTTTTTGAATCCACACCCCATACCTAGATTTCAAGATGATGTGCTCCAGTAATTCTTTCTCCATTTCGGAAGAAATGCAGAATCGAGCAAAGGCAAGTTTGGATTTGTTTCTCGTGGGCCCATCCACCCGATCGAGCACCTAAGGACTTAGCAATGTTTAGCAGAATTTCATCATCCCAAAAATGCAATGGTAGCCTAGGAAGCCTACACCAGATTGGAATGGTGTTTATATTTTCAGTGTTAGGGTCAAATCCAGGATACCATTTTTTCAAAAAGAGGCCCATATTACCCAACCACCATGGTCCTCCCAGAAGCATCGATTCCAAATCAGCCTACTGATTAAATTTTTCCAAAAAAAAACCCGTGGCATGATGGTAATACTCAGATCCCCTTTAGGCATCCACTTTCTCATAGCCCATTTTCTAATAAAATCAATATTAGGTCTAGGGCCAAGAAACTTACCAACAAGGGAGAGATTCACTTTGCTCAAGGCCCTATCCACGCAACCATCTGGGACCATCAGGTAGGTGGCACCTTCACTATCCTTTTCCCACATGAACTAACCTCTTTCAGGAGAATGCGGACCCACTTTTGAAATAGGGCTTTGAAGAATCTTATTCCAGGCCAAAGGCGTGGATCCCAACAAATCCACTTTTTTAGTTTGCAGATTTACAACCGTCTGATTTTGGCCAGAGAGCAGCCTCTCCTCAGCAATTCTTGGCTTAGTATGTAGACATTCTCGCAGCCGTAACTATAGAAATTGCGCACTGACAAGACTCTCTACCTCTTTCTCCGCCGCTCGTGTTTTCTTGGCAGTTTTTACACTATCTATGTAGCATATAATTGTCTTTTTACATGCATGTTATTTTTACTAATACTTTTTTTTGATAGCCTTCTTGTTTATGTGTCCCTTGGTTTCTACCAAGAACATTCCCTTCCCCTTTAGGTCGAGCTTCATATTTCATGTGGTTATTGCTCTTTGGTTTTGACATTATCCTATCAATGACATTGTATGTGCCCCCAAAGAGGGGGAATCATTTGGGTTTTCTACATACTACACGAGATTCTACACCGGTTCATTTTAATTATATACAATGAGTGGGTTCATACCAGTCTAAAAACCCCATACACATTGGATTTTACATGATATGGTTATCCCTAACATTATGGGGAACAATTAATAGTTGCAGGATACAATGGAATTCCTCCTAATACTTATTCTACCACCGATGTCGATCACCTAAAAAATCATATAGTTAAAAGATATCTTCATATATTTAGGGAAGTAGTTACAGGAAGGATAATAATGAAGCTTTCTCCCTACACTTCTTTGGCCAGGGTGGTGTGAGATCACCCAAAAAATCACAAAGATAGGATATCCTTCTACACTCTCTTTCTCAACATAGATGTAGTGCACATGTTCCATTTTCACTTTTTCATTTGCATATTTTATATTTACATGATTTTACATACATATACATGTGTCTATTACATTGTGTTTTTACACATATATGCATATGTATTTAAATACTTGATTGTTTTCTCCTTACAGTCCGACCGTATGAGAAATAAGCAATCAAATGGGGGTGATAAAAATAAACACCAACAACAATTACATCAAAAACAACAATTTTTGAAGCACACACTATACTAACAATGAAGGTACATTACACAAATTAGTAGCTACACACATGTTTTTGCCCTAGGTTCACTCTCATCACTTTTTATTTTTTTGTACTTTTTAATCTTTACCTCCCACAATCAATCATCTTTGTTTCATTCCATGATTTTTCTAGTCCTTCAAGGCATTTTCTACTACAATCTTCATGGACATCAGGTACACATCTCTATCTACTTTATAAGGCCGATATTTTTGCTCACCAACATAAAGTTATGGCAAATGTTGTCACAAAATCATGCACTTTAGACATTATTTAGTCTTAGTCTCATACTATTATTTAGAGGGTTTTGAGTGAAAAGATTACTAATCAACCCCCATCTTTTGAGATCTTGCTTTATTGTATTTCACATTTCCCGACCTCCATCACACATATGATCAGTCTATTTTATCACTTTCACATTATTTTAGCCTTGACTCGGAGGCCTAGGCTAGTAATGGGGCACCCCAGTTCCACCCGACATGCCTCGATCCTTCTAAAACTTTCCCTCCACTTTTTGGACTTTGTGTATCCATTTTAGGTTCTTCTCTTTTTGGTGGTTGACCATTTCGGGTTAATTACAAAATTAGATCAAGAAAACCCTATAAATATAAGGTTATGAGACCATAATAAGGGACCAAAACTAGTCACTACTATCATCCACCTAGGGTTACATCCATATAAGGTATTAAGAGATCATTTGTATACATTTAGCTTCATCACAAAGGACAAAGCTAGCTCATCTACATCACACAAGCCTAGGAGGGGATTTATTATATTCCATTAACCATTCTCGCTACAATTTTTACATCTAGTTATTACTCGCTACTTCACAAAGCGATCTAGCACAAGAGCACCTCGGTACATAATGCACACATATAAACCAAAAATATATTTGGGTCTAAAATTTAGTGCGGTGATGAGTTAGTAAGCCCATTATTGTGGCAAGTGAGGTCACTTCAACCCATTCATTTACATTCTTCTTATTTTTAGGGTTTTGATACTTCTTGTAGTTTCTTGCAAGTCTTTCTATCATCTTGTATTATCAACAAAGCCTAGATTAGTGCAAAGTGAATCTGACAGGGGCACCCATTCTCGTAGACTAGAGTGGCCAAAGGCACCCCACCACCTACATATCTTTGATCTATCCTTTTAGGACCTCTCGCATAGTTGTTCCTATTTCTTGTTTCTCCAAGAACTTTTGCGACACAATCTAGTGAGCTCCTTTAATTGGGTGAGTTCATTCTAACTCTCCTTGCACTCTAGGGTTTATCATTTACATCTTTAAAGTTATTCGAGATGTTTTCTATAGTTTTCTATTGCCTTTATTTACTGTATCTACATGTTTTTCTAAATTAGATTAACTATCATTCTCTCTCGTATTTAGTTAATTTTAGTTAATTAATGAATGTAGTGTATGCGATTTGAGAATAGATGCTAGGAAATATGTATTGTGAAGCATAGCGTGTGAAGTATAGATGATGAGAGGCTCATTTAAGAATGGAACCCTCAACAGCTTGAGTATGAAGGATGAAGCTAGTTTTTGTCATCAAATAATGATTATTTTATGTGTGTACAACCGATGTGGGAATGCTTGAAAAGATTAGAAATGAAGCATGGAGCATGAAGTGTAGTAGTATAAACTAGAGAAAAATGTCCCCAAGTGTATGGGGGATAGGAAATAATGTGATGATAATTGAGAGGGAGGGTCCATGACCTAATATCTGTAGTGTAGACACAAAAATTAAGTCATACTCCCCTTGGTACCCTTTAGAATAACTAACTTAAACATACTCACCTAACATTATCTCCCCGTCACCCCATATTAACATTAATTTAATTATCCACAATTAAATTAATACTCATCCTCACTTCATTCATTATTTAGTTACCTCAATTAAAACTAGTTTCCACCTCACCTAGACACCTCATCATAGACCTATTCATAGCATGCTTCCATAACTAAGACTTAGCCCTACTTACCTTAATGAACTAAGAAATAATACAACCCTAAAATCACATGCCTATTATTCCTCTAACCACATTCCCATGTATCTAAGTGTAACATTCCATTTAGACCCAACACAAATAAGAAAAAGCTAGAAGAAGATAGCCAAGATCTACTAGTTTAGGAAACCTAAGATATCCCACCTTAACCGACGCCGGTCAACCTGAAATCGATGCCGGTAACCCTAAACTGTCGTCGGTTACCATATAACCATTTTGGTAACCTTGTTTGAGATATTAGACACATTCTTAGGTTTTGGGAGTAAAGGAGATCTTCATCCCAAGAAGAACCATAACTCTTTCACACATCTAGGAAGCCATAACCAGCACAACCATTGATTAGAAGGTTTTGGCATTCATAAGAGCACTCTGAGAAGAACTTCCATGACACTGATCACCATTTCACTGATCAACCATCACCACCACCCAGCCATTGAACCTGCATAGTAGTAAGTGTGTCCCTAACTTGCACCATTTCATTTTCATTCAGTTTATAATTTTATTCACCTTTGTTTATCAATCATCAGTTATATTTTCACCCCACCACTAATGCCTTCTTGTGAACCCAGCCATTTTGATCACTCATAACCCTTTTAAGAACTTCTGTCTACTCTTGAGCACCTTTGAATATTCCCAAAATCTCCCTAAACCTGAACCCACTCCTCACCATTGCTGATCCAGTCTCAAAAAAATCCCCAACACCATGAACTATTGAGTTATAACCATCCCATAAGTAACCCTAGTCGATTCTTACTAAACCGTTTACGGTCATACTGGACAACGTCGGTCTCTCGTATTTAGCAATCGTGCTAATACCAGATCCCAATAACCCTTTTTAAGTGATTCAAGTGACTCAAAATATGACCATGACCTATTCCAGCACCTTAGTTATTTACTTTATTTCTAGATCTGATCATAGCCTAGCTTGTTATGTTAGATTTTATTATTGTATTTGGATGAGATACCTAAATCATATCAAATACAATAAGATTCTATTTACATATGTTATTTCTTAGATTAAATTGTTTTAAAAGTGGGTTGAATTCCTTCGAGGAAGTATCAAAATTCTTGGATCTAACACACGCTAGGAAGCCCAAAGTGATATATATTATTTAATCCTCTTTTTGTGGTTTTGTTGTGTATTTCAGTAGTTCCTCCTAGCCAAAAGGAAGCTCTCACGGTCAACATTGGATTAAGAAGTCGAACTTGCACAACAAACTTCAAACCAAATTATCACTAAAGGTATTCCTCCTTGGCCCACACCCTTATCTATTTTGTCTAAAACTTAAAGAAAACTATGAAACATTTTGGCATCGCCCGATGACCCATCCAGGTTCCTTGCATTTTATTCATTCCTAGGTAAAATTTGTGTGTTTTTTTCCCTTTCGAAAAGCTTACACATTAATTTTTCTCTCGAATCTCTTTCTACCGTCTAAAAGTAATTGTGTTTTTGGTGTTATAAAAATAATACTTATCTTCTTTCATTCGTATTGCATTAGTGAAAAGCATCCCTCGTCCTATTCACTACTTGTTGCATCGAATATCACATTTTGATTTAGGCTTAAAACACTTGCATAATCATTCGATTTGTTGCATTTTAGCTCACGTTAAAAATGAGGGCAACCTATATGTTAGAAGTCATGCCTAATTGATGGTTGACATAATCAATCATACAAAAGCACATTTTTCTTCTCTCTCTTTTTGCCAAACCGCACAAATTGGAATATATGCATCTTCTTAAACAACATCCCACCCTAAGAAGATGTCAATGATCACACGATCGAGGGATTGATAGTTGGCACCTAGCTGGTTATTTTTCTAGTGTGTTTAATGAAAGATTTTGCAAAGAGCTATGGATATGGGGTAAAACCCCAAAGCTTTGTGTAAAGTCCCTCAATGGACCATCAGATAAGAAATGAGCAAAGAATCCTATTTTCATGAATTTAAACTTGAAATAACAAGAAATATAGAAAATATAACTAACCTCTATTCTTGAAAGCTTAATAAAATGAGCTTAATAAAGATCTAAGCAATCGGTTTTGTTGTTTACTCCATGAGAGTGAATGGATATCACTAAATGGCTACATGGCCAACTTTAGCTATTCCATTAGTAACGTAACATGGGTACAATATGAAGCTATTTTAATGGTGGATGACCCAAGATCAAATTTCTTATTAGCTTGGCTAATGCAAATGAATTCTTAAGATTTCTTAGGCTTGTTTTGGCTTTGTGTTATATAAAAGTTGTGTGTTTGAATGGGTAGGCTTAGCCTTGTATTTATAGTTTTTGGTCCGGAAGAATTTGGAATTTGGGTGAATGTGAGACTAAAGCTTTTAGATTAGATTAGGCTAGACATGCTTTAGGCTTATTTAAGCTTGGTTTAGGCTAGTTAACTAGGGTTTAGGCTAGTTAAACTTGATTATCAAGTTATTAGAGACTCATTGAGAGTTAGGAGAGGTCTGGATAACCAATTGTGACTGATAGATAGCCTACAAAGCCAATAGAAGTGGTCTAGAGAGAACTAGGGAGGTTTTGAATGGTCAAAAGGAGGAATGTTTAGCTAATAAGAGAGATACTAGCCAAATAAGCTAATTATAGGAGGAATACGACCGAGAAGGTGTCGTAAATGGGCAGCCGAGAGTGGAGCAAAGATGAGTTGATTAATGAAGTGTCGTCAATTGGTTGAATAGGGGGAAATGATAAGTGTAAGCATATTTCAGGTGTCTACATTTACCCCTCTTTGGGGTGACGTAAGCTACATCACTTTAAAGAAAGTATACAAATGCAAACGAGTATAATTTTTTTCAAGGGATAGAAGAAAATGAGTAGAATAGAGGATGCCCCCTCGATTGTCGATGGGGTATTAGAAGAACTTGATTGATGATCGAAAATATGACAGAAAGAGAATAGTGTGAAGAAGAAAGGGGATATAGAATAAAAATAGAGTGTGAGGAAGAGGGAAGGAGCTAACATCCATCCAATGCCTTTTAAACAACTTTATTTTTCATCATATTGCTAAGGATCTTCATCATCGGTTCTTATTTAAAAGAATGAACAAAAGTGTAGTATGACATGAAAAGCCATATACGAAAAAATGTCCATTGCTAAAAACACCAACTCCGTGCAACATACAAAATGCAATGCAATATGAGAAAGTAAAAGATGCCTAACTCCATGCAACATACAAAATGCAATGCAATACGAGAAAGTAAACAAGCCAAACATAATAGAGAAACATAATGTAATGTTTTTGTTATTGAGCTTCAGTTCCAACCTATTCAAATTAATGACAAGGGTTAATTATGGTTCCCTAAGCAAGGATACATGTAAGGGGAATAACGGAGGACACTTGGGTCCTATGAAAAAGCAATGTGCACTACGAAACGATACCAAGAAACTCATTGTGCCCCAAAGTACATGATTTAAGTAATCAGCCTTAGCTTTTGTTGATGGAGTTAGATCAAGATGATCTGTGAGTCGCACACATGAACTTGTGAGAACCAAAGAGTGACATTTTGTAGGATGATTTTCAATTTTTAGAATTTTTCTTAAACATATTTGAACGTTTTGAGTTTTCTAATACATTTGAATGTTTTTGTGATTTTGAAAGTTTTCTGAAACTATGTACAGGAAGATGAGGAGGCGTGGATGCCCCTAGTGATAGATGGGATGTACAAGGGCAAAAGGACACGTGTGTACAAGAAAGGTGAAGATGTAAAAATGCCCCGGTGATTAGGTGTGAGTATTGAAAGGAAAACTATTCATGGGTAGAAGTGGGATCCATGGCCATTATGGATAGGTTCAACATGATGATTAACGTAAACCAATGAAGTCTTTGGGAAGAAGCAAGGATGAACCCAAAGTGTAAGTTGGCCTAAAAGCACATGATAGAAAGGAAGGAGAAGATTTTTTTGTGAAAGAGGACAAAGGTGTCCAAAAACATGTCAACAAAGTAATGTTATACACATGGATGTTCTAAACAAAGTAGAAGAATGATGTGAATGATATGAATGTGGCTTAGAAGCCTCGCGATGAAGAAGTGATTAGATAAAGGCAAAAATCGTGAGACGATATATGGATTAGAGTAAGAGTCTAAACAAGGTCCAAAAATGACCCTTGGTAACATACTAATCTCGTTTACTCATAAAGATCCAAAGTGTGTGCACATGGAATTTATTACCTCTTGAAGGGAGGATTTAATAGACAAAAAGTAAAGACACCCTATCCAATGTGTAGGAATGATTTATTTTGATAGATGCTAGGTGATTTGTGAATGAAGGGTGGAAGGATAGTCGTGCATTACTCTGCTGCTAGCCGGTGTCCATAGCCCCAATGGAGATGCATTTTATTCTAATCACAACATTGCTCTACTTCAAGTAAGGCATCCATAACCCCGATAGAGATTATTGGAAATACCCCAAGAGAGATTTATTTATCAATTTTCTTTTGATTTTAGATTTTATCTTTTGATTTTTGATTGATTTTGATTCTTTTGCTTTCTAAACCTTATTTCAGCTCTCTTGTTTGACAAGGGGTTAAGAACCAGATATGGCTTGATGAAAGGAAATGGAAGTGAATGTGATGACGATATTGGCTAGTGTCAACAAATATTTCCAAAATTTCTTCACAACAATTTTATTAGATGTTGAATGTGATAGGATCTCTAAGAGGTCAATCGTTCTTTAATTTACCAAGGTGATAAAAGACCAGGGTCAAACAGATACCATAGAGATAAATGTCACAAAATGCGTGTGAATAGGCTAACCAAAATATCACCGAAGGGATGAAAATGGTAGGAAGAATTTTAGAAGAATAACAAGGAAGGGAAGAAAGAAACATCCATTTGTACGTAATACTTGATTACAATGTTGATCTTTGTACCTTTCATTTTTCTTGTGTTTTCTCAATGTTGTTTGTATTTTTGAATTTTTTTAGCTTTTTGATAGTTTTTGGAAAGTTGGGACCAAAAATGTCACTCCATGTGATAGGATCCAACAACGATGTTTGTGAATTCCTTAATAAGGGATACTAGGCATGTTTGTTTATCAAGAGTCATATTATCTCCAATCTTGATGATCGTGTTCAGCTCATACTCAACAAATGACTGTGATTTATCTTGAAACATGGATTTTGTATGCGGGATCTTGAGTTCCCTATCTAGAGGTTTATGCACTTTGCACCATACTTGATGGTTATGTTGATGTGCGTTCTTAAATCATGCTTGATTTAAAATTTTGAGATCGTTCGAGTTATTAGGGGCTTTCAAGATCTTGGAATTTTTGACCTAATCTTGATAATGAACCTGTTTGGGTTTCTTATAAGCTGACGTGTGACTTTTCTGACCCCAAGAAGTGGGAGAAGAAAGAGAATGTTTATGATTGATGATAGGAATGAGAGAAATGGTAGTGGGCTTGCCACAACCATTGATAGAAGAAAGGTGTGATGGATGAATACGATATGATCCAAGAATTGAAGAGGATGGGCTACTAGGAGGTGTGCCACTAATAGAAGATGACAAATGGATACTAGGATATGGACCTAAGATGGAATAAGTTGGGCTATGAGGACATGGCCCAAGAATAGAAGAAGATGATGAAGGGCGGCTAGGGCATGGCCCAAGTATAGATGAGGAGGGACTACCCTGGAGGTGATCCATAGATAAAATAGGATGAAGGGCTATTAGGACGTGGCCCAAGAATAGAAGGTAATAGGATACCAAGAGGTGAACCACAAGTAGAAAATGAAGGGATACTATGATGTGGCCCCATAATAGAAGAAGCCATGGGATACTCAACGATGACCCATAAGTAGAAAATGGAGGACTATCTGGGGGTGGCTCCAGAATAGACAAAGACAAATGGGTACTCAACAGTGACCCAAGATGAGATTTTGATTGAGGAATGGTGATAGATAAGGAATGATTTGGCAATGAGAATATAGGCCATGGCTCAATCCTAGACCTTGACATCTCATCATGCTCGTAAGAAGGTGAAGATGGAATAGAATAAGAATCAAGTTCCATTAGCTTAGGATTTTCCTCTATGTTCGCTCGTTTAAAAGGATGAATTTCTTTTCCCTAATATGCAAGCGTATTGAGTTCTAGAAATAATCCTTGTTTGCAATCCTCTAGAGGGATATCATCGTGTAATCTGATTGTTTCTTCATTCTGAGAGAAATCAATTAGTAGAGGTTATTTTTCTTTGGCCATAGAAGGTTGAATAGAAGAAATGTGTCCGATAAACGGAAATATTGATTGACAAAAGAAGATGACTCAAGAGAGGAAGTAGGATTGGAGGCAAGTGTCTCATGAATGGACAATTTGGATCTAGACCTAGATTTCTTTTCTAGAAGATGATGCAATGTAGGAGAGAAAATAGGATCACATAGCCATCTCGTTAAGTTGCAATGTAGGAGTCGAGTTAGATGATTGACTAGAGGGAATATGAGTCATGGAACTCTTCAACGGAGGAAGAGGTTGTTGAGACGACTGATGAAGGAGGTCCTGCAAAGAAAGGGAGGACTGTGACTCAAGAACCAAATTAGATGTTTGATCGATGGAACTTGGAGTCACACGAGTCTTCAAAGGAGGAAGATGTCATTGAGGTGAGTTGGAATAAAGGTCCTGTGAAGAAAGGGAGGACCGTGACTTAGGATTTGATCTAGGGGTATCTGAACAATAGTTGGGATCTAAATCTTTAGAAGAAGCATGGGAATCTGAATGGTAGTTTGGATCTGAATTAAAAGAAGAAGAGTGGGGGAACTTGAATAATAATTTGGATCAAAAGCATCCAAACCATACCACCGACTATGAGCTGAAGGTTGGGAAGAGGGTACCCGAGTGGGGTCTCTTGCACGTAGAACAAAATGAGGTTTAGTCATAATTAAAATCTTTTGATTTGAATTACTAAACCTAGGTTCCGTATTGTAGTAAGTGTGAGAAACCACGTGATAGTCAATCATTGTTGGCATCATTTAAGCACAAATGTCTAGACCTAGATAGTGTGATGGAAATCCTTCAAAGGGAAGGAAGTGACATATCAATTTGGGTAGCATAAGAGTAACCAAATAGAAATTTTGGAAGTATAGAAATGCATGCGTGATTTTCTCAAGAAGGTCTAAGGAAAATAGAAATTGTGATGAAGCAATCTTCATGAGATTAAAAAGGATTTTCCTAGAAAATAATTTTTCTAGATGAATAATCATAAAGAACAATCATATAAGTGTGAAACAAAAGCCAATCAACAAGGAAATACACCCTATGTAAATGCATGTGCAAAGTGATAGTTCAACAAAAAGATGATCAACACAATGTCAATACTTATGTCAAGCTTGAAATGAACAAGGCGTAAAGATTAATAAAGGGTAGAAGTGACTCCTAATCAAAGGACACCATGACGCATTCTAAAACCAACAAGGCCAAAATGTTAAAGGGTTAGGTTTACAAATGTAAGCCACGTAACCACACCAATTGGACATGTTAATCAAGCTTCATGAAGAAGTGAGATATTAGTGCCAAAGTGGTATCGAAACGACACAAACAAAGTAAGTGACACTCTTTAATATTTTGGACAATGTTTGAAGAAAGACCGAGTCAAGGTATACTAAGTATGTCTTAAAATGTGCACAACGTAATGCCATAATGTGGATACTTGGATCACATTTATGAAAAACGTGACATAAGTATCTTAATTGTGTCAAGATAATGCAAATGAGGCAACACGTCAAAGGGAGATCAAATGATGAATCAATCCTAACTATGATGATGATCTTGAAATCAAGATCAAGTGGCCATCAAAGATATAAGGACACATCCATGTACTTTAGATGTTTAACAACTTAGCCGCAAACATGGATGAGTGTAAACAAAAAAAAATTGTTCAACACTATCTATGAAAACACTCTAAATATGCCTTCATTGCCTAAGTGGGCAACAAGAATGCAAAGGTATTTTTTAAAAGATGAAAAATAAACTAAGCACCACTTGGGTAGAGCTTCACCTCATCTGAAGGTGAGAAAGAAGCTAAGCTAAGTGAAACGTCGTCTAATTTCCGTGATGAAGGGAACTTAGATCCAACTTAAGTGGATTCTTTTCCTTGTTCAAAAAACAAGGTTTTGAATCCAAACAAGTTATCACTTTGTGATGGCCAAGATGAGATAAAGGAATAGTAAAGTGGGATCCTTGATGAAATGGCTTCCTTAATATGATCTCCGAACTACGTGTCACAAAGATGTCTTAAGCGAGCTCGATTTACCCAAAGAGTCACAATAACTGATTTGGGAGTATCACGGCTTTACTTTACTCCCTTCAAGCACAATGGGAAATAAATTCGTCCACATGTACTCTCACCGGGGTCACCATATGGACAACCAAGTAATGCTAATTCACAAGGAAAACTAGTCATGTGGGTAAGTGGAGCACTTCTGTTTCATCCACAAGGTTACATAGCGTGGATTACTTTAGGTTCCCGAACCACCCCCATTTTTATAGCTTAAGGAATTATGCCAAAGAGGTTATGTTCTAGTTAAGTAGAGAGGGACATACCCTTTTTGGAAACCCAAATACAAGTTTTGAATATGATCTGTTTTTATCTTTCTTAGCTTAAAATGTGGTTTTAAGTAGCACACTATTTGGAAACCTACACGAAACCGTATTAGAAGTTTGATTTTTTTGTTTTAACGTCTTTTTTTTGACAAGTGATTTTGGTCGTACATACCAAGGTTAGTAATTTTCCAAAACATCATATAAAGGAGATAAGATGTTGTTTTTTATTTCCTAGATTATCCTAAGATGTAAGGAAAGAGCATACGCAACAAGGTATCTCACTCAAATTTACAAAAAAATGGAAAATTTATAAGTACAATGTGAAAATGAGTTCTTTTTAACCAACTTTGAAAGCTAATTAAACCATTTTGCAAGTATGAAGAAAGTGGTGAAACATTTTTGATTCCCAAGATCACCTAGAAAGGCGCGAGAGAAGAGCATACACGTTTCAAACTTTCACAAATGAAGATGCAAACGTTTTTAAACAAGTTAGTAAAAAAACTTAATGCAAAGGAAACCTATAAACCACTATTAGAACCCTGCAAGAGTTAGAAAACCAAGAAAATCGAAAAATTCTAGAAATCCAATTTTTGCACTTTTTTAACAGTTTTTAGTAATTTGCATTTTTGGAGGTCTCTGGAGCACTTTGGGAGTTTTTCGATATAATTTAGTGTACCAAAAGCATCTTACTCTTGGAAATTCCCTCAAAAGTAAGCTTCGTTATCTTTTCAATGCCTGTTCAAACTCTGAAAATAGGTTAACGAGTCAAAAGATATGATCAAAACAAGGAGCACTAAAAATAAAATAAATGAATCCAGACTACACAGAGACACATGTGCATCTAGAATGAGACATACATGCCCTGACAATGTATACGTTCCCTAACCAACATAGAAATATGCAATGAAAAAAAAATGGAAAGGGGATAACACCTATGCGGGATTTTCTAACAGTACGCTATGGTTCCGATGCGGACGCGCCTAAATCAATGGATACGCCTAGAAAACAAATTTAGTAAAATCCAAAATATACCAAAAATACATACGTGTCCGAGATAGACAGAGATGCTTACAACTCGACATGGACACTTAGGGTTCAACGAGACGTGTCTCGAGACAGAAAACAAAATTTTTTCAAATTTTCACAGTCAATCTATTTACGCATATGTGGCTAGAGAGGCAGATACACGGCCCATATGACGGAGACATGTGCATGTCCCTGTAGAGAAAAAATTTACAAATGATGAGGACTACCAGACAGGTACATTCCTATTCCAATGGGGACACTGGGGTTTCAACGTGTATGCGCCCTTGTTAACACCTACGTGCACCTATGAAAACCTATAAAACTCACGATTTTCAAATTTTCAAGAGAAAATAGGTTAGTTGTTAGTCAAAGTGTCCTATTTCTATATCAAACCCACAAAATAGATGTAAATGAAGGTCATTTATCTAGTGTTAGAAATAGAAATGAGGAAATAACAAGTGATTTGACCCAAAAACTTGAAAATGAACTTTGAAGAACTTAAAAGACCTCCATTAATGGAGGATGGACATAAGTGTCCCACCGAGCATGCCAAATGTGTTCAATGAAATATTTTGCAAAGAGCTATGGATATGGGGCAAAACCCCAAAGCTTTGTGCAAAGTCCCTCAATGGACCATCAGATAAGAAATGAGCAAGGAATCCTATTTACATGCATTTAAACTTGAAATAACAAGAAATCTAGCAAATATAACTCATTAACCTCTATTCTTGAAAGCTTAATAAAATGAGCCTAATAAGGATCTAAGCAATCAGTTTTGTTGTTTACTCCATGAGGGTGAATGAATCTCACTAAATGGCTACATGGCCAAGTTTAGCTATTCCATTACTAACCTAACATGGGTGTAAGATGAAGCTATTTTAATGGTGGATGACCTAAGACAGGGTTCATTTTAAGAGACATCTTAGAAATCGGAGGTGGAAAATACTTGGTGAATATCCTCGGAACTAGTTTCATGGGAAGGTGAATTTTTTTAGGGGCCTGACAAAAAAATTTTCACCTAATTTTTAAGACGTGTGATGAAGGTTACGACGCGCGTGACATGAGATTTGCTATCACGCAACGACAAGGTGGTTGATGCGTGTCAATGAACTTGATTGATGTGCATCAATAAGGTTGTTGGCGTGTGTTAGTGACCTTTGTTGATGTGCGTCACCACCTTGTTGATGTGCATCAACAAATATTCTATCGTGCATCTACAACCTCTACCATCTCGGTCGCATGACAACAAAATTTTTGTGTCGCACATCAAAAACTCTTTTCGAGCTTCTACTTCCTCCACACTCCTGTCACACATCAACAAACTCTCCATGTCACACATCTATAGCCTCTACCCTCTTGTCACGTGTCTATAGCCTCTGCC
The DNA here is from genome assembly GCA_018340775.1 of Taxus wallichiana var. yunnanensis. Lineage (NCBI taxonomy): Eukaryota > Viridiplantae > Streptophyta > Pinopsida > Cupressales > Taxaceae > Taxus > Taxus wallichiana. The sequence continues at coordinate 606,823,334 of CM031244.1, forward strand.
GTCCTATCGCACATTTACTATACTTGATAATACATATTCCCTAGGTGGTATGAGTGATCTAGTAGTGTTCTACTTGGCGAATAATCTAGGATTATATAGGAGATAGTTTCAAGGGTAGGTGAAGCCAACCCCTAAAAATTTAAATTGTAATTTTTAGGTGAAAAGGCTACTGACCCACACTAGAAAATTCACCTTTTCAATTTTTTCAAAAATGGAATATTCACCATATTACGAATATTTTCCACTAAAATTATCCCTAGTGAGGAGGACATTGTCAAATAGTATCTTCTCACCTTCTTGTGCGTTGCTAATGATTTCATCTGCGATAAAAGTAGACAAGTTATAGATGGTCCCCTAAGATATTTTCTCGGCATACATTCAACCATGCCTTTTTAACTTGAGTCCATATTTCTTTATCATTGAGATTTATTACCAAGCGCATGGCCATCCTCATCACAGTATGGAATCTCTGCGATGTCAAAACATCACGATCCTTTATTGTAGTCATATATGGCTATTGTTTCATTTATGGCCTCCTTATTGCTTAGGTCATCATCAATACTATCCCCCTCACGAGATAAGGCATGTGAACTTAGAAATTGACTGGGGATTTATACGCATCTTGCACCCCACAAAATAAAAATGGTATTCATGAACATGCGCCATCAACCACTAATAGAGGCACTCAGGTTTTCCAAAGTAGGGTAATTCATAGAGTTGTAGTAACCCTGCCTTCTCCAATTTAACTTTTACTTCATCACTGTATATGGGCATGCCCTCCCTGTTCTCTTGTTTTTTAAGAGAACTAACTCCAAAGCCATTTCTTTCTCTATCATGTTAGTGTGATGATTGTATTTGCTCACAGTCATTTTCTGCAAATGAGACTCCCATTCATTTCTTAGCAATACCCCATCCGGGTATTACATCTTTGCGTACCACTCTTCATTTTTGTTTGTGACGGTAGCCATTTGCTTCCCCTTTCCCTTTCCGTTCTTCTTTTTAGGTGAGATGGTTTCTTTCTTTGGTTTCATTCTTCTAGGTAGGTTACACTTCAAACATCTTCTCCTTACTCTGCTCTACCACTTTATCCAACCCCAAGAATTAATCTTGTGAAGAAACCCTCCTAACACCGTGCCCTAGATGTCAAACCCTAACTAATTTTTTTTTCCACACGATGACACTTCACAACTTCCTCCATTCCCGTGTTCTCCCTTCCTTCTAGTTTTCGGATATATTCTAGTCACGTCCCTCTCGATTTTTATATTTTCTTCACACAAATCACTTTTCAATGCCCTAGTTCATGAGATCTCTTTTCACTTCGTAAATGCAAGGTAAAATAATTAGCTACCTAACTTCTTATTTATAGTTTTTCCTTCTTTCCATCATTAAATGCTATTTTACCTACCACCTTACTTACCTCTAAATGCAGATTTTTCCACCAAGCTGGCCTCACACGCCTTCACTTATGCAACCAATCTTTTGTGAAACATTCTACAACCTACTGGTGAGAAAAAAATCCATCCTGATAGAAGACTCTTATGCGCACGTCAACAACGCCGAAGGCACTTCTTCTGTCCTGATTTTTTTCTCGTTTCCTACCTTGTGTTGTTCCTGCACTTCTTCCTCCTTTATATGTGGTTTCTCTAGAATTCTTCTTCTAACACCAACCTTTTTCATCCACCTCTTCTTTCATGCACTTCATTCATCCTTACACACTTTGTATCCATCAACTCGGGCCATTCATTGTAACTCTCTAGTACCAATTCAACTTGTATTATGGGCCTATACTTCACATCACTCCACCCCACACTAAAAAAATGTGCGGTCCTCTACGCATACACAACCTTCAAAAAGTAATGTGGTTACCAGCACCCAAGGCACAAAACAAACAATAGAACAAACGATGAGAAAGGGAAACACAAGAAGGAAATTACATAAAGGAAAATTCTAAACTAACTGGCAATACTACCTTATTACAAACACCAAGAAGACTTATTTATAGCGAGGTGTCACCTACTCCCATTCAAGTGACCTGGTCCCATCCAACACTTGAATCGACAAGTGCCCAAATTAAGAATGTACGAGATGATGTAAGGTCCTAACCAATCGACTTAAAATCATATAACAACTTTTAACTTCCTATGATGGCACAAATACTTAAAATCATATAACAACACCAACTTGCCAGCCTCAAACTTCTTGTTCTTGATATGATGATCCTGTCATGCCTTTTGTCTTAATTTTTCTGGCTTCTGACTCCATATAGCAAGTGATCACCTTTCGTCTAACTGCATCAACTTATCAATTCTTTCTTCCAGTGCTTGCTCATCAGCTAACCCTCCTGTGCATGTTATACGCAATGAAGGTAACATGAATTCCACTAGTAAAATAGCCTCCGTGCCAAACACCAATTGAAATGGTGTGGCCTTGTTTAACCTTTTGTAGGTTGTCATGTATGCCCATAGAATGGATGATACCTTATCATCCCAATCTTTTCTTCCAATTCCATATATCTTAGTTAACGTGTGACTTAGTATTTTTTAAATGCCTCAACAATTCCATTTTCTTGAGGGTGATATGGGGTAGTCTTATTATGGGCCACCATAAATTTTGCCAACAGAATTCTTGACTATTTCATTGTGAAAGTGTGTACCCCTATCACTTGTTAAACTTAAAGGGAAACCATACCTTCGATTATGTTTTCCCATAAGAATCTAGCAGCTATCACCATGGTGTAATCATTTATATGTGTTCTCTTTTCCCACTTTGTGTCAAGTAATCAATGCAAGTGATGATATACCACGAACCAGTCCTTCATGTGGTCAAGTAGGCAATTGGTCATATAAAAATGTTTGCCCATTTCTCAAATGGTTCAGCACTAGCTATTGGTCACAAAGGTATTTAATCTCTCTTTCTAGGTTTCCCAAGGTGTAGATAATAGTCACGGCCTTGCAAAATTCAATAAAAATTTTGTAGATGGTTTCCCACCAAAGCCCTCCTAATAAAATCTTCCGCACGAGCATTTCTGTATAGTTTCCTCCTACAATCCCACCACATGTTTCTTCTATAATAGCTACTCTGCTCACATTCCAATATGCATCGGTGAAGAACCTTATCATGACCTAAATTATACAGGTCTCCACTAATAAGCATATAGGGTAAAACATGTATTGCTAACTAATTTCTTCCTGTGGCATTCATCTCTTCCGGCACCACACTTGTTTTTAAGAACACTACAATTTCTTCCAAGTCCGAGGGCACATGCCGTAACCTAAATCATTGCATATTTGGCATGGTATCCTCAATTATTTATGTGTCCTCTCCTGATTCAATCCTTGATAAATGGTCAAGCCCTGAATTTCTCTTTCTTGGCTTCACCACTACTATGAACTCAAATTATTGAAATAGAAGGACCCAATGACATATGCACCCTTGCAAAATGGGTTTGTTGACCAAGTACCTCAATGCCATGTGGTCCATGTAGAATATAAATGGTGTTTCCAATAGATACTACCTAAGCTTATGCAACACATAGATCATAGAAAATGCTTCGCACTCAGTAGTTGTGTAATTATGCTCTGCTAGTGTCAATTTTCTACTTGCAAAACACAAGGGATGATCAAAAATTCCCTGCGTAGGTTGTGCTAGTACTTATCCCATAGTTGTTTCGAGGAATCCACATGCATATGGAAAGGCTTTTCCCAAGAAGGAAAACATAGTATGGGTGTTGTGAGAAGCCTATCCTTCAAGGTGTTAAATGCCTTCTCCTCTTCCTCTACCTAAAGAAAGGTACTCTTGTCTTTCGAAAACTCCTCTAAGGGTAGGAAGATCTTGGCATATACCTTGATGAACTTCTGTAATACCCCGTATGCCCAAGGAATCCATGCATTGCACTTTGACTAGTAGGATCCCCTAATCCTACAATAACTGAAACTTTAGCGGGATCTACTAGTAAACCTTCTTTGCATATAATGAGTCCTAATAGGGTTCCAAATGGAGTAAAGCAAAGCCACATTTCTTAATGTTGAGGGATATCCTTAATTGCTGAAATCTCTCAAACATCAGCCTTAATTTATCACAATGGTCTTTCACTAATGCATACACATTCCAAATCATACGGTAAACTTGAAGAAATTTATGGATGAAGTCTTGAAATGTTTATACCACAATGCACGAGAACATAACAAGCACATTTTTTAATCCAAAAGGCATAACTGTAGGCGAAAATTCCCCATTTATTGGAGAAAGTTGTCTTTCTCTGGTCTTCCTTTATGATCCCGACTTGGTTGTACCACGAGAACCCATTCGTGAAAGAGTATACTTCACACCCACTCCCTCTCTATGATTGCTTCATTAAACGGGGTTAGAAGGGATCAATGACACATACTACATTCGGTATATGTAGTCGCCATGATCCTAATCCTCTCATCCTTCCATATACCGATGACCATTGGACTTATCCATTCTAACTCTTCAATAGCCTCAATGATACCTAACACTATCATTTTTTCCATCTCCTCCTTGACCTGTACGTGCAAATTTGGGTTCATCCAATATGGCCTCTTTGGATAGGGTGCACACCTTCCTTCAACTTGATTTTCATCTCCCCTAAGGAATGGTGAATGCATTTGAATTCATGATACTCACAAGGGAATAAATCTTGGAACTCATGCAATAGATCAATGATCTTTGAGACCTCCTTCTCTGACCAATAGTCTCTAATGAGAGCTTCCTTGGGTTCTGCTTCTGACCCAATGTTAACCTTCTTCATTTTTAGGGGCTCATGGTAGGTGTGCATCCTTTCATCAATGCTATCTATAACATTGCATGTACCTTCAGAGTGGTTAACATCTAGAATTTCCATTTCCTCCCCATCTATGACATAAACCATATTTCCTTTTTCCTTCTCTATGCATGCGTGCTCAAACTACATCTCCTATGACTCATCCTCATTGAAACGTGCCTCTAAACTAGGCTCACCTAGAAAATCTAGTATCCTATCTTTTTCCATGGAACTATCCCCCATCATAAGGTGCTTGATCACTTACAATGCCTTATCCACTGACGGCTTTGTGCTCTGATATTATAAATCTTGGATGAGATCATTTTTCATCTCCTACTAATTTCTCATCTGGATACATATTTTTGAGTGGATATACCACACGTGCGCACAACCTTGTAGTGTGGAATACAAATTATGCACCCATAATGATGGTGGTAAGGCATCTTCTCATCCTATCCATACCTTCTCACATGCTTGGAATTGAAATGAAGCAATCTCTTTACCATGGTAGTCTTCTATGACTGTGGGCACATTTCTTCTAGAGAATCTAATAGATAAGGTAATCCTAACTTCACACCATTATAAGAGTCTCTTGTGGTGTGTATCCCACCATCGTGTTGTAGTCCCGAGTAGGACATAGTTCAACATACCCCTTCTTTCATCCTCACTCCTCCACTGATCTTCCATGTCCTGTAAGAAAATTTTAGGGTATGCCCCTCCAGAGTAACTTGGAAACTTCTTTCCTCCTAGGAGATTGACTAAGAACACCTTGGTCACTCTTGTTACAGACCCCCACAACTATTTCCTAATTAACTCATAAGTTTTATGTGTCCAATTGTCACACGCCATGCTTGTTGTATCACTCACGATCGACCATCCTCAAATTGGATAACTCCTTATGTAGGGTGAATTATCTCTGGGTCTCTGATGGAGCACACATAAATTCTATCAAGGACCTCTTCTCCCAAAGGCTCATTGTAATGCACTGACTTCCCATCCATCAAAGGGATGATGACCCATTCCTCCTCATTGTCAAAACTGATATATCCTTTGTTAAACCTCATGTTAGTGTTGTTCTTATAGCACCATGGGTGCCTAAAAATGCTGGAAAATTGTCTTCCTTGGTGAGCACCAAGAATTTGAAGTCCCCAGTAAACTTGGCCCCTTGAATGGTGATCACTACATCCTTCAATACTCCAATGGGCATTGCCTTAGTTTTGTTTTCCATATACATCACATTCAAAGATGGTTGTAATGTGGGCCTTCCCATTTGATGTCAGGCATCTAATGTAAGAACATTGACTTCTACTCCCATGTCAATCAATATGTTTCTCAACAACCAACCATCCACAACTGCATTCAGTGTGATCTCTTTGTCATAGTCAAGGCTATGGGGAGGGAGGTTTACATGCAACACCTGCCTTTTACACTCTACTCCGGCATGTGGTACCTTCTCCTGTAGCCATTCTCCTAGCAAGGGAATAATATTATCTTGCCTTAACATTTTACACACTTCCTTGACCTCATCCAGGTCCTTCTGTGGAGCCTCAACATTCCTCCTTTGCTCCTACTACCTGGAATGCTCCTTTAGACACTAGATTTCTCCCTGTAAACTCTGAATGACATCCATTGTCTCTTGATATACTTCCTTCTGATGGGTAGGGTCTAGATACTTCCCATGCACCACTTCTTCTCTTGAGACTAGAGTCCTTTGCCTTGGTACCTCCTTGGTGCGTGTAGCCTCTGCTCATGTTGTCACCAAAACAGGTTCTAACCATGACTCACGTGCCACTCTAAGCATCCGCTGTGTGTCATCCTTCTTTATACTCACCATCCAAGTGCCCTTATCCTTCCACTCATGATGGTTCATGTTCTCAAACAATTGAGGGCACTCCTCATACTTATGCTTCTTCCTACACCATGAGCACTACAATAAATGCGGGCACCACGTTTATAATGTTCTAGATCCATAATTATAACATGTTCATCATGGGAACTCACTTCATCTTCCATTACGATTCTGAATGACCACGAGCTCCTCTCAGTAAAAACCTCTTCCATGTGCCCTTCATCTACGTGCCCTTCATAACAAAGGTCACCATCCTTTGAATCGCTTTGCAGGCTAGTCGACATATAATTATATCAATAGCATCATGGATTTGATTAATCATTCTCGTAATCCTTAGTATCATGGTTCATAGAGGTGTAAATATTGCAATAGAAAAAAACATTCTTGCAGATTGCACACCGCTTCAAGGACATCTACATGCATCATGGTCCCCATGAAAATTTTCACAATCTACTACTATGGCACATATTGACTTTTGGGGAAAATATCCTTTTCATGTCCCTCCACTTCACATTCTATACACCAAATACCACCACAAACCTCATGCACCGAGTTTACATATAGCTTTTCCAACTACTTGTCCATTGTAGCAATTTGAGCCTCCGTAGAAAGGACTAACGCCGGTGTCAATGCTTCCAACAGCTTTGGTGTGCAAGGCAGCTCAATGCCTCATGCAAGTTTGTGAAAGTCTTGTGTGATAATTCCCTCCTAAATGGAGTAATCAACCCTCCAACAAACCATTGAGCATGCTATGAAGGGTGACTCATCATATGATAGTTTTGATAGGAGAGTTTTAAACCATACATCATACTCCCACACACTCTCTCGCCATCCCTTATTAGATCTCCTTCGAGTGTTGATGCTCTTCTACTCGAACTCGGTCTATGGAATTATGCTAGAAGGCATTCTGTAATGCGGTGTAGTCTACCACATTCGATGGGTGTCTTACTTTGTATACCAAATATGCATGCACCCTTACAATGTTGTTGCAAAATGACTTTCCTTCCACTCTGGGTAGTGATCCCCTTCATGCGCCATAGAAAATAAAATTTGTGCACATGCTTTACAACATCTTCAATACCCCTATAGTCTGGTAGGTGCAAAAACATCTCAAAAAACACTTCGGGAGGTGGTTGGGGTCCTTTTCCTTCCAATCCAGAGCCTTGGTTCCCTCTGGTGTTTCTTCCTCCACTAGATCCACTAGATCCACCAAGTCATGTGCCTCCAAATCCACTAGTTCTACCTCCAGATCCACCTATACCTAGAAATGGGCCTAAAGTGATTGTGCCTAGTGTCCCCAATGTTCCACTGAACTACACGCCAATGATCTGTGAGATCGCTCCACTTCCAGAAGTGTATCTCACACCACTCCCAGATGTGTTTCCCAAACCTTGCGTACTTACACTTTTCCCAAAAATTCCTCCAAACACCGAAATGGTATGTGCAGCCATGGATGTTCCAAATGAAAAATTATATCTCTTGGGTGTCGATCGGTCACTCCCACCAATACCAACTAGGTTATCAATACTTCTCCCTTAATTTGGAAAACCAAGCGCCGTGTTGGTCACTAGGTATGTTCGGATGCACACTAACGACTCTTCTTTCTCCATGTGATGGAATCTCATCAGAAGCTGAAGGGGCCTCTCTTCCGCACTTGCCAAGATGGCGTAGCATAGATTGCTCAAGCTCCACATCTTCCGCATGAATTTTAACACCCTCTCATAACATCTACTTCCATAGATCCATCACGTTTGTAACCTCACATTTTCTATTCATATCCCTTTTATGAGCTTCACTATACTTGAGTCATCTCTCCTCCCTTTCCTTTTCAACCGTAATGTTTTCCATCTTCCTCCACCCTAGCTTCCTCTCCCACTTCTCGAGAAGATTTAGCCGCCATGGTAAATGCTTCTAAACTCAAGTTAATGAAAATATCTTCATAGCTAGAGGAATAGTCCTAAAAATGATCCTCTAAGCTCCCTCGAAACTCAAACTCAACAACTTCTAGGAAAAAATACATCAAAATGGTGTATTCTAAAGTGTAATCAAGCTAGCACTCGCTTCCACCAAAGTTGATCAACAACATGCATCCAAGTTAGATTTGCATCTTACAACCTTTGATAGTCATCTTGAGTCCACATGCATGATCTATGGTACTTGCTTGATCTGGATACATATACGAAAACCATTCATAGGGCTCTACTAGGAATAAGAAAAATAATGTATCATACAACTCATGGTATAGGTTCTCTTCTACCCATCTACGAGCATCAAACTCGTGTCTAATGCTAAAAATATTTGATAAAACTCATCCTCCATGCTCTTGAACCTGTTTCAAAAATTTATAAAGTCGTGTGTTATGTCATCACACATCACAGAGACAAAGATGCATGCCATTTCTCACAACTTCAAAAGAGTTCCTAGCAAAGGAACCAAGATGTAGTCATTTTAATGCCCTTCCAAAGAACAAGGAATTCCCATGTGCATCGACCTATCACCTAGTGGGTGCTTGGCAATCACCCAAGGCACGCATCGGCATCGATCCCCTCCTTATGTGATTTGTGTGAGAATGAATTATTTATGATAGAAACTTAAGTGAAGATAATGGAAACAAACCATACATCCATCTTAGAGCTCAGAATGGGCTTCTTAGACCAATGTATTCATTTAGATAAGAAAAGCATTAGAACATAGATTTGAATCACAACATAAAGGAAATGCATAGGGGTTTACACCCACTCATATGATATATATATATAAAACTGAATTATACAAATATAAGTAAAATTGGAACCACATATATTCATATTAAACATGTTTGGTAATCACATTACATTCATTGAGGCTATCACAGATCCATATCATAGTGTAGACCAAAGTCATGCATCAAAATTGGACTTAAGCCCCTCATAGGACAAAGAAAATATTCAGACCCATCCCCTTGATACCTCATACTCCTATAGATCCTCTAAACCCAACCCATAGAACTCTCACACGGTATTTTTGCGTAGCTTTTCCTCTTCAACTCTCAGTGTGGATCTGTGTCTCTTTCCTCTATCAGGTACTTATATATATAGCCTCAGAAATCACTTCTATTCCATTATGAAGTTGTAGGTCAATTGTTAAGTGTCCAAGTGGTCCTCTATGGGAGCATTCTCCTTCAGACTCAAGCTCTCCATTCTTTTCCATGATGACCTTCTGGAATCTTCTATCGTAAGGTATATTCCTTTCATGGGCACCAAGTTTCTAGGATGAAACTTTTTCCACTTCGTATGTGCAATTGGGTCATGTTTTCCTCGTGTTCTACTTGATATGCCTAATATGGACAAGTCTCAAAACCTTTTCTCTACCTTACGTGCGCACACCACCGGTTCTACTAAATCCTCCTAAAACCCTATCCTACGTTCTTTCGTCTTATGTGCCCATGTGTCTTATTGTAATTAGCCAATATTTTAGGGGCCTAACACCACTAATGATCCTATTAAATTTCATTAAATCCTATGGAAATGCTAGAAACAAGATCCATGTTTATAGGTTATCAATCGAAAAATTATTTCATGACTATATGATAGCTTCGAGTCGACACCTTGATTACAATTCCCAACATTGGCTGTAAATGTCTACTATTATCCTTGATTAGTGAGAGGTTCTATAGTTATCAAGTTACATGAAACAAAATAAGATAAATGCATTGAGCTTACTATGATATATATATATATATATAAAGACTAGATGTATGATTGTTGCTCTTGGTAACACCTAATTAGAAAATTCCAACTAGTGTGTCCCCCATAATGGTGCCAAAATGACAGTGTTATTATTCCCTTCATTTAATAAACTTCCTATTGATGTCATATTCAAACTAGGGGTGTGTCTAAAGCTATATACAACAAGAATAATCCTATCGATCTAGTAGTTGACTGTAGTTATTTTTGTATTTTCTGGGGGATCTTTTCAATGTCTTAAGGACTTCTTGGTAAAAACCTTATTTAAATCATACTATGAAAACTTTTTTTGAAAGGAAACACACTGAAAGATTTTTTGAAAGGAAACACACTTTGTAGAATGGAAATAAACACACTTGCTTTTGGAAATAAACACACAACTTAGAGTGCTTAAAAATGGTTGCAAGAAGAATAAGAATCTATCTAGACACTTGCAGGAACGAGTATACAATAGAGTTTAACTAGAAGAATTAAAAGCGATACAAAATTAACAGATCTAAACTATTTGCTTAGGAAATATAAATACCAAATAGATGAATATCCTGGTCCTTAGGGGAGTGGGCCCTTGCTCCTCCTTGAATCAGGATTTAACAACTTAGAATTATCTCAAATAGGAATGGCTATTTATTGATAAAACATTTGGTATTACAAAACGTACTAGATCTGTGTACTTTGATATGTATTACTTATTCTATATGTATATCTATCTTCTCTCTCTTTATCTATTACAGGTCTGCTTATATATACATTTATAATCATAGTTGTCTCTACGATTCTGATGAAATTGAATCATGCCTAGAATAGATGCTTTGACTCGGATTGTGGCTAATCAGATAGTTGTAAGATAACTATCCCTAGATCTACAATCGAAAATCTTCTCATCCTTTCCTGATTGAAAGGGTCGTTGATGCTAAATCACCAGATGTGGTTAGAATAGATAAACTTCCATCGGTTCCGGAACTTCAGAGAAGTTCCAAAACCATAGGAAATCATTAAAGATCAAAACTGTGAGAGTTTTGGAGCTATACTCAAGAGTTCTAGAACTAAGTCTGAAAATTCCAAAACTAAATACTAGAGTTCTGGAACTAAGTCCGAAAGTTCCTGAACTAGGTGATGAAGCCTGTGAATGTGTAATGGAGTTCTAGAACTAGCTTGGAAGTTCCGAAACTAAGCCGTATTGGAATAGATGCTACCAAAAACATGTTGAACACTACATACTTCATTTCTTCGACCGATTGACCTGCTTTATTACAAAACTAAATTTCCAACACACTTCGTCAGGAATTTTAGAGCTTTTAAACATTAGAATCACAATCAATCAAAAGACAGAACAATTACATCCTAACTCATATCAGATCAAATAAAGTCACAAAATGTAATCAAACTTAATAAAAAAGGAGAGTAAGATGAGATCATTTATTGTACATTTAACGGGCATATTCTGGCCTCATCATTTCCCCCATACTTACTTGTTTGTAAGTCCCTTTACAAAATTTATTCTTCAAAATTGGGGTTATGTGTTCTACATTCCATTTGATTGCTCAGATCAAATGGCTGAAACTGGATATCCCAATGCTTAAACTTAGAGGTACTATACCCTGCTCCTGCTTCTATTTTCCTCTTCCACTCTTCAAATTGAGTAGGATCTTGAGGTTCTCTATTTTTCCAAGGAGACATGGGGGTGAGAAGTAGAGGGGGCCTTGTTCGCATTCCCATCCATATGTTCCCGTAGGTCTCATTGATCTGAGGAATTATTGTGCATAAATATTTTGCTCTTTCTAAACTCCAGATCAGATTTGTAGGGGATATTACTTCCCTTCTTCTCAAGGAAACTATAAGAAGTTCCCACCTTTTCAAGCATCCCTCATAAATATCTTCAAACTTCTCCTCCTCATAGGAGGTAAAGGTATCAATAATTTTTGTAAGATGGAAAAATAATGTATCTTGAATTGTTCATCAAAGGCATGAGTTCTAAAATGTATGAAGAAGGTAGAAGGTTTACCATAGTGAGCCCTCATGCAGAGACCAGTTGAGCTAGATTTCAATAAAAACTCAGAATCCCTTTCCTTCCATGCAATCTGATTTTGCAGAACAGAGAAAAATGCATTGAGCTGACTTTCCCCCACATACAAATTGATCATAAATCCTGTGTTTTTTTCTAGCATCAGATTACAAAGATAAAATTCACACAGAAGATTTTTCTGCTCAGACTGGCTAAAGAATAAGCTGTCATGAATTTAGATTCATATTTTAATTCATGTGGAAGTCCACATGCAATCCTTAACAGCTGTCTGAATGAATTGTTCTTCTAAAAACACACTATATGTAGGAGAGGGTCTCCTGCAGGAAAGCAATTTTTCACTCATAATGCAGACCATCTGTATTTTTGTAAGACATTTATATTTGTCTCCTTCTTCCTTATAAAACTTTTCTTCCCACTCTTTTCTTGCCTTATTTTCTTCTTCCATCTTGGTATTCAAATATTCATTGGATGTTTTAGCTTCTCTAAGTTCCCTGCAAGTGTCATTCCATAGTTGTTTGAGTGGAAAATAAGTTAACTCAGTCTATGCAGAGACTGTGGACACAACATTCTATTTTCTGGAAGTTTGACATTCTTCCTCTTTCTCTATCAACTATTTTTTAATTACTAATAATTCCTCAGTCCTAACTGCAAGCTGAGTTGTTAGCTCTCCAATGAGCATTTCCCTCTATTCTAATTTGAGTTTGAGGAAATCTAATTCCTCATCCTTTCCCTGATAATGAGCTCTTCCTTAGACAAGAAGAGAGCTTATTTAACTTGATGTTTTTCTTCTTCCTCTGAAAATTCTTAGGGAGTTGAGCATTCTTCTTCTATAAAAGGAAATTCACCTTTTCATCTCTACCATTCCAAATCTTCTTATTTATGTAATAATGTTGACGGTTCAGCCAATTCTTGAAAATCATGTTCCTCAAGTATCTCATCTCCTTTGTCCATCTCATCTTGGCTTGGTTCAGGAGGAGTCACGGCCATTCTACCCAAAATATTAGTAGATTCTTTTTCCATATTTTCTTGTTCACTCATTCCCTCTAGGATTTCCCTTGACCTCTTATGAATTTTCCTTCTTTGGGGAATTTAAACATGCCAAGTGGTGGATTTCCTCCTAGAGCTTCTTCTTACTTTTGTTTCTTGTTCTTGCATCGCGAACTATCATCGTTAGAGACATATATTAGCTCCCCTGTAGCTGCTGTAGAAGAAGGAATTTCCTTCAAAGGCACAGAAGGTTCTATTGTTTTGATATTTCTCATAGATCTTCTTCTTTTTGGTATATTCTCTCTTCCCACTTCCTTCTATTCTTCTACAAGGGCATCAATTTCCAAATTAGTTGAAGGAGAAAATGGAGTTGGTATTGTCCTCCTGATAATATCAGGGTTTTTCTTAAACTTGCCAAGAAACTTTTCCCAAATTTCTTCTCCATTTTTCTTTGACAGAAAATGGTGTTGGCATACCAAATGAACTAACCCGTGATGCCTAATTATCCCAACACCCCAGGAATACCTCTGGGCCATGGTCTGGATAGAATAAAAAAGAAACCCTAGAAGGTTTAATATGTATTCTGCTCCATATCTCGATATATGAGCATCTTCATGAATTATTTTCATACGAACCCAAATTGACCATCACAAGTTAAATACTTCACTATCCAAAATGCTACCCTATAAAAGGGTTTGGGAAAACTGGCCCTTTTGACCCCTTTTATGATTTTCTTTGTATTGTAAATGTATTGGGGTTTAGTTTCCCCTTCTTATAGAAGGTTTCAACTAGTTCTTTCAAGGTCCCTTTGGCAGGATGTGGGACATGCACAATTGGCACCCCAAACACATTACTTATTGTATTCACAGAAAAAGGAATAAAAATATTTCTAACCTTTTTCCTGGATTGCTCTAGGTTTATGACAAATTCTCTTACTAATTCATTGTTATACTTTGAAAACATTTTCAAGAACTCTAGCCATCCTGCCTACTCAAAGATAGATGTCACTTCTTCATCCACGAGCAGCTAGGAATCATCCTCTGGTTCTGATTTCTTTTTAATCCCCATATCGACTCAAATTCTATTTCCTTTGATTCTGTAAATCACCGCAGTGATTCTTGCTTAGTCAGAATTGATGATTTTAACTATGGAAAATTTGTTATTAGTCATGTGGAACCTTTGTTCTTAGCTATGGAACACAAACCTAATTCACTGCTTCTCCCTCAAAATTTCTCTGCAACTATTTCACTTTGTTGATTTTTCACTAATGATTACTCATGATAACTATGCCACCACTTATTCCATCCAAATCATCTTCATGATTACTCACTTTTAATCATAATGTATAAATAGATGACTCATCATACCAACTTTTAAATCAAGTCTAATCACACATGAAAACTTTTAATCTAACCTTAAATAAGTTAAAATATATAATTACCGTCCTTGATGGTGTAATCCTTTCGTTATGATGACTCATCATTCCTACAAGTGGAACAAAAATGGTTAGAAAAGACAGCTAGAATTCCAAAGAATTCCCTTTTATTTGAATTAGCCATTTGAGGAGATCAACCGCCATTGCTGGTTTTCAATTGACCTCTGAGAGAAATTTTTTTTTCATTATTATATATATATATATATTGGGAATAAAATGTCATTTACTAGTTTTCATTTTATTCCCTTTATTCTAGATCTATCATCTGATTATTTGATCATTTTAGAAGAACTAGGTTCTTCTATATGATCAAATCCTTTATTCCCGCTTCAATCTTCCTCAAGAATTCATCCTTAGTAGGAGGATTCCTATAGAATTTAGCCTATGTCCATTGACCAAGAGTGTTTTTCTAATTCCATAAATGAGAAGTAATCGAATATAACCATTCTCAAATATCTCGCTTTATCTCGATAGGGTCCCAACCATCCGGTTCTCAATTTTCCCTTGAATTATTGGTACTTAGAATTAAACAAAGAATGCCCAGCTCCTACTTTGAATTGTCTTTTCTTGATATGTGTGTCATGCCATTCCTTCCTTTGATCTTGGATTATCTCTATTTGCTGAAGTGATTCTATCCTCAATTCATCCAATTCATTGAGTTTAAGGATTCTTTTCGCTTTGAGCTGCATCCAACTCAATACCCAACTTAATTGTTGTCCTCAATGTTTGTAGTTCAAACTCAATGGGTAGTAAGGGATTTTTCCCATAGACTAACTCATATGGGAAAACCCTGTTGTAGTTTTCCAAGTTGTATTATAAGCCCGCATAACTTCGTATTCTCTTTACCCAATATTTTCTCCTAACTTCAACTGTTTTGGTAAGGATGTTTTCCAATTCTCCGTTTGTTACTTCACTTATCCATTTGATTTTGGGTGATAAGGAGATGACTTCATATGATTGTTTTGGTAATACATTGTGAAATCTTGGATCATATTAGACATAAATTATGGTCCCCGATCTAAAACTATGCTCCTTGGTGCTCAAAACTTTACCATAATTTTGTGCCAAAGGAAATCAAAACTACTTCTTCATGGGTATTTGTCGATGCCTACACTTCTACCCACTTTGTCACATAGTCGACAAACAAGAATATATTCCCTTCCTTATGAAGGAGGATTAAAGGGACCAACAAAATCCAATCCCCATCTCTCAAATGGTTCAATCACTACTTGAGGTCAAGAGGCATTTCATTGGTGAAAGTTAGTTGTCCCATCCTTTGACAAGGATCAAATAGCTTGATATATCTCTTCACATCCTTGTACAAAGATGGCCAATAATAACCAAAGGGCATGTATCTTATGAGATGTTCTTTTCACTGAATAGTGTCCTCTACTTGGTTCATCATGACATGCTCTGAGGATGTCAAAGATTTCATCTTCTCTTACACACCTGCGTAAAACCAAATCAGACCACATTTAAATAACATTCCATTTAACCATTTGAATTGTGCACTAGTTTTGATTAACTTCTTTATTTGTTTCTTAGTGAAAGAAGGAGGAAAATTCCTCTTAGCAAGATAATTTTCCATATCAGCAAACCATGGTGTAACTGCTGAAATAGCAAACAGTTGTTCATTTGAAAAGTTATCCTTGACTAGATCTTGCTCCCCTGTAGTGGTTAGTCTTGACAAAAAATCAGCTACCACATTAGATTTACCTAGATTGTCCACAATAGTAATATTAAATTATTGTAAAAGTAATAACCATCTAATTATTATTCCTCCAACCACTGGTTTGTTCATTAAATATTTAATTGTTGAATGATTTGTGTGTACAAATCTTTTGTACCATGTAATGTAATGTCCGAATTTATTGATTGGACAAATCACAACTAGAAATTATTTTTAGTGGTGGTGTAATTATTTTCGATGGGAGTAAGATTTTTACTAAGATAAAAATAGCATAAATTTTTCCTTCTTCATCTTTCTGTCCCAAAAATGCACCAATGGAATTATTTGAGGCATTTTTTTGGATATGAAATGGCTTTTCCTAATTAGGTCCTCTCAATATTGGGGCAGAGATTAATTTTTCTTTAATTTCTTCAAAAGCATGCTGACACCTTTCATCCCAAAGAAATTCACAGTCCTTGGTTAGAAAATTAAACATGGGGCAGCAATTTTACTAAAATATTTGATAAAGCTCCTATAGTACCCAACATGTCCTAAAAATGACTTGATATCTATGGGGGTCTGAGGAATAGGTAAATCTAAAATGATCCTAATTTTGTTTTGATCAACCTGAATTCCTCTTTTTGAAATATGGTGTCCTAATACAATCCCCTCATCAACCATCATTAAACACTTTTCATGACTAAGAGATAGATTTTGTTGTTCACATCTTGTTAACACTCTGTCCAGATTTCTCAAATCATCAAATGTATCTCCGTGTATAGGGAAGTCATCCATATATACCTCAACAAAATCATTTGTTAGATCATCAAATATTGCAAGTACAGCTCTCTAGAAAGTTTGAGGAGCATTGCATAAGACAAATGGTAACAACCTATAGGAAAAGGTACCACATGGACATGTAAATGTAGTTTTTTCTTGATCTTCAGTAGTGAATCTGATTTGATTGTATCCACTAAAGCCATCCAAGAAGGAAAAGTACATTTACTTGAAAGGTTGACTAGGACTTGATCTATGAATGGTAAGGGAAAATAATCTCTTGGTTTAGCTTTGTTTAGTTCCCTATAGTCAACACATATTCTCCATTTTCCATTTTTTTTAGGAAAAATTACAAGAGGAGATACCCACGGACTATCTGAGATAGGGTAGATAAAACCTACTTATAAAAGTTTTTCAATTTCTTGTTTGACTATATCCCTTAAGATTGGGTTAATCCTTCTCTAAGGTTTCCTAACTGGTTTAATGTTTTCAGTATAGATGTGATGAGTGCATATACTTGGGTGAATTCCCTTCATGTCTTTATAATCCCAAGAAAATGCCTTAGTATGATTTTTTAGAACATCAAACAATTTAGCTTCTTCATCATCCTTCAACCAACCGTTAATGTTCAAAATTCTACCTAGTTGAATCTCAACATGCTTGGTTCTGATGTGTGATGAACTGATTTCTTGAAAGCTTTCCATTAAAGTATTTTGTGGACATGCATGTGGTAACAACATATGATATGTAGCAACATCTCCAAAATTTCCTTAAGACAAAATACTGGAAAAAGGACAGTAAGGAGAATTATGATACTTATCTCTTTGTAGGTCACACTATTTGTCACTACAACTTTCTATAAATTCTTCACCATTCCCTAATGTATATGAAACTGAAGCTACTGATTCTTCCTCTCCCCACAAGAAATATCATTCCTCTGGGGTTAAATTATTTTCAATCACAAAGAACCACTATTGCCATGATTATGAAATTAAATATGGTGGTTCCAGAACTAAATGTGGTGGTTCCAAAACAAAGTTCGTAGGTTTTGGAACTATGGTCGTAGGTTCCGAAACTATTGTTGATGGCTTCGAGGAAAGCTGGTGCTCATTCAATGGTGGATTAATCATCTCTTGTACTTCTCTTACATGATCCTGCCGCAATGCGATCATAGCCAAAGAAGACAAATTTTTCTTATGAGTATCAAGAGAATTAACCCACAATTTTTCATGATTGTTAATTAAAGGTTGAGTAGAAGGATATAAGGGAGTTTGCTTAGAGTTCTTATCATTTGAGATAGTCATATCACTTGACCTATAATCAATTAAGGTATCAATCAGTAAGCTAACCATGGTCTACCCAAAATAATGGGATAACCCAATGTTCTACCTTTTGGCTACAAAGATAAAGAAGTCAACCGGATATTCCCATGACTCCACAATAACCGCCACATATTCAATAATCCCTTTTAGTTTTGTTATAGAATGGTCTGCCATCTACAATATGGTATTAGTAGGTTGTATACCCATTAATGGTAATGTTTTCAAAGTGTCCACTGTCATTACATTTATAGCCACTCCCAAATCTACCAAAATGTTATGTATATCCTTATTTCCTATAGAGACAGAAATAATAGGACTTCCAGGATCTCCGTATTTGGGAAGTAAAATTTTTCCTGCTAATAAATCAACAAGTTTCCCATCTACTTTGATAGTCTTGGGGTATTGTTTCTTCCTTCCAAGATTTTTCAAACATAACATTTTGATTAATTTGTTCAATTCTAGAATGTCCTTAATTGCTTGTAATGATGGTATTTCAATATTCAATTTCCTTAGATCTTGTACCAATTCAAACTTCTTGGTTTCTATAGCTTCTTTAAATATCTTTGGAAATGGAGTCTCGATAGAGTGTCGCTATATGGCTCCTTTTCTTTTCTTTTTTATATCCTCTTTTGGAACAACAATACTAGGGGTTTCATTTTCTTCTGTCATTTTAATGATTATAACAGTGGACTCCTAATTATTTTTCTCGGATCTAGTTTGAATATTGTTACAATCCATGTCATATAAATCAACCGATATTTCTGGTTTTGTTCCATAAACAGGAGTTGTTTGTTTATTTCTTGGGTTTTCTATCGGGCAGTGATGGTATTTGTATTTGGACTATATTCTCATTTTGTGAATATTGTGTAGGGATCCCATGATGGCCTATTGATTCTGATTTGGATATGTTTTTCCTTGAGCATAATTACTAGGGTTCCATCTAGGCTATGACCAAGCATAGGACTTCCTTGACCAGCCCATGGTTGTTGATGTCCCCGAGCATACTAAGCTTGACTTGCACAATATTGAGGGTTCCATTTTGGTTGAGGTACCCAAGTTGGTTGTCCCCAATTTATTGGTACTATCTCGAGCAGCCCATGGCATCGCCTAGGGATTAGGAATTGATCTTGGCATAAACTTCCCTTGGTGAGGTTGTCTCTGAAAAAAATTCAATTCTTCTGTTGTGGATGATGTACTAGTTTGTTTAAGCTGATTCTTTATGACTGGGAGTAGAGAACAAGCATTAGTATCATGGTCTTTAGATTCACAGATAAGACATACTTCCATTTTATCCAAAGGACATTCTCTTATTGCATGCTTCTTCCTACATCTAGGACAATACATAGCCAATGGTTTAGTTTTTCTTTAGCTTGTAATCCATCCATAGTAGAGGTTAATTGAACTAAAATGTTTGTTTTAAAGTTTTCTAACTCATCCATTAGTTTTTTCATATCTGGATTCAGAATTTTCACCGATTTCCCTTTTTTAGGTCCACCTCTTATTCTCAAAAATAGCTTCTACAAATGTCCTTAATTTCATTCATCCTTAATTGATCAATGTCTCTACCTCCTATCAAGTTAAGGGCTTCTCTAGATTCGTCATCCAAACCTTTAGGAAAAATGATTTTACTTAAATCCTTTTGAAGTAAAAATCCACACCTTTTGCTCACAAAGAGGAATCTATCTAAATAATATTCTATATTTTCATCCTCCTCCACTTGATTTTGAAGAATTCTTCCTTCCTATTTCTCCCTCTACAATAATCCCGGTATTTTTCTAGGAAGGTAGTTTCCATTTGTGCCCAAGTGGTAATAGAGTTGGATGCTAATCCCACGAACCACCTCATTGTTGCATCCTTTAGAGTTGATGGAAACAAATTGAGTTTTTGATTATCTATTTTGTAGTCATAGGTCTGACATAGTACCTTGAACTCAAACAAAAATTGGTCAAGGTCTTTAGATGACATCCCTATAAATGTGGGTAAATGTGCAGGTGAAATATTTTTCAATGGTGTATCATCATCATCCAATTGGATTGGATAAGAAAAGGTCTTATTAGGTTCTCTTTTAGCTTCTTCTCGCCATTTTAAAAATATTTTCCTAATTTTTATCGTAATGAATGTGATATGTGTTATACCTTGGGAAGGTAAAAATAAGGAGTATGAGGCTAACTACTCAATTGAGAATCAAAACTCACCCTAAATGGATCTTGAGAAATAATCCTTCTCCTAAAAGTTCTACTTCCTTCAGGTGACTGATCTAAGAATTCCAAAGGTGGCAATTATGTTTCTTGTATAACAGGGGATGATGGTGCCTCTAATTCTTGATCAACTTCCTTATTTGGACTAGAGGATGTTATGAATTCTTGTGAAGATGTTTTTGGGAGGAATATACCCTTTGAGTCTCTTGGTCTACTCATAAATTTTATGATATAGTAGGGAAGATCCTTCAACTACTAGATGTATGATTGTTTCTCTTGTTAACACCTAATTAGAAAATTCCAACTAGTGTGTCCTGGTAATGGCACCAAAAATGATGGGTGTCGTTATTCCCTTCATTTAATCAACTTTCTGTTGATGTCATATTCAAACCAGGGGTGTGTCTAAAGCTATATGCAACAAGAATAATCCTATTTAAGGACTTCTTGGTAAAAACCTTATTTAAATCATACTATGAAAAAATTTATGAAAGGAAACACACTTTGTAGAATGGAAATAAACACACAACTTAGAGTGCTTAAAAATGGTTGCAAAGAAGAATAAGAATCTATCTAGACACCGCATGAGTGAGTACACAACGAGTTTAACTAGAAGAATTAAAAGCGTCTGAATTAATAGATCTAAACTATTTTCTTAGGAAATATAAATACCAAATAGATGAATATCCTGGTCCTTGGGGGAGTGGGCCCTTGCTCCTCCTTGAATCAGGATTTAACAACTTAGAATTCTCTCAAACAGAATGGCTATTTATTGATAAAACATTCAATATTACAAAACATACTAGATATGTGTACTTTGATCTGTATTACTTATTCTATATGTATATCTATCTTCTCTCTCTTTATCTACTACAAGTCTTCTTATATATACATTTACAATCATAGTTGTCTCTATGATTCTGATGAAATTGAATCGTGCCTAGAATAGATGCTGACTCGGATTGTGGCTGATTAGACAGTTGTAAGATAATTATCCTTGGATCTATGATCAGAAATCTTGTCATCATTTCTTGATTAAAAGGGTCGATGCTAAATCACCGATGTGGTTAGAATAGATAAACTTCCATCGGTTCTATAACTTTAGAGAAGTTCCAAAACCATAGGAAATCATTAAAGATCAAAATCATGAGAGTTCTAGAACTAAATACTGGAGTTTCAAAACTAAGTCCAAAAGTTCTGGAACTAGGTGATGAAGCCTGTGAATGTGTAATGGAGTTCGAACTAGCTTGGAAGTTCTGAACTAAGCCGTATTGGAACAAATGCTACCAAAAACATGTTGAATGCTACATACTTCATTTCTTCAACCGATTAGACCTACTTTATTACAAAATTGAATTTCCAACACACTTCGTCAGGAATTTCAGAGCTTTTAAATGTTAGAATCACAATCAATCAAAAGATGGACAATTACATCCTAACTCATATCAGATCAAATAAAATTCACAAAATGTAATCAAACTTAATAAAAAGGAGAGTAATATGAGATCATTTATTGTACATTTAATGGGCATATTCTAGCCTCATCGGTAGAGTAGTTTAGATTTTCCTTTAACCCAAAGAAATGTATATTTTTTTCTCATGAGGGTAAGTTCCTAGCTCACATTATGTCTAAATAAGGATTAACCATTGATCCAAAGAGATTCAATGCTATTCGGGAATTTATTTTTCCAAGTCATAAGAAATCTCTCCTAATATTTGTAAGGAGGATCAACTTCATAAAAAGATTCATGCCTGACTTTGCTAATTTTGTTAAACCACTCGAAAATGATGCTAAAAATAGCATGGCATTCAAATGGACAGTGTGGGAAAAGACAAATTTGAAGCTATTAAGCAAGCAATATCACAAGCTCCGTCCCTTATCAACCTAGACATCTCAAAAGACTTCAGTATCTATGCTTTTGGTGTAGCTAAAGAAGGAAGGATCTGAGCACCTTATTGCATTATTCAGTCAGATCTTGGAGGATTATGAGGTAAGATACTTGTTCATTTATAAGCATGTTCTTTTTATCATAAAGAGATTAAAGAAATTCAGACATCTGGTTTCAAACAACAAGATTCACCATCTATTTTCTCATTTCGGAGTGAAATCTTTCCTCCTCAACAAGGATTTAAATGAAAAAAGAGCTAGTTGGATTACTCATGTCATCAAGTATGATATAGAGATCAAGGTGAAAAAATTGGTTAGAGGAAAAGGCTTGTGTGAGTGGCTGGCTTCAAATCAACATGCATAGTCAAATGATGAAAAATGAGTTGTTCTAGTGCTCCAAGATGATAAAAAAATAAGCCAATGCTATACCCACACCTTGTTGGACCCATGATATGATAAAATTCCTCCAAATGGGTTAATGTCCTTATGGATTAAGAAAATCCAAAAGGATTTATTTCAGACTCCAATCCATTCCATATGTTCTCAACGAATGGTGTTTTACTATGGTACATTAAAACTAATCAAATTGAAAAAGTCTTGCATGAAATACATGATGGAGAAGCCGAGGTCACTTTTTCCCACAAGTAAAAACCCTCATAATCATGAAGGTTAGTTACTAGTGGCCAAATTTGTTCAATGATTGTTATGCATGGATCAAGAAGTGCAAGAAATGTTTGTTTTTCATACGCAAAGAACAATTGGCAGTCCTTCCACTCCACCCAATCTTAGTTAATCAACTATTCATATAGATGGGATTGTATTTCATTGGGGTCATCAATCCAAAATCAAGCCAAGGAAACAAATGTATTCTCATAGTAACTGACTATATCACCAAGTGGACTAAAGTAGTGGTACTCAAGGAAGTAAGTAAGTCTAGTATATTGGATTTCCATGAGGGAATTATAACTAGGTTTGGTGTTCCATCCACTATTATATTTGACAATTATTTAGCATTCCTGGGAACTAAAATCTTTGAGTGGGATGTTAAAAATGGGATATATATGAGTATTTCATCTAACTATTACTCCCAGAGTAATGGAAAAGTTGAGTCCACAAAAAAAAGTCTCTAAAGAATCATAAGAACGACTTTAGATGAGAATTAAAGGATGTGGCACACAAAATTGAAATCAAACTTGCGGGCCGATAGGATCACACCCAAGAAATCAACTAGAATCTCTCCTTATAAGATAGTCTATGGAAAATAAGCTATGTTTCACATATATCTTGAATTGCTATCATTGAAGCTTCTCAAGCAGCTAGAACTATTTGAATTTGAACCCATGGAAGTTAGATATGTTGAACTCATGGAGTTGGAGGAGTTGAGAGACCCAGTGAAGGCCATGGAGAGTGATCAAGCTTTGATCAAGAGGTATTTTGACAAGAAAGACAAGGTTAGGAGTTACTAAAAATTGGATTTGGTTCTAAAGAGTGATGCCGATAGGGATAATCCAAGTAAATATTCAAACTTTTATGTTATATGGAGTTCTCCTTATATGATCTCAAGATGCGGTAGTAATAAATATTTTTAGATGTCAAAGTTGACAGAGAAGAAATATAGATTCTAATCAATGGAATCTATCTAAATCATTGTTATTGAAGTAAAATATCATCTTTGTACATAGAATATTAGAGTTTCTAATTCCTCCAAATTCTTTCAGTACATTGTTCAATCGGTGAGAGTAGATTTTCCATTCCCTAAGTGCTTTTACGTACGTTCTATTTTCTTCTAGATGGTCTTGTTACACAACTTTCATCATGATTCTGGGAGAACGTGTTACGGGAAAGAGGTTCAAAACCCATGGAACAGTTGTAATCTCTAAGAAGTATCAAATGCAGAGAAACTAAAAATCAAATTTAAGGACAAATTCAGTTTTCTCACTCTCTTATCTCTTTAGATCAGGTTGCATTGTGTATATCTAGTGCCTCTTATTTGGTCAAATAAATAGTCTTGGAGGCATCTTAGGGAAATTAAGAGAATTTATCCTAAATTTTGAGAAAAATATCAACCTCAAATTAGTTTTCCACACTCTTTGAATGTTGTTCGAATGAGAAAATATGATGAATTTGTGAGTAGCTTAAGCGGTTCAAATCAACATCAACTCTAGGAAGTGTTCTAGGTAGATTTTAAGGATGGAAAACTTAGCTTTTAAATTAGGTTGCAGGGGGGAAGAAGGTGAGCTCCAAGAATCAAAAAAATTTCCACTAGATAAATTTATCAAGAATTTCTTACAAAACGATGGAAAATTCAAGAAAAGGTAGATTAGTTATAATTTTGAGTAGTGCTCAAGTGGCTCAGGGATTGAGTTTCAAAATTTAGACAGTTTTAGTGCTAAGGATGAATCCATGCCCAATGGATGCAATAATTTCACTGGTCACTTCATCTCGACAAACATATAGCCCCATTAAGTCACCAAATTATTGACCATTTTTACCCTCCTACAAAAATGGCAAAACGGAAGTGAAGATGGGCCTAACAGCTTCACTAAGGGCGTAATGGAGGAAAATGGAGAAAAGCAAACAATTTCAGGAATTTTGGAGTGTTTTGTGTTTATGGAATTCATTCATGACCTTATTCATTTTCTCTTTTTAAGGTTCTAGGGAGTTAGGAAAAATAAAAATCTAAAAAATTACGAAAATTTGTAGTGGGGTCTTGGGCATCTCAACAAGATCGAGCCGAACTACAAGAAATTTAATATGGTTGAGTTAACTCGGTAATTACGTAGGGCCATTTGAAATGTGGAGGGAGTTCATAGGTCACCGAGATAATAAGTGAGCTCGGGAAACTCCTAAATTCATGTATTTTGTGGGGTTGATGGAGATCTTGTCGATAAAGTCGATGAGTTGAGGGTTCCTTGTGTGGAAAAAACAAGTTTTGTAGAGAACATAAGGAACAAATAGAACTTAGGTCACGGGGACATGAGTTACCCATGAGCTTGAGATTTCCACAATGAATAGAAAGTCGGTGTTAAGTGGGCGCGAGAATGGGTTTTGAGCACACATGGAACTTGTTCCATGGATGGATGAGTTCTTTGCATGAAATTAAGAGCTACAAGAAGGTGAAGCAAAGGTTTTTAGGGACTCATCTAATGCAATACACATGAATAAGAGATATTGGGACCGAAAGTCTTGGCAGGGAAATTTTTTTGTAGGGATGTGAGTTTCCCATGGAGCTGAATTCTCTACAAAAGAAGGCACAACAATCTAAAAATATGCAGCCCTTGAGCCAATGGTAAAGGGAAAGCTGAGGAGACTCGGCGGGGTTAGAAATGACTCAGCAAACCTGAAGACAAGAAAATAAAAGGTGATAAGAGATAGATTTTTGACTCACACAATGAGTCATTCACCAATCCAAAATAAGTTTGCTGACAATTTTGGGAAGAATGGAAGGCCATGTGAAAGAGAGAAGACTCGTGGTTGGGATCTCGAGATGATGAATAGGCACTCGGGAGGAATAAGGGGTCTAGGTAGGAATCAAAGCAAGCTATGGAAAAGCTTGATGCCAACCTTAGGAGATATCCAAGAAGGGAGTAGTAGAAATGGCTCTGGGTGAGCCGATGGACATGAAAAGTTTCTCGATGAAGAGCCATGGAATGGATAAGTAGTGCCAACTCACCGAGTTGTATAATGAGTTTACTAAGGACCCATATGAACTCCCTAACCCATATTTCCATAACTCCCACCACCAACCACCAAATCTAACAAAATTATATTTTTGGATTCATTTTTTAAAACTCTATGTAGACACTAAAATTAGGTCACACTCCCCTTTGGTCCCTCAACAAATAAACACCCTTCAACACATTAACCTAGCCATGGCCCCCTTCACTCCACTAATGTTAATTTAATCAATCTAATTAAATTAATCCATTATCCTCACCATATTTATTATTTAAATATATGAATTTAGGTAATATCCACACATGCACCTCACCTAGACACCTCATCAAGCCAACTCACCCTAAGACCTATTCTTAGTAAGTTGCTATAACTAACTAAGTCTTACCCAAACCCTAAAAATCAATGCCTACATTCCCTCTAACCACATTCCCATATCCTTACAAGATTCTTCTAGTCTAATCCATGGGTTAACAACATGAGATCCCAAAAAATCAAGGGGATCTACCTAGTTTATTAAACTTAGGAAATCCCACCTTGACCGATGCCGGTTACCCCTAACTCTCACCGGTTAAGCCAAAACCCCGCCGGTCACCTTTTAATCCCCAAAACAACCTTATTTTGGAGGTTGGAAAACATTGGGAACATTCCTAAGAGATATCGCATCTTCTGAGAATGAATTTCAGCGAGAACACACATGTAAGGAATTAGATCAAGCATTTCCTCTTGCATAGGCATCTAGTAATCATCTAACATTCACCCCAGTAAGGATTGGCTCCAACCAAGCAAAAAGGAATGCACATGAATCCCATGTAGAAGGTTTCCTATGATTGGCGATCCTCTGCAACCTTCAACCTCTTACCACTCTTACCAGCATCTTCATCCCTCACTCACAAGAACCCGTGACTAGAATCCAGGTAAGTGGAACATTGTATTCCTCTAGTTCATTTTGTTTCATCATTATATTGTCACCTATTTGTTCTCTTGGCCACCCACAGACCTCCATTCATACTCACCCCTCTACATACTCATTAAAACCTTGTCAAATCCCACCCAAACCACCCAATACCTCATTCTGACCAACCAAAATCCTTTGTGCAATCACAAAGGAGAACCAAAATGCATTATGTGGCATTCCTAGAATTCCACATTAATTGACACCAGTTACACCCAACCGCACGCCGATCACTCTTAACCAACATCACCTCTGATGGGCCCATACAACCCATAACAGTGACCTATCCACCTAATTCCACATCACCCTTATTCACTTGTGATCTACCTGAGACCTCTGTTAGACCTGTAGGGACCTAGAACCAGTTACTTGACCTTCGGATCTTATTTTAACTTAGCTTGTTAGATTAGATCTTTCTTATTGTATTTTGGATGAGATACCCAAATCATTTCAACTACGATAGGATTTATTTTACTACCCACATTAAATTGTTTTAAATAGTGGATTGACAGCCATCTAGGAAGTATCACACTTCCCGGATCTAGCACACGCTAGGCAATTCACTGCACATATTGTTTAACTCTTTTTGGTGGTCTTGCTTTTCATTACAGGTAGTTCCTCCTAGCCAAAAGGAAGCTCTCACAATCAGCTATGGATTCAAAATTCATACGTGTGCAACAACCCATCAACCAACATTTCAATAGGTATTCCTCCTACGCCCGTTACCCTATCTGTTTCATCAATATTTCAAAGAAACATCTAAGAATCAGGTGAAACATTTTGGCATGCACTGGTGGGACCCATCCGGGGTTCTTTGCATTTTATTCATTCCTAGGAAAATTTGTGTGTTTGTTTCCCTTCTAAAAAGAATACGCATTAATTTTCTTCCTTGGTAACCTACCTTTTCTTTCTATTTTCTCTAAAAGAAATCTTTTTTTTGGTGTACTTAAAAAGAACCATTTCTTCTCATTTCTTGCATTTTAGTGAAAGAGCATCCCTCTTCCTATTCATCCATTTGTGTCATCAAACTACACATTTCGATTTGGGTTTAAAATAAGTGCATTACATTCTAATTTATCGCATTATCTCACATTAATTCACAACCACTTTTCTTTCATCACTTTTTCAATTTCACGATGGCGGTGTCGTCTAGTAACCGTCGTCGCCGCTACCCTCGACCATCATCGATTACACCCAATCGGCATCGTTCCAAATCCTTTTGTTAACCTACCCAAAAGGACATCTATTCATTTTCTTCCACTTTTCACAGTCCTTGTCACTGCTATCATTCCCATTGATGTTATAAAACTAATCAAATTTTGCATACCTATCAAATTTGGCCTTATACCCTTGTTCTTAACTCACTATCCATTTTCCCATAGTGATTAGCCATGGTTACTCATGTGGATCGTGTCGCTTTACCCTAACCATAATCGGTTAGCCTATGTCATTTTCCAGTAAACATTTTGTACATAATCCACTTTTTACCACCTGTTTCACTTATCCTCGCGGTTTTTCTCGTGTCATTTAAAGAGAACTCGACCTAGCATGATCGCATCGGTTCACATGGCGCCGACCCAAAGACAAGAAAGCACACTCATATTCCATGCTAGTTTTCAACCACTCCCACCTAGTCCTTCACCACCTTCCATTTTATCACCAACCATGGATCCTATTCAACCTATCACTATCATTACTAGAGATGAGGAGTTTGCATGACTCCTTGATCAAAACCCTACCGCCTTGTAGTTTTAAATTTCCCACGATCCACCGAAAATGCCTTGGGTCGGTTGATATATGGCATGCCCATATCCATCTCCTCGGCTCCTTTTCCCACTCCCATGTCAACCCCATCTGGTTCCACGCTACCTACCTCCACCTTACCCCTAGTCATTTCACAGCTAGGTCCTATACCCGCTATGAATGCCACGTCTGTTACCTCCATTGCACCCACCACATCCACCATACCTTCAACAACTACCAAAAACACAACCTCATCCACCCCTAATGTCTTTCATATACTTATAGCTACACAACCACCTCCGGTGTTGGTGACCCCTACCCCTTTTCAGAACGTGGTCCTTTCCATTCCATAATTATTAGCCCCCATTACCACTAGGGTTACCATGACCCTTCCACCTCCATATACATACTATCAGTAGCCTCCCATTTCATCTATTATTCACTCTGGGTATGTACACCCTATCTCACTACCTTCTTCTCAATCAACCTACATAGAAACCTACCAACAACTTAATCAAAGTGATGTTGGACAAGATGCAGACATTAGAGGCATTGGTTTCTCGGCTCCCATAACACTCTCACCTATGATGAGATTTGCAACGAACCCATCCACCCATCCATTCCTATTCATCCATACCATGTACATTGGGAGATGCCTAAATTCAATCATTCCAATTTCAAAGAAGACCCACAAAAAATTTTGCGATCGTTAAAATACGAGTGCTACCTGATCGCTCACAATGATGCTTTGCTCCTAAGAACCTTTCCCATGTCTCCGATCGACCTGCATTAGATTGATATAGTGGGTTACCTAGAAACGCATATTTTCATTTAATTAGGTAGCCCAAGCCTTCTTGGATCATTTCTCCATCAACATTGTCAAGAATGTTACCATGACCGACCTATACTCCACGTGTTAGTATGAGGATGAATCTATCATAGATTTTGTTGCTCACGGCGGCGTAGCCTATTAATCACTCACCTTCCAGCTACCACAAATAGAACTCATCGATCTCTTCATGCGGGCTTGTGCTAGACATATCTCACCAACCCCGCAGGTTCAAACCCTCCAAACATTTGACGAAGCATTCACCATGTCACGAAATTTAGAGATTTGTGCCATCGAAGAGCATAAAATCCAATTACACAATAAGAATTTGGCATTCAATTTGAATGATACCTATTCTTCTTCCAAACCACAAAAAAATATTCAAAAGCTAAAGGCACCACTAACACAAAGGGTACTCAAGGTCGACCTAACTCATCCATACAATCAAGCTACCCCCTCATCTAATCTCTCATCCATCCAAAATTTTCAATTCGGATGAGAACAATAGAAATACACCCCAATCAGGGAGCCTTACTCTTATGTCCTAGAAAAGCTTATCAAAGCTAGGGCCATCACCCTTCTTCCCATAAAACCATGCACTGGTTTTGATCCTGCTTGCCCCATGCCCACATGGTATAAAGAACATGACTTCTGTAACTATCATCAAGTAAAGGGTCATAGTGACGGCAATTGCATCACTTTCAAAAACATTATCCAAGAAATGCTCAAGAAAGGTGAGTTAACTATGGATAATCCTAATGCACCTACCAACCAAAACCTACACATCTTCAAGAAACCATTTCCTAATCATGCCCCTTCATCTGATCAAACCGGTGAGGCCTCAACTCATGATACCCATACCCGCGAGGTCCACACTATTTTTAGTGATGCACCTGTTGCTTCCCATATTCCATCCATAGAGGAGATTCTAGCCCGCAATCCTCCTTCCACATCGAACTAACCTCCCATGTTCCTTCACCCACAGAGGAACACCTTTCACCTCCTTCCTCACCTATGGAGGAGTCTTCCGCTAACATTGAGACCATTTCACCTTTGGCTTCTCCACCTAGAGAACCGATACCCACAATACTTCTTCAGTCCACGAAGGATACTTATTTACCTCCTCCACCCACAGAGGAGCTCCCATCATCTCCTCCCCTATCATAGACCCTATTGAGATATATTTTCCTCTTGGTGAGCATTCTCCATCAGCTACCTAAGATCCTGTAGACTTACTTTTGGTTCTCTTACCCACGAAGCTAAAGCTAGCCAATTCCCCGTCTCTAAGAAACATTTTACAGGAATTAACATTAGGTCCTTGTCAACTCCACCTACGATGTGTCATTCTCATGTTTGGTCAATCACTTAGATTATGTGGATAAGGCCTTACTTTGGGGCACCTTTTGCTTCTGTCTCAATGCAGATGCACTGTCACTTGCTAATACTTCCACTATCTATCCAAAAATATTTCGACCAATCTAAACAAACACAACCATCTCTATCATAACTTCTTCCACGAAACCAATCATAGCTCAACATACACCCTTTCCCATAACCTAAACTACATCTAAATTCAAACCCGTACATATAACATCTTCCTTGAATAAACCTATTACCACTTTAGGGGTCACCCCACTACCAAATTTTACTCATCCACCTATCAAACCGGGATTTAGCTACATCCTCCAAATTCAACACCACACCTACTACAACACCTAAACAGAATAACCAAACCCATAGAAATCACCCCGTTGCTACATTAATCACACCTGCACTTATGCCATCCGTCTTAGGACCTCATCTTCCCAACACGGTTAAGAAACCTCTACCCATCATTAAACCAAAAACACAACAGCCCATCCCTTCCTCGCAAACCTATAACCTACCTAGGTTCTCAACATGACTTACACCTGTACTTTTGCAACATATTTACCACCCATACCTCCAATACTCTCCATAACTTCTTCACTACCCACTACACTTTCGTTTCTATCCCTCACAGCCCCTGCATGACCTCGCATCATGTACCTTCACAAAACCTCCGTTATCTCGGAGGGTAACTCATGCTCTTCCCCATCTTCTTTTCCTTCTAGACCTCGTACACCCACATCACCTTTACCTAAGAAGGTGCAACCTAAAAACAAAACTCCGCTACCCCCGTAATAAGATAGTCAAAATAACCACGTACCCTCCTACCCATTCATCTACCATACCTCTACCCAAACAAACACGATCGACACCCAAGACCACACCAAAGCACCCAAAACCATAGCTTGGCCTATTCCCCATCTTGTGAGGATTTTTCCTCAACAATCAATTGTACCTACACCCAAACCCTCTTTCACCTCTCATTCCAAATATTAAACAACCTCCTTGAGAATTCTCGTTATCACATTACGCCACTCGGACCTTACGAACCCCTCAAACCCAAGCCAAAAGGGTTCGATGACACTAAATTTTTTTCCTACCATCGTGTGCTACGGCACGATGTGGATAATTACAAGGCCTTGAAAACCATCCTTATCTAGTTGTGTCCTTCGAAAGCCAACTTTTACAATGACGACCTTCTCGATGAGGACCCTGCCTCACCAACACCCATTCCCACACTGTCCACTCAACAACCACAACCTCCACCCCCACAAATCCTAAAACCACCTCCAAGATTTGAAATTAACATGGTTCGCATATGAGAACTTGCCATGCCACCACCCAAAATTCGTTGCACCTAGCTCAGCTCACAAGATTTTTCTCCAGCAGAAGACGTTTCGCCTATCATGTCATTATACCACTCATCCTACACCTTCTCCATTTGCTAACTCCCCTCAAATCAACATGATACACGCCACTACATGTTCTCAGAAGGATAAAGGTAAAGAAAATGAAACTGATCCACCAACCAATCCTATACCCAACATACCATCTGCACCCATACCTAAAATCACTATCTGAGGCCCCACATACCCCATTTCTAATGGAGTCACACATCACACCACGCTCAAACAATTACACCAATCTCCCCTCAAAATTTCCTTATATGACCTCATCTAAACCTTAGAATCCCATCATCAAGCTCTCATAGAGGTTCTTTAATCTATTGAGGTTTTACCCAATGACCCTACACCCATAGCCTCGATTATCACACCCCATCATGTAGTCTTTCTCACGAAATTACCACCTTCATCTGCACCCCACCCTATTCACCAAGTATCCTCCCTAGCTTTTTAGATGAAGAGATCACATTGCACCAAAATGATGACCTAGACCCAACCCTCTTCATCTTTGTCCACATCGATGACATATGGGTGTGACATGTGATGATTTATGGGGGCACTAGCATTAACATCATTTCATCCCATGCATTCACTCAAATGCACATACTTAATAATTACATGCATAAACATCCTGTCATGTTACGTTCATTTAATGACGCTATCACCTCTACATTAGGCACTATCATCCTCCACATTCGTGTGGGCCCCCACACTATTCCTTCCACTTTGCATTATTGTGTAAAGTTTGAGCACGAAGGGCACACCTACACTATCCTAGCTAATCCATCACCTTTTAAAACATGTAACATGCTCTACCGACCCAATGACATGCTCATACCCATTAAAGTGTCTACCTCTGCGACCACCACTACTTAACCTACACCTCCTCTACTTGCAAAGACACTGAGTCATTACCTCAACCACACATACCTCCTCCATTCCTACCACTACTACAACCTCCAAGGCTGACCCATCAACCTCTCAATCCATTAACTTCACCTCCACATCGACCTCGACACATCATCCATTCTAACTACCTACATACTAACCACTGATCCCTTAGAAGGTGTTTTTCAACGCCTCACTGGGGAGTACCACCTATATAACGTCAACACATTTCTTACTCCACAAGAGTACAAAAGTCTTCACCAACACCCTCACTATGATTACTGCATAGGATAAATCCTCCTTTATGGTCCTCCTCACCTTCGTACCCCTCACCTATCGGGGACTAGATACTACCACTTACACACTCGAACCACCTGTCACAAACCCACCCATTCTCTCTGACTTCCGCTCTCACCAATCATCGTTTTGCCCACACCTTCCTACACCGATGTGCATGGAAGGGTTTTGGTTTTGGATTTTATGAACAAGGCCACCATACTATCATTCCATGTACCACTCACAAACATAATGACCATAGTGGTATCGCTTTTCCGAACCACCTACCAAACATGCCCGCATTGAACCCATCGAGGAAATCTACCCTTCTCGCTTTCTTCACCCACTCCACCTTCACCGATGGAGTCGATGGATCCAAAATTTATCCCTCCTAACTTCTTTTTTCATAAACACCATTTCATTGGGTCCTTTGAATTATCAACGTAAGGGTGAGGCCCCTTCCTCTCTCCCCTTCCTATATCCTAAAATGATGGTTTACAATACACCTTCAATTAACATCGTTCAATGTCAGGATGATGAATCTATACTCACCTACCTTGGTGCAGAAGACTCATATATTCATCGATTGTTACCCTCTAAGACACAAACCATGTTGAATGAATTTACTATCAAGATCAACATTCACACTCAGGATGACCCGCACACCCTAAAGATCGGTCAATCTTTAGATGCTGCTAAACAAGAAGCCATCACTTATTTTCTCAAAGATCATAACCATGCTTTCGCTTGGTCTTATGTAGACATGCCTAGTATTGACCCCACCGTAGTGGTCCATAATATCATCACTATTCCCAATACCAAACCCATTAAACAAAAGCTGAGGAAAATGTACCCTCACATTGCCCTTCTCATCAAAGAAGAGCTTCAACATCTTCTTTCTATTTCCTTCATATTACCCATTGATTATCCTCATTGGATTTCTAACATTGTCCCTATCACTAAAGTGACAGGGGGACTTTGCATTTACACGGACTTCCATGACCTCAACCTAGCTTGCCCAAAAGATGACTTTCCCTTACAGTATTGATCAACTAGTTGACCTTACCACTGGTCACAAGATGCTATCACTCATGGATGGCTTCTTAGGTTATAACCAAATCTTTCTTACCCTAGAAGATCAACACAAGACCTCATTCATCACCCCTTGGGGGACCTTATGCTATCGAGTCATGCCTTTTGGCCTTAAAAATGCTGGTGCCACATATTAGCGGGCTATGACTTACATCTTCCATGACATCATGCATCACATATTGGAATATTACATGGATGACCTTCTCGCCAAATATAAACACCGCTCAACACCTTGTCATTCTCAAAACCATTTTTGACTGCCTCATTAAATATTACGTTCACCTTTAGCCAAAGAAGTGTGTCTTCGCGGTTCTCTCAGGAAATCTCCTGGGATTTATTATTTCCTTACGTAATATAGAATTTGACCCTACTAAATTCAAGGCCATTCTAGAAATGCCTCCACCTACTAACCTTAAACAACTCCGTAGCCTGCAAGGTAAATTACAGTATATTCACCATTTCATTTCACAATTATCGATCGATTGCAACCATTTCATCATATGCTCAAAAGATGTCTCCTTTAAATCGGATGATAATCGTCACAAAGCTTTTGAATCCCTCAAATAGCACCTTCTCCAACCACCCGTAATCATTCCACCTAAGGATGATCATCCTTTCTATCTATACATCTCAACTACCGATCACTCCTTGGGAGCCATGCTCGCTCATCGCGATGAACAACATAGGGAGAAGGTGGTTTATTACATAAGCCATACTCTTTTGGACTATGAAACCTGATACACCCATCCCAAAAACTTTGCTTAGCCTTAGTTTTCATTGCCACTAAACTTTGCCATTACCTACTCAACCACAAAACCTATGTTGTTACCAACACCGACCCCTTACACTTCATGAATGTCGAACCTTATCAAAATCGGTGTGTGCATTGATGGCTTATGATTTTAGCTAACCTTGACCTCAAATTCATTCATAAAAATTCCATCAAGGGCCAAGATATCGCTGACCAATTGGCTGACACACCTATTTCTGGGGATCAACCCTCTAATTTTGACTTTCTAGATGAGTCAATTGCTACCCTTTCCTTAGACGAACCCCCTTACCAAATGACACTCTTCTTCGATGGTTCAAAGTGTCAGTGTGGGGGTGGGGCTGGTATTATCCTCATTCCTCTTGATGGTGAACCCATGCATTTGTCTTTCAAACTCGATTTTGAATGCACAAAAATATCACCAAATACAAAGCACTTGTGTTAGGTCTCCAAGACGCCTATTCCCTAGATGTCAAATCAATAAAAATCTTTGGTGATTCTCAATTGGTTGTAAACCAAGTCAATGGTATATACTAATTTTGTAACAAGCTTTGCTTAAAAAGTATAAACATCATGTAGACATACTTTTGACCACCTTTGACCGTTACACCCTTCAAACCATCCAATGTTCAACCAAAAAATTTACTGAGATACCATGGCACTCTTGGCTTCCAAAATACCTGCTTCACCCGCTGATTCTAAAATATTTCTCACCATATAATGACTCCAATCACCTTCTTATTTACCATGTGAAGCTTACTCTATTAGAACCACAACCCCAGGACCTAAGTGACCTTTGTACAAACAATACTCTAAATATCTTTATCTCTCCATCTTACCTCCCGATCTCACCCATGTGCAGAGATAATGTGCCTTCCTTAAAAAGGCCTCTCATTATGTCATCTTGGGGGGCCTCCTCTATAAGTGCAGCTTTGATGGTATTCTCTTACGATGCCTCACAAGTTTTGAAATTCATTATACCATTAAGGAAGTTCATGATGGCATGTGTGGAGGTCACTTTAGTGGCATTGATATTGCTAAACGTATTCCTTTCCTAGGCTATTACTAATTGACCCTTAACTATGATTGTTGTGACTACGTCAAACATTTTGTAAAATTCCAACAACATACCAATCTTCATCATACACCCAGTTACACCTTATAGGTAGCCCATGACCTTTGGCCCTTCTCTCAATAGGGTTTGGATCTTGTCGAAGAGATCAACCCCCATTCTTCCCAATGACATCAATGGATCATCACCGCTACCAAATACTATACAAAATGGGTTGAAGTGGTACTACTCAACTCCAAAAAGTCAAGAAAATATGTGAGTTAATCAATCATCACATCATTTTCCATTTTGGTGTTCCTCATCACCTCATCACGGATAATGGAAAACAATTCAAAAATAAAACATTGCAAAAAATTTGTGACACCTTCGGCATTTAGCTAAGTTTCTCATCACCTTATTACCCACAGACCAATAGCCAAGCCAAATCCACTAACAAAACCTTAAACAAAATTCTCATGAAAGTGGTTAATGATACTAGGAAGGATTGGCATACACACATTCCTTTTTCCCTATGGGCATACCACACTAGTATTCACACTTCCACTACTGCCACACCATTTTCTTTGGTCTATGGTATAGAGGCTATTCTACCTCTCGAAGTCCAAATTCCCTCACTCCGCATTTCTCTCCATGACATGCTTAATGATGACGACTTTCATTAGGACCGTTTAGCACAACTAGAGTTATTAGATGAACGTCGTCTTAATGCTCTTGACCACCTTCAAGTTTACCAAAAATCATCAAATGTGCCTATGAAAAACGTGTCCATGAATGAACCTTCCAAGTTGGTGATCTCATCCTAAAAGAAAATCAACATGTAACCAAAGTAGAAAAAAGTAAACGGGAAAATTTACTCCTAATTGGCTTGGACCATACATCGTGACTCATACTTATGGATCAAGTGCTTATCGTTTATCTTCACTCGATGGTAAACCCGAACTGAGCCCTTAATGCCTTGCATCTTTGACCATTCTATTGTTGACTTTTTAGTCATACCTCACCTTTTGTCTCTTTCCATGCTCGTCCCTTGAGTGCTATCCACTTCATACACCTTACCAACGATTAAACAAGAATCATGTGAGTACCCGTCACCTATTATCTTCTCTTGAATATGTGTACCACGGCGCTACACATAGCATGATTCTCATGGATACTTTTTGTCTACCTTTAGATGAGATCCCATGGTCGTTTCACCCTAATTTTCAAACAAGAATCTTATTCTTCACCTTGGTCTTGTCTATGACTTCAAAGCCCTCACATGGGACCCAACTCCTTGATTCAAACTTCTAATATAAAAGATGACTCCCTCAAAAGGACATCTTCCTCTCGACAACCACTGTTATAAATAGACTGCTCCCTCGAAGGACAACTATGTAAAGCCCTTAAAAAAAGCGTGAGATAATTTGAAGCTTCCCGAATCGATCAACTTAACAAAGACCTCAAGGAGTTAAATTCCTCATCCCATATAGACTTCCCACATTAATCAGTATATCTCAAATACAAGTCAACAAAGAAAACTTTTTAGTCATGGACTTTCCCATTGTGACCTTGGATCTCTTGCCTAAAGAGCATGCTACCTCATGCCACATAAAAAATTAACCACCTTTCACCCTTCTCACCATTCCCACTCCCATTTCCTACCACCTCAAGGGACCTCTTGGAAACCAAGACATTTGGTGATCATGTGACTACTTTTCACCGTAGAACAATCGATCATGCAATGTCTTTAGGGTCTTATGTTCATCACCTAATCCAAGGTATGATCTACTCGGTATGATCCTAACCAATTAGGTGGCTTTATTGCCCCCTCTTATCTTTTGACCATCTTTATTTACGTTTTGATTACCTTATACAGGACTTGGTCCTCAATGCTTACCTTTGGGGTAATCTTCTTCTTCTTTCACCACAATCGACATCACCTATACCAATTTTCCTATAACCCACCCACACCTAACATACCTAAACCCACAACATACCTAAAACCTACTAGCTCATTTTCATACCTCATCCTATTCTTCCCTAGCTCATGGGAGAACTACATCGGCCTAAGGTCCTTTTCACTGGGACTATGTAGGAATCACTCTGAGGGCATGGGACCCTTAGAGGTTAGCTCAGCCACTCTCTACCCTAAACAATTCATCTTTCATCTTCCTCACATTACATCATACCCCACCTAGTTTCTTCTTTATATCAACAATTGAAAATTAAACCACATACATAACACGTTGCTTCATATTTTAATCCTCATCACAACATACATTTAGTATGACTACCCTTTCTCTACCATCATCATGCATGTATTATACCATATCTCACATATGACCCATATATTTATTTCACAAAATAATGAATCACAAATTCACCTACTTTGAACACAACCATGCCTAAGCAATCTGACTCAACCATGCCTAAGACTTGACTCAACCATGCCTAACAAATTTGACTCAACCATGCCTAAACAAACCTGACTCCACCATGCCTAACAAACCTAACTCAACCATGCCTAAGACTTGACTCGATCCATGCCTAAACCAACTTGACTCCATCATGCCTAATTCACCTAATTTCCGTCCATATCAAAATCAAAAATCAAAAATCTCATCAACGCACCAATAAATTGAAAGTCTCATCAACACATAAACAAATCAAGAATCTCATGTATCTCATCATATAAATAAATGTGTTTCTCAATACAATATATGTGGATATCCCATCATGGCTATCTCAATATAAAATGTCATCAAACATGTGCAGCGGCCAGTCTCATATACACTGAAACAATAAAATAATACAAAATATCTTTAGTATGTAGGCCGGTATATGCTCAAAATATACATAACCTCTCATACATCCTCACTATCTTTGGTACGCAAGTTGGTATATGATAAAAATAAAAATTTCTCTCGCATGCAATCTGGTATATATCACAAAAATGACTATCATACATCAAAAACCAAGCCCCATAGCAAGCATCTCGGCGGATGTTCTCCATCTCTGTATCACCTGTACCCTCTACCTCCTGGGTCCCTACTAGCGCCTCACCAAGAGATGGTCTCCATGTACTGGTAGCCTCTCCCTGCTCTAGCCTTGGAGCTCAATGGCCCCATGTTCTCTCCACACTGTGAGTGTGGGATCTCATCCTCTCACTCAATCCCCCGATGTTCCTGGTACTCTCCATAGGATAGAAAGTCTATCTCGGCCACCATCAGCTGGTCCTGGTAGTATCTGGCCTCACCTAGGGTGTCTTGTAACATGGATAGGCATGGTCTGAGGTGGTCCCATAGGTCTCTCACCCCCATACATGTCTGCGCGCAACCCTATCCCACTCCTGCTTTGTGAGGCTGGGACCCGGTCCGGTGCTCGTATCTATGCTGTAAAGCCCCCGATCTATGCCTCGGTTGTGGTGAACTAGCCCTAGAAACTCGCCACATATTCCCGTAAGGCTGCCACCTAACCATCATCATGTTATCCATCTCCATCCCCACCACCGCCATCTGGGTCTATGGTATCCACACTGTACATGTAGCTCTACTACCTCTTCCTCTGAGCTCGCCATCTATGTTTGTACCATACCCAACTGGGTAATCAGAGTAGCCACCTACCCCTATAGGGTGTCTCTCTACACCGTGATGGTGGCTAGATCCGATCAGCTGCTTTGGTCTAGGCGGCGGTATAGCTCATAACTACACCGCCACGATTGTATCATGTACCTATATGTGACCTCACCATCATCTATCTTCTGGTCCACTTGCCTACTCCTCCTACCCTATGGGAACTGTAGGTTATGGTAGAGTTAAGGGTCTCTCCATGTCATCTCTCTAGTACTACGGGAAGGGCAGAGGTGCATCGTGTAATAGCCCAAAGTACCGCTTGACTCTATCCACCGAGATCATCTCGTGCTCCCTAGCACAAGGACCTTGTATCCATCTCAAAAGCTAGAGCTCAGCTAGCTCATACATATGTGTACATGAGGGGAATCCCACATACGGCCTCTATATAATGTCCACTCTAGAAAACCCCTCCAATAACCACTGGAAATATGCCACATCATGTGTGGGCCTGTCAGACCTCCGCTCTCCAATAACAAGCACCCATTGCCTGTACCACACTTACACAAATCTCGGTGGGAATGCATCCTCTCGAGGCATCCCTACTAGTCGCACACAAGCTATGTTCTCATAAGCCCAATAGTGTAGTAAGAAGGTACAACATAGGCTGAACCTATGCAGCCACCCATATGCCCATAACTCTCTATACAGCTGCACAAGGAATGTTGGTGCCCAGGAAAAGTAGGTCTCCTCTATCATCATGTAATGGAGTACCCCCATCAACAATCAGGGAAAACGTTCACCCTCTACATCGGTAGTGTGAAGCAAAGCACACTTCCTCCATCAAAAGAACCACTAGCCTTGTCTCCTCCAGATAGGCTAGGTACATCTCTCCATATCAAATGCTAGCACTATGGAATGTCATCTTGGCCATCCCCTCACCAAACACCATCAACATCAACTCCTCTAAGGCCTCGGAGGAGATAGAGTAGACCTATGTACCCAATATGGGTAGCCAGTAGAATCCTGAACATGTCCTCCAGGGTGACAGTGATCTCACCCATCGGCAGGTGGAACATGTTGGTCACGGAATCCCATCTATTGATGAGCGTGACCATCAAACTAGGTTTCCGGACTACATGTCGGTATCGCCAGACTCCACTCAGGCCCACCACCTCCATGTCTTTGCAGCTCCTCATGGGTCGCCGCACCACACACTTTCACCAGTAGGGGCGGAACCCTATCTCATATATGCAGCTGATCTCTCCCCTGCATCTAATACAAACAACACATTAATCTACATTTATCACACCCACATTTTCCCCTATCATTTCCCAACAACCTACTTTACCCCTACCCATCTTAATCACCCAACCTATGGCACTTTTGGCCCCTTATCCCCAAAACCTGACCGGTGCTAGTTCCCTTTCACCGACCTTGGTCACCCCTTAACCAAAATCGGTCCCCTATTTTTTGGTGATACCGATTACCTATTAATGCGTCGCCAAACTTGACCGACATTTCCTCACCGCCGTGGTAAAACCTGTGATCCCTAAAACCCCTTTCTCAAAAAACTTCTCCCTTTCCCCGTTTACCCACCTAAAATTACCTAAAATTCCTTACCTCATCCCATCCCCTTCTCTCCCATTTATTGCCCTCCCATTCCACTATTTATCCAATTTTCCCCCATTCCCAAATTTAATTTTCACCCACCCAAAAACAAAAACCACAAAACAATTTACAAATCCTATAATCTATCTAATCAATAAAACTAGAGTTAGATGCTTACCTCATCGTGATGTTGTCATCTTAGTGGCACGTTTCGCCCCGCACCGGTGGCCCACCCGATCCCTCTCTGGCCTCTGCCATCAATCAATATCCATCCATGTCTCCAACCAATCAAATCACATGCACCGATCCTGTGGACCCACCTCTCACCAACCAATCACCCGCCATTCACACTACCAACTCAACACTCCATTCTGTCTGGACACTTTTCCCTCTCTTCTCTCTCTTTTTTGTCATTTTCTCAAATCACAATATGACAAATGAATAACAAAAAACATGGATTTTTTATTTTTATAAAAAATTAAACATAACCGATACCAGTTTAACCTTCATCGGCATCGGTCTCATGCCCTACCTTACCATGGTCAGTGGTTGCCCTATACCGGCGTCGGTTAACCTTGACCGGCATCGGTCACCCTATCTTGCACACAACCCACCATTTTACCCTATTACCCTACCTATCCCTCCTTTTTTTCCTCACCTACCCTTTACCCTGCTCATTTACCCCACCTCACCTTTACCCAACCCATTTACCTCACCTTCCCTGACCTCATCATTTACTACCTCCCTTTGTCCTCCTTTGGGGACTCTTTATTTTCCTCATTCCTCAGCCTTACCCGTGCCGTGACCTAGATTTTTGGCCCTGGACCATCGCTAGTGACCTTTGACCTCATGTGTTTGCTATACCTTGTGGTACTATTACCTGTGTTGTTGACCTAATGACCTTACCTAGCCTATTACCATGATTTGTTTATCCCGACCCTACCTTTAGTGTCTTTGGAACATACCTAAAAGTTCCCGCACCTACCCTACATCATGTTTCTTGACCATATCCTATACCTTGGATACCGTGATCACTTCAACCTTGTTTGGATAAACCTATCGACCTTAGACAATGTAGATTTCGACTACTCTTCAACCTGGTAGTGTGCTGCAGTTTATACGTGTGTGTGCGTTTGACTATTACTACCTTTGACCCTGACCCATAACCTAGATTACCCGAGTAGACCTTTTAACCCCTTTTCCCCATTCCCCACCTTCCCCTTTCTCACATTTACCTTTTATCAAACCACTCACCGATTATGCCTTCTGCCTCATCAATTCCTAGTTTGAGGGGGATCACCTTCACCCACACATGGGGTAACCACATCTTATTTTTGTTAGCATCGCTTACCAATACAAGATATGCAATAAAAAGGGGCAAAATGTAGACACTAAAATTAGGTCACACTCCCCTTTGGTCCCTTGACAAATAAACACCCTTCATCACATTAACCTAGCCATGGCCCCCTTCACTCCACTAATATTAATTTAATTAATCTAATTAAATTAATCCATTATCCTCACCATATTTATTATTTAAATATCTTAATTTAGATAATATCCACACATGCACCTCACCTAGACACATCATCAAGCCAACTCACCCTAAGACCTATTCTTAGTAAGTCGTCATAACTAACTAAGTCTTACCCAAACCCTAAAAATCAATGCCTACATTCCCTCTAACCACATTCCCGCATGCTTACAAGATGCTTCCAGTCTAATCCATGGGTTAAAGACACAAAATCCCAGAAAATCAAGGGGATCTGCCTAGTTTAGTAAACCTAAAAAATCTCACCTTGACCGACACCGGTTACCCTTAACTGTCACCAGTTAATCCAAAACCGTCTGTCGGTCACCTTTTTATCCCCAAAACAACCTTATTTTGTAGGTTGGCAAACATTGGGAACATTCCTGAGAGATATCACATCTTCTGAGAACAAATTTCAACAAGAACACACATGCAAGGAAGGAGATCAAGCATTTCTTCTTGCACAGGCATCTAGTAATCATCCAAAGAT
Organism: Taxus wallichiana var. yunnanensis; assembly: GCA_018340775.1. NCBI lineage: Eukaryota > Viridiplantae > Streptophyta > Pinopsida > Cupressales > Taxaceae > Taxus > Taxus wallichiana. The sequence goes on from CM031244.1 coordinate 606,867,237, forward strand.
TCACCCCAAAGGTAAAGATTGGCTCCAACCAAGCAAAAAAGAATGCACATGCAGCCCATGAAAAATCTTTCCTATGATTGGTGATTCTCTGCAGCCTTCAAACTCTTACCATCATCTTCATCCCTCACTCACAAGCACCCAGGGCAAGAATCTAGGTAATTGGAACATTGTATTCCTCTGGTTCATTTCATTTCATCATTATATTGTCACCCTTTTGTTCTCTTGGCCACCCACAGACCTCCATTCATACTCACCCCTCCACATACCCATTAAAACCTCATCAAATCCCACCCAAACCACCTAATACCTCATTCTGACCAGCCAAAATCCTTTGTGCAATCACAAAGGAGACCCAAAATACATTCTTTGGCTTTCCTAGAATTCCACAAGAAAACATCACTGATTACACCCAACCACCATCGGTCACCCTTAACCGGCATCGATCTCTGTATGTGCCCATACAACCTAGAACAATGACCTATCCACCTAATTCCACATCACCCTTATTCACTTGTGATCTACCTAAGACCTTTGTTAGACCTACAGGGACCCTGAACTAGTTACTTGACCTTCAGATCTTATTTTAACTTAGCCTATTAGATTAGATCTTTCTTATTGTATTTTGGATGAGATACCCAAATCATTTCAACTACGATAGGATTTTTTTATTACCCACATTAAATTGTTTTAAACAATGGATTGACAACCGTCTAGGAAGTATCACACTTCCCGGATCTAGCACACGCTAGGTAGTTCACTACACATATTGTTTAACTCTTTTTGGTGGTCTTTCTTTTTATTACAGGTAGTTCCTCCTAGCCAAATGGAATCTCTCACAATCAACTATGGATTCAGAAGTCATACGTGTGAAACAACCCAACAACCAAAGATTTTAGTAGGTATTCCTCCTACACCCAAGTTACTGTCTGTTTCGTCAATATTTCAAAGAAACGTATAAGAATCAGGTGAAACACTCTACACTCGAAACAATAAATTATTCTAAGTAGGTGGGGTTAGTGGGTAAATACAAGAAAACTCTCCTAGATTTAAAATGTAATTCCCAAGTAGGTAATGGAGATATTAATGGAAGCATTGGTATTTTTCTTCTACATGAAAGTAAATATTATGAAGAGATGGATTTACATGAGTCCCCATGATTTTTTACATCCATTTAATGAATTTTATTGGTGGTTGAAGCCTGGTTTTAGTATTTCCCTCTTCTCTTTCTCTTTCCCTTTCTATATATTGTAATGGAAAGCTCATTTTAAAGTTGTTGAACATTCTCTAGTTGCTCCTCCATTCTTCTACAAGTTGTTGTGAGCTTCAAGCCTCCATTCTGGGTATTTTTGTAAGAAATTCATGCCTCTCTATCTTTCATTGTAATGGATTGTGTAATTATATGAAGCAATAAAATCAAGTTTTGTGGCTAATCTTCAACCCTTTCTTGTGTTTTATTGCATTCTCTTGCCTCTACATTGTAGCTGAAGGTATTTTGTGCATTTTATAATTTCTTGCAAACTCTAAATGGTTGTGTTTAATGGAAATGGTGTTGTGAATGTGTGTTTCTAGATTGTGGTGTTATACATGCCCTCTCTATCTCCATTTCTTCTCATTTTCATTCATTAGAGAGTATCCCACACCCTTCTCTTGGTGTTATCACCTCCTTAGTGTAGGATTTATTCATTTTCATGCATTTTCCTCTCTCCCTAGTCCCTTGAATCATGGGATATGATTATCTAGTTATATTTCCAGATATTATGGGTAATTTTAGCATTAAATTAAGAAGAGGAACTATCCTTCTCTAGATAATTATCTTATTTTCATGGTCCCACACCTAGAGATAATTCCATGTTTCCCAAAAACACTGATAGCTCATGCACACATGTGTGACAAATAAAAGGGTGTTCTTTTTTAGTGATAATAGATTTGGCATGCTGATGGGACTAGAAGTTAATACTTCCATTTTTATCAAGATTGGATGTGTATCTTGGTAAAAATTTATCCTTTGAGGCTCTGCAACAACACATATGGTGACTATCAACAGAAAAATCATACTTGTTTTAGTAGTCCAAGTGTCTCATATTCATGAGAAGGATCCAAACAAGGTCTAGGAAAAGGGAAGAATGAATATTTTAATTCCTACACTGATCTCTAGGATGAGGAAGATAAGTTTATAAATATCCATCTCCACCAAATAGAACTCTTTCAACACCTCCTCCTTGAAGACCATTCTTACAATCCACTAGATTTCTTAGACCCATAATAATGGTTACACAAATAACCAAATCCATTTGTTAACTCCACAAGCAACAACCCACTTTCCCTCAATGAATAGAATCCTATTCCAAAGGCAGCCTTGAAAATTATTCCATACTTTACGGAGAAAATCAAAATAACCACTTTCTATACCATAGGTTTTTTTATCAACATCATATCTTTAAACAAATATGATTTATTCTTTTAACCTCATATAAGTATTTTATCCATACCTACTTCAAATGGTCAAGCATTTATTCGATATTAAATGAGTGATCACATATATATCATGAGGTGATCCTTACCTCCGAACAACTATAGTCATTCAGCCTATTACAACTAAGTATGCCTTAATTAGTAACATCCCATGAAGGCTGCATTCATACAAAAATCAAATCATTTCTTATTAAATTTTAAAGGATCAAACATCCTTACTATATTGAAATCAATATAGTCCTAAATTGTTTTTTTACAATGATCTCATACAAACATATTTAACAATAATATATTACCCAAGACAAACATTACTTGATAACAGTGTTCAAATCCTAGGGGCATTTATACTCATTAAGTCACCTTGCTCCTATTAGGTGGTCATTATTGCCTTCCTTTTCTTTATGGTACTTTAATTAATATAAAATGGATTTATATAATGATAGCATTCGAGGTTTTTTCGAGTAGATGTTGATCTTAATACTTAAGTATGCCAACATCATTAACCACTTTATCAAAAGGATCACCAACTAGACAATCAGAACTGCACTCATCATTCAAAATGCCTTTTCAATATCCAATACTCTCAACCAAGCCAAATTCGTACATATTATATCTACGTACCTTAGTATAATTATTTGATTAATTCTTGGCTAGGAAAAATTTCAACAGATATACTAAAATATCCATGGAACAAAACTTCGTATCTTCACAAAATCATACTGAGAAGATTTCTTAACTAGTTATTTTTAGTCCAAACAAGTGATCCCAATGTTCTCTCAGCTGATTTCTATTCCCCCATAGTAAATAGAGAAACTTTTATTTTTCCTAAAAAGACACAATTTATCATAGAAAATATATCCTTTGCTTCTATGGGACAAGACTATTAGAACATCCCAACCCTTCATAACAAGCACAAATTTCACCAGAGAGAAATATCAACTAATTTATACACCCTTTTTATTCCCAACCTTAGTTGTAAGGTGATACATAGTGGTATGAAAGTCCAACTGTTTCCACTAATTAAGAAGTAAAATACTTTAAATGCAAATATCATGTAATTAACTCATGGTCCCAATCAGGTTTACAGAGTTTTCTCAACCGAAAAACATTACCCCTTGACTTATCAATCCTATATTAGTCTTATGCAACAATAATGCTAATGTTAGACTTCTATAACTCGATATCATTTGACATACAAAACCCCGAAAAGTTGTAGGGCTTAGGAATAATCAATATTTTTAAGGATGTATGCGGAAATACACCACTACTACTTTAATAATAGAAAAGTAAAGAAACTTATGCAAGATAATTTATTCCCAAAACTCCAATACATCTTAATGAATTACAAGAAAATAAAAATGAATTACATTAGTCCAAGACATATATATTCCTTTCATTCTAACTCGTGGTGAAATATTTCCTAACATCTTCTTAACAAAAGAAACCAGGACTCAAACACCAAATGTTGACCTAAAAACCCCAACAAACTTGTAGGGATTAGGAATAATCAATCTTTGTTAAGGAAGTATGAGGGAAATACACCACTACTATTCTAAGAATAGAAAATGAAAGAATAGTATGCAAAATAATTCATTCCTAAAACTCCAATCTTTATTCATTTATCAAAATGAATTACATCACAAGTACATAGATATTCCTCTCATTCTAACTCTCTTATCTCTCTTAGAAAATCTCAAAATGGCACTCTCACATAAGTATTTTGTGAGGCACACATTATACAATACACTAATTACAATAAATATACAAAATACAATAAGCTTCAAAAGACACTTATTTTGACTCGTGCCTCTATCTTGTACTTGTATGTTTTGTATTTATTTTATAGATTTCTTTTGGCTTATGTGAATTTTTCCAGGTGTTCGGTGGCTTTGTCCAATCTTCCGTTGATTTCTCTCGTGTGTTGTGGATTTTCTTAGTATATCGTGGCTTCTATAATTTAATGCAGCTTCATTCCTTATCATGTGGCTTTCCTTTATCCCTTGGCTATTTCCTTAACTTTGTGGCTTATATAAAAAATGTAAGACTCCTGTCAAACATTATCCCCCTCTTTAACTTTGTCTCATCCTCGAGACAAAAATGATGACGACTCATGTGAATTCCTTCAAAAATTTGGCCATAAATTTGATATAGGAATCAACCACTAGAACTTAGACATCTGTCATAGGGAAGGGTTCCCTTGCTCAACTCACCCAACTAGATTTATGTGACACTAAGTTATAGAAGAATCAACCTCCATAGAAACTTAGAATTTTGTCATAAGAAATATTTCCTTCACTTGACTCACCTGACTAAGTTTTTGGGACACCTCAACCTCTCATCCCTTACATCATACTTTGCAGCATGTACTTTGTAATTTGAGGAATGATATTATTTTCATTGTTAGAACAAGAAATCAAATGATTATTCACATGATCTATCCACTCTTATAGCTGTGTATTCCATCGATATTTTGCACTTGTATTTTCTTATTGCATCCTCACCAATTATTTCTCTAATGTAGTGCTACATTCCTTCATATCATAGATCTTCTCTTGTCATGTTTGTTGTTGGGTTTGATATTTCTCCATGAGTTCTACCAATTTCATCCTCTTTGTTTCATCCTTGTATTTTAAGATATCATATTTTGTTGTTATTTTATATATTTCTTGTTCAAGTATTTCCATCTTCACATTGTCTTCATGGTCATGTTTGGCCAACCAATAGTATATGTGTAATATACGGCGGCATTGTTAAGCTTTGTCTCTAATTTTTTCACCGCGGTTTTTAGTTCACTTCATATTTTCTGATTTTATGATATATGAGGTTTCATGACTTCTACCTTGTGTTCCTCAATTAGAGTTTTTCATATTCTTTCTTTCTCTCCTTCCAAGTTTATGTGTTGTTCCTTTAAAATTTCTCCTCTTGTGTGTATTTTGTAGTCACCTCAATAAAAAGTTTAGAGTCAACCTTTATCTACTGACTTATCGAGGTTTGAATGGTGGTGATCATATTTTGCATTTATTCCTCCAATTCAATTCATATTTGCATCCAATATTGGGTGGTACTCTACTCTAACACTTGACTACAAGTAGACTTTTGTAGTGGAGTTAATTTTTCTAAATGGACTTTAAAGCCCTCCGCAGTTTTTGTAACAACACCTGTTGCGAGTTGGAAAGATTGTTCTCGTTTCCTTTTTGTAGAACCTAATTCATTTTTATTAGTGGGTCATGAGATGCTTGTGTTGTCATTATTTTTTAGGATGATATATATAGTGCTTGTTTCTCCTGTTCCTCCTCATTTTCTTCCTTCTTCTTCTATTGTTACTCTTCTTTTTGTTTCTTTTCCTTCTCCTACTTCTCCCTCTATTCTTTTTTTTCCTTCTTATCTGCTTCTTCTTTTTCTTTCCTATTGTCTTCTTCTTTTTGTTTTAGGCGGCCTCATCTTTGGCATTCTTCTCCTTCGTATTTTATCTTCTTCTTTATTTTTCTATTCTACCATCATTGTTGGTTTTTCTTCTTGTTGTTTTCTCTCTATCGCTTCTTTTTCTTTCTTCTCTATTTGTTCTTGTTCCTTCTTTTTATTTTATTTCTCTTCTTTCTTTTTCTTTTTCAGCTACTTCTAACTTTGTTTTCTATTTTTCTTTCTCAACTATCTTTTTGACATCTTCTATTTCTTTTTTTTTTGTGTTTCTTCTTTTTGGGATTTTATTTGTTCTTTTTTAGCTACTTCCACCTCCTCTTTCTTATTTTTATCTTCTTCCCTTACTACCTCCACAAATTTTGATGCTCTATTCTCTCTTTCTTTTCTTGTTTTGATCAGAAATCCAATAATTTCTTCCACCTTTTTAAACCATTTTTTCTCTTCGTAGTCCTTTCCTTTAGAACCTTAAATTGTGATCTTTCCTACTCAAGATCCTTTAAGCAGCTTTGTTTCATCATCTTCAATTTGGTCTTGAATCTCCTTGATTACTTCTTGTAGAAGTAATCTCATGATATCTTATAGTACATAGCCATATTTTTCTAATTAATAGACTATTGCCTCAACTATTGTCATGTGTTGTCTTCTTGTGGTTGTCATATATTCTTGTGCTAACTGAGAGATACCCCTAGAGATAAGGATTTCTTATAGTATCTGTAGGTTATTTTTTTCAAATTAGTTTCTATCCATGGTTCAAGTTATTCTGAGATATGTGGTATCTATTGGTGTTGTGGATATGGTGATGAGGAAGTATATTATATTTTTCTTCTTCTTCGATTCTTAAATCTCTTCTACTTCCTCAAAATGTTCTTCTTATTTTTCTTTGTTTGTCATGGCTTGTTTTAACTTTTCCTTTTTTGCTAGGGCTTTCTGTCTTTTGGTAATTGGTTTTTGAATGACAGGGGATTTCTTTCTCTTATATGTTTGGGCTGCACTTCCACTTGTTTCTGATTTTCCTGATGGTGTAAATTTATGCTTGTATTCCTCGAAGGTTTCTGTAATAACATCATCAAAGCTAGGAAGAAAAAGTTTCCTAGGATCCACAGGTATGCTTTCAGTGCTTGTATGGATGTTTCAACTACCTCATCTAAAGCTTCATAGGGTAATGATGGTACTTGATTGGTCCACATAACTAGTGGTTTGATAAAGATATAGTCAATGTCCACAATAAACATAACTTTGTGTTCATATTTTTCCACTATCTATTCTGTTACCCTAGATTTATTTTCCACTACCCCCCGATTCTATCTACCCATTTAATGAGTGATGTTATTTGAGTAATTGCATCCATTGTTCTCATGTGTTCCCAAATCTGTTCTGCTACAGGGGTATCTAATTTCTAATCAACTAATTCTTCTTTTTGTGGAAGTGTTTTTGTAAAGTACATTACCAAGCATATTAATATTGACCCATAACAAAATTATGTTTTCCTTATTTAATTCTCTTCACATTCCCATGGAATTATGTGGCTAATAATTTTTCTAGGTTGTATTCAAGGTGTGGCATCACCATATATAATGATAATTGAGCACTAACCCCATGGGCACCATCTTCCCTATTAGTATGATAGATTTTTAAACAAATGGCTTTGGCGGCATACCTCAAAGTAGGGTTTGGAATATTTACAATTTTTATGCCTTTTTTGCATGTTGTGACACATCACCTTCATTGTATCCTTCATCGGGGATTTCTTCTTTTCCAACACATATCATCCTTTTTCCCATGAACCCAAGAACCCTATCCATTACTTTAGGAGTAATTTGATATGGTTTATCTAGGAGAAACATTTATTATGTAGATGGATGAGAATAATTTAAATTTCCCTATTTTCCTGTTAAAAAGTAGAAAATTCTACTCCACACATCTAGTTTCAATTCTGCAATGACTTTTTCATTTTTCTTGTACTCTTCTTGCTGAGTAGATAGATTTATTGCTAACAACAATGCCATGTCTACCTCAAGTCTAGTGTGATCATATTTGACAATAGGTGAATGAATTTACTTCTACAAATATCCTGTATGCGTGACCTTGAATGGAATGTGTGAAAATGTGCCCTCTGGATCGTGTTTGTTTAATTTGGAAGAATGTTTCTCAAATTTGGGTTGTGAGAATTCTCCTTGTGTAGCTTCAATTAGAGTATCCATAGATTCTTCAAGATTTACCCTAATTCTTCCCTAGCTTGCTTTGTGGATCATTTTGCACAATCTCTTTGTATATTTGTAATGCCTTAGCTCTTCGTAAATTCCTCCCTTATATAGTTTTAATTTTCACCTACCGTATTTATTGTTTTCCTAGAGCATCGGATTCTTTCTTTGTTTCACGTTATTTGATTATTTTCATGGATTTATTCTTTACGTGGTTTAAACATAGTTTTTATATCTTTTCCCTTTCAACTTGCATGGTTTTGTAGTATCTACTTTATTTCATGGTTTTTTCTTTCCCCTTTGTTTGGTGGTTTCTTTTACTTCTTTGAATCATAGTTTTTGTTCTTCATACTATGGTTTCATCCTTCTCCTCTTTACGTGGCTTTATCTATTCTCTTTTTTGCATGGATTTTCACTTCTTTGTTTCACGAAATGATTTTATTTCTTATTTTCATGGTTTTGATGACTTTATCTATATTCCTTTATTTTGTGGGTATGATTCCTACACAATTTTTATCTTCCTTTATTGCATGGGTATTATACCTCCACATATTATTATTATTTTTCTCACTTTCCTTCTTAAGGGTAGAGGCACCCCGTGGGTTTCATCCTACCCTCGACCTATCTCGCTGATTTACCGGTTTTCAAATAGGCTAGTATTTTCTTTATTGTGCGGGTATTATTCCTCCATGGATTCTTATTTTTCCCCTTCTTAATTTTTCTAAGGGTGGAGATGCCCTTGTGGGTTTTCATCCTACCCCTTGACCTACCCACATAATCACCAATTTTCAACCAAGTCAATTATTTTTATGTTTTCTTTCATTTTTCATTTCTTTCTAAGCTACATATGTTTTGAGCCTTGCTCAATTTACATGTCCAAGAATTTATTTTAATTGTAAGGTCTATATTTTTACTACCCCATAAGGTAGTATTTATTTAATCGTGTATGGTCACAACCATCTAACCTTCAAGTTCCACGGTATTTATATTTGATGTCAAAGGGAGTACCTAGTCTCGAATATCAAATTATTTCTTCTTGATGTAGTGTTTGTGACATGCCTTATGTATTCTTTTCTCTTTTATTTGATTTTATGTGGCTATGAATATCTTTTCATCTAATTTCTCAAGTTCTATCAATCTTTCATGAAGGGAATCATCTTTTTCATCTTGAATGCTACTGCGATTATCAAGCTAGGAAGAGCAAAGTCTATAGGAACCGTAAATTCTAACACATATACCAATCTGAATGGAAAATACTTTGTAAGCCTCTTGTATGTTGTGTGGTATTCCCATAGAGTGATGGGTATCTTCAAATCCCAATCAACAGTTTGTAATGAGAATATATATGTTAATACCTTCTCCAATATCTTGTTGAATGATTCTACGGTTCCATTCACCTGAGGGTGGTATGGAGTGCTTTTATCGTGATTAATAATGAACCCGCTCAATAGTTCTCGGATGGTTTCATTCACAAAGTGCTTTCCTTGATCACTGGTAATACTCAAATGTCACCCAAATCTTGTAATTATGTTCTCATACATAAATTTAGTCATTGTCTTTACAGTAAAGTCTTTTTTGGGGACTGCCTCCACCCACCTTGTCGGATATTCTATTTCGGGATGATAAATCTCACTTGAGAATGTTTAGCAGCTAGTTTAATTGGTCCAATGAAATCAATATCCCATTTCTCAAATGGGGCTAGCGCCAATATAGTTCTGAGTGGAATTTCATAACTTACATTAGGTTTTCACACTCTTTGACATATATCACATGATCTAACATGTTTATGAGCATCTCTAAATAGTGTAGGTCGCCATAGTGTGTCTGTCATCACTTTACTTGATTTCTTCTCCCTCATTTATTTGCACCAGCTATCCCTTCATGTGATTTAATCAAAACATTCTTCCTTTCATGTTCCAATTCTACTCTTCTTAGGACATCATCTTATCCCTTCTTATACAATTTCCCTTGAATCAAAGTAAATGGTAATGCTCTACTTAACAAATTTTTCTTCATTCGGGTATAATTACTTGGGAATTATCATGTATGTAGTAGTTGAGAAATTTCATCTTGTTCCTTGGGTATGGCTTCAATTAAAAATAAGTGAGCTCTATGGAAATCAACCTCTATAGGCCCTTCATATTCTCCATTCTCAATCCTTGATAAGTAATATGGACCATTATTTAACTTCCCAAGTTTGACTTCTACCATGAAATAAAATTCTTAAAAGAGTATAAGCCATCTACAAATTCTTCCTTGTAACATTGGTCTATTTATTAAGCACTTCAATGGTTCATGGTTAGTGTAGAATGTAAAGGAAGTAGATAATAAATATTTTCCATATTTTGTAAGAGCATAAACCATACTTAAGGCCTCCCTTTCTGTTGTAGTATAGTTTCTTTCCACCTTACTCATCTTCTTACAAGTAAATGCTACTGGATGGTCCATCTTCTCTCTAGGCTATGTCAAGACAACTCCAATTGCTATTCCAGATGCATCCACATGGACATGGAATGGTATCTTCCAATCAAGAAAATCAAAATCGGAGCATGAAGAATTTTATCTTTTAGAATCTTAAAAGCATCTGCACATTCCTTAGACCAAGGGATTTGTTTATTTTTTTCTTCAATAATTCTTCCAGAGGGGCACTTATTTCTGCGTATTTTCTGATGAACTTCCTATGATAACTAGTGTAGCCAAGGAGTTTCCTTACTTCTTTTTGTGTTTTGGGTGGTGGTAAATTTACAATCACTGAAGTTTTTAAAGGATCAATCAACAAACCTTCCTTACATATTATGTGCCCCAATAGAGTACCAAAGGGAGTCAAAAAGATACATTTTTTCAAATTTAAAGAGATTTGTAAAGCTTTACACCTCTAAAACATCAATCTCAATACTTGTATATGATTTTTCAACAAACCATAAACTATCCAATCATCAAGATAAACCTCTAGAAAATCATGAATGAAATATTTGAAGGAATTTATCATGATTCTACTAAATATTGTTGGTGTTTGCTTTAGTCCAAATGGCATAGTTTTGTACATGAAGGAACCCCATTCAGTGGAGAAAGTGATCTTTGGTTGGTCATTCGAGCAATTTTGACTTGGTGGTACCTGAAGAAACCACTTGTGAAGGACTATACTCCTCTTCTAGCCACATTCTCTAGGACTTATTCTGTAAATGGGGTTGGAAAGGGATCATGTATAAAATCTTTGTTCAACTCATGATAATCTACACACATGCGGATCTCTCCACTATTTTTTTAAGATCACCATTGGACTGATCCATTATGCATCATCAACTAGTTTAATAATCCCAACACTCAACATTTTATCTATTTCAGATTTCACCTTTACCTTTAAATTTGGGTTCAGTCTGTATGGCCTTTTCTTCATTGGTTTGAAACCCTCTTTAATCTGAATTTTCATCGTTCTAACTTCATCTTTTATCCCCTTCAATTCTTTGAAATATTTTTGGAAAATGTCTTGGAACTATTGTAACAATTCCACTACTTTAGCTACTTCTTCCTCTGTCTAGTAATCTCCAAGTTTTTAGTTCCCTCTATCAAAATGTTTTCATTCTTGATTTTCAATGGCTGATAGTAGTATTTTTCTCCTTCATCTTTGTTTTCTACTATTTATCTCTCATCCTCTATAATTTTTACCTTAGGTTTTCTGGTTTTTCTTCCTTTTCTTATTTCTCCACATTGTAGCATCTTTCCATCTCTCGTATCTTTATTAGGATTTTTTCTCTTCAAGATCTCCCATTTTATCTTCTCTTTTTCCTTGGAATATTTTTGTGGCTTCCTCTGGATTCATAATTAAGAATTTTCTAATCTTTTGTAGAGCCCTTAAAATTGTTAAATTCTCATTCCAAAAGGTGAAAGTATGGTAGAAATATTTCACTATCTGATCCCACTCTTTTGTCTCCTACCTAATCTCTTGGTGTGTGTACCATGATCGTGGTATGGGCCCTATGGTCCATATGAACAATTGATTCCCTAATAAGGGAGAGGTCTCCGTACATAACCTTTAATGATACTCACAGTTTGAATATGTTTCCACGGATATGTTTCTCCAAAGGTATTCGGGGATCGCAACGTAATAGCCTTCACTCTCCAAGAATCTAACTTTAATAGTATAGTTACTAATTTTCAATCAGATATTTTTTTGTGTGTCACCCACTCACTCGTGGCATTTATGGTCAAAATATCATCCAATGCTTCCATCCTTGCCTTTTCATTAGGAAATATTCTCTTCATGATCTTGATATATCCTTCGAGATCTCCAAAGCATGAATATTTTGGTAGTTTCTGATGAGATGCCCCGTGGCTCAATCTATATACTCTCTTGATTGGAATATGTTTCACTTCTTCTTATTCTTCATAAAATTCTTCTCTAGCTAATATAAAGATCTCTTGTTCTTCTTCCTCTTGAGTTGAGTAGTATCTTTCTTCTTAAAATGTCTCTTTGGCTGGTACAAAAATGTCACCCATGGCAAAATAACTATCTTTTAAAGTGATGATTCTTGGTGTATCATTCTTGCATAATGTAGATTTTGAGTCCTTGATTTGGGAACCCATGTATCCATGATTCCACCACATTTTTTGAGCTCTCAATAATATCTTCTGAATTAAATGACATCTCCCCATCTGAATTTGGCTCAAACTCTTTGTCAATATTAGGAAATTTATTTAATGCATAGACTCCTTGAATGTCATCAAAGTCTTCTCCTTTTGTGTCATGCCATACTTCTTCTTCCCATGTAGCACTCATTCCTGCATGTAGAGGTACATGAACACATATGCCATTTGTGCTCAAGGTCACCTCTTCTTCTTCGAGTTTAATGTCCCATTATAGTCTACAAACCACTCCAAGGATAAAATGGCATTATATGAGGGATTCTTAGATATATTTTCTATTACTTAAAAATTTACCATCTTCTTGATCCCCATCAAGTTCACTACTACATTCTTTAGTAACCCTAATGGTTGTCTTGATGACCCATCCGCTAATCCAATGAATTATCTCACGGGTTCCAAAGTACATATTCCAAGCATTTCCTATGTGGTTTTGAACATCATATTGGCATCCGTGCTTTGAGATCTAGTAGTAATTTAGTGATGGTAGTATCAAAAATGTCTACATCTAGGTAGATAGCAGACTTCCTCCATGTTCATTGAGTCTGGAATATGTTCCCTTTCTTATTTTTGTATTCCCCTCTTAATTATATGGACATGATGTGTTAATGTCTTCTTTATTCCAGTATTTTTTGAGTTGTTTCAATTTATCTATTAGCCCATTATTGATGGTTAATTTTTCTAGCTCCTTTAAGGATTTAACCTCTTCTTCTACGAAATAATTTTTCTCCCTTTCTTCACTAGCCTGTGCTTCATGGATAAGTTCTATACTCTTTTCAACTTCTTTGAAGTGTAATTCAAGTCTAATTTCCTTAGGTTTCCACTCCTCATTAGAAGAATGTTGTTCTTGGGGTAATCTTATTATTTTCTTCTTTTTAGGGACTACCTCATTCTTGGTGGCACTTCTAGTTGTGACAACAACTCTATATCATGGTTCTTCATTGTTCTTTCCATTTTTTTACTTTCCTCCTCCTATAAATTTCTTTTGTTTCTTCCTTCTTTTCTTCTTCTATGGTTCTTGAAGTAGAAGCTCTCATGGCTTTGTCTTTGGCTATAGTTTCTTCATCCCAAGGAATTATAGTAATATGATGTAGTTTTCTCTAGGATTCTTCTCGCTAATGCCTCGATATGGCTAATCTACTTCTTTAAAATTGTGTGGATTTTGGATAGTTGAATGCATCATGTCCCTTTTCATTACAATATATATATATAAATCAGGTTCTCTGTAATTTCTAGTAAGGTGCCCATATTACCCACATTTATAACAATTCATTGGTTTTTTTCTTGGTATCCACATCCTTGATTATAGCCCCGTGGTAACCATCATCATTGTATCCTTGATATCCTTGGTAACATCTACTTCCTTGATAATTGCCATAGCCTCCTCTATATCCTCCTCTAAAAATTACTTTAAATTAGTCACGGTAACCTCCATCATTGTAACCTTGATAGTTAGGGTTACAATTGTTTCCCTGATATCCTCCTCCAAACTGTGGTTGTCCACCTTGTTGATTCGGTACTATGGTGCGCTTATCATTTTTGTGATGGTTGTGTAGGTGGTGGATGTCATGTAATCATTTATGGTTGCATGGGAGGAGGGTTAGGTGTTGTATTCTATCTTGTGTCCATAACTCTCCTAGAAGCATAATTCTTCAAGTCTTTTAACACATCCACTGAGGGGTAAGTATGATGATAATGATTATAATAACCACATGTTATACAATATATCATTTAGTTTGTAGGAGAATAAAATTATAATAAAGGAAAAGTTTCTGAGTATGTTAATCCCAAATTTGACAAATTCCACACCATGTTCTTTCGAAGGTAGTATGTTACTAGAGGATGCTTTCTATGATGAATGCACTCTTACCACGCTACTCTCTTTACATTATCAACATATGGGAATTCAATTCTACTATGGTCTTTAGCACAATAGTCTGTACACTATATCTTTTGCCTCATATTACTCTTCAATGGAGAACTACTTCTTAATCCTTCAGTCCTCTGAATCTTGTGTTGTAATTTCAATTTTGGTATCTCTAAATGTACCCTCTCTAATTCAGTCTTAATTGAAGTTTCCCCTTCTCTTCTCCAAGGTCGGGATTCCAGGTTTGATCACCATTTCATTTGATTCTTATAGTGCTTTAAATTGCTAAGAATCTAGTGCTAGCCTAAGATAAATAAGTAGCCTGTGAGGTGAGCCATCTAATTCTCTATTTATCTATATAGGGATATTTCAATTTTCTAGTAATAATATTAAACCTATGAAAAATTCCTTCCGATTCTCTTTCTCTTTATATAAGATCTATCATCTTGCTTAGTCCTTCCGATGGGGCTTCTAGGAAAGTAAATTTTGTTTTAAATTCTCTTTGAATATCATCCCATGGTTTCATTCCTTGAGAATTCAGCCTCATGTACCAATGCAACATATCATCCCTTAATGAAATTACAAAATATTGTATTTTAGCAACCTCATCTATGGTTTTATTGTTCTTCTAGTAGTCTTCCAATAGAACAAGTGTTACAATGCATCATTAGAGTCCTTGTCAAAAATTGGAATTTCGATCGTCCTGAGCCATTTTTTATTGAGTATTTTATCTTGACCTAACAATGGGTTGTTGTTTAACTTGTTTTATTTACTTTTTTGATTTGGAATTGGTTTTGAAATATTACTCCTTCCTTATCTCTACTCAATTTAGTATCAAATTAAAGTTCACCTAATAATTCTTATAAATCTCTTACTATCATTGTCTTTAATATTCCTTGATCAATGATTTTCCTCTAATGTTTCATCACTTCTTCTTTCTTATTCTATTTTTCTTCTTTCCTTTCATGGTCCTCTTCTTTATATCTTTCTTCAATATTCTCTTCTATCACTTCTTTAATTTCCTCTTGTTTATCTATATTTTCTTTTTCTTTATTATTTTAAATCTGCTACCTCTACTTTCTCTCAAAATTACTCTATTAAGTTCCTCATGACACTAAATTCTTCTTCTTCTTCTCTTATCTCTCTAATAATCAATGGGGTTCTCATCTCCTCTTCTTTCCATCTTTCTGCTTCTAAAACCCTCTTGAATGTTGGGTCTAAAATTCCTACTAATTGATGTAGATCTCTCACTAATATTGCTTGTCTCGTCATTGATTGTTGAATTGGACTTTCTATAATATATTGCACCACGGGATTTTGTGGGGTAACAAAACCTAATTGGTATCCACAAGATGTAGGTATTATATTGAGACTTGAAGTGGTAAGCTTCATTTTTCGGTGAGCCAATTGTTCGCCTCCACTTGATGTGGGTAAATCTTCTACCTTTTCTACTTTCTTGACTTTATTCAATTTCTCCTTCCTCTCTTTCATTTTCTTTACTCTCTCCTCTCTTTCCATCCTTTGTTTCTCTACCTTATTTTCTAACTCCTTCTTTTCTGTGGCTAACCTTTCTCTCTCCTCCATCCTCTTCATTTTAGTTACTCTTCTTAACTTAACTTTCCTTAATTTTTCCTAATCTCCTCTTAGCCAACTATCTAATTCTTTTTCTTTTTCTTTTTCTTCATGTCATCCTATTTATGCCACCCCAACCAATGCCCCATTAGTTCTAACAAGTCATGACTCTGGATCATCCCCTTTGTGATAGCTATCCCCGCATTACTGTCCCCCTAAAGAAAATTTTATGCTTCTCTAATTAATCCCTTCTCAATCATTAAGACTCTAATTAAGAAAGGGGTTGATTGTACAAATCATCTGTGGGTTCAGGTTAAAACTATTAGAATTTGAGGATTCTAATAAATATGGATTTAATCAACTTACATATTACATAATGTTACAATAAATATTACATCATAACATAAGTAAATAAAGAAATACTTATAGGAAATAAATAACACAGGTGACACAATATTTATAGTGGAAAACCCCAATAGGATAAAAACTAATTTGAAAATAACCTTTTACTTCAAAGAACTTATTTTACATCCAGTAAGATCACCTCCTCCTTTAAAACCCTATTTACCAAGGGTAAAACCAAATCACTTGATTTTCACACCTTTGATATATTTCCCAATATATCAAATGAGGACCTAAAGTCCTTTTTATATAAGGTGATTGGGTATGTCTCCCAACCCACATTTTCAACCTAAAATTGTTGACACATACACCTAGGTTTATAATATTTAATATTAGAAATATAATCATTTCATGATATTAAATATTTAACCTAAAGTATATACCTAGGTTAGCATATTTAATAATAGAAATAGAAATATTTCATATTATTAAATATTAACCTATATATTAGTGATGGACCCATATACATTAAGGGTTGTCCAGACAACTTAATCATTATGTTCCAACACTCCCCCTTAATGTTAAGTGGGATAACATAACATATGTCAATAGATTACCTACCTATGGTACACTACAAGATTTACAATCCTTAAACCATAAAGGTTTTAGGCTAGAATATCAGTTGAAGGAATTATAACACCTTCATCATACTCAATTTACCTTTAGGTAAAAAGGATTTGGAATCCCAAAGATCATCCCATGATCAGTGGTTAAGTATGATTTGTGAGTTTTACACGTTCTCATAGGTTCTCATAAAAGGTTATTAAACCCAAGCATATAGGAGCCTTTTATAACCAAGCACCTCCTTAATAATATACTTGTACTAGATGTTTACTAGAAAATCAATAGTACTAAAGAGTTTACTAAAGACCGCCTTTAAGATCTTTCTACACTTCTTTCTAAAAAAATAAGTCGAGAAGTATACATGCCCGAACGTCTTTTACACTTGTTCAAGTTCTTTTACAAATGCCAAGGTATTTTTACAAAAACCAAGTTCCATTAGGAGGTGACATTTTCATGCACACTTCCCTTCAATGGCAACTCTTGACAATCCAAGATTTTCACAAAAGTGACAAAAATTTGCAGCACTTAAGGAATTTGTGAAGATCTCGCAACATATTCTTCAGTCAACATGAACTTGAAATTTATCTCATCACTTTGCACCTTCTCACGAGTGAAGCATATATGTATCTCAATTTTCTTTATTCTCTGATGTTGAATTGGATTCTTAATCAAGAGTAATACAACTCTGACCACTACATATAAGATAATTACTTCCTTTAGCTTCCATGTGTATCTCTACCAATAGTCATTGCAACCACATGGCTTCTTTACTTCTTCTATTGTACTTCTCTTCCTCAGTAGAAAAAATGGATACTGTTGATTGTATTTGTTGTTCCAAGTAATGGTTCCTACACCAAAAAACTTGAACACATATCCAGTATATTTTATAACACAACATTAGTATGGTTAGAATCACAAAATCTATATAAGATAGCATTTTCATTCTTATTATAATGCAACCCATAATTGATTGTTCCTTTCAAATATCTAAAAATTATTTTTACAAGATTCCAATGATCTCTAAAAAAGGTTCCTGCATAAACCTTGAAGTAATTCTTTTTGTATAGGAAATATCTGATCTAGTTATAGTTAGATAAATCAAAATATCAACTAACAACGTATATAAAATATGATCAACCTTTTCATATGTAGGTTTATGATTAATATTTATTCCAACTTCCATAGAAGTAGAAAATGGTTTACAATCAATCATAATAAACTTTTTCAATATAATGTTTACATATTGTGTTTTGAAAAATAACAATAGAATGAAATACAATCATACAAATAACATGATGTGCGATACCTAACTCATTCATTTCAAAGTACTGCTTCAATTTCTCTTTAATCGTATGAATTAAATCAAATTATCACAAGACATAAGAAAATCATCAACATATATAGATATAATGATAATATGCGAGCCTTATTGCTTAATGAATATATCATTGTTAGAAGAACAATTAACAAACCCTAACAGTTTAAGGAAGGAAACAATTTTCGCATACCAAGATCTAAGAGATTGTTTTAAACCATACAAGGATTTCTCAACTTACAAACATAGTTTTCTTTACCATTTTCTTCAAATTATTTAGGTTGAAACATGTAAAGTTCTTTTTTAAATCGCAATTCAAAAAAGTATTTTTCTTATCCATTTGGTGGATTTCCCACCCAAATTAAGCTGTAATTACAAATAAGGCCCTAATAATACTCATTTTAGGTATAGGAAATGTCTCAACATAATCAATCCTAAGTTTCGAATGAAACCTCTAGCAATAAGTCTAGCTTTATGTTTGTTAATACTACCATCAACATTATATTTTACTTTGTATATCCACCTAAAACCTATAATACTTCATGGCTCAAAGGTTCATACAAGGTAATTAATGCATGGCACATATGATGGCTTTTGGTTATTTTCCGAGGTTAATAGGATTTGAGTTTTCTAGCATAGATTGAGCCCAATTTAATTTCTTATCTAGGAAGATAAGAGTTTCAAACATCTATAACATCAAAAAATCTGTTAGTGCAAATTCACAACACCCCAAAATGACCTATGGATCTACTTTTCTAAGGAAATTTCATTTGGTGTGAATGAACAACATTGAGCTTTCCCAAAGTGTGGGACCTTTGCAAATGGGGAAATCTCTCATGCCAGAGAAGGCTAGTTCAAACTTCTTCCTAAACTACCCGCCACAAGCTATCATGCGCGGTAAGCTAATCTAATCCTAATCTAACTATGCCAAGGAGACAAAGAGAGAGAAAAGAGGGAAAAACAGAGCCTACACTAAAATGGTGATACACCAGAGAAGGAAAATGTTGAACATCTATCAAAACTGCCATGGAACAAGAAGAGGTGAGCAATGGAAAGGATGGACAAGTGCATCACAAAACCAAGGATAAATTTCACACAAAAAATGTTCCAAAACTCCATGAACACAGCTCCAAAACTTGCAATGAACATTCAAACATGCACAAATACCTGCAATGAAGAGAGGCAAGAAGAAGACAAGCAAAATGAGCAAGGATGGACAAATGCATCACAAAACACGTTTTTTATTACTCCAGAAGTTTGCACAAAACATCATTTTACTTGGTAAGAGGAAAAAATGTCATTATAGAGCAAGGGAGGAGGTTCAAACTCCATTTTCAACCCTGGGGAAGAAAATAAGGGAGAGGTAGAGAAGAATGATGAACAACCTTTACAAATGAGCCAAATCTAGCTTTTAACCATCAAACAATGAAAGAAATGTGGAAAATGTGGGAAAATCAAATTGAAACTCCAACCACCAAAAAATCCCTCCAATATCACCTGTAAAGTGATGGGCTTCATGGACAAACCCATACGCCAAAGTACATTGCTCTGCAGAGCAAGAAAGAGGCCCATACTTCATTAATTTTGGTGGTTGGGGCATTTTCTACATGTTTTTACATGCCAAAGATATTTTCCTATTTTTCTCCCACAAATCTCCATCAAAAATAAAAATTGAACCCTCCATCATGTAGAGGATTTCAACATCTTTCCAATGATATAAAGAACATGAAAATATGAGCTCGGGATCAAAAGTTATGCCCCTCTGAAGATTTAGGAAAAATGGCAAAAACAAAGTCAAAATTTGGTCGGCAGGGTCAAATTTTAAAATTTTCCCTTTTGGAAAATTTTCCCAAAAACTTCCGCACCTCCGCTGCTATGGGACACGTGTCGCTTCCTAGTTTTTTGATGGGATCACGGGCCCAAACATCACTTTTCCCCTTTGATTTTTACACTGGAAAAATTTCCTAAATTTTCCCTACACTCCACTCGGCTGATGACACGTGTCACCCTCTAGTTCACTCGGCGGGGGTGTGCTTCAAATTTTGTGCCTTTTTTTAGATTTTGGAAAATTTTCCCAAATAGCTCCACACCTCCACCCTTCTCGCCATGACATATGGCAGCTTCAAAATGGTCCACGGGCCTTGACCACTTTTCTCCATTTTCTTCCTTGCGGGCTTCGGGTCAATTTTAGATTTTTTGACTTTCGCCCCAAAAGGGCTAAGTGCTCAAATTTCTCCCTGCCTCCGCTAATGTGCTTCCTTCCCCTCCACGGGCTTGTGGACCAAAATTTTCCCCTTGTACCTCTGCCAACCTTCTTGGAAATTTCTCCAACTTTCCTCCGCCGACCTGACCTCTACCGCCACGTGGCACCTTCTCATTGGCCACAGCAGGCTGTCAAGGAAAATTTCCCCAAAAAACTCCATTGGGCCATAACTTTCGAAATATTTGGAGTTAGGAGAAAAAATTTACCTTTCTAGAATGGTGAGAAAAAATCCTATCTGATGAAGCCATTTCTAAAAACCTTTGAGTGCTTGAAATGTGTGAAAATTGAAGTTGAAGCACAAGGAAGGAAAGAATGAAGGAAAGTTAGCCAAAATAAGTAGGGGCTTATTTTGGATAACAACATCATCATGACCATTTAGTAAATGAGGATCAAAACCATAATTTAGAAACATTTTATGAAGTAATTTCAAGAGAAGAAGACAACACATGTAAACTTTTCAAAGAGACTATATCTATACATTTCATATAAGCTTTGATAATTAACATGTCTTAACCTTTCATGTCATAGTTTTGAATTATTCAAACTCTGAGATATAAAACAAGATGTAGAAGATAAATCATCAAAAATATATAGATCATTTCTTTGAATTCCTTCAACTATTATACTCTCATTACTATCATTGATATACCAAGTATCTTTCATGCATGGATTCTAGTTATGTCCATACCTCTTTTGGATGTTCGATATTACCAATGTGTAGAAGGTACTCATCATTCACATTACATAGAAAGAGCATCTTACATTTGTTGCAAGAATGCATTCATGTTATCTACAGTTGCTTGATGACCGGTGGGAGCAACCTCAGATCTAAACAATCATCCAAAGTTTTCCTCACCATAAATTCTATTTTGACCCAAATGTTGTAGTTGGTTTCATTCAGGATCTGGGTTTTGTCAAGACAGAAATAGTTGGACGTCATTGTTTTCCTAAACCTATAAAACACACCCCATTATAATATACAATGTACCACAGAGTTAGATACATATTTATTGATAAAAACAACACTTTTAATAGAATCAAATCTAAATTTTACAGATCTAAAGAAACTATTTGATCATAACTAATTATGTCATTACAATGCATACTAATTAACCTCCCATGATCAAAATAATACCCGCATTATAAAGGGCTCTACATTATACCCCAAATTTATATAAAAAATATTTTCACCATATAGAAGTGAAGAAGAGACCCCTAAGAATGTATAACAACTTCAAATTTCTAAAAAAATTAATGTAGACAAAAATCCAGCTAGATTAAATTTGATGTCTAAATGACCGTCATAATGGCTTATTTTTGTTTATTTATCGTGATGGTCATTTGACCGTCAATTTTAACACAATTAAAGTTTCCTAGAACCTATGAGCTTAAATTTGACGTCTAAATGACCGTCATATTGTCTTATGTTTGGTCTACCATGATGGTCATTTGACCATCAAATTTAATGAAGCCAAAACTTGTTGTGTATTTCTAGAATGTGAAATTCCATAATTTCTTTTTCTGTATAATATTAGGGAGGTTATATTTTAACACATTATAATAACCTATTATAATTTATAATGTAAAAATATATACACTTTTAATTAAAAAAATGTATATAATTTATAGAATGAAAATAAAAAACAACATATAGTTCATAAAAATTATAAACTATAGTATATTGTTTTTATATTAAAAACATAACCCTTATTAAAGGGGTTTAAAGGACATAGACTAGATTAAAAGAATTTTACCAGTGCAAGTAGATTTATAAGAGTATAGATTAACCTGCATATTTTACAGAGGAGACAAGTAATTTCACCGTAATAAAATAAATTGAAATCCCTATTTTCATGAACCTTGTCTTTTCCCTTCATTTACTCTTAATTTTACTCCATATATATTTAGAAGTATGAAAATATTACAAAATATTTTATATAATTCCTGCAAGCTAAAAACTTTAAAACCTTTATGTGGCTATAACTACCAATATTTTAATAAATATTTACCACACTTCACGCGGGCCATCAATAAACTAGCCCTTTTTTTTTAATTCTCCATTTATACTTGAGAGTTCCACATTTATACCTGAGATATTATCTCATTTTATTCTCCACTCCCACTCTTATATAAAAGAAAAACTTTAAATAGGTTTATTTATATAATTTTTATAAACTATAAGATCTAAATGAATGGGCGGCCCCTTACATGGATAATATAAATGGTTAGGGACACATGTTAGGTTTTATTTAATAAGTATTAAGATTTAAAAAGTAATCCCTTCATGGCCAAGAAATAAACACGGGCCCCCTTACTAAAAAAAAGTAAGCACTTTGTTTTTTTAAACATATATAAACCAAATCTAATAAAATTTATATTTTAAGCGGTTTAAAATAACCATATATATAAAATATGATTCAAACTTAGGTTTGTTTCTTTTTAAAAAAACTATATATGCCTAGATTTATAAGTTAAGTTTAAATATGATTTAAACTTAGGCTTAGAATATGGTCTGTTGACTCTTCCCTCAATCCCATGTAATTTTAATATGGTGTTTATATAAATTATTATATAAACCTTATTTTATATTATATATATTTTTATTTAAAAATAATAATATAGTTTTCAAATTATATAGGATATAGTTATAGATTAACTATAAACTATAGTTTTTCAAATCAAATCCTTTTAGAGGGGACCAAAGAACACGGGTATGAATTTACCTTCCGAAATATTTAACCTGCAAATATTTGAAATTATAGAAAACATGAAAATTATTTCATATAGTAATAAATCCTTTCTTTTTTTGTATGTGACTTTCACGTAAGTAAATATTTCAAGCCCCTTTCACCGTGCACGCATCAATCTCCAAACAACCCATACAAATTAGATAAATAAAATACAAAACATTTTATCTTAATTTATTTAATTCACCTCACTCTATTAACATGTTAGAATTTGAGGATTATAATAAATACGGATTTAATCAACTTACATATTACATAATATTACAATAAATATTACATCATAACATAAGTAAATAAAGAAATACTTACAGAAATAAATAACACAGGTGACACAACATTTATAGTGGAAAACTTCAATAGGGTAAAATCCACTTTGAAAATAACATTTTACTTGAAAGAACTTAATTTACATCCAAAGAAGATCACCTCCTCCTTTGAAACCCTATTTACTAAGGTTGAAACCAAATCACTTGATTTGTATACCTTTTATATATTTCCTGAATATATCAAATGAGGACCTAAAGTCATTTTTATATAAGGTGATCAAGTATGTCTCCCAACCCACCTTTTCAACCTAAAATGGTTGACACATACACCTAGGTTTATAATATTTAATATTAGAAATATAATCATTTCATGATATTAAATATTTAACCTAAAGTATATACATAGGTTAGCATATTTAATAATAGAAATATAAATATTTCATATTATTAAATATTAACCTATATATTAGTGATGGACCCATATACATTAAGGGTTGGTTAGACCACTTAATCATTATGTTCTAACAAAAACTTCATGTTTCTTGTTGTCAAAGATAATCCAACCATGAATTAACCATGTTATTATGAAATAATCTAAGGTAGTCTCATACCAATAGTTGATCACTCTATCCCATGACTCATCAAGATATTTTACTACACCACTCAAAGGGTTGTTTTCAATACATCCGCCTTCATTCTATCCTTTTTTCATGTGCTAATAAATAAGGCCACAATGATGAGGAAAATAAGACCGAGAATTCTTCTCCGACTTCTCCAAATACTTCTACTTCTCATCACATTATAATTGATTTTTGCATGTCTTCGATTCTCCTTTCACAAATATATTGATATGCTTTTCCCACCAATTTTCAATTTCTAATAATGTAGGATTCCAATACCCTAGTGGTGAAATATTTCCTGACATCTACTTAATGAAAGAAACCTGGGCTCAAACACCAAATGTTGACCTAAAAACCCCGACAGAATTGTAGGGCTTAGGAATAATCGATCTTTGTTAAGGATGTATGCGGGAAATACACCACTACTACTCTAAGAATAGAAAATTAAAGAATAGTATGCAAGATAATTCATTCCCAAAACTCCAATCTTTATTCATTTATCAAAATGCATTACATCAGTCTAGTACATATACATTCCTTTCATTCTAACTCTCTTATCTCTCTTACAAAATCTCAAAATGGCACTCTCACATAAGTTTTTTGTGAGGAACACATTATATAATACACTAATTACAATAAATATACAAAATAAAATAAGCTTCAAAAGACACTTTTTTGACTCATGCCTTTACGATTTTGTCTTGTAGATTGGTATTTTTGTCTTTATTCTCGCAGCTTTCTATCAGCTTATGCAGCTTTTTCCAGTGTTTGACGGCCTTGTCCAAAGATTCCATAGCTTTTCTAGTCTTCTGTTGATTTCCTTGTGTGTTGCGACTTTGCTTAGTATATTGTGGCTTCTATATTTTAACGTGGCTTCATTCCTTATCCAAAATTTTTCCTTTATCCCACGGCTATTTCCTTAACTTCATGGCTTATACAAAAATTTGATGAAAAATCCTCATCAACAATATCCATTCAACAAATGATCATCAACAATTATTTATATACTATTACTAGATTCAAAAATGCATACAAGTCTTATTATATTAAGGACTTCCTCAATTATTTTAGACAATGATCAATATATATTATTCCTTAACTTACGCAAAGGTAATTGTACATACCGTTGAACTAATTTGGCTACACAAAGGAGTTACTATATCCTCACACAGCTTGATCTTGTTATTAACAACCTTAGGTCATAAAGTTATAAGATTAATTCCCATATCTTATCAATAAAATTTGTGCCATATAAGGCTCTTAAAAATAGATCACTAACAATTTTTTTTTCCGATTTGGAACCCCAATAAGCACGCACGCACACACACACACATATGTATGTATGTATGTATGTATGTATGTATGTATGTATGTATGTACATATACATATACATACATACATACATACATACATACATATACATATATGTATGTATGTATATGTATATGTATATGTGTATGTATATACATATACATACACATATACATACATATACATACATATATATAGACACACACACACACACACACACACATATATTAATTACATATACATATAGACATACATGGTCTCAATTACCCAAAGTAGATTATTATCCATAATCTTTATGCATACTAGGTAGTATATTTTTTAAGATCCATATACTTTATTTTTGGGTATTCAAAGCACATATCTAAAACCCGAAATATTTACACCCCAGCTTCCAAATTATGCTAGTAATGGTTTATTAACCAATAAACAAGGGAAGGTATACATGCCTATTTTGTCCTAGATAAACACCTCGTTAAGTAAGCATTCACAAGTACCAAAATCATAACACATGTATGCATTTGACTTGGTTCAAACCATTTGCACTCGAACCGGACTTAGAAACAAATAACATGGATACAAAGGCAATCAAGTATATATGTAAGTATATTATTTTCCTTAAAGTATTCAAAATGTATCATGAATACCCAGATACATTTAAACAACATATTTATATTGTACCCTTAATGGGTTTATATCCTATCAATCAAAGGTGAATATACAAGTTCATGTAGACAAAATAGATTCCTAAATCAAATACTTATTCAAAAATCGATAAGGAAGCCATTACTATATTTTAACTAACCTTTTCAAATTAGACAACAGATTTTTGATTATTTATCCCATGATAACTAATGAGTACACAGTCATTAGTTTGATCCTTAAAGACTCAAATATGACTTACGATAAAATACCATTTCCATATTTTAAAATCATCGCGAAATTAGTCTTACGTTTCTAAGAGAAATTTTCTTTCAATACCATGTATGATTATTGTTTTTAGCATAACTCCCAAGCATTTATTTGGCTACCAAACCAATATCCCATTGATTTAATTTGTAACAATAAATATTATCCATTATGTCATAATTATTTTAAGGAACCCACCTTTAACTACAATTTTCACGTTAAACATTAAACAACGACATTCTTGTATTACTGTAAATACGTCTGAAATTTTGATCCAATTTCTTTAATATGTTAAAGAAAAATATGATTTCAATTTCTATTTTCAGTTAATCACAAAATACAAGTAATTCAGCTATGTTAATATCAAATATTAAAACAACAATAGGAAGTTCTACTTAACTTTACCAGATATTCTATTAGGAACTTGTTCCTTCTTTTTAGCTTATTAGCCACCACAACATTGTTCTACTCCTTGCTCAAAATTCGATAAATTTCTTATTGTTTTCATATTGGAAGTCCAAATTTTCTTCCATAACGTTTCCACCACTTTTTCTCAAAGTTACAGAAAAAGAGCTAATGCTCTTGTTATATTCTCGTATTACAAATTAGAATTTGACTGTAGATTATGTTCTAGCCTTTTAGATTTTTTCTACAGTAGACAGTCCACATTTTCTACTTCATCTACACATTTTTGGTTTAGTTTCCAATCAGATATAACATTAATAAATCTTTGATCAAGATAATTTAACAATTGAGCAACTACTTTACTAATTTTTATCAATTAGTTCAAGTTATTTATCTTGGTTGATCATTTTCACACTCAACAACTACTCCAAGAAATTTTTTAGTTTTTTGTGTTATGAAGGACTTGTTAGAGTTTTATATAAGTTATTTATTGCCAAACCTATATCATAACCTGATCCGATTCATTCTCCACAATTCATCCTTCACATATCCATTGTATTTGGTAAACAAATTAAGATTTTTTAGTTAGTGTATAGACCCAATGAGTCTAAGAGCTGCAACCTTCAGCTTTGATACCAAAATATAAAACCTCTTTTTACTTCATGAGAATTAGGAAAAAAATTCTCATTAATTATATTTTATGCCTTCAATGAATTTAATACACAGAAATTAAATTCCAACATACAAGAGTTATAAATACCTTAAGTTATCTTACGCTGAAATGAATAACATCATTTATAGAAATCGTTGAATTATTCCAAAAATTTTAATTATCTTGATGCCTTAAATGTTTACTTCCTTCCTACATATTAATCCAACATTGATTAATGTTTTGAATCCTTCCGACAACATCATAACATGTGCAGTTGTATGGGTCAACTAGATCTCCCTAATACCCCATAACTCACTCTCCATGAGTGTGTATACAAAGTATACAGTTGGTTAACATTTGTCGTGCATGACGATCAATTATAGTTCTTAAGTGCCCACCTGAAATTGAGTCAATCGAATCCCATCTAGAATCTCATAATTCTTATTTTCTACCTGAAATTTAGTCAATTGAATCACATTCGACATCTCACACCTTAGTTTAGAACTTGGTGAATTTGACCATGTAATCAACAACTTACACTAATTTGGCCAAATTTTTAGAGACATGTTTTCCATGGTTGGTTTCATGAAGGCATATTCATCATCATAAACTTGTCTTTTCATCATGCCACTTTATTCACTTATCTAGATTCCTTCCCACTCTTAAGTTATTAAGCTCAATATTTAACAACTTAAGCATTCATTAATTTCCATCTTTAATTAGTAGGTTAACTTAGTTTACTAAGACAGGATAAGTTCATCCGAACCTTTAAGTATACTTCGATTATTATATGTCATTAGTTAATGACCAAGGCATAGTAGAAAGATATCATTATTTATTATTATATGTTTCATGTTATCACAACATTAGGTTGATGATATCCTTAATATGATTAATCATTAACACATGTTTAATCAAAGTTCATAATTATCTTATTGTATTTTAAAATATGTTGTTATTATAAGTAATCAACAAATGCATCATATCCATATTATTGTGGTTGTTGAAATAAAAAAATCCACCTTAACATATGACAATAATCAATCATAATGATAAAAATAATCATCACATGTCAATAATGAATTAATATTTTGTCGAGAATTCAACATTATAACACTTAATAGAAACATAGATATGATAAAAAATAGTCACTTATCTTTATTTCACAGAGGTTAAAAACCTCGTTAAAAGTACATTTTGAGTTATGGGAATGGGCGGGAGTGGAGGAGGAGGAGAATAAAACAAGCTTGTGGAAGAAATTTTGAAAGAGGATGGGTGGGAAATCGACGGAAGAAAAATTCTTCCTAGAACCCAGGACCTCTGTTACACCGTAAGGTAATGGAGTGGGCCATTGAGATGGAATTGGAAAGGAAAAGGAAATAATAGTCGGGGTCCCAATTTTATGGTCAGGTGTGGTGAAGAATGGATCATTCTCAAAAGGTCAAAAATTCTTCCTATAAGGGACAAAAGAAACTTCGGTTGTGTCCTAGAGATCCCAGATTCAATATTATACAAGCACCATAAATAATCTTGACAAAGCATTGGTGGGTAAGATAGTGTGTGGTAGATCAAACATCAATGCATTTCATAGGTGGGAAAAACTTAAATGGAATCCAAAAGGCCATCTAGAGGTAAGTGCTTTACCGAATGGATTTTTCCTTTTTAATTTTATTACTTAGGAAGACATGCATAGAGTTTTGGAGGATGGTCCATGGTTTTGGGGGAAATCTAGATGGTACTTAAGAAAATGGGAACCAAATTTTAACTCGAAAAAGAAAACTTGAACCAGTTTCCTATCTGGGTGTGTCTACCAAGTCTCCCCTTAGAGTTTTGGCATGAGGACATCATAAGGGGAATAGATAACTCTTTGGGTTCACTTTGGTTCTTATAGAAACTATGACCCTCATCATGAATAGACTTGTATGTGAATGATTATACATCTATCCTATCTCTAGAACTGACATCCCCAATAGTATTAAGCTAAAATCTAGGCTGGGTGTATGGGATCAGAAAATAGAACTGGAAAGTAGCCCAACTAAGTGTACTAAATGTAATGAATAAGGACATCCTAGCTAGAATCAGAAATTCATAATCTCCCAAACATATGCATCATTAAAACCAATGTGGGAAAGGAGGATAAGGGGAAAGGAATAATGTAAAATGGAACTAAGAATCCCAATATTATTTTCAAAAACCCTAGGGAAGGGTATAGGCCTCTACGTATCACTGAGAGATAGATAGGAAGAATGACAACCTAAATATTGATCCTCTGATTACTAGGAAATAGATCTCTTTTCACCCAATAAAAAAGTATCATATTGAAAGGAAGTCAACGGGATGGATCCTCCTAACAATAGAAATAATGAACACAATGGACATAAAGAGAATATGATAGAGGATCTGGTTATGGAGATGATCCAAAATATAGAAGGTAAAGGAACATTAAGCTCACCGAAACCAGATAGTTTTTTGGTAAATAAAACAGTTGGGGAAATGATAAATTTAACTGTAGAAGAAATGATGAGTGTTAAACAAATCTTCCAAAAGGAAATGGAAGAAAATAAAATGGAAGGAAAGAAAATAGAAGCAACTTTTCCATTGTTAAAAGGTGAATCTTCCAAAGGACTCCATCAAAATCTTGACATAAGAAATCGGAAGGTATAGGAGGCAGGTAATCTCATAAATCTTGAAACTCCTAACAGAAAAGGGGGCCTGTTGAAAAAAAGAGTCAAGGAAGAAGAATACCTAGAAATAAATAGAATTAGGGAAACATGCCTATTTGGATCAAAATGCCTTTAGAAAAAATAAGTCCAACTTTACAAAATGAATTTCATCTCTTGGAATGGGAGAGGGATTAACAACCCGGAAAAGTGGAGGATCCTAAAAGATTTGGTGGAAACTCATAACTTAGATGTATTAGCGGTACAGGAAACAAAAATGAAGGAAGAAAGTTTTCAAAACATACGGAAATATTTTTGGAAAAATTTATAAGCTTATGTTGTTAGTTCAAATGGTGCTTTAGGAGGGATAATAGTAATGCGGAATCCATCCATTCTCAAAGGTATTGTTGTCACCAAATCATTGCACCCCCGAATGGCCTGAAAATGAATCATGATATTCGGTGTGATTGTGACACATGGGATCACCTCTCAAGCTATGGGACTTGGGCTCGAGGTGAACCTCCAGAGAAGGCCGACTTCCTTTTCCTAAACTGAATGCTTTACTACTCTTAGTGTAATAAAATGACCATCTAATCCTAAGCTAACATCTTCATGAGTTTTAAGGAAAGAGACTTTGTAGAACTGAAACTATACTAAGGGTGGTGATGCACCAAATTAAGGGTTGTCTAATATCTGGAAGGGTTAATGTGGGAGGGATGCTTGCATCACTTGACCACCTTCACCTATCACCACTTGAAAGGGTACAAAATACCACAAACCAGGAGCATACGTTCCTTCATTAAACTTGAGCATACATAAGGATAGATCAAATTGGATTCAACACACAATTAATTTATCATGAGGAAACCACACATGCATATGTCAAACATCTATTTCTGTAACTAGGGATAATGATGACATAACTTAATACAGAAGGAAAATAAGGTTTTCACAACTGACATAAAATATAGTCACATTATTCCTTCACAACATGAAATAGATAACCTTGAAATAAAGGTAAGATAATCATTCACACTAAGGAATTATAAATTCACAAAGTAAACATTGATTAACCATTCAACACAATAAATCAAATTTCTAATAGTAAGGTGTAACTCTGAATATAATTAAAAGGTTTCTTAGAAATCTCTGAAGCACTCTTCCAAGATTGAAGAATAACTCCTACTAAAATAATCTATATATATTAACTTGAAGTCTTCAACTATTTATAAATTCCTCACTGAGCCATTATAACTAGGCCCTTAAATAACATTTGACTAAAAATAGACATGTCATTAAATTAAGCGAACATGCTCCCATGAAAATAGCAAATTTGTTGTAGGGTTTTGACTCGCTTCAACCCTACAACTTTAACCAATCCGAAGCTTGGATTTTTCCTCTCATGGCCATTCATCTTTGGCCTAGTTTAGCTACACTTTTCCTCCTACAATTTTATTTTGATATCCTTCCCATACAGCCATTCGATGCTTATACTCAATGAAGCACTTGATAATTTCTAGAATTTATTCATCTCCAAGACCACATGTGTAGTGATTCACTACATCTTCCATCTCGATTTCCTTTGTGATCATGGCTGGCAATCTTCGAAGTTTATTTGTAACTTTCTTCAGTCTCCCTATGAAATTTTGGCACAAGACCAATTGGTCAATGGAGTCACTATTGAAATTTTGGTGACCTCATCATCACACTTCACCAAATCCTTGAAATTTCCCTTAATTTGATCTTCAGGAAGAGCATTGATGTTTTCATTGAAGAATTTGCAATTGGCAATATCAAATTCTTCTGAGATGTCATTCAGGGCATCCGTGATTTCCACTCATTTCTCCTCCAACTTCTTGATTAAATCCTACAATACTTGGCACTGGAATTCCATGGCTTTTTGGTATTCAAATAATTTTGAGGCATCATCGATCACCTCTTCCTGAAGAAGAAAGTCGGGATCTTCTTCTCTGATCTCACTCCATGTTGCCAAATTTAAATTTAGATTATTATTATCTTCAGAAAAGGCCTCATCCATTTTGGAAATAGTGGTTTTCGTAACTTGCAAATCACTATATATCTCAATTTCCTCCTTGATTAAAGGATTGGATTCCTGGAGGATTCTCTCCATTCATCCACTCACTAATCTCCCTTTCTGGCCTAGCTTCTCAATCTCATGATAAGAAATATCATCAATTGTAGATGAAATCACCATAGCCATAGTAGTTGAGACTTTAGTAGATGCAGTCGGTTGGGTTACTTTGTGTAGCAATGTAGTGAGCTGCTTGACCTTGGCTTTGAGTTCATCCTTGGTGGCCTTATCTTTGTCATATTTTTCCAAAAGAGCCCCAAGAGTAGTGTGCACATCTTTCTTGGCTCCTTCATGAGTAGCCTTCCCAATGATAATTTTGAGATTTTTTAATCCACAGGTTGTGATTGTTTCTTTATTTTTCCCTTAACAGGGGTGGCAACTTCTATCACCCGTTATCCAAACGGGTTAAGCTGTCGACTTGGCATGGTTCTTGGTCTCTTCTCCTGTCTCTTGGGCATGTGCTCCAATACACTGAGATCTATAACATCTCTTAGAGGCACCTTCTTATTTTTCTTGGGAGTTTTCCTAAACAACCATTCTAGTATGGCTAAAGTTGATGAAGATGGAGCAGCATACCCAATACCTAAAACATTGGTTAAAATAAGATCACTAGAAATACTGGCTGGTATTTGAGCATAAGTAGCAATGATGGATGACATGGATGTAAGGACAGCCATAGGAGTTGATAGAACGATGCTAGGGGGTATGATTGAAGAAAATGGAAGTGTTAAAGGAAGTGAAGAGGAAATGGGTGACCCAATATTTTCCCTAGCTGATAGAACTAGAAGTGATGAGAATAATTGGGCCATAGAAGGGGATGGGAAGGAATAAATGATTTTGGAATTGGAATAAATGATTTTGGAATTGGAAGGAACTAATATTGGAAATGACAATGGAGGAAGAAGAATATGTGATGGATCTTGGGAGATACTAAGGAGTTACGACTTCAACCACTTCTTTTATAGGCACCGCAAGAGACGCGGTCTTGGGAGTAGGAGCCTTAGAGAGAGATGAACCACCAACAACAAATGAAATCTTCTTTGGGATTGTAGGAGCCTTTTGAGTTGAAATTTTTCCCTTAGTGGGTGTTGGTTGGCTTATTCTTTAGGTAAAGCTCATGCATTTATAGGTTGATTTTTCCTATTATGTGAGATTCCCAAGGTGGCCAACCAACTAAAAGTCCTTTTTAGAATGGGTCCCACCCTCTCCTTTGTATTGCTGCATTATTCCACATACCAATCGATCCATGGCAATGGTTGATTGGCAATATTATCATTTTTGTATGCCACATCTAAAACCTCATCATTATCCTACGCCTCCTTTGGTACATCGACCAATTTAAACTACCAAACCTCATCCAAGGTCAACCTCTCATAATCTCTTTGTCGCATAATATATTCATCCCAAAAAATGAATCCATATATCTTCCAATTGGGGCACGTGGGCACTCGACAGGACCTATTTTACCAAATTTACCCCAATAATCGAAATTAGTTCATGGATGAAAGGTTTGCAAAGTCACTTCGATCAATTCTACATCCACATTTTTGGCCTTATGAATATTTGGGAAGGCGTATCTGCCAATTGGAATAGGGAAATGCATTCCCAATTTGTGGCGCTTGTTTTGAATTCAATGATAATGCAACAATTATTAGACCAATTCCAGTAGAACCCATCTATCAGTGGGGCACCTTTGCAATTTTTTGGGGCACCTATAAATCTTGGAACCCGAATGTAAGTGAATGTAGGGAACTGCAAATAGATGGCTCCCCACTCATGCACCTCTTTGAAGGCTTCATCAGAAATCCTTCGGTTGTATAATTCTTTGTCAAAATGGTAGAGGATAACTGCAAAGAAGGCATCATTAACCCTTCAAAAATGCTTGCTTCCTTCACTCAGTGTGAGTTGTGGATAGAAATCATAAATTTGGGAAGTGTCTGCGAACACCTCTGGTATTCAAACCAACAAAATCTCCCATAGTAGCAACAACATACACCAGAAAGGATGTCATGTAGAAAGTCTTTGTAGCTGACACCTTGCTCAATTGATAGAAAATGGAGCTACTAATATGCTCCCCCATCGATAAACTCATTGTTCTTCTTGATGGTAGCAATGTACAAAAACATCCATTCTTGGAATTCCTTTATAGAAGGGAGACCTGAAACTCTTAAGTAACACAATAAGATCAATGACCTCCTAAACAAAATCTGACCAATGCATTGTTTTGGGTAATTTGGCAAATATTTTGGCTCGATAAGTTTTCATCATGATTTTTGAGCATACTTCCTCTTCCTTGTCCCAATGTTCCACTGCTAACTCTAGCGAAATTGTGGCATAATCTTGAACATTGGGAAGTTTGAGTAGATATTCGAAGAAGTTTGGGTCCAAACAGATTACTACCTTATCATCATTATCTTTGACCGACATGGATTATTTTTCAAAGTGGGCTACTACGGCTAAAACAAACTTTGGGCAATGCATGGATGTGGGAAAACCTGGTAGCAAGGGAAATCCCACTATCGTAGATGGCCTACATCCATGATTTCTTATTTGGAGCCTTTATTCTTTCCCAGAAATATGGAAAATCAATTTTCCCTAGGTCGGTGTCTCCTATATTCCCTAACTCGAGGATAGGTAGGAGTGAGGATTAACCCCAATAAATGAGTACTTCATCTTCTCTTTTTCTTTTGAAGTGGAATCGACATAAAACCCTATGTTTCAAAGTGAAGTTAGATAAATTCCAAAAAAGATAGAAAAACTTCCAAAGTCCCGATCGAAAAGTTCCAAAAGAATCACCGAACTAAAAAGTTACGAAAAATTTCTCCAAACTAGAATTTCCAATGCCGGAAGTTCTAAAAGAAAATCTCTAAAAGAAATATCTAAAAATTCTCTCAAATATATTTCCGAAGAGAATTCTCCAAAAAAATCTCCAAAAGAGAGGGACAATTTTTTTCCTAAACAATACTAGTTCCCAAAACCTAAAAAATGAGAATTGTTGAGAAGAAATAAGGGATAATCAAGAGGATCCTTTGAACAACTCTGAATACCTGAAGAAACTCAAAATGCAAAACATGGTGAACAAAGGGTTCGACATTTCAAAAAATACGCAGAGGGAGACCAAAGAGAAAACAAAATGAGAAGGAAACAAAGAAAAGGCCTTAAACCAAAAGAAAATAAACAAATGACCATACCTGGAAAAAGACGTTACCAATTACAAGAAACAGAATGTCGAGTAAAAAGTCGGGGAAAATGACATAAAAATGTGAGTTTAAATAGAAAACATGATATTAATGGCAAAAACTCGATCCGTACGGAGGTAGGTGAAAAATTAACTATGCGGAGGATTACAAAGTCCAAAACCCGAAAGCTTCAATTTGTGGTTTTGGACTTCAGATTGGCAAATGAAAAAGTGAATTGGCAATGAAAATTTCAAACCCGAAAGCTCGAAAATCTGAAAAATTTAGTCTTTCAAACTTTTGGTCTTCAAAAGTTTGAAATTAAAAATCCTAAAAATGACTCGAAGAATTCTAAAACCCGAAGCCCAAAAGTCAAACTTTCGGAATCTTGGACTTTGGAAGTTTGAAAGGGATTTAAACAAAATGGGTCGAAAAGTTTTGGACTTTAGAGAGTTAAAAATGTTATTCCAAATGTGAGGAATAAAAATCCGAAAGAGAATTTTTTTGAAATTACGAAGATCTAAAACTTCGATTGTGGGCCTTGGAGAATTTCATTATACAAAGGATTTCTAAAAATTTTGTCTGACATATTTTCTTCAAGGTAGGTTAAATGGCTAACATTTTTGG
The DNA here is from genome assembly GCA_018340775.1 of Taxus wallichiana var. yunnanensis. NCBI lineage: Eukaryota > Viridiplantae > Streptophyta > Pinopsida > Cupressales > Taxaceae > Taxus > Taxus wallichiana. The sequence continues at coordinate 606,903,417 of CM031244.1, forward strand.
TGACCTCCAGGGAATGCTTTCCTACTAAGCTTTCAGACTAGTAGCCTTAAGCAAAACATTGGGCAAAGGAGTCCTAAAAAGAAAAATGAAAACCAAAAAAATAGAAATGAAAATGAAAACAAAATGATGTGCAAAGCACTTGGAGGAAAAGACAAAGAACATTGTACAGGGTGGAATATCCTCAAAAGCAAGCTTTGAGGTGTATCCCATTCACATGAATGGGTAATTATTCTCCATTGAGTCTGGATAGGTAAAATGAATTCACCTCTTTGCAACTTGTAATAACATAGGGCCCGCTCCAGAGAGCATCAAACTTGGCTCGCTGCTGCCGGGTTTTGCACGATCTTCATCCCATTTTAAAACCAAATCTCTCTCTATGAATAGCCTATCGAGGATTTTTATTGAAGGATTTCTTGACTTGAGCCTTGTTAGTGCCCATTTTGATCCTCTTCCATTTTTCCATGTTTCCCCTTTGCTCTTTGTGCTCTAAAACATTTTTTTCCTCATGAAATTGATAATGTGAAGTTGTAGCTCCATTCTTGTGCATTAGATTGTTTGCAAACTCATTACCTTGCCCTAATTTGCTAAGGGGAAGCGCATTTTTTCCCTATTTCTAAGAAAAAATGGCTTTGGATCTTCCCATCCTTCAAATTTGATGAAAAACAACTCGTATCTATGTTTAAATGCTTTGAGTTGTTCATTTTTTCTCCATTCTTGCACCATTTTGAGGAATCTCTAAGTTTGCCCTGCATTTTGCCCTAATTTTTCCCATTCAAACACCTCTACCATTTTTCCTGTGTTTTCCTAGCCTTTGGAGCTCAAAATTGTTCATTTTATACTTTTATGCCATTGAAAATCCAATTCCATGATAAAAATGCTTTAAAAACATGTTTCAGTTGGTTCAATTTTGAGAAATTTGTCGTCCTTAGCGAAAAAATCAAATTCTAGGGCATCCCTAGCATTTTCTATGTTTTGATAGTTAGACGGGCGTCATTTTCTCATCAAATTTCATCTTCAGCATTCTAAGGCATCGTTGGAAATTTCTACGTGGGCCGACGTTGAGTTTTGAAAAAAATTGAATTGTTGTGAAGGAAGTATGAAGTAAAAAAGGGGAGTTATGGCTCAGTAGGGAATCAGCAATCACCACGTGTCGGGACAAAAGCGAGATGCGTGCCTACAGAGATTTTTTGGAAAAATTTCCTTTTTCCAAAAAGGGTGGAAATGTGAAGAATTGAGCTACGATTCCAATGGGGCCCACCTTAGGAAAAGTGTCAGGCCCGTTTTCAAAGGGCAGAGGGGCGGAGAAAAATGTCAAATTTTTACATTTTTCCAAAAATGTTAAAATATCAAAAGTGATCCCAAGCCCATTTCCAATCACATTATGACATGTGGAGGGCTCAGATTGAAGGGAGAAAGGAAAATCAATGATAACTATACATTTTTTAGTTTGGCCACCATTTTTCTCTAGGAAGTGTGGAAATGCATTTTTTGCATCGATTTTGATCAAATTTTTGGCAAATTCATATCGTTTGTGCCTGCAAGGACCAATGCAATTGGTTTTGAGGATCAATTTGAAGATCAAAGATGTTTTTGAAATGAACTTTTCCCTAACCCATCCAAAATGTGAAATATCAAATCCAAAAGTTATAGAGTCAAATTTTTGAGGGATAAGGATGAAATAATGAAAGGAAGGGGGTCTGCATGCTTTGAAGATGAAAAACGTGCCTCCACAATGGATAATGATGTGAATTTTGCAATGATTCATCTCTTTTTGAGATAATCGGCAACTTTTTGGACGTGTTTTGTTAAACGTCCCTATCTCGAGAGTCATGAGTGAATTTGTAACAAACTAAGATGTCATAGGATATTCTTTTCTTTGGAAAGAAGGATAAAATGTAAACAAATGTTATATAATGCATGTTTTCGACATGCAAAAGGTCGAAATTTAAAATCACAAGAAAATTTTGAGATAATCTCATCTTCTGAGAAACCATCCAAAAAAATTGGTTAATGTCTTCTGTGTTAGATCTTCATTCATGTTGAGTTGGTTATAAGTGTCTAGCCATCACATAGCTATGAGATTGTTCGTGAAACTCTCCCTACTGATGAATCTAACAATATTTTGAATTAATCTATGTTATTTTGGGAAATATGATGTTTTTATCATTTTTAAATGTCTGTGAAACAATTTTCCTTGTTCTTGTTGCAATCTTGCATTGAAATCTTTAGAAATCACACACATCTCATCGTTATTGATAGTTTAGTGGCATTTACAATTTCATTTGTCAGAAGAGCTTTCATCTAGCATTGAAAATAAGTAGTTTAAAATCACTTCACCTTCATTTGTTGACAGAGATTGCTTGTAAGCCTTTAGGGGTACCTTAGGCATGATTTGATCAGAGATTTTGATGTTTAATTGAGTCCTTTAACTCAAGATTTTGAGTTGAGATCTCAAAGATTTTGTGAAGAGTGCAAAATTTGTCCTCCATTTGTGTATCTCTTCTGGTTGAAAGAACATCCTGACTATTTTGAAGCATTTTATCTGATAGTTGTTCAAATGTTGTAGAGGTTGTCAAATATTTGGCATAGTCAAGTTTGTCTTTTCAATATCCCACCAAAAATCATTCTAAAAAACTAATCATACCCCATACTACCCCTGTTTTGACTTGTATACCCACAGAAGATCAAAATCCATTTGATAAATTATGCAGAACATATTAGGATTTCAAAATGTCTTCAGTAACCCTTGCCTTGCATTGAAAGTATCTCCATAATCTGGAAGTGACAACTTGTGAAAGTTAGATTTGGAGTGTTGATCATATTTTCCCAAGGCCCCTTCATACTATTTGCACAAATTGAGGGATATCTTCATCTCCTTCACCATTTGAGGGTTACAAAATAGGTCCTCTTACCTTGGTTAAAAGGCATAACCTAAAACAATTAGGACAAGATCAAGTCCTATTTGAGTGCTATCCATCTCTCCATAAATTTGAGTGTCAGTTAGATCACATCCCTAGCTACAAAATGACATACATCATGATCTATCTGTCTTCAAACATCATTCCATATCTTTGATGCTACTCATACTAAAAAGGAGAACAAATTTGGGTACCAACACCAGTGGCGCCATTGCCGGGGACTTGTTGAAAATATTTGAGATATTTGGATACATGTCAAACCCTGGTAATGTTTCTTACAAATGTTGCATGTAAGTACATTGTTGAAGCATCATTTTATAATTAGATTTGTAAGGATTAAGTGAAGATATAAGTTCTGCCTACAATTTTATCAGTTTCCAGCAGTAGTTGCACTTCATTTGCATTTGTGGTTGATAGATTCAAGAAAAGGAAGATCTGATCTATAAAGTTTGGCAAGATTTTTAGTGCTGATAGGTATTTGATAGAGTATTTTAGTGCATTTTCACAACTAGGGTGAAATTCCTTAGTGGTGACTCCATGCTATTTTGATCTTGATAAATACCAGTGTCTTAAATTTCTGTCATTTGTTTTTTGGTGTTGCTAATCTTTGCAAACATGGAAGGAAAAATATATCTCTTCAGAAGGGACCCAAGTAGAAATTTATTTCAAGAATTAGGAAAACGGTTTTAGAGGAAAGAAAATTTTGGAAGGTTGTTGAAGGTCAAACACAAGTAAAGGTATATCCATTGGTGAGAGAGATCAACCTTTAATAAAGGATTATCACTCTTCTTCCAGTGATTCTGATTCAAGAAATCTTCTCATAAACTTGTTTTCTTCAACTAGTGAAGGTCCTTCTTCTCAGAATCGGTGAGTTTCTTTTTCAAACTACACCTGTGTTTCAATTCTAGTAAAACTTTCCAAGAAAATTAGCACCTAGAGAATACCAATCTTATGAACCATATTCTTGAACCCCAAAGACCTTGCACTCCTCATCAGCTTGTGTCACCCCTAAGATTACCTCCACTAGACAACATGGCTCAACCTCCACCTAGGCCTCCATTTGTGGTCAATACCTTTGGCCCAATAAATTTTAGGGGAATGGTTGGTTATCCTAATGTTGTCCCTCAAGATGTTAGAAATAGATTTCCAAAGTTCCAAGGGAACAATGCTATAACAGGTGATCAACATTTGAAACTCTTTATTAATATGATGGAGGAATTTGAGATTGAGCATGAAGATGTGTATATTAAATTGTTCATTCATACACTAGAAGAGGATGTAAGGGATTGGTACAAGGCTCGCCCACTAATTCTATTGACTCTTGGACTGAAATGAAAAATGGATTCAGGTTGCAATATGGTGATAAGACTGATCCTAGGTTTCTCTTTTTTGAGTTTGAAAATATCAAGAAGAACCCCAATGAATCAGTTCATGACTTCAACACAAGGTTTAACAAAAATTTGAGAAGGCTTCCAGTTAATTTGAGGCCATGTGATCAGTCATGCTTGATCAAATATGTAGATGCATTTGATAAGAAGGCAACCTATTACTTAAGAGACAAGAACCCTACCAATTTAAGGCAGGCCTTTACCATGGCACTGCAGATTGAAAATAACATTAAAGAAATTGGGAAACCTCTCAAGAGGGATGGTGTAAAGTTGATAAACCCTGAAAAGCCTCAAGCAAGCAAGAGTGTAGACTTGGAGGAAGTGGTGAAAACTTTGGCAGGGGTTGTCAAAGAGATTTCCTACAAGTTGGCAAGAGCTGAGAAGGGAATTGGGTAGACTTCACAAGGTCAAAAAAAGCACAAAACCATGACATATTTTCCAATCATCCTAGGGGTGATCAGAGATCTGATGATAGAGGGAAAGGACCCATGGGGTCTACAAATAGACATCCTCAAGCATGTGAAGGAAGAGTGTTACTTGATCCCTTAACTAATAGGGTTACTGCTGTTGAGGAAGTTGCTGATATTTATTGGTGTGATAGATGTTTTCTACCCCATCCTCCATGTGAAGTGGACCAACAAGATGGTGAAGCTAATAATGATGATGGTACCGATGATGCTATCTCGCATGGTGGATTGTTCTTCAATCTCATAACAAGGAGTAACATTAACTAAGGTAATAAGTGCAAGGACAGCTGCAACCTTTTGGGATTGCATCAAATGGGTACAAGTATTTCTTCCCCCTCATACTCTTGAAGTTGATGTAGTGAAAGATTTTGAAATTCCAAACAATGACTTTGAATACTTAAGAGCTTTGATGATTAAGAAGTATGATGGTGTTATCCCTTCGAGAGGAAGATAGACAATTGTTAATGAATGTTGTTGTGGCTCAAGAGAAAGAGTATAACACTAGGAGCAAGGTTTTGAAGGGAGTTGGGCCTCAAGCCAAACCTAAAACACCCTTTCTTACAAGTATTCCAAAGAAGCTCCTAGAAGAGAAGCACCTGCCAAGAGCTCTGCTGTCCCAAGCAAAAATGACAGTCCTCCTCATGCCCAAGCTGCCAAGAATCCCATGCCATCTAATGAATCTACTTGTCTCCCTTCCAATGCTGCCTTGCCAAAGAATGTTCCCTATGACATAGCCTAGGTATTGAGCCAAATCAAAGTGAGTATTCCAATCATTGAGTTGTTTAGGATTCCTGAGCACAATAAGAGAGCATTTAAGTACTTGGGATTGAAAGAGAAGAAGAGTACCCCAAGCAGAAATGTAAATGTTGTTGAAACTCCTCCTCAGATCATTGCAGACCTTAAAACACCACCAGTAGTAGAGGATCTTGGAGAAACACTTGAGGTATACTTGGGGAAATCTTTGGTTGATTCCCAATCAAATGTTGATCCATTATTTACAACTTTCATCATAAAGTATATACTACTTCACAATTGTATGTTTGATTCCAGTGCATCATGCAATGTCATGCCTCTAGAAGTCATGAATTATTTGGATATCAAAGTGAAAACCTATGGAAATTATACTGCCATGGACTCAAGAGAAGTACCGTAGTTGGTTGTGTGAAGGGTCCGTGGTGCAACTTGCATCTTATCCTGGGAGGAATTTAAAATTAGATGTTGTGATTGTTGATTACCCTATCAAATGGGGTATGCTTTTGTCAATAAAGTGGGTTGCAAGTGTTGTTGGGAGTGTCCAAATCGATATGTCTTTTTCCACCATTCCCATTGAAGGTAGCCTTGTAAAATTATATGGAGAGAAGAAGATGTTGCATCTAATTGAGGATCCAAACAATGCTTCTTATGAAGTATTATTTGTTGATGTTGATGTTGATAATTTTATTGGGTTTGCTGATGGTAAGGAGAAAAAGATGGATCAGTCTAAGTGCCTTGAATAGGTAGGTTCTCCTTGGACCTTTCTATTTGATGGAGCTTGCTCTAAATTAGGAAACGATGTCTTTGTATAATTCTGATTTCCCCTAGCTTGAAAGAGTTTGTTTTTTCCTTCAAGCTTAATTTTGAATGTACTAAAAACATTGTTGAGTATGAAGCCTTTTTGTTGGGTATGAGAATTGCATGGAAGTATGGTGTCAAGGACATCATTCTAAAAGGAGATTTAGAGCTAGTTATCAAACAAATAAGAAAACGTATGCTACAAACAATCAGCAGATGAAACAAAAGACAAACATGCGCTTGGGATCTAATTGAGATGTTTGATTACTTCAACATTGTGCATCATGACAAAAGTTTCAATTCTACTACTGAAAATTTGGTAGTGATGAGGTCAAGATTTGGAAATTACACCGTTTCACCTTATTGTGAGTATAATATTGAATTGTTAACTAGGTTAGTTTTCCCCGACAACATCAAGGATTGAGTGTTTAATGATGATGCTCAAGTGCAAAGTTTCTTACAAAATCAAGGTGAGTTTTTAGATCCAAATATTTATTGGGAACCAATGGTGTGTGACATCAGACTTTGTGAAGACTTCAAAAATCTAAATAGAGATTCATTGAAGGACAATTATCCTTTTCCAAACATGGAAAACATGCTGCAATTAGTGACTGGATCTGAATTGTTGTCCACCTTGGATGGTTTCTCTGGCTATAATCAAGTTGTTATCAAGGAGTCAGAAAGATTTAAAACTTCCTTTACCACTCCTTGGGGAACATATGTTTATGTAAGAATGCCTTTTGGACTTATGAATGCTGGAGATACTTTCCAAAGAGAAATGGATGTTGCTTTTTCTGGTTACATAAATGAATTCATTATAGTTTATCAGGATGATGTGACTGTGTTTTCAAGGAGCAAAAAGATCACTTGCAACACTTGGAAAGAATGTTGATCAGATGTAGAGAATTTGGAATCTCTTTGAATCCAAAGAAGTGCCATTTGGGGTGAAAAAGGCCAAGTTACTTGGTCATATTGTTTCAAAGGCTAGTGTCATGATTGACCCTGAGAGGATAGAAGAAATCAGCAAGGTTCCAATTCCAAGAACAAAGAAGGGCATCCAATCCTTCTTTGGGAAGATCAATTTCATTAGAAGGTTTGTGTCTAATTTTGCTGAATTGACTCTTCCTATTACATGCATGTTAAAGAAAGACCAAGTTATCAAATGGGAGGAGGATGCTATTTAGGATTTTGAAGGAATCAAAGAAGCATTGAAACATGCACCTGTCTTGGCAGCTCTGAATTACAAGAAGCCTTTCCAAATCTTCTCCTTTGCTTCTGAAAATACCATTGCATCTATTTTGCTGCAGAAGGATGAAGATGGGGCTGAGAGGCCTATTGCCTTCTTTAGCAAGTCTTTATAAGATGCTAAGTTAAAATACACAATCATGGAAAAACAAGCATTTTCCTTAGTGAAAGAAACAAAGGTTTTCGTGTCTTATATTTTAAGTTCAAAGGTTGTTGCTTATGTTACCCACACCATGGTAAAAGACATCTCAAGCAAAAGATGTAGATGTGTGAACAAACAACATGAGTATGACATGGACATTAAAACCACAAAGTTGGTAAGAGGTTTGGGTCTTGGTAAGCTCATGGTGTGAAACCCTGCAGACAATTGAAGTGAATGAAGTAGAGGAAGGAAGGGCAGATGTTATTGAGAAGTTGATAAGTTCGAGTGGTACAAGGATGTAATCTTTTACCTCAGACACCTATGCTTCCCTGATCATTTGAATAAAAATCATAAAAGAGCCCTCAAGATGGATTCTCAAAATACATCATCACTAATTTTGGGTTGGCTTGGAAGAACCATGAAGGTGTCCGCTTGAAATGTATAATCTGAAGATGAAGCTCAAAGAATATTTGTTGATTTCCATGGGGGAGTTTGTGGAGGAAATTTTGTTGGAAGGGTTACAACACACAAAGTTTTGAGAGCTGGTTATTGGTGGCCTACTCTCTTCAAAGATGCAACCCTACTGGTTAGAAAATTTGAAAGCTACCAACGTTTATCTAGAAGAATGAAAGCTTCAGGATCTCTTCCTTTGCAACCTATATCAACTAAGGCTCCTTTCAAACATTGGAGGATGTACTTCATTGGTGAGATCTCGACCCTTCTAGTGCTGGACATAAGTGGATCCTCAGTAGCCACAAATTACTTCACCAAGTGGGTAGAAGCAATTCCCACTAAGAAAGAAACACACCAAGTTGTTATGGACTTCTTGTTAAATCAAATCATATGTAGATTTGGTGTGCCAATAAAGATTGTTGCTGATAATGCCATGTGTTTCGAACTAAGCCCTTGATGGTAATGTGCAAGGAGTATGGAATCAATTTGACTTATGCTTCAAACTAGAACCCTCAAGGAATGGACAAGATAATTCTAGCAATAAGAAATTATTTAAGATCATTAGGAGAACCTTGGAGTTGAACAAGAGAAAATAGGGTGAACAAGTAAAATTTATAGTTTGGGCTGATAGAATCACCGCTAAAAGAGCTACCGGTAAGAGACCATTTAAGTTGGTGTATGGAACTCAAGATCTGCTACCCTTACATCTACAATTATCTTCATTTCAGTTTTTCAACAACTTAAAGATCAAGAGGTCTCGTCCATATGAAGCAAGGATTAATTAGATTGTTGAACTAGATGAAGAAAGAAGAGCATCACATCAAAGGCATGTCGATTTAGAGAGAAGTTGAAGAGGTTGTTTGAGAAGAAGGTCACTCCTAGGGCTTTCAATTTTGGAGATTTGGTTTTGTTATGGGATAACAAGCATGAAGATAAGGGAAAACATGGTAAATTTGATCCATCATGGATGGGCCCTTATTCCATTGATATCAAAATTGGTGAAAATACCTTCTTTCTTAAGGACTTAGATGGGGAATTGCTTGAACTTCCCGTTAATGGCGTGCACCGAAGCATTTCTTGGATTAATCCCCACATTTGAGGTATGCACCACTTGTGACAGATTATAGTATTTGGATTTTTCTCTGCTTTTGGTGTTTTGTCAGTTTGTAGTTTGCCTTGGTGTGTGCCAACCATTTTTCTCAGTTTCTCAACTAGTTTTTGGGTGGCTTTAGCTCATGACTGCATTTTCCCAATGGATTATTTTGGCACTTTGTCTACTTTTATTCTTGTGGCACTCACTAGGAGTGCCCATCCCCGAGAAGGAGCCGATGTTGGTGCCCATTTTGATCCTTTGCCATTTTTCCATGTTTCCCATTGCTCTTTGTGCTCTGAAACATTTTTTTCCTCATGAAATCAATGATGTGAAGTTGTAGCTCCATTCTTGTGCATTGGATTGTTTTCAAACTCATTACCTTACCCTAATTTACTAAGTGAAAGTGTATTTTTGCCCTGTTTATGAGAAAAAATGGCTTTGGATCTTCCCATCCTTTGAATTTGAAGAAAAACAACTCGTATATGTGTTTAATTACTTTGAGTTGTTCATTTTTTCTCCATTCTTGCACCATTTTGAGGAATCTCTAAGTTTGCCTCATGCTTTTTCCCTAATTTTGCCCATTTAAATGCCTCTTCCATTTTCCCTATCTTTTCCTAGCCTTTGGAGCTCAAAATTGTTTGTTTTATACTTTTATGCCATTGAAAATCCAATTCCATGATAAAAAATGCTTTAAAACATGTTTCAGTTGGTTCAATTTTGAGAAAAGTGTCATCCTTAGTGAAAAATTGAATTTGGGGCATCCTTGGCCTTTTCTATGTTTTGATGGTCAAACGGGCATCATTTTCTCATCAAATTTCATCTTCAAAGACATTATAGTGCATTGCTGGAAATTTTGCATTGTTTGATGGTCATATAGGCATCCTTTTCCCATCAAATTTTAGCTCAAACATCTTCTCATACGTGGCGCTTAAAAAGGTCAAAACAGTGGAGCTGCAGAGAGGCACGATGAAAAAATTTCCTTTGGTGAAAAGGAGTTAAGGTAACATATTAGAGCACAGCCCTTGCCCTGTGAATCAAAGGGAGACACATGTCAAAAGCAATGACATAGGGGAGTGTGGGCCACTAGTGAGTTTCAAAAAATTGAAATTTTGTGAAGGAAGTATGAAGTAAAAAAGGGGAGTTATGGCTCAGCCGAATTAACGATCGCCACACATGTTAGGGACGAAGCGAGATGCAGGCCATGGATATTTTTGGAAAAATTTCCTTTTTCCGTAAAGGGTGGAAATGTGAAGAATCGAGCCGTGATTCTAATGGAGACTACATTGGGACATGCGTCAGGCCCATTTTCAAACGGCAAAGGTGCGGAGAAAAATGTCAAATTTTTACATGTTTCCAAAAATGTTAAAATATCAAAAAGTGATCCCAAGCCCATTTCCAATCACATTATGACATGTGGAGGGCGCAGATTGAAGGGAGAAAGGCAGATCAATTTGGCCACTATTTTTGCTCCAGGAAGTGTGGAAATGCATTTTTTGCATCAATTTTGACCAAATTTTTGGCAAATTCATGTTGTTTGTGCCTGCAAGGACTAATGCAATTGGTTTTGAGGATCAATTTGAAGATCATAGATTTTTTTGAAATGAAATTTTTCCTAACTTGTCCAAAAACATGAAATATCAAATCTAAAAGTTATAGAATCAAATTTTGGAGGGGTAAAGATGAAATAATGAAAGGAAGGGGGTTTGCATGCTTTGAAGATGGAAAACGTGCCTCCACAATGGATAATGATGCAATTTTTGTAATGATTCATCTCTTTTTGAGACAAATGGCAAATTTTCTCACGTGTTTTGTTAAATGTCCCCGTCTCGAGAGTCATGAGTGAATTTGTAACAAACTAAGATGCCATAGGATATTCTTTTCTTAGGAAAGAAGGATCAAATGTAAAAAAAAATTATATAATTCATGTTTTTTGACATGCAAAAGGTCGGGAAATTGAAAATCATGAGAAAATTTATAGAGAAGCTCATCTTCCGAGAAACCCTCCAAAACCTAGTTAATGTCTTACATGTTAGATCTTCATTCATGTTGAGTTGGTTACAAGTGTATAACCATCACACAGCCTTTTAGATTATTCTTAAAACTCTCCCGCCGATGAATCTAACAAGGTTTTGAATTAATCTATGTTATTTTGGGCAATATGATATATGTTATCATTTTTAAATGTATGTAAATAGTTTTCCTTGTTCCTATTGCAATATTGCATTGAAATATTTAGCAATCACACAAATCTCATCTTTATTGATAGTTTAGTGGCATTTTCAATTTCATTTTTTAGAAGAGCTTTCATCTAGCATTGAAAATAAGTAGTTTAAAATCACTTCACCTTCATTTGTTGACAGATATTTCTTGTAAGCCTTTGGGGGTACCTTAGGCATGATTTGATTAGAGATTTTGATGTTTAATTGAGTCCTTTAACTCAATATTTTGTGTTGAGGTCTCAAATATTGTGTGAAGAGTGCAAACATGGGCCTCCATTTGTGTATCTCTTCTGGTTGAAAGAACATCTTGACTATTTTGAAGCATTTTATTTGATAGTTTTTCAAATGTTGTAGAGGTTGTCAAATATTTGGCATAGTCAAGTTTTTCTTGTCAATATCCCACCAAAAATAATTCTAAACAACTAATCCTACCCCATACTACCCCTGTTTTGACTCAGTATACCCACGTAAGATCAAAATCCATTTGTTAAAGTATGCGAGCAATGATCGATTTCAAAATGTCTTCATAAACCCTTGCTTTGCATTGAAAGTATCTCCATAATCTAGAAGTGACAAATTGTGAAAGTCAGATTTGGAGTGTTGATCATATTTTCCCAAGGCCCCTTTATACTATTTACACAAATTGAGGGATATATTCATCTCCTTCACCATTTGAGGGTTACAAAATATGTCCTCTTACCTTGGTTAAAAGGCATAATCTAAAACAGTTAGGACAAGATCAAGTCCTATTTGAGTGCTATCCATCTCTTCATAAATATGAGTTCTAGTCCGATCACATCCCCAGATTACAAAATGACATACATCATGATCTATCTTTCTTTAAGCTTCATGCCATATCTTTGATGTTGCTCAGACTGAAAAGGAGAACAAATTTGGGTACCAACAAGCCTGATGTTGTGCCAATGTATTCATGGCTGTGTTTCGAATTTCATCCAGCTCCATGAGTTTAGCAAACCTCACTATTAAGGAATCATCCTCCATAACTTCAAGCCGATAAGCCAAGTCTAGGAAAGGCATCTCCAAGGAAAGTGGAATTTTCAATTCCCTTCCTTATACAAGCATGAAAGGAGAAACCTTGATGGATTTTTTAGGTGTTATCCAATCATTCCATAGGGAGATCTTGAGCTGTGTATGCCAAGTTCTTTTATTGGCCTCCATCGTGTGCTTGATGATTCTTATGAGATTCTTGTTACTGGATTCGGCCAACTTGTTCCCATGTGGGTAATAGTTAGATGAAGTCTTGAGGTAGACTCCATTCTTGATGGCCCATTCACTTATCTTCATCCCGAGGAAAGCCATAGCATTGTCTGAGATAACAGTAAAAGGAACACCAAACCTTGTCATCAAATTTTCTAGAAAATCTAGAACAACCTTTTCATTACTTTCCTTTAGGGCCACTGCCTCTGTCTAGCGAGTGAAATAATCTATTGTAGTAAGGACCCATTTATGTCCCTCACTTTGGATGGAGGATTGATCATCCCGATGAAATATAATCCCCACTGAATGAAGGGTTGATCCACCTGAATGAGATGTAATGGGAGACACCTCTCATTTATGTTTTCCTACAAAAAGAGCACACTCCTTATACTTCCTCACCCAAATATGAGAGTCTTTGAAAAATTCTGGCGAGTAATAATCGGCTCACATGATCTTAGTAGTAGTTGTTCATGTAGAATAATGTCCTCCGGATAGGCCATTGTGAAATTCCTCTAATATCTTGTTCACCTACTCTGGCTTGATGCAGCATAGAAGAACACCATTTAAATCCTTTTGGAAGAGAACACTATCTATCATGGCATAGGTAATACACTAAAGACGGAAATTACATCTTTGGATTTTATCCATGTTTGGAGGATATACCCCTAAGAGAAGGAAATTCTACATCTTAGTTGACCAATCAATCTGATCATTGCCTTCATCAACATTCAGAAGCATGAAATCTTCTATATCTTTGGTCTCCATGTCCGCAGCCAGCTGTTGACATAACCCTTTTCCCCGAAAAGCTTAGTGACCTTGATGTGTACATCATATTCCATTACTTTTGTAACCCACCTAGTGCGTTTCTCATTCATCTCTTTATTCAACACAAACTCTTTGAAGCTAGGATGATAAACCATTAAGTGAACTTTGTTGTTAGAAAACATATGCCTAAACTTCTTTAGGGCTCGAATGAATGCAAAGACCTACTTTTGACGAAGGAATATTTGAGTTTGTATTCCTTAAGAGACTAACTGAAAAAGGCAATGGGATGCTCCATCAGATCATCATTATGTTGAGTGAGGATTCCTAAAATACTTTCCTACCTGCGAAAGCATAGAGAATGAAATCCCTGTCAAACCAAGGATTCACCAACATGGGAGCTTGGGAGATAGTTGTCTTGATGGATTCAAAGCTTTCTCTTCCCTCCTTCGTCCATGAAAATGGAATATTATTTTTAAGCATGGTTGTTAGTGGTTTTTCCAACATTACAAACTAAGGAATGAATCTCTCGCACAAAATTTATAGTTCCCAAAAACTCTAGAGACCCTTTTTTGACTTGGGAGGGATAAGGACATGATTGACTGAATCCTAGCTGGGTCAATAGACAACCCATTTTCTGAAACAATATTCCCTAATAAATTTCCTTCCTACGTTGTGAAAATGCACTTCTTAGGGTTCAATGAGACACCAAACTCTCTACACCTTTGAAAAACTTTTCTGAGAAGAGTGATATGATCCTCAAGCATGCTTCGAGTAGATAGTGATATCATCAAGGTAAACCAAGATCATATTGTTGATGAGTCCTCTAAACGCTATATTCATGGCTATCTTAAAGGTATCCCCTACATTAGATAACCCAAAGGGCATCTTGTTGTAATCGTATGTGTCCCATTTGGTGGTGAAAGCCATTTTGAATTGATCAAATTATTGAACTAGAATTTGATTATATCCTTAATATCCATCAAGCAAAGAAAATATTTGAGCCCCTGCAATTTTTTGGAGTATTTTCTCCATTGAGGGAGAGGATAGTGATCCTTCAATGAAATCCATGAAGAATTTACATACACTGAATTTCACCATTCTTTTTCCTTAATGGGTACTAGATCACTACCCATGAAGAATGCTTGATTGGAAAAATTATGTAGGCCTCGATAAGCTTGGTTATCTCTTTCCTCATTAATAGTTCAATCTTGGGATTGATTGGTCATTATTTTTAATGAACTAGCTTGGAGTTTGGATCTAGCTCAATAGTATGTTGAGCTAAGCCGGGATCAAAACCATGCAAATCTTTGTAGTTCCATGTGAAAATATCATGGTACTCTTGACATAATTCAATGAAAGCTTTCTTCTCTCGAATGGTGCATACTTTACCAATTTTTAAGCATTTTTCACTTGCCACCTCAACTTCTTTGAAATCTTCTTCCTTGACTACCATATTGGTGCTTTGTCATTTGGTTTGGTCATCTGAATTGAAGATGGATTCAAGTGTAACCAGACCTTTTGGTAGTTTTTTCCCCTTCAATTGTATAATTTGGTCACCATAAGAATTGTGCATTTTATCCTGATGTTTGGCAAAGCAAACTCTACCTCTTGTTGTAGGAAAAGGATAATCTTCTCATCACTATCAAATACCTGCTAGCTAGTTATATTATCTGGTACTGTGGGATGGACTACCATTTTGACCACCGACTATCCTTCCTTCATTATATCTATAGGTATATCATATTGGGAGCCAATATTTGCAAGTCTATCTGCGTCTTGATTTTTTTTTCTAGGAACTGCGTGAATTTTGAAAGCTTTGAAGTCCTCTATCAAGTCCCAGACACGATTCTTATATGATCTCAATAGATCATTTTTTAACACACTGCGGGTTATTACCTGATGCATGACCAACTCACTATCACCATAGACAGTCAAAGATTTGATTCCTCTTTTTTGAGCAAGTTGAATTCCTTGTATAAGGGCCTCATACTTGGTGATGTTATTAGTACAACTAAACTGCAACTAGAAAGATGAGAAATATTTATCCCCTTATAGAGAAATTAACATAACCCCTATGCCAGATCCATTCTTACTCCTTAAACCATCGAAGAATAGCTGCCATAGTCCCTCGGGATTGCTGGGTGTTTTAACCAATTGAGGTACGATTTCTCCCTCTTCATGTATGCAATATGTACCCAATCCAGTCTCTTCTAGGGTAAGTGCACGAAGTTTGTGGAAAATTTAGTGGACATAAAAACCTGAAATAAAGGAACCGTGATCGCAGTTTACATACTGCGATCGCGGTTCCTGAATTCCAGGTTCATTAATTACCGAACCTAAAACCGCGATTGCGGAACTTTGAGATAAAAATTAACAGTCCCACAACTCCTTATTTTCCTCATTTTTCATTTCAAACTGTGATTTTTCCTAAAAAAATTTCACTCGCACTTTGAATACCACCTCAAAATTGCTCATCGACTTCTGGATAGCGATAGATTCAACCATGCCGTTAAGACGAGGAGGTAAGTCCCCGATTGTAATCATTTTTTTGCATTTTCATGGGTTTTTTGAAATGTTTGTTTATGTATACAATTTTATTGTTTTATCAGTTGGTCGGCAAGCTCGAAATCATGTAAACCATCAAAAAATTCCTTAAAACCCACCGAACATTCCTCAAAACCCTTCAAACATTCCTCAAAACCCTCCTCCAAACATAGATCCGCCTCCTGTGGCTCCTTCTGTCCCCACTGAGCCAGCAAGAACGCAAGATAATATCATTGGAAGAATATGAGAAAATAAAATTGTCATTGAGAACCTAATTCAAACTATAAGACAAAATCATGCTACAAATCCATCCCGCATGAATTTAGCCAATACATTGCAAACATTGATTGGCGAAGTCAAGTCCACAACCAACCAAATACATAGATGGAACACCTTTAGAAGTGACTGTAGGTGGTGGTATACGGATAAACTATCCCATGCGGCCGTAAAAGACAAAAAAATTGGAAAAGACCTCATTTGTGCATTATTTACCGACCCTAGAACTAATGCCCCCTATGCAATTACCTCGCAAACGGTTCCCAATCCATTAGTGCCATGATGACAGAATCAAAAACAATTTTTAGGACCAATGGTGGATGGTTTTTTATTATCCACCATGCAACAACAATGAGATTCCTCTTTATTTTTTGAAGAAATTATATTGCGAGTTCGTGCTCAATGAGGTCCCGAATTATTTTGACTTTTTTGACTTTTTTGGTCAAGGAGGTGGCTCTGCACAGAGTAGACCTGGTGCACGCATAGGTCATCCTAGGATCCCCCATTCCCTAAAACCCCCACTACCTTCATTTATCCCTCCTACAGTGAAGGAGGTTGTGGAGATTGATACATTGCATGCATTGAGGGAGCTCACTAACACTCTCACCCGGATAGTGACCAAATTAGAAACGCTATATGCATAAAAATGGCAACTTGTACTTTGAGTTGTAATATTGCGATTGAATCTCCATTTGTGGTTGCAATATGTAATTCTCTACAAAATCGACCACTAAAACAATAGTACCAATAGGAAATGTGTCTTTTCATAGCTTGAATTGTTCATCCAACCATCGAGCTCTATGTGTATGCCTCGCATACTCATAAACAATTTCATCCTTAAATTTTCTCATAAATTAGAAAATGGGCATTTGTTCTGTAACTAGCTCACACCGTTTACACTCTTTTCCATATTTCAATTGGTATGCAACTGATTTATATTTATCAAACTCAACTAAATTATGTCCTATTGTACCTTCAATTTGCTCATGGATGCAACTTTCCAATTTAGGTAATCCACCGCATGTATTACAACTTCCATCTAAACAATCCTGACTATAAAAAAAAATTTCCAACTTCTTTTCACAAAATATAGTTGGAATGAAATCCCTAGAAGATATTGGTGGAGCTTGAACACTACATTCCGATAACATAGTTTCAAAATGAAAATTAGAACGAATACATAAAAATTTAGCATAATGCATCACAAATTCAACATGTTGCCTATAACAAGAACTAGTGTGAGCGTGGTTGATTTTCACATAGAATGGTTTCAACATTTCAAAAAAATGTTGACTAATTTTAATTTCCAGATTCTCTTGTTCAAACTTATGAAAAATTGAGTTTGAGTCATATATAAGAAATGCTTTAGATGTGGTTCATGATTAGTAGAAACAACTCTCCGTTTATAACATCTCTTGTATTAGGTGAAAATCTAGTGTTATCATGCCAAAATTTAATAACAACTTCTCTTATAGCATCAGAATTATTTTTGTCCTTGCATGGTGCTCTAGCGTAAAATGCCCAAAAATGGCATTATTGAGTGATTGAAGGATATTACGTCTTTCAATTGCTTTCATTAAAGTTTTTCGATTAACTTGCAACATTCGAATTATTTGCGTAATCAAACGTTGTTTTTATTGATTCTCTTACAACACTAGTAGCAAGTACACAACACACAATATTACTATCCCTAGTGCATCTCTTAACACCAACAATATGATATGCATCATGAAAGTTTTCAACAATTGTAGAGGTTTGACCAATGTATATTAGATGTTGTCAATCCTAAGGTGTTTAATGTAGGTATCATTTTAATCAATTTCATCAAACTAACCAACAATCGACATCTTTGGGAATCATTTAAAATTTCAAAATGATTATCCCAAATTTCAAAGGATTTTTTTCGATTTGTCGCTCGAAAGTTTGTCGACATTGGTTTCAAAAAATTCATCAATTTCAATAAAAAAATTAGGTTTCTTACGTAAAATCCTAGGAGGTGTTTTTGTCAAATTTTACTTGTCTACAGTTTCAACATGAATTTCCTTATTCACATTTTCATTGTCTCCTTCAATTTCAACATTTGCTACATCATGAGTATTTAATTCTTCTTCAACATTGACAATAAAAACTTCTTCATCACGAGTATTTAATTCAACGTCAACATTGACAGTAGAAACATTACCTAGTTCTTTATCACTTACAATAGTTGGGATTGAAGATGAACCTCTTCTAGATTCATGAAGTTTCCACATTCGCTTAGCATTTTGAATTTTGCTTGGCCTCTAATTCGCTTGGTTTTTTTACTTAATGACTTCCTTTTTTGACTTCATTTTTGGTCTCCCATGATGTTTTACTTCTAGTGATAAGAAAAACATGTAGAAAAAGATAGAATTTCACAATAATTCATACGGTAAGGTCAGAGAGTAAAAATCACATGGTAATTCAGACATTGGGATGTGTGTAAATATGATTTATGAACCACGAGTGCACTTTATAAAGTGTGCTTGTGGTTTATAAAGTGCACTCATGGTTTATGTTAAAAAACCACGATCGTGGATCTATCTACCAAACCTAAGCCTCGGAAAATATTTGTTTTTCCCCAACCAAAGCTATGGAAGGTCATTATGAAGTGTAAAAGGTCAAAAAACCTTAAATCTACTCTTCCAAAGACTTGAACCATGCTAAAAAACTAAAAACATTTCACAAAAATCATGTCATCGCATAGGAGAGACTCTTAGCTTCATAGAAATATTGTTTTTAAAGTGAATAGAATAAGATAAATATCATTTTATAATTTTTTACTAATAATAGGTCTTTAAGACATTTTTTCCCATGAATGTTCATGTCTATGTTTAAGACTGTAACTTTTGTTTCGCTTATCAAAATATGATAAAACTTATACCATCCCAAGCATGGACAAATTCTATACACGTTAAAAAAAAAAATTGATTTCGATATTTTTTGATATAGTTATGGTGGAAAACGGAAAGCGCTCCATTTTCTAAATATTTTCAGACCACTTTCATGGAAAAAATCATAAAAAAATATTCCTAAAAAAATACAAAATAAAATCCATCCCAAGATAGACAACTACATCTAACGTTTCACCAAAGGAAAAAAAAACAAGATTTGGTCATCCAAAATGTGGGCAAACAGACTACATCTTATAGGTTTTTTTAGAAAAAAATAAGTCATATAATTTTAAGTGTTTAATATAGCTAAACTTGTCCGTTTTTAAAAAAATAGTATTTTAGAAACTAGATTCCGAATGCTACGATTCATATTTATATAAATTTTTCTAATTTAGAGTGCGTGTATAGCTAATAATCCCTACAAGTTGAGATTTCACTGCTTTTTTGCAATATGACATCCAAGGATGACCCTATTTGTCCATCAACTTCCCGCACTTACCCTCCAAAAACAACAAACCAAATTCTTCATTTACCAAGAAAATCAGCATAAGGGTCATATTGATGATCTATACTTACCTCATCAAGAATCGTATCTGGAATCTCTTCTACGAGAGTTGTTCCTTCATGGTATGCATCTTCCTCTTCGAATCGAAATGGCATAGTTATCGTTTATGGGTTTGGTCAGTAAGGTTCCATGTGATTATGACACATTGGTTCTTCCCTTATAGTTACTTTCATACCATACCGGGTCCTTAGGATCATGTGTGACCAAATCGATGAAAAATAACCACCCATATTGGCGGTGAAATCACGTTATAAGAAAATGAAAAAAGGGGGAGATTAATAATGAGATATGTCATGCGTGAATGTCAAGCTAGGACATGTATGGATAGTAAGCTCGAGCCCTTAATGACCCCCATAATTTGGACTACAAGATCCGTCTTATTTAACAATTCCTCTTGAAATAAGAGCATATGGAATTTTTAGTACATCTCGCTGACTGTTTGGGAATTACAGAACTACTAGATCCGAATCAATCATACAATTGTGAAAAAATGGTCACCAATAATCAATGAGTTATAGAATGGTGGTGATTTGTTATACTTAGCATATGTTTTTGTTTTAGGTTGGCATAAGCTGGTTTCCATTGCTACTTCTTGACTTGAGGATCTGTTGGTAGTGCCAAAGTTGTTCAAAGCCTCCCGTAGCAAGTTCCTCTGAGAAGGAATCGAGAGTGCATCCCACATTATGACACTCAAATTGGTCTTCTTCATTTTCTCCACAATACTAGAACAAAATTGCTCCCACTTTGCTAATGCATTTTGGGGCATTGGGGTCTTCTTTTAGAAAATGCCTATTGGGCATTATGATACTTGAAGTCCCATCCTTCTTCGTAGATTGCCCATAGATACTTCCAGTGATTTCTTTCCCATGCCTTTATCATCCGGTATTTGTGTTGGGGGCTGAGAAGTAGATGCTTGATCAGTATTGGAGGATTTTGGATCTATTGCCATTTTCTTGGAACGTGTGTTAGATGCTATAGTGGATGCATTAGTATTCAAGCCACAAAAGTCTTCTTTTTGCCAATTTAGTAGTGTAGTTTCATCAGGAGTAAAATCTTGACTTTCTTGGATGGTTGGTCCAACCGACGACTCAGGTGAGAAGGATATACTTTAGACCATAAGTCTGACTTAAAAATCCATCTTGGTAGAGCTTGTGATTATGGGGCTGAGAACAAGGATAACACCATTCATAGTCTTGGATGAGGTTTTTCTAGACCGGGACTATAGCTCTGGAAGAACTGGCAGCAGAAGGATTCCAAAATTTCAAAGGTTTTACATTCACAGCTTGGCTTGTGGCCTGATTTTGTGACTGACCATTTCCTTAGAATGGAGGATGGCTCATCTAATATTGTAACATTCCCATTTTAAGAATTTAGAAACATAAGAAAAAATTGAAACGTAATGTTCTCTATTCTAAATAAAACATCATTTAAAACACACATTCCATGCCAATCAATCTCATAACAAAACCATATGCAGCTATAATGACTTAGTATGCTACCAATCTCTCATTCCATGACTCGCATTACTAACGATCTCTCATGTTGACTTAAAGTATAAAATACTTTATGTATACTACATATAATTGGTTTCCTACCCTATTCCGTCTTGAGTGATCTGTTTAAAGAACCTATCTAAATATTTGTTACCGATATTCATCTGGCATCACGTTGTTTTAAACTAGGTGACATAGGACAACACAACCAGCAGCTTGCAATACTTTGGCCAAATATTTTCAACATACTATTCATGTTACTATTCCTTGATCACATACGTGTTATTTTTGAATACATCCTTCACCCCACTCTACTATTATCTATAATGGTATTTACTAACTACCGTCAATCCACTTGCCCAAGGTTTGACCCTAGCCCAAGTTAGCAACATAATTTGTTATAGGAAGATGCTCATGATGACTTAGGGTATATGGGCATACTCGGTTGACCTAAGTCAACCAAATGTGCCAAGGTACCCTAAGTCATAGAAAGCTACTACCTATCTTAAACATGCTACTAACTTGACCTAGAGAGAAACTAAGTTCAAGTCCAAACGTGTGTAGATCTAGATGAACAAATACGGAAGGGTGTTGCCACATGTCAACTGCAACACTATATCCTTGAGAAGTCCCAGGACTTCTCGAGGGTACATTCCTACAGTTGGCATGTGCCAACATCCATTAGAACTGATTCATCAAGATGTACATACCCCCTTAGTGGTCATTAATTCATAATTATTATTGGATTAAGATTCAGATTACAGCAACCATGCCTAACCCTAATTCCAACATTCATTAAGTTCTTTATCCATGACTAGCCTGATTAGATATGGAGGACTTCATTAGTTCATGTTTGCATTGTTGTTCATTAACGTGGCATAACAAGCAGTTATCCCAAAAAAGGACAACAAACATCAAACATTTAATTCTTAATGCAACCTAACTGTCCAAATCAAGAGTGTCATCCACCTAGATTCAGCTAGTGTTTATTTCTTATGAACGAAGTACAAATATTAAAGATCATAACCACTATTCCTTTTATCTTTCATTCCTTGAGAGAGGAAGAGTCTTCCTCTACATGGTTAGATGTTAGGATTAACATAACCTTTTATCATTCTTTACTCATATAGTTTAATTGTATGTCCCAAGAATATTTTATTATTAAACTATAGTTGTGTAGTTAGAGAATGACATCTTTTGCAATTTAACAAGTTTCCTTATAATAAGGGGGAATTGTACTCTCCCCTTTATCTAACTTATTAGTTGATAACAACAATTGTATACAAATAGATATAAAGAATACTTTGCCAAGATATTACTACTAACTCCTTCATACAAGTAAAAAGAACTCACACAACAAATTGGAGTCCAACTCAAAACCTTTCAATTCATGATGATAAATATACATTTACAAGACTATGCATTTCACACATTCTACATGTTAATCAGAATTAAGATCTTAAAAGAACATCACTTTTCTTTTCCAATACAACTCAAGAATGAATTGAATTTCTTTACATAAGATCCAAAATTAAATAAGCTAATGCATCATAAAAAAAATTTCCTTCTTTTATCACTTACGATGTCCATCTGCAAAAATTTCTAGTATGGGCCAGTTCAATGAATTGAGCATGATAAGCACTAAGCATTAAAGTGAAGTGCATTCCACTAATTGTTCCATTAAAACAACTCGCTTTAATGAAAAAATTAATATATCATACAAATAAACATAAGTAATAACAACCAAATAAGAAGTACAATAATGAGTCTGAATTTACTTTTAAGAAAGGAGCATAATATAATCTGCAACATCTGCATTATATCATAAGGTTTAATTGATCCTATCAATTAATTTAAAACAAACAACAGGTCTTGTCATCCAATTGTTTCATAATTCTATAAGAATAGAAATACACACTTATCTTTACTAAGTAGCAAAAGAGTTATATACAACATAGCTCATATTAGGATGATTCGTCCTACAAATTAAGCAAAGAAGAAGAATCAATACATATTTTTCCTCATACATTAATCATCTCAAACATAGAAATAGGTTTAGAACTCACCCAACCGCTTCAGGTTCAAGGATAACAATATAAGGATTCAACATTAATGAGACAAAACCTAACAAGAATTCCAAATCAATCCATGAAGGAATAGAATATCCAAAGATTCTACCTGCAAGTCTTAACTAACTACTACATGTTAGAAGATGTCATTCAAAGATTTTAACCAGACATTCCATAAATCAAAGCTAGACTCAAACCAGTTACACTCTTCTCGAATCCATCCAAAAAGAGGATTCATGAAAGATAGGGTACAAAAGAGTAGACCTCCCAATACCAAATCCAAAAGAAGTATGACTCGGTCGGGCATGGCATTCAATCAAAACAAGTTTAAATTCTCTATTCAATAGAACCAACTCAACTATTCTCTTTCTACACCATTATAATAAATGACTTGTATAAAGTACACCAAAAATCCACAAAGAAATTTCCATCTCAAAGAGAATCGAAATACTAAGAAGCTCAATCAATGAACTTATCCAAAAAATACTTAAAAGGGATCTCAAATAGAAAAGGCCTAATTAATAATTCATTTCATTTATACTATCAAATTAATTCCCATTTCTATTTCAGCTTAGAAGTTATTTAACTAGTTCCCAAGAGAGAACAAAAAACAAAACACACAGTTAGAAGAAAGCACACTTCTAGTTTCCCTTACAAATCTTTACCAACTGGTTTATCTATTCTCATTCATTAAACACAAGTTCAAATACAATTCTCAGAACAAAGTACACAATATAGTCCCAAAATCGTATATCTGTCCCCAAGAGAACATATTCCTTTCTCTTTAAAAGACCCGAGATTCATTCACTGAATCCAACAAGGAATAGAAAACCACAAACAATATAAGATAAACAAGTTTAGAAGTTCTCACGAACTCAAAAGACTGGAATCCCATTACAAGGCTTCAACAGCTCAATACAAAAGAGAAAGTAGTTCGTGATGCAAATAAGAACAATTATACAAAACAATCTTAACCAAGGATAATGTATCCTTCCATACAAAATTAATTACACTAAAGTATTCGACTCATCTTTCTGATAAAACTAGAAATCACCTAAGAAGATCTGAAGAGAGTAAGAAACCCAATAAATGTTTAATTCAAGTAGTGACCCAATCTTACCACCAACACGACTGAAACAAAATCACAACAAAGACTCCCAAGTTCCATTTAAAAATATTGTGACAAGGAAGGTATTTTTTTCAAACATTGATCACAAGAAGGAGAATGCATACTGCATTTCCATAAACCTCAAAATTGTTAATGATTGTTCCAAATGAACTCTATATCAACCAAACCCACAATAAGATACAGTTCCAGTCTAATAACCTTTAGAAAAATAGTCAAGCTTACCTCAAGATGTAGGTTTTTTCAGAGAAAAGGAGAGAATATTATCCTCCATATTTGCACGCCTTTACAAGTTTGAATAAGGCGTATTGTCTACAAAAAAAGAAGTGCCACAACCATTCCAAAAAGAAGCTACAAGGAGAAGATCTCAAACGAGATTACCAAATCAAATTCAAACAAAAATTAATCTCTCAAGCCTCTTTCGAGTAGAGAGTCTAAAAATGAGTTCAAAGCATTTCAAATCCTAGAATTCGAGTAAAAACCAAGCTCGAATACAAGTACATAACCAAACACCTTGACTCGAATATCAGTTCAGAACATGCAAGTATTCAATACGAGTACAGTGTCGAACACGAAGCTTTGAAAAAAAGTTTAGAACTACAGAAGGCTCCAATATAGGATTAGAACAAACAAGAAGCTCCAATACAAACTCATAATTAAACATGAAGCCCTAATACAAGTTCAAACAAAACACAAGGCTCAAATAAAGGTTTAGAACCACACAAAGTAGTGAATGCCAATTCATAACAACACCAGCCTCAAATACAAGTTTCACATGCATGTCACCACTAAACTTGCACAGAGAAAGTTTCCAAAAGCTAACATTTCTTTGCAATGGATTTACATCCCAAAAACTATAGAGATTCATAAAAGCATGAAAGTAACTAACCAGACAAATCATGCAAACATATACCTCATGAGAGTAGAATTATTTTAATGAAACACTTAGAAGAAAGCAAGAAATCTTAATGGATAGAGCTTATCATGCATGATAGTGCCTTTGAAAATTCGAAGGAGACTTCAAGACAAGCTTCCCACTCTTTTTCTTCTCCACGAAAGATCAAAAACCAAAAAAAAATTCTTCTAATGCCTCATATACATTCCTTTGATCGAAAATAGACCAGAGAAACCAAAAATAGCCACAAATTAGAAGTCAAACTGCTAGTTCAAAGAACCAAATAGCTCTATACAAAGCAAACTTTATGAGACATGTAAGACTAAACAACCTCCCACAAATCTACCTCCCTTGTTTCTAAGATGGTTTACTCACAAAAACTGAGGTCCATTAATTCCATTACTCCCAAATATCCCATTTATCTCTCCTTTCCACCGCCTCCCAAAACTGGTGAATGCCATTTCTAATTTAACATGCATTTCCATCTTTAGTGAAGCCTCCACGTATGTCTCCACTAAATTTAACCATCCTTTGCCAAAACTTGTTGTACCTCTATACATTTAACCCAATCAAATAAATTAAATGCCATTGGAACCGTCACCCAGTGCCATGCGACCCTTAGGTTCCCTTTTTAATAGTTTAGGATGAATTTCCCAAAACTTAGGTTAGTCTAACAATAAATTACCTTAGGTCTATAAACATTTCCATAAGTAATTTCCACCTTAGGTTAGATAAAATTCACAACCATTAGTATTAGGCATTAGGTTAACTAGCCTAGCATTACTTTAGTAAACTCTCCCTTATTCATTTGGCACTAGAGCTTAGGTTAGGATGCCATACAAAAAAATAGAATAAGAAACTTAGGTTAGTATGATCCTTTAGTTTTAGGATTATGATCCCCTTGATAGTCATGAAGTAGACTATATTTCATTTACACCATTAATGTCCTGCAGAGATCAATCCCAAGACCCAAGCACAAACATACAACCGAATGAAGGTACGCTCACACAAGGCCATAGAATTTGTAAAATACAAAAGTTTAGTCCGCTATGTCTCTCAAACTAATGAATGTTAATTTATCATTTAGTCCGGTAAGGAGATTTTAAAACATTCCTTGGATCACTAAAATTGATCCAAGGATGAGTCAGTTAAAGAGATAAGTTTGCAACTCTCAAAATTAGATTGCAGCTTATCAATAAGAAGTGAAAATGGATTCTTGCAAGCCATATCATTTCCGTCCAAGAGTAGAATTGATTTATCCATAACAAGCATGACTTTCAAAAATCAAGGGAACACATCTCATTCAAGAAAATCACATACCGATGCTTGTAATGCAAATAGGAATATAACAGTTTTCCAAGGTGCTACGATATTGGGGTTGAAAGGGGTGAGAATACTGGGAATGGTGCCTCTTTATTGCTACGAGTTAATTCCTGAAAGTTTGTAACAGTGTTTTTACCTCAACCAGATCATTTAAGGGATTGGACACATGCATAGCTATCGGACTAGAAGTTTCTAGGACTGGGGCAATAATCGGGTATTTTCCTGCAAACTCTGCAAACAAAATTATGAGAGGTCTTGGAGAAATTTTACCTGCTTGAACCAAGAAATTTTCAACTCTTATGGTGATTTCATAAGCATCACGAATAACAGTACCCCCCATAGATTGAATCATGATGGCTACATCATTATTCAATGCCCATAAGTAATATAGAAATGCTCTCCATGGAGATGGCCTTATGAGTGTTTGGGATCCATTTCCAAGTCTTGTCAAAATGGAGGTTGAAATCACTCATATACTCTTGAGGGGACCACTTGATAGTATGGAATTGTTCTACAAGAGAGAGATGATCACTTTTGTCCTCAAACTACTTACAAAACTTTGTCTAACTTGTTCCAAGTGGTAACAGATCCAGCAGTTAAACTCCAAAACCATTGAATTTCTCTACCTTTGAATGAAGTAGCAAGGAATCGAACTACCATGTTATCTTTTGTAATAATGTATACCACACAAATGCTAGCTACATCTAGTATGTGCTCCCGAGGTGAAACATTAGTCTCCCCAGTGTAAAATGGTAAACTTTTTAAGGCATCTGTCAGTATGGTGTCTCTTTTTGCTAACAACAAAGGATTGTTGGCGTTAAAAGGAGGACAAGCGGTTCTACCATTTCGTTAAAAATTTGGTTGTGTCTCGGTGGAGGAAAATGTCCTCTACGAGGTAAAGTGGTGGCTGGTGCTACTGAAAGGATTCTTCCTCTTCTCCTTGGGGGAGACAAGGAAAGTTCTATATGCTTATAATTTTCCTACCTTGAAGAATCTCTTGTGTGAATTCTTTGCATAAGTTGATTGTACTAAAATTTGAAATCTAGAGATATGGAGTCATCAGGTACCTTTAGTTAATGGAATGAGAAGAGAAGTACCTACTCGGTCCAATCAAGCGTGCCAAATCACCGCATCCCCCAAATGGCGTAAAAAACAAATCACGATATTCGCATGTGATTGTTACACATGGAATCACCTCTCAAGCTATGGGAATTGGGATCGAGGTGAACCTCTCGTAGAAGGCCGATTCCTTTTCCTAAACTGAATTATTTACTACTCTTAGTGTAATAAAATGACCATCTAATCCTAAGCTAACATCTTCATGAGTTTTAAAGAGAGAGACTTTGAAGAACTGAAAATATACTAAGGGTGGTGATGCACAAAATTAAGGGATGTTTAATATCTGGAAGGGTTAATGTGGGAGGGATGCTTGCATCATTGACCACCTTCACCTATCACCACTCGAAAGGGTACAAAATACCACAAACCAGGGCATACATTCCTTCGTTAAACTTGAGTGTACATAAAGATAGATCAAATTGGATTCAACACACAATTAATTTATCATGAGGAAACCACACATGCATATGTCAAACATCTATTTCTACAACTAGGGATAATGATGACATAACTTAATATAGAAGGAAAATAAGGTTTTCATAACTGACATAAAAGATAGTCACATTATTCCTTCACAACATGAAATAGATAACCTGAAATAAAGGTAAGATAATCATTCACACTAAGGAATTATAAATTCACAAAGTAAACATTGATTAACCATTCAACACAATAAATCAGATTTCTAATAGTAAGGTGTAACTCTGAATATAATTAAAATGTTTCTTATAAATCTCTGAAGCACTCTTCCAAGTGTGAAGAGTGAATCCTACCAAAAATAATCTATATATACTAACTTGAAGCATTTAACTATTTATAAGTTCCTCGGTTGAGCCATTATAGTTGGGCCCTTAACTAACATTTGACTAAAAATAGACATGTCATTAAATTAAGGGAACATGCTCCTATGAAAATAGAAATAATTTTCTAGGGTTTTGACTCGACCAACCTCAAATCTTTGACCAATCCAGAGCTTGGATTTGTCCTCTCATCACCACTCGGCTTTGGCCTAGTTCAGCTACACTTTCCCCTCCTGCAAGTTTTTGTTGTTCTCCTTCCCATATAGCCTTTCGGTGCTTATACTCAATGAAGCACTTGATAACTCCCTAAATTTTTCATCTCCAACACCATATGCATAGTGATTCACTACATCCGCCATCTCGATCTCCTTTGTAATCCCGGCTAGGAATCTTCAAGTTTATTTGTAACTTTCTTCAGTCTCCCTATGAAATTTTGGCACAAGACTAATCGGTCAATGGAGTCACTATTGAAAGTTTTGGTGACCTCTATAGACACCAAAATTGGGTAACAATCCCCTTGGTCCCTCATCAAATAGCTAGCTCAAACATATCTAATCATTACCCCTTCCACCCCACATCATTATTAATTTAATTAATTTAATTAAATTAATATATATCCTCACAATATTTATTATCTAATTATATTAATTTCTACCCCACCACCTCACCCTAAACGTATTATTGGCATGTTTCCATAACTAACAATAAATAAGTCTTACTTGCCTTAATGGGATAAGATTTAGTCTAACCCTAAAATCTCACTAACCACATTCCCACCCATTAGAAGGGAAGTTTCCATTCTAATCCATGAGGACAAAACTAACTGAGCTTGAGAAATTAGAAATATCTACCCATTTTAGTAAACATAGGGAATCCCACCTTGACCGATGCTGAGTCTCCCTAAATTGACACCCGTAAACCTAGAACCATCGTCGCTTACCATTTATTCACCTAAGTAACCTTGTTTTTGAGTGGGCACATTCTACGAGAAAGAAGACAAGAAGAGAGCTGCATGCAAGTAGAACCAGAGTCTTTTTCATGCACCCAGAAATCCATAGCCGACACAAGGATACATCCAGAAGCATTGGCACTCACGGTAACATCCTAGGAAGCATTACTATTACACAAAGCTCCATTCCATCAACTGATCATCACCACTACCCAACCATTGGACCCACAATATTGGTAAGTGCTTTATCATTAATCATTTCCATTCTTATTTTCTATTACCATTCTCTTATTAACATTCCCATTCCTCCATAGCCTTCTTTCTGAAAAACCCAAAAATCTCACCCACCCACTTGTTAGATCACCTATCCTGGCCATTCCACCTCTCTGAGTATTCTCAGTATTCCCACATACATTTTCATCCCCTCCTTTAGCTCTATCTAACCTCACCCAAACTCTACAACAAGGTTTTATTGAATCACTGTCACCCAACTATACCGACGCCGGTTACCCATGACCGTCATCGGTCTCCCCTAAACCGTCGTTGGTTATACCTAACCGACATTGGTCTCTGTGTTTTATACCTTTTTCCAATAATAGAACCACATAACCTACTACCAAGTGACCTAAACAACCCAAAACCTGACCTTGACTAGTTCCAACAACCTGACACCTACCTATCATTTAGATCTGACTATAACCTAGCTTGTTATATTATATTTTCTTATTGTTCTTTAATGAGATACCTAAATCATATCAACTAAAGTAGGACTTTACTTATTTCTTGCATTAATTTATTTTAAACAGTGGACATCTAGGAAGTAGCACACTTCCCGAACTAGCATGCACTAGGTAGTTCACCTGTCATATATCATTTAACTTCCCTTTCATGGTCTTTTCTTCTATTACAAGTAGTTCCTCCTAGCCAAAAGGAAGCTATTGAAATTGGCATTGGATTGAGAATTCATCATGCACGCAATAACCATCAACTGACTAGCATAAATAGGTATTCCTCCTTGGCCCTTACCCTCATCTATTTCATCAATCAAAATGTAAAAACATGGTGAAACATTTTGGCACGCCTGAAGTGGGACCCATCGGGGTTCTATTGCATTTTATTCATTCCTCGGCAAAATTTGTGTGTTTTTTTCCCTTCAAAAATATTACACATTAATCTTCTTCCTTGGTAATTTTCTCTTCTTTCTAAATTTCTCAAATGGATACATTTTCTTTTGGTGCATTTAAAAATAACCATTCTTCTTTCTTTTTACATCTAGTGAAAGAGCATACCCTCTCCTATTCACCATTTGTGTCATCGAACATAATCTTTTGATTTGGGCTTAAAATTGGTTGCATTACATTCTTATTTGCTACATTTAGCTCACATTAAAATGAGGGAAACCTATATGTTGGAAGTCATGCCCAACTAATGGTTGACACAAAGAATCGTAGAAAGCAAATTCTCTCTACGTGTGTCTTACCAAACTTGCACAAAATTGAAATATACACATCTTTATTAAACAACATCTTACCTGGGAATACTTGTCCATGATCACACGATCAGATTGGTAGGTACTCCCCAGCTCATTACTTCTATCAAGTCATTTTCTTAGAAGACGGCCCACCCCCACCATAACATACCTGAAACCTCTCCTTTTAGATATTCTTCTTCATAGGAAGCCTTCCTTACCAAAAAATCTATTATAAAGTTAATGAGTCAGTCCTAAATAGTGTAAGATGAACACACATAAAGAAAAATCACTCTTAGGATCGTATTTTTCTTTACGTTCTTCTTGATTTGTGTTTTGAGGCATGAGGAAATGATTCCACATTTTGTTTTTTCCCTACACACTCCCATCATAGTTGGAGTATTCTGACTTTATCTGAGTGTGTCAGGGCCCCATCTTCTCATTCTCAAATTTTTGAGTTTGATTCTTCACTTGATTTAAATCACAACCCAATTTTCTTCATTTCTATCTCAATTTCATAAGAATCGGCTTTGGTCCAATGACCGTCATCGATTAAACCTAACTAGTGTCGGCTCCTAACTTTCTAGGTACTTTGGCCTAGGACAGTCTTCATTCATCATTCTATTCTAGTTTTTGGCCCTTTGGGAACTAAAATAATTTCCTAATATTCCAATATGCTCTGTTTAATTACCATCATACAAAAAACATTTTCTTGTACTATCTATCAATCCTATCTCATTTTTTGAAACTAGGGATTTTCCGCGGTCATCGGCCCCGGTTTACGGACAAAAGTCGCTTATCCAACAACTGTCACTAGTCCAATTGACCATCATTGGTGTCTGTATTTGGTTTTCTAGATCCAAATCTTGACCAAATTCACTCTCCTTGCTTCATTTGTTTCTGTCCTGCTGCTTTCTATGTCATCTACAGAATACAGTCTTACCAGGTCAACACTTGTTCACATGGTCCTGACTTGCAACTAGACTAACGCCCTCATATTTCATGCTAGTGTTCAATCACTTACTGCCTAGTCCTTTACCACCCTCTATCCTATCACCCATGGATCCAACCCTACGTACCACCATTTCCACA
The DNA here is from genome assembly GCA_018340775.1 of Taxus wallichiana var. yunnanensis. Taxonomy (NCBI): domain Eukaryota; kingdom Viridiplantae; phylum Streptophyta; class Pinopsida; order Cupressales; family Taxaceae; genus Taxus; species Taxus wallichiana. The sequence goes on from CM031244.1 coordinate 606,935,507, forward strand.
GGTGATGAGGAATTTACATGACTCCTTGATCAGAATCCTACAGACTTACCATTCTACCTCTCCCACTCTTCCACCCGGGACTACTTAGGTTAGTTGATATATGGCATGCATGTATCCATCTCTCCTACCCTTATTCCCGCTTCTGCATCAGCCCCTAATAATGCGGTGTTACCTTCACCTACTTCACCCCCAGTGGTTTCACAACTAGGACCCATACCCATTATGACGGTTGCGTCAATATAGTATAAGTTGCACCCATAATATCTGTTGTCCTCTCATCGACCACCTAGATCATAACCCTTTCTAAACCTGTTGTCTCACAAATACCCATGTAGAAACTAAAATTAGGTCACACTCCCCTTTGATTCCTCGACAAATAAACACCGTTAATCACATTAACCTAGCCATGGCCCCCTTCACTCCACTAATATTAATTTAATTAATATAATTAAATTAATTCATTATCCTCACCATATTTATTATTTAAATATCTTAATTTAGATAATATCCACACATGCACCTCACCTAGACACCTCATCAAGCCAACTCACCCTAAGACCTATTCTTAGTAAGTTTCCATAACTAACTAAGTCTTACCCAAACCCTAAAAATAAATGCCTACATTCCCTCAACCACATTCTCAAATGCTTACGAGAAGCTTTCCAATCTAATTCACGGGTTAACGGCACAAGATCCCAGAAAATCAAGGGGATCTTCCTAGTTTAGTAAACCTAGGAATTCCTTCCTTGACTGATGTCGGTTTTCCGTAATCGTCATCGGTCACCTTTTAATCCCCAAAACAACCTTATTTTGGAGGTTGGCAAACATTGGCACATTCCTAAGAGACATCACATCTTCTGAGAATGAGTTTCAGTGAGAACACACATGCAAGGAAGGAGATCAAGCATTTCCTCTTACATAAGCATCTAGCAATCATCCAACACCATCTAGTACTCATAGCGTTAAGGATTTGCTTCGATCAGAAAAAGAGAATGCACATGCAGCCAATGCAGGAGCTTTCCAACGTTTGGTGATCCTTAGCAACATTCAACCCCTTTCCAGCATCTTCATCCCTCACTCACAAATGTCCAAGACCAGAATCCAAGTAAGTGGAATGTTGTATTCCTCTGGTTCATTTAATTTCGTCATTATATTGTCATCCCTTTGTTCTCTTAGCCACCCACAGACCTCCATTAATACTCACCCCTCCATATCCCCATTAAAACCTCGCCAAATCCCACCCAAACCACCTCATTCCAACCAACCAAAGTCCTTGGTGCAATCACAAAGGAGACCCAAAACTCATTCTGTGGCATTCCCAGAATTCCACAATAACCAGCGCCCGTTACACCCAACCACCGTCGGTCACCCTTAACCGGCATTAGTCTTGTATGTGCCCATACAACCTAGAATAGTGACCTATCCACCTAATTCCACATCACCCTTATTCACTTGTGATCTACTGAGACCTCTATCAGACCTGCAGGGACCCTGAACCAGTTACTTGACCTTCAAATCTTATTTTAACTTAGCTTTGTTAGATTATATCTTTCTTATTGTATTTTGGATGAGATACCCAAATCATTTCAACTACGATAGGATTTATTTTATTACCTGCATTAAATTGTTTTAAACAATGGATTGATAGGCATCTAAGAAGTACCACACTTCCCGGATCTAGCACATGCTAGGCAGTTCACTGCACATATTGTTTAACTCTTTTTGGTGGTCTTGCTTTCCATTACAGGTAGTTCTTCCTAGCCAAAAGGAATCTCTCACAATCATCTGTGGATTCATAAGTCATACGTGCACAATAACCCATCAACCAACATTTCAACAGGTATTCCTCCTATGCTCGTTACCCTATCTATTTCATCAATATTTCAAAGAAACGTATAAGAATCAAGTGAAACATTTTGGCATACTGGTGGGACCCATTCAGGGTTCCTTGCATTTTATTCATTCCTAGGAAAAGTTGTGTGTTTATCTCCCTTCTAAAAAGCATACACATTAGATTTCTTCCTTGGTAACCCTCTTTTCTTTCTATTTTCTCTAAAATAAACCTCTCTTTTGGTGTACATAAAAAGAATCATTTCTTCTTGTTTTCTGCATTTTAGTGAAAGAGCATCCCTCTTCCTATTCATCCATTTGTGTCATCAAACTTCACATTTTGATTTGGGCTTAAAATAAGTGCATTGCATTCTGATTTATCGCATTAGCTCACATTAATTGAGGGCAACCTATACGCTGGAATTCATTCCCAGCTGATGGTTGACAAATGAATCATAGAAAGCACATCTCTCTCTCTCTCTCTCAAATCTTGTCACATTGAAAAAATTCAAAACAATTACATATTCTTAAACAACATCTTTCCTGGAACACTTGTAACCAATCACACTAATATGATGAGGATTGACGGTACTCCCCAGCTCGCTGCTCTATCAAGTCATACTTCAGAGCGAAGCCCGCCCCCACCATAACATACCTAAAACCTCACCTTTTAGATCTCCTTCTTCGTAGGAAGCCATCCTAACCAAAAATTATTTTCTACAGTTCATGAGTTAGTCCTTAAATAACATAAGCTAAACAAACATAATAGAAAAGGCACTCTTAGGGTCACATTTTTTAGTGTTTTTTCTTGGCTTACATTTTGAGGTGAGAGGTCACGCTCTTCATTTATTTTTTGTTTTTCCTCACATGCTCCTCATCATAGTTGGTGTATTTCAACTCTTCCTGAGTGTGCCTGGACCATATTCTCATCATTCTCAAAATTTTGGGTTTGATTCCTCATCAAATTTTAATTCACAACCACTTTTCTTTCATCACTGTTTCAATTCCACAGTGACCAGTGTCGGTCTAGTGACCATCATTGGTTACCCTCTGACTGTTGTCGGTTATACCCAACTGGTGTCGGTTCCAGGTCCTTTTATTAACCTACCCAAAAGGAAATCTATTCATTTTCTTCCACTTTTCACAGTCCCTGTCACTTATCATTCCCATTGACGTTATAAAACTCATCAGATTTGGCATACCTGTCAAATTTGGCCTTATACCCTTGTTCTTGACTCACTGTCCATTTTCTACAAGTGATCGTAGTGTTTACTTGATCGGAGTCGGTTTACCCTAACCAACATCGGTTAGCCTGTGTCACTTTCTAGCAAACATTTTGTACCTAATCCACTTTTTACCAGCTTGTTTCACCTGTCCTTGTGGTTTTTCTATGTCATTTATAGAGAACCGACCTAGCTTGATCAGTACTGATTCACATAGTGCTGACCCAAAGACAAGAAAGCACACTCGTATTCCAAGCCGGATGTCAACCACTCCCACCTAGTCATTCACCACCTTCTATTTTATCACCCGCCATGGATCCTATCCAACCTATCACTATCGCTCTCAGGAGATGAGGAGTTCGCGTGACTCCTTGACCAAAACCCCACCACCTTGTAGTTTTATCTTTCCCACTCATCCACTTGAGATGCCTCGAGTCAGTTGATATACGACATGCCCATATCTATCTTCTCGACTCTCACTTTGCCACTCCTACGTCACCTCGTCTAGCTCCCCGCTACTTGCCTCCACCTTACCCCTAGTCATTTCGTAGCTAGGTCCTATACCTGCTATATGGTGATGCATTTTACCTCCATTACACTTGCCAAATCCACCATACCTTCAAAACTACCAAAAACATAACCTCATTTACCCCTAATGTCTTGCATATACCCGTAGCTACATTACTACCTTCAGTGTCAATGACCTCTATCCCTTTTCAGAACGTGGTCCTTTCTATTCCATAGTCGTTAGCCCCCATTACCACTAGGGTTACCATGACCCTTCCACCTCCATATATGTCTATCAGTGCCTCCCATTTCATCTATTATTCACTCTGGGTACATACCCCTATTTCATTTTCTTCTTCTTAATCAACCTACACAGCAGAGCACCATATACTAGAGTGCTACCCCCATTATATGCCCAAAACCAATCCTCTCATGCTACAAGAGGCACCCAATCATCGCAACCTACCAACGACCTAATCAAATTAATGATGGACAAGATGTAGACATTAGAGGCATCAGTTTCCGGCTCCTGTAACACTCTCACCTATGACGAGATTTGCAATGAGCCTATCCACTCATCCATTCCTATTTTTCCATACCATGTGCATTGGGAGATGCCTAAATTCAATCATTTCAATAGCAAGGAAGACCCACAACAACATTTGTGGTCATTCAAACATGGGTGCTACCTGATCGCTCACGATGATGCTTTGCTCCTAAGAACCTTTCCCATGTCTCTGACTGGACCTCCATTAGATTGGTATAGTGGGTAACTTAGACACTCCATATTTTCATTTAATCAGGTAGCCCAAGCCTTCTTGGATCATTTCTCCATCAAAATCATGAAGAAGGTTACCATGACCGACCTATACTCAACACGTTAGTATGAGGACGAATCTATAGCATATTCTGTCACTCGTTGGCGTAGCCTGATTAATTAGCTCACCTTCCAACTACCAAAAATAGAATTCATTGAGCTCTTCATGCGGGATTATGCTAGACATATCTCACCTACCCTACAGGTTCAAACCTTCCAAACATTCGACAAAGCATTCACCATGCAACGAAAGCTAGAGATTTGGGCCATTGAAGAGAAAAAAATTCAATTACGCAAAAAATTTGGCATTCAAGTCGAATGATACTTCTTCTTCTTCCAAACCATAGAAAAATTATTCAAATTCCAAGGGCACCACTAACGCTGTAGTACTCAAATCCAGTCCAGCTCATCCATCAAATCAGGCTACCCCCTCATCTAATCTCTTACTCATCTAAACTTTTCAATTCGACGATAACAATGTAAATACACCCCAATTGGGGAGCCTTGCTCTTCTATCTTAAAAGGATCATCGAGCCGGGGCCATCACCCTTCCACCTATAAAACCACACACTGGTTTTGACCTTACTTACCCCATGCCCGCATGGTATAAAGAACACGACTTTTGTAACTATCATCGAGTAAAGGGTCATAGTGATGGAAATTGCATCACTTTCAAAAATATTATCCAAGAAATGCTTGAGAAAGGCGAGTTAACTGTGGATAATCCTAATGCACCTACCAACCAAAACCTACACATCTTCAAGAAACCATTTCCTAATCATGCCCCTTCATCTGATCAAACCGGTGAGACCTCAACTCATGATACCCATACCCATGAGGTCCATGCTATTTTTAGTGACGCACTTGTTGCTTCCCATATTCCATCCATAGAGGAGATTCTAGCCCGTAATCCTCCTTCCACATCAGAACCAACCTCCCCTATTCCTTCACCCACAGAGGAACACCTTTCACCTCCTCCCTCACTTATGGAGGAGTCTTCCACTAACATCGAGACCATTTCACCCGTGGCTTCTCCACTTAGAGAACCGATACCCACGGTGCTTCTTCGGTTCACCCACAGGAGATCCCATCATCTCCTCCACCTATCATAGACCCAGTTGAGATACCTTTGCCTCTTGGTGAGCATTATCCATCAGCTACCCAAGATCCCGCATGAGACTACTTTCGGCTCTCTTACCCACAAACCTAAGCTAGCCAATTCCCCATCTCTAAGACACATTTTACGTTAATTGCCATTAGGCCCTCATCAATTCCACCTATAGACGTGTCGTTCTCACGTTTGGCTAATTGCTTAGATTATGTGGATATGGCCTTACTTTGGGGACACCTTTTTCTTCCTGTTTTAATGCAGATGTAGATGTCACTTGTTGATACTTCCACTATCTATCCAAAAATAATTTGACCAATCCAAACAAACACAACTACCTCTATCACAACTTATTCCACAAAACCCATCATAGCTCAACATACACCCTTACCCATAACTCAAACTACATCTAAACCCAAACCCACACCTACATCATCTTCCTTGAATAAACCTATTACCACTTTAGGGTTCACCCTAACCACCAGCCTTACTCATCCACCTATCAAACTAGATTTAGCTACATCCTCCAAATTCAACACCACACCTACTCTAGAACCCAAAAAAGGAACCAAACCCATAGAACTCATACCCTTGCTGCGTTAATCACACCTGCACACTGTCTCGTCCATCTTAGGACCTTAGCTTCCCAACACGGTTAAGAAAATTCCACCCATCAATAAACCAAAAACACAACCGTCCACTCCTTCCTCACAAACCTCTAACCTATTTAAGTGTCCGACATGACCTACACCTAAACCTACAACATCTTTACCACCCATACCCCTAATACTCTCATGTAACTTCCCACTACCCACTACACTTCAGTCTTTGTCTCTCATACCCCCTGCTCGACCTGCATCATCTACCTTCACAGCACCTCCGTTATCCTCATGGGTAACTCGCCTCTTCCCCATCTCTTTTCCTTCCGATCTCGTACACCCATATCACCTTTACCCAATAAGGTGCAACATAAAAAAATCTACAATCCTCCAATAAAGTAGTCAAAGAAACTATACACCCTCCTCCCCGTTCATCTACCATACCCCTACCCAAACAAACATGACCAACACCCAATACTACTCTAGCACCCAAAACCATGGCTCAACCCACTCCCCCTCCTCCTGAAAGGACCGTTCTTCAACAATCGGTCATACCTACACCCGAGACCCATTTTCACCTCTCATTATGACCCACTAGTGGGGTCCTATGCCAAAATTTTTACCAACCTCCTAGAGACTTTTGTTATCACATTTCCACCATAAAGACCTTATAACCCCCTCAAACCCAAGCAAAAGGGGTTTGATGACACTAAAAATGGTGCCTACCATCTTGTGCCATGGCATGATGTGGACAACTGCAAGGCCTTGAAAACCGTTCTTATCCAGTTGTGTCCTTCAGAAGCTAACTTTGATGATGATGACCTTCTTGATGAGGACCTTGCCTCACCGACACCCATTCCCACACTTTGTCCACTCAATAACCACAACCTCCACCCCCACAGCTCCTAGAACCACCTCCAAGATTTGAAATTAACATGGTTCAAATCAAAGAACTTTCCACACCATCACCCAAATGTTGTTGCACCCAACTCACCTCACGGGTTTTCTCCTCCGGTAGGTTTCTGCCCATCATGTCATTATACCACTCATCCTACACCTTCTCCATTTTCCAACTCCCCTCAAATCAACATGATACACATTACTACCCGTGCTCAGAAGGATAAAGGTAAAGAAAAGGCAACTGACCCACCAACCAATCCTATACCCAACATACCATCTACACCCATACCTAAAATCACTATCCATGGCCCCACATACCCCATTTCTAATGGAGTCACACATCACACCATGCTCAAACAATTACACCAATCTCCCCTCAAAATGTCCTTATATGACCTCATCCAAACCTCAAAATCCCATCGTCAATCTCTCATGGAGGTTCTTCAATCTATTGAGGTTTTACCCAATGACCCTACACCCGTAGCCTCCATTATCACACCCCATCATGTAGCCTCTCTCACCAAATTACCACCTTTATCCACACCACACTCTACTCACCAAGTATCCTCCCTTAGCTTCTCAGAGGAAGAGATTGTACCGCACCAAAATGATGACCCAGACCCAACCCTCTTCATCTCTGTCCACATTGATGACATACGGGTGCGACGTGTGATGATTGATGGGGGCACTAGCATTAACATCATTTCATCCCATGCATTCACTAAAATGTGCATACCCGATAATTGCATGCATAAACATCCGGTCATGTTGTTATCACCTCTACATTAGGCACTATCATCCTCCACATTCACATGGGCCCCCGTACTGTTCTAGAATTATTTTATGTTTTGGAGGGGAATTTCAATATAACTTGTTACTTGGTAGACCTGGATTTGTGTCATGGGTTACATTCCTTCAACTTTACATCATTGTGTAAAGTTTGAGCATAAAGTACATACCTACACTATCCCAGCTGATCCATCAACTTTTAAAACATCCAACATGCTTTACTAACCCAATGATGTTCTCATACCTATTAAGGCATCTACCTCCACAACCCCTACCACTTCACCTACACCTCCACTTACCAATATAGTTGCTACCTCAACCGCACATACCTCCTCCATTCCTACCGCTGCCACATCCTCCACGGATGAACCATTAGCCTCCCAATCCATTAACTCCACCTCCACATTGACCTCTGACACATCATCCATTCCAGCTACCTACATACCAACCACTAATCCCTTAGAAGGTGTTTTTCAATGCCTCACTCTTGGGGAGTACCACCTATGTAGCATCAACACATTTCCTACTCCACAAGAGTATGGGAGTCTTCACCAACATCCTCGCTATGATCACCACATAGGAGAGCACCTCCTTTATGGTCCTCCTCACCTTCGTACTAGTCTCACCTATGAAGGACTTGATACTACCACTTACACACCCAAACCACCATCACAAACCCACCCATTTTCCACTAACTTCCAGTCTCTCACGAATCACCATTTTTCCCATACCTTCCTGCACCATTGTGTGTCGAAGGGTTTTGGTTTTGGCTTTTACAAGAAAGGCCATCATACCGTTATTCCATGCACCACTGCAAACATAACGACCATTATGGTGTCAGCTTTCCTAAACCACCTACCAAATAGGCTTGCATTGAACTCATCAAGGACATCAGATCTTCTTCGCCTTCTTCACCCACTCCGTCGTCATCTTTACCTTTCACCAAAGATTCGATGGATCTTGAATCTATCCCTCCTAACATTTTTTTCATAAACACCATTTCCTTGGGGCATTTGACTTATCAACGTGAGGGTGAGGCCCCTTCCTCTCTTCCCTTCCTGTATCCTAAAATGATCGATGACGATACACCTTCAATTAACATCGTTCAATGTCAGGATGATGAATCTATACTCACCTACCTTGGTGTAGAAGACTCATATATTCATCATTCGTTACCTTCACGAGACACAAACCATATTGAATGAATTGACTATTGAGATCAACATTCACACTTGGGAAGACATGCACATCCTAAAGATTGGTCAATCTTTAGATGCTACTGAACAGGAAGCCATCACTTATTTTCTCAAAGATCATAACCACGCTTTCACTTGGTCTTATGCAAACATTCCTGGTATTGACCCCACCATAGTGGTCCACAATATCGTAACCATTCCCAATGCCAAACCCATCAAACAAAAGCTAAGGAAAATACACCCTTGCATTGCCCTTCTTATCAAAGAAGAGCTTGATGAGCTTATTTTTTGTTTCCTTCATATTACCCATTGATTATCCTCATTGGATTTCTAACATTGTCCCTGTCACTAAGGCAATAGGGGGACTCCGCATTTGCACAGACTTCCATGACCTCAACCTAGCCTACCCAAAAGATGACTTTCCCTTACCTAGTATAAACATCATGTGGACATACTTTTCACCACCTTTGATTTATTACACCCTTCAAACCATCCCACGTTGACAACCAAAAATTTGTACGATATCATGGCTGTTTGGCTTCTCAAATACCTGCTTCACCTTCAATTCTAAAATATTTTCACCATACAATGACTCCAATCACCTTCTTATTTACCACATGAAGTTTACTCTATCGAACCGCTACCCCAGGACTGAGTGACCATTAGTACAAATAATACTCGACTATCATTCTCTCTCCATCTTACCTCCCCGATCTCACCCGTAAGGGACAACGTGTCTTCCTTAAAAATGTATCTTGTTACGTCATCATGGGGGCCCTCCTCTATAAGCATGGATTTGATGGTATTCTCTTACATGCCTCACAAGTTCTAAAATTCCTTATATCATTAAGGAAGTTCATGATGGTGTATGTGGAGGTCACTTCGATGGCCTTGTTATTGCTAAACGTATTCTTTTCCTAGGCTATTACTTGTGACCCTTAACTATGATTGTTGTGACTACATCAAATGTTGTGTAAAATACCAAAAACATGTCAATCTTCATTATACACCCAGTCATGCCTTATAGGTCACCTGTGACCTTTGGCCCTTCTCTTAATGGGGTTTGATCTTATTGGAGAGATCAACCCCATTCTTCCCAACGACATCAATGGATCATCACCGATATCTTGAATATTATACAAAATGGGTTAAAGCCATACCACTCATCTCCATTTAAAGCCAAGAAAATATGTGATTTCATAAATCATCACATCATTTTCCGTTTTGGTGTTCCTCATCACCTCATCTTTGATAATGGAAAACAATTGAAAAAAAAAACATTGCAAAAACTTTACGACACCTTTGGCATTCAGCTAAGTTTCTCATCACGTTATTACCCACAGACCAACAACCAAGCTGAATCCACTAACAAAACCTTAAATAAAATTCTCATGAAAGTGGTTAACGATACTAGGAAGGATTGGCATACACACATTCCTTTTGCCCTATGGGCATACCGCACTAGTATTTGCACTTCCACTGCTGCCACACCATTTTCTCTAGTCTATGGTACAGAGGTTGTTCTACCTCTCAAAGTCTAGATTCCCTCACTTCGTATTTCTCTCCATGACATGCTTAATGATGAAAACTTTCGTCAGGACCATTTAGCACAACTAGAGTTATTACATGAATGTTGTCTTAACGCTCTTAACCACCTTCAAGTTTACCAAAAACGTATCAAACATGCCTACAACAAACATGTCAACCTTCTAAGTTGGTAATCTTGTCTTGAAATAAAATCAACATGTAACCAAAGCAAAAAAAAAAAAAAGTAAACGGGAAAATTTTCTACTTATTGGCTTGGAACATACATTGTGACTCATACTTATGGATTAGGTGATTATCGGTTATTTTCACTTGATGGTAAATCCCAACCTAATCCCCTTAACGCCTTGCATCTCGACCATTCTATTATTGAATTTTTAGTCCTACCTCACCTTTTGTCTCTTTGCATGCTCGTCCCTTGAGTGCTATCCAATTCATACACTTTACCAACGATTAAACACGAATCATGTGAGTACCCATCACCTTTTATCTTCTCTTGAATATGTGTACCATGGCACTGCACATAGCATGATTCTCATGGATACTTTTTGTCTACCTTTAGATGAGATCCCATGGTTGTTTCACCCTGCTTTTCAAACAAGAATCTTATTCTTCACCTTGGTCTTTTCCATGACTTCAAAGCCCTCACATAGGACCCAAATCCTTGAGTCAAAATTCTAATATAAAAGATAACTCCCTCAAAATGACATCTTCCTCTCGACAACTACTGCTATAAATAGACTGCTCCTTGAAGGACAAATCTGTAAAGCCCTTAAAAAAGAGAGATAATTTGAAGCTTCCCACATCGATCAGCTTCATGAAGACCTCAAGGAGTTAAATTCCTCATCCCATATAGACTTCCCGCATCAATCAATCTATCTCAAATATAAGTTAACACAGAAAACTTTTTAGTCATGGACTTTCCCATTGTGACCTTGGATCTCTTGCTTGAAGAGCATGCTACCTCATGCCACATAAAAAATTAACCACCTTTCACCATTCCCACTCTCATTTCCTACCGCCTCAAGGGACCTCTTGGAAGCCAAGACGTTTGGTGATCATGTGACTACTTTTCACCTTAGAACAATCAATCACACAATGTCTTTAGGGTCTTACGTTCATCACCTCCTCCAAGGTATGATCTACTCCATATGATCCTAACCAATCAGGTGGATTTATTACCCCCTCTTATCTTTTGATTATCTTATATAGGATTTGGTCCTCAACACTTACATTTGGGGTATTCTTATTATTTTTCCACAATTGACATCACCTATATCAATTTTCCTATAACCCACCCACACCTAATAGACCTAAACCCACAACATACCTAAAACCTACTAGCTCATTTTCATACCTCATCCTATTCTTCCCTAGCTCATGGGAGAAATACATCGGCTTTGAGGTCCTTTTTTTTTTCAGGGACTATATAGGTAGCACTCCGAGGGCATGGGGCCCTTAGAGGTTAGCTCAGCCACTCTCTACCCTAAACAATTCATCTTTCATCTTCCTCACATTACATCATACCCTACTTAGTTTCCCTTTTATATCCAACTTTGAAAATTAAACCACATATATAACAAGTTGCTTCATATTTTTATCCTCATCACAACATACATTTATTACGACTACCATTTCTCTACCATCATCATGCATGTATTATACCATATCTCACATATGACCCATATATTTATTTCACAAAATAATGAATCACAACTTCAACTACTTTAAACACAACCATGCCTAAACAAACTTGACTCAACCATGCCTAAACAAACTTGACTCAACCATGCCTAAACAAACCTGACTCAACCATGCCTAAACAAACCTAACTCCACCATGCCTAACCAAACCTGACTCGATCCATGCTTATGACCTAACTCAACCATGCCTAAAAACCCGACTCCACAATGCCTAACCAAACCCGACTCTATCCATGCCTATGACCTAACTCAACCATGCCTATGACCTGACTCAATCCATGCCTAAACCAAACCTAACTTCATCATGCCTAACTCACCTAATTTCTATCCATATCAAAACAATAAATCAAAGTCTCATCAAAACATCAACAAATCAAGAATCTCATGTATCTCATCATATAAATAAGTGTGTATCTCAATACAACATACATGGATGTCCCATCATGTCCATCATCTCAAAATAATCAGCACGCAGCCGATACTCAATACAAAATGTCATCGGCACGTAGGCCGGTCTCATATACAATAAAATAATGAACCAATACAAAATCTCTTCAGCGTGCATGCCGATATATGCTCAAAATATACAAAACCTCTCATACATCCTCACTATCTTTAGCACATAGGCTAGTATATATCACAAAAATGACTATCATACATCAAATATCAAAAGCCCCATATCAAGCATCTCAGTAGATATCCTCCATCTCTGTATCACTTGTACCCTCTACCTCCTCGACCCTTGTCGGTGACCTACTAGCATCTCCCCACCCATCATAGGTGGTGGCAGAGTCCCTGCTAGCACCTCACCTAGAGCTGGTCTCCGTGCGCTGGTGGCCTCTCCCTGATCTGGCCTCAAAGCTCGATGGCCCCCTGTGCTCTCTATACTGTGAGTGTAGGATCTAGTCCTCTCATTCGATACTTGTTGTGCACTGGTACTCTTCATATTATAGTAAGTCTATCCCATTACCATCAATTGGTCTGGTAGTATCTGGCCTCACCTAGGGTGTCCTGTAACCTAGATATAGGCACGGTCTATGGTGGTCCCATAGGTCTCGACCCCTATCTGTAGGACCCTATCTGACTCTTGCTGTGAATCGGGACCCGGTCCGGTGCTGTGGTGGTGCCCTCAACACTGTGCCTAAATCTGGGCTGTAAGGCCCCAATATGTGCCTGGGATATGGCAAACTAGCCCTACAAACCTGCCACCTATGCCTGTAAGGCTACCACCTGACCATCATCCCCCTCTCCATCTCCATCCCCACCACCGACCATCTGGGTTTGTAGACTAGCCACTTGTACATGTAGCTCTGCTACCTCTACCTCTGAGCTCACCAACTATGTCTGTACCATACCCAATTGGGTAATCAGAGTAGCCACTTGCCCCTGTAAGGCATCTCTCTCTCTGCCTTTGTGATGGTGGCTAGATCTAGCTGCCTCGGTCTGGGTGGTATGTCAGTAAATGCACCTCCCACCACTATCTATACCTATCTGTGACCCCAACATCATCTATCCACCAATCCACTACCTACTCCTCCTACCACTGTGGGCACTATAGGCTGTGGTAGAGGTAAGGGCCTCTCCATGTCGTCTCTCCTATACTACGGGAAGGGCGAAGGTACATCTTGTAATAGCCCGAACTGCCACTGACTCTATCTATTGGGATCATCTCATGCTCCCTGGCATGGTGACCCTGTATCCATCTCAAAAGCTGGAGCTCAGCTAGCTCCTCATGCATATGCCTATATGAGGGGAATCCCACATACAACCTCCATATAATGTCCACTCCAGACAACCCCTCCAATAACCATTCGGAAATAGGCCACATCATGTGTGGGCCTGTCAGATCTCTACTCTCCAATAGCAGGCACCCATCGCTTGTACCCCACCCACAAAAATCTTGGTGGGAATGCATATGCTTAGGGCATCCCTACTAGCCGCACACAAACTATGTGCTCATAAGCCCAACAGTGTAGTAAGAAGGTACAACATAGGCTGAACCTACACAACCACCCATATGCCCATAAGTCTCTATACAACTACACCAGGAATGTTGACACCCAGGAAAAGTGGGTCTAATCTATCATCATGTCATAAAGTACCCCCATCAATGATCGGGGAAAATGTTCACCCTCTACATCTGGCAGTGCAACGCAACACATTGCCTCTATCAAAATAACCACTAGCCTCGTCTCCTCCGGATGGGCTAGGTACATCTCTCCATATCGAATGTTGGCACTATGGAATGTCAGCTCGGCCATCCCCTCACCAAACACTATCAACATCAGCTCCTTTAAGGCCTCGGAGGAGATAGATTAGACCTGCGTACCCAATATGGGTAGCCGTAGAATCCTAAACATGTCCTCCAGGGTGACAGTGATCTCACCTTTCGGCAGGTGGAACGTGTTGGTCGTGGAATCCCATCTATCAATGAGCGTGACCATAAAACTAGGCTCTGGACTACATGTCGATAGCGTTGGACTCCACTCAAGTCCACCGCTTACACAGTTGCATCTCCTCAAGGGTCAACTGCGCTATGCACTTTCACAAACAGCAGGGGCGGAACCATATCCTGCATACATAGCTGATCTCTCCCCTACATCCAATACAAACAATACATTAATCTACATTTATCACACCCACATTTTCCCCCTATCATTTCCCAACAACCTACTTTACCCCTACCCATCTTAATCACCCAACCTATGGCACCTTTTGCCCCTTATCCCCCAAAACCTGACCGGTGCCGGTTCCTTTCACCGACCCCTGGTCACCCCTTAACTAGTATCGGTCACTTGTTTTGTGATTGATACCAATTACACACTACCGACACTAGCCACACTTGGCTTGACCGATGCCGGTCATTGTCGCGATGAAAAAACCCACGATCCCCAAACCCACCTTTTTCTTAAAAAGTTCCCCCTTACCCTTTTTACCCACCTAAAATTACCTAAAACTCCCTTGCACCTCATCCCATCCCCTCCTCTCCCATTTATTTCCCCCCCATTCCTATTTTACCCACTTTTCCCCCCATTCCCAAATTTAATTTTTCCCCACCCAAAACAACAACTACAACAACACTCTACCAATCATCTAATCTATCTAACCAAATACAACTAAATTTGGACGCTTACCTCATCGTGTAGCCGTCATCTCGGCGGCATGTCTAGTCATTGCACCGATGGCCCACCTAATCCCTCTTTGGCCTCTGCCATCAATAAATCTCCACCCACGTCTCCAACCAATCGAATCACACACACTGATCTTGTGGACCCGCCTCTCACCAACCAATCACCCACCATTCACACCGCCAACTCAATGCTTCATTTCATTTGGACACTTTTCTCTCTTTTCTCTCTCTTTTTTCATTTTTTTCAATTCACTAAATGACAAATGAATAACAAAAAACACAGATTTTTTTGTTTTTATAACAAACCTGACCTAACCGACACCGGTTCAACTTCATCAACATCGGTCTCGTGCCCTACCTTACTTTGGTTGTTTCCCTATACCGACATCGATTACCCTTGTGTTGGTACCCAGTTTAATCTACTTGAGAAGCATCATGGGTTTTATAAGACACTCGAGAGGTAGATAAATGATTTATATGTCGTTTTGTAGTTGAGGAAGCAATTTATCGACTTGTTAGCACTCGGGCTTTGAAGAGGTGGGTAGCACGTTACAAGTATTTTGATCTAATCCTCACTATATTAGGTTATGCCTTTAAACCA
This sequence comes from Taxus wallichiana var. yunnanensis, assembly GCA_018340775.1. Taxonomy (NCBI): domain Eukaryota; kingdom Viridiplantae; phylum Streptophyta; class Pinopsida; order Cupressales; family Taxaceae; genus Taxus; species Taxus wallichiana. Next base: position 606,951,455 of record CM031244.1, read on the forward strand.
AGGTAAGAAAACCTATATTGCAGCCTTTATTTTGTGAAGGAGGTGGAGATATCCTTATATTGTGCATATTGTCAGAGAGATAGCCTTGGGAAAACATGATCGATTTTCCATTATTCAAGCTCAACAGAGCTATCACTAATAATGATGGAAATGCTTTCAAGACAAGGCTAAGGCTGTTAGAGACATGGTATGATCCTGATTTTCTTTGTGCATTTTTGTAAATGAATTGTGTTCTTTTGTTCACACACAATGTAATGCAGGGGTAGTATGGGGTAGGATTAGTTATTCTGAATGAATTTTTGGTGGGAGATTTTAGGCAAGACTAACTAGAATTTTCCAGATTCTTTGAGGACCTTTGTAAGAAATTTGTAACACCTAAATAACAGAATGCTTTAAAGGGGTTAAGGTACTCCTTCAACCAGGATATGTGCACCAAATGGAGGCCCAAATCTACACTCTTCCACACAATCTTTGACAACTTGTCACAATATCTTAAAGCAGATGAACCAACAAAGTATCCAGAAATCTCTATTTTGTCATGACCTAAGGTGCACCCAAAGGTTTACAAAAAATCTCATAATTCAAGGAAGGTAAATTGATTTTAAATATGTTTATCTATTTATCAAATGAAATCTCTTCTGAATGTGAGACTGTAGATGCCACTAAACTATCAACAAGAAATGAGACCATGTATGATCAAGAGAGATTTTAAACACAAGACTACAACAGGAGCAAGAAACACAAATTGAAAACATTCTGAAACATAAGTGCATGTAAATTTTTCCAAAAGACAACAAAAATAATCTAGAATGACCAAATTTATCGGTAGGGAATGTCATAAGAACAATCTCGAGCTTTTTATGTCTTTACAATCTGAAACCAAATCAACATGATAAAAATCTGATGCAAAAAGGAATTATAAATGGTTCTTAGGCGGTTTATCGGAGAATGGGCTTCTTCCCGATTTTCCCATGAAATTCTAAGTTTCTTCAACCTTTTACATGTCTCAAAACATGCATTATATAACTTTTCATTTACATTTGATCCTTCTTTCCCAAGAAAAGAATATGCCCGACATCAAGTTTGTTACAAAATTCCAACATGATTCACGAGATAGGGACATTTAAAAAATTTGCAACAAGAGTTGCCATGTGTTTCTTAATTGGTGAATCATTAAAAATAATTCATCATTATCCATTGTGGAGGCAAGTTTTTCATTCTCCAAGCATGCAAACCCCTTTCATTTCATCATTTCATCCTTATCATTCCAAAATTTGATTATGCAACTTTATAGTTTGATATTTCACGTTTTACACGGGCCTGAGTAAAAATTTATTTCAAAAACACCTCAAATCTGTAAATTAATCCCTAAAACCACTTGCATTGATCTTTACAGGCACAAAGGACACAAATTCACCAAAAAATCGATGAAAAATGATGCAAAATTCACATTTCCACACTTCCTGGAGTAAAAATGCTAGCCAAAAATGAAAATGTACAATTACCCTTGATCTGCTCTTTTTCCTTCAATCTGGGCCCTCCACGTGTCAAAATATGATTAGGAATGAATTCGGGCTCAATTTTTGACTTTTTAACATTTTTGGAAAAATGGAAAAAATTTACCTTTTTCTTCGCCCCTCCACCCTTGAAATTTGGTGATGACATGTGGCATATGGTGGGTCACATTGAAATCATGGCTCCATTCTGCACATTTTGACCTTTTTTGAATTTTGAAATTTTTTTACCTTTTGCCTGTGAGTCCCGCACCTCTACCTTTGCCCTTGACATGTGTTAGCCTCCCTATCGCTAAAATTCCGTGGGCTTATTTAATGTTTTAACCCCTTTTATTTCCAAGTGAAAAATTTCCATTTTTCATCCGTGGGCCACGCCTTCGATTTCTTCCCTTGCGTGTCGGTTGCTTGTTCATCGTGGAGCCGCACCTCAAATTTCCACACTAAGTCATTTTGAAAAAAAGGAAAAATTTCCCCGTTTCCTCCAAAGTGGCCCCGACCCTCTCTCTTCTTGCCACGTGTCTACACTGTGGCTCATTCATGAGCCTGTGGCTTAATTTTTTGCCTTAACTCATTTTGACCAAAAAAGGAAATAATTTCCCCTTTGCCCTGCCCGACCCGCTCTGTCCCGTCCCACCCCGCCATGTCTATCTCTCTTCCATTGCGGCCCCACGGACCTTTCCACATCTTTTTCCCTTTTTGCCAAAAAGGAAAAAATTCTTCTAAGTCCCCCATCAGCCCACTTTTCCCTTTTTGATTTTTAGGACACGTGTCCACCTATGATTGGCTCTTTGGGTTTCGAGTCTAGTTTTTACTTTTTAAAAATTTTAAAAATAAAAGTCAAAAATCTACAAGGAAATCTTACACCACTTTGCTTCTCCTCATCTAAATTAGATGCCGCCACATACCCTCTGACTTCTCAGCAATAATTTGATGGCTAAAATATTCCCGTCTAACTATCAAAAACACAGACCCAGAATCTGATTTCTTCACCAAGGATGGAAATTGTTTGAAATAGAATTAGATGAAACATGATTCTGAGCATTTCTCGACCATGGGGATAGATTTTCAAAGGCATATAGGTATAAAACGATCATTTTTAAGCTTCCATGATTGGGAAAATGGAAAAAATGACATAGCCCACGATTTGAAGAATTTAGGGCAAAAATTAGGGAAAATTTGAGTATTCTTGCAAAATGGGGCATGTCAAATGATTTTCAAATGGATTAAGGCATGGGAATAGAGGCAAAAACTTCATTTTACCCATTAAAACTATAGAAAATGTTTCAGGAAATGCAGAGTGAAAAGAAAATTAGGGCAAAGGTGGTGTAAGATCAAAATGGACACCAACATCAGCTCCAGCTCGGGGATGGGCACTCCTTATGAGTGCCACAAGAACAATAAGTAGACCAAGTGCCAAAATAATCCATTGGGAAAAGGATTCAAGAGCCAAAATCACCAAAAACCAGCTAAGAACTCGACAAAAATGGCTGCCACACACCAAGGCAAACCACGAAACAAAACACCAAAAACAGAGCAAAATCCAAACACTATACACTGTACAAGTTGGTGCATACCTCAAATTTGGGGATTAATCCAAGAAATGTTTCAAATTCCTGTTATTAACAGGCAGTTCAAGCAATTACCCATCTAAATCTTTGAGAAAAAAGGTATTCTCACCAATTTTGATATCAATGGAGTAAGGGCCCATCCATAATGCATCAAAATTTCCATGTTTTCCCTTATCTTCATTTCTGTTGTCCCATAAAAAAACCATATATCCAATATTGAAGGCCCTAGGAGTGAGCTTCTTATCAAACAATCTTTTCAACTTCTCTCTAAATCGACATGCCTCGGTGGGATGTTCTTCTCTCTTCATCTAGCTCCGTGTCCCATTAATCCTTGCTTCATATGGACTAACCTCTTGATCCTCAAGTTGTTGAACAAAGCAAACTGAAATGAAGATAATTACAGATCTAAGGGTAGAAAGGCTTGAGTTCCATACACCAACTCAAATGGGCTCTTACTAGTAGCTCTCTTGGTAGTGACTCTATCATCCCAAATTGTAAATTTCAGTTGTTCATCCCAAAATCAAATGATCTTCAATAAATTCTTATTTTTGGACTCAACTTGTCCATTCCTTGGGGTTATAGTTTGAAGCATAAGTCAGATTGGTTCCATGCTCCTTACACATTGCCATCAAAGTTTGGCTTTGAAACACATGGTATTATCAGCCACAATTTTTACATGCACACCAAATCTGCATATGATATTGTTCAACAAGAAGTCCATAACAACTTGGTGTGTTGCTTTCTTGGTGGGGATTTTCTCTACCCACTTGCTGAAGTAATATGTGGCTACTGAGGATCCATTTATGTCCAACACTAGAAGGGTATAAAGTCTCACCAATGAATTCCATCTCCCACTCTTTGAAAGGGCTTTAATTGATACGGGATGCAAAGGAAGGGAGCACAGAAGCTTAAATTCTTCCAGGAGAAATCTTTGGTAGATTTCACATTTTCTAATTAGCATGGTTGTATCTTTGAAAAGAGTAGGCCACTAATAACTAGCTCTCAAAACCTTGTGTGTTGTAACCCTTCCAACAAAGTGTCCTCCACAAACTCCCCCATGGAAATCAACAACTACTTTGGGAGCTTCATCTTCAGTTACACACTTTAAGAGGACACCTTCAGGGTTCTTCCAAGCCAGCCCAAAGTCAGTGATGATGTATTTTTGAGAAGCCAGCTTGAGGGCTCTTTTCTAATTTTTATTTAAATGATCAGGACAGCATAGGTGTCTGAGGTAAAATATTATATCCTTATACCATTTAGAACATCAGGGACATCATTCACTTCCACATCTCTGCAAGTTGCTCTCAGCCATGAGCTTAGCAAGACCCAAACCTCTTACCAACTTTGTGGTTTGGATGTCCATATCATACTCCTGTAGTTTGTTCACCCATCTACATCTTTTACTTGAGACCTCCATCTCTGATAAGATGTCTTTTACCATGGTGTGGGGAACATAAGCAACAACTTTTGAACTTAAGATATAAGGCCTGAAAACCTTTGTTGCTTTCACCAAGGCAAATGCTTGTTTTTCCATGATTGTATATTTTAACTCAGTAGCTTGTAAAGCCTTGCTAAATAAGGAAATAGGCCTCTCAGCCCCATCTTCATCCTTTTGGAGCAAAATAGATGCAATAGTATTTTTAGAAGCAAAGGAGAAGATTTGGAAAGGCTTTTTGTAATTTGGGGCTGCCAAGATAGGTGCATGTTTAAGTGCCTCTTTGATTCCTTCAAAATCCTGAATAGCAACCTCCTCCCACTTGATAACTTGATATTTCTTTAACATGCATGTGATAGGAAGAGTCAACTCAGAAAAATTGGACATAAACCTTCTAATGAAATTGATCTACCCAAAGAAAGATTGGATGCCCTTCTTCGTTATTGGAATTGGCACCTTGCTGATTGCTTCTACTCTCTCAAGGTCAATCATGACACCAGACCTTTGAAACAATATGACCGAGAAACCTGTCCTTTTGCACCCAAAGTGAAACTTCTTTGGATTAAGAGATTCCAAATTCTCTACATCTAATCAACATCCTTTCCAAATGCTGCAAGTGATCTTTTCTGCTCCTTGAAAACATAGTCACATCATCCTGATAAACTACAATGAAGTCATTTATATAACCAGCAAAAGCAACATCCATTTCTCTTTGGAAGGTAGCTCCAGCATTCATGAGACCAAAAGGCATTCTCACATAAACATATGTTCCCCAAGGAGTGGTAAAGGCAGTTTTAAATCTTTCTAACTCCTTGACAACAACCTAATTATAGCCAAAGAAACCATCCAAGGTGGACAACAATTCAAATCCAGTCACTAACTGCAACATGTTCTCCATGTTTGGAAAAGGATAATTGTCTTTCAATGAAGCTCTATTCAGATTTCTAAAGTCTACACAAATTATGATATCTCCATTCTTCTTTTTGACTAGCACAAGGTTTACAACCCAAGATGAATACCTCGTGGGCTGAATGATCCCTCCCTCCTTCAATTTCTTCAATTCATCTTGCATTTTCATGGAGAGGAGTGGATTAATTGGCCTTTTCTTCTATCTAAATGGTTTGGAATTTTTTTCAAGAGGGATCTCATGCTGAAACAAGTCCTCTCTATATGCTTTCAGCTCTAAATATGACCAAGCAAGGCAGTCTTGATATTGTTTCAACAATTGAAGATAGGACTATTTTTCTTCCTTGTTTAAACTGCTGCCCAACCAAACTTTTCTTGGTTTGTCCTTTATTCCCAAGTCATGCTCTTCCACATCCCTTGAGGCAAATATGTTTCTATTGATGATGTAATCAGCATTGCTAAAATTTTAATCAAGACCAACAAAACCTCTAGGAATGGTGTTATTTTTCAATTGGATAATATATTTTTCAAACAAAGTCTCTCTTCCTTTAGTCATACATACCATTGATTCCCATTCAATATGTTGATCTACAAACTCACCTTAATTTTGTAATAACCTTTGCACTTGAGCATCATCATTAAACACTTGCGATGCTTGATGTTGTTAGGGACAACTGGCCTAGTTAACAATTCAACATCGTACTCACAATAAGTTGAAGCGATGCAATCTCCAAATCTTGACCCCATCACTACCAAATTTTCAGTAGTAACATTGAAACTTATGTCATGGTGCACAATATTGAAGGAATCAAACATCTCAATTAGATCCCAAACTGCATGCTTATCTTTGTTTCATCCGCCTGATTTTTGTAGTATATACAATTTTCTTATTTGTTTGACAACTAGCTTTGAATCTCCCTTTGCAATGATGTTCTCAACACCATACTTCCATGAAATTCTCAGACCCAACAATAAGGCTTCATACTCAGTAGTGTTGTTAGTACATTCAAAATTAAGCTTGAAGGAAAAAACAAATTCTTCCAAGCTAGGATAAATCAAAATTACACCAGCACCATTTCCAAATTTAGAGCAAACTCCATCAAATAGAAAGGTCCAAGGAGAACATACCTGTTCAAGGAACTTTGACTAATCCATTTTGTGTTCTTTACCATATGAAAAACTAATAAAATTATCAGCACCAACATCAGCAAATAATACTTCATAAGAAGCATTGTTTGGGTCCTCAATTAGATGCAACATTTTCTTTTCTCCATAGAGCTTGACAAGGCTGCCCTCAATGGGAATGGTGGAAAAGACATATCCATTTGGACACTCCCAAAAACACTTTTGGCCCACTCTCTTGACAAAATCATACCCCATTTGATAGTGCAATCAATAATCACAACATCTAATTTTAAATTCCTCAGAGGATAAGATGCAAGTTACACCACAAGACCCTTCACACAACCAACTATCGACACTTCTCTTGAGTCCATGGCAGTAGAATTTCCATAGGTTGTTGTCACTTTGATATCCAAATCATTCATGACTTCTAGAGGCATGCCATTGCATGATGCACCGGAATCAAACATACAATTGTGAAGTAGCCTATCCTTTATGATCAAAGTTGTGAAGAATGGATCAACATTCAATTAGGAACCAACCAAATATGTCCCCAAATATACCTCAGGTGTATCTCCAAAATCCTCTACTGTTGGTGGTGTTTCAAGGTCTGTAATGATCTGAGGAGGATTTTTAACAACATTTACATTTCTACTTGGGGTATTCTTCTCTTCTTTCAACCCCAAGTACTCAAATGCTCTCTTCTTATGCTCAAGGATCCTAAGTAACTCAATTATTAGAACAATCACTTTGCTTTGGCTCAATACTTGGGCTATGTCATAGGGAACACTCTTTAGCAAAGCAACATTGGAAGGGAGACAATAAGATTCATTTAATGGAAAGGGATTCTTGGTAGCTTGGGCATGAGGAGGATTGTAATTTTTGCTTGGGAGAGTAGCGCTTTTAGCAAGTGTTTCTCTCCTATGATATTATTTCAGAATGCTTGTGAGAAAGGGTGTTTTAGGTTTGGCTTGAGGCCCAACTCCTTTAACAACTTTTCTTCTAGTGTTATAATCTTTCTCTTAAGCTACAACAACATTCATCAACAATTGTCTATCTTCCTTCAAAGGAATACTACCGTCATACTTCTTAATCATCAAAGATCTTAAGTATTCAAAGTCATTGTTAGGAATTTCAAAAGTGTACACTACATCAACTTCAAGAGTATGAGGGGGAAGAAATACTTGTACCCATTTGATGCAATCCCAAAAGGTTGCAGCTGTCCTTGCACTTATCACTTCAGTAGATGTTGCTCCTTGTGGACTTGAAGAACAACCCACCATGAAAATATCATCATCAGTACCATTAGCATTATTAGGTTCACATTCTTTCTGGTCCACTTCACATGGAGGATGGGGCAAAAAAAACTTATCACACCAATCAATATCAGCAACTTACTCAACAACAAAAACCCTAGCAGTTAGGGGATCAGGTAACACTCTTCCTTCACGTGCTTGAGGATGTCTATTTACATACCCCATGGGTTCTTTTCCTCTATCATCTACCCTTTGATCACCTCTAGGATGATTGGAAAATCTATCTTGGTTTTGTTCTCTTGGCTGACCTTGTGAAGTTTTCTCAATTCCCTTCTCAACTCTTATTAAATCATATGATATTTCTTTGATGACCCACATGCCAAAGTTTTCACAACCTTCTCCAAATCAGCACCCTTATTGGCTTGAGGTTTTCATGGTTTATCAACTTTACTCCATCTCTCTTGAGAGGTTTCCCAATTTCTTTGATATTGTTTTCAATTTGAAGTGCCATGGTGAAAGCTTGTCTCAGATTGGTATGGTTCTTGTCTCTTACGTAATAGGATGCCTTTTTATCAAATGCATATGTATATTTGATTAAACAAGACTCATCACAAGGCCTCGAGACTAATAAGCATCCTTCTCAAAGTTTTGTTAAACCTTGTGTTGAAGTCATGAACTAATTTATTAAGGTTATTCTTGATATTCTCAAAATCAGAAAAGAGAAATCTATCAGTCTTGTCACCATATTGTAACCTAAATGAATTCTTCATTTCAGTCCAAGAATCAATTGAATTGTCAGGAAGATCCTTGTACCGATCCCTAGCATCCTCTTCTAGTGTATGAATGAACAATTTAATATACACATCTTCAAAATCTATCTCAAAATCTTCCATCATGTTAATAAAAAGTTTGAGATGTTGATCACCAATTATTACATTGTTACCTTGGAATTTTGGCAATCTATTTCTAACATCTTGTGGGACAGCATTTGGGTAACCATCCATTCCTCTAAATTCTATAGGACCAAAGGTGTTAACAAAAATGGAGGTCTAGGCTGAGCCATATTGTTTGGTGGAGGTGATCTTGGGGGTGACACAAGCTTATGAGGAGTGCAAGGTATATGGTGCTTAAAAATATGATTCACAAGACTGGTATTCTCTAAGTGCTGATTTTCTTGGAAAGTTTTATTTGAATTAAAACACAGAGGTGCAAATTGGAGAAGGAACTTACCCGGTACAGTAGAAGGACCTTCACTAGCTGAGGCAAAAAAGTTTATGAGAGGATTGCTTGAATCAAAATCACTTGAAGAAGAGTGATAATCCTCTACCAAAGGTTGATCTCTCTCACCAATGGATATATCTTTTCCTGATGTCTGACCTTTAACAACCTTCCAAACTCTTCTCCCTTCCAACTCTGAGTTTCTTGAATCTGTAAACAACTTCTTAGCAGAGTCTCTAATGAAGAGAGATCTTCTTCCTTCTAGTTTTGCAGAGATTAGCAACACCAAAGTAAATGACAGAAAGGTTAAGACACTAGTACTTATCAAGATCAGAACAACATGGAGTCGCCACTAAGGAATTTCACCCTAGTTGTGCAAATGCACTAAAATACTCTGTCAAATATCTATCAACACTAAAAATCTTGCCAAAATTTATAGATCAAACCTTCCTTTCTTTGAATTTATCAATCACAAATGCAAATGAAGTGCAACAACTACTGAAATCGGTAAAATTGCAGGAAGAACTTATATCTTCACTTAATCCTTACAAATCTGATTATAAAATGATGCTTCAACAATGTATTTACATGTAGAATTTGCAAGGGACTTTACCAGGGTTTGATATGCATTCAAATATCTCAAATATGTATGCATATGGATCAGATTGAACTAAGAGAATATCAAACTCAGAACTCTACTCTTCATTCCAATCTTATAAATCTAATCAGAAGATGATACTCAGATTTGTAATTACACATAAATCACACAAGAAGTATTACCAAGGATCTAAAATACTTTGAAAGGTGCCATAATAAATACTAAATAATGTCCCCAAAAATGGTGCCGAAAGGTTTTGTTGATGGGCTAATTAAATATGGACTAGCAATGAATCAGCAAATCAATCTCGGAATGCAAATTATTTCCGAGAATTCAAAATAGTCCCTAGAAATGGTGCCATTTGGGTTTTTTTGATGGGATAAATAGACATAGAATGGAAAATGAATCAGTAAATCAATCTCAACAGTGTAAATTATTTCCCAGGAATTCAAAACAAGTCCCCAGCAGCAACGACATTTTTCTTTTAGTACCTAGATTTAATCTCCTTCACAACTTGAGTAGCATCATGGATTTTACAAGACACTCAGAGGTAAATAAATGATTTATATGTCATTTTGTAGCTGGGAAAGCAATTTATCTGACTTGTTAGCACTCAGGATTTGAAGAAGTGGGTAGCACCTTGAAAGGATTTTGATCTAATCCTCACTATTTTAGGTTGTGCCTTTTAACCAAGGTAAGAGAACCTTTATTGCAGCCTCTATTTTGTGAAGGATGTGGAGATATCATTATCTTTGTGAATATTGTATGGAGATGGCCTTGGGAAAACATGATCAATTTTCCATTATTCAAAATCAACAGAGCTGTCACTACTAAATGATGGAAATGCTTTCAAGACAAGGCTGAGGTTGCTAGAGACATGATATGATCTTGATTTTCTTTGTGCATTTTTGTAAATGGATTGTGTTCTTTTGTTGACACACAATGTAATGTAGGGGTAGTATGGGGTAGGATTAGTTATTCTAAATGATTTTTTGGTGGGAGATTTTATACAAGACTAACTAGAATTTTCTAGATTCTTTGAGGACCTTTGTAAGAAATTTGTAACACTTAAATAGTAAAATGCTTCAAAGGGGTTAAAGTACTCCTTCAACCAGGATATGTGTGCCAAATAGAGGCCCAGATCTGCACTATTACACATAATCTTTGAAAACCTACCACAAAATCTTGAAGTAGATGAACCAACAAAGTATCTAGAAATCTCTATTTTATCATGACCTAAGGTGCACCCAAAGGTTTACAAAAATATTAGAATTTAAGGAAGGTAAAGTGATTTAAAATTGTTTTATCTCTTTATCATGACAAAGCTCTTACGAATGTGAGGCTGTAGATGCCACTAAACTATCAATAAGAAATGAGACCATGTATGATCAAGAGAGATTTTAACCACAAGAATGTAACAAGAGCAAGAAACACAAATTGAAAACATTCTGAAACATAAGTGCATGCAAATTTTGCCAAGAGACAACAAAAAGTAATCTAGAATGACCAAATTTATTATTAGGGGAATGTCATAAGAACAATCTCAGAGCTTGTTGATCACTTTACAACTGAAACCAACTCAACATGATACAAATCTGATGCAAAAAGGAATTAGAAATGGTTCTCAGGTGGTTTCTCAGAGAATGGGCTTCTTCCTAGATTTTCCTATGAAATTCTAAGTTTCTTTGACCTTTTACATGTCTCAAAAGCATGCATTATATAAATTTTCATTTACATTTGATCCTTCTTTCCCAAGAAAATAATATTCCCAGCATCAAGTTTGTTACAAAAAATTCCAACATGATTATGCAGATAGGGACATTTAACAAATTTGCGACAAGAGTAGCAGTGTTTCTAAAATGGCAAATCATTATAAATCCTTCATCATTATCCATTATGGAGGCATGTTTTTCATTCTCCAAGCATGCATACCCCTTTCATTTCATCATTTCATCCTTATCATTCCAAAATTTGATTACAGAACTTTATAGTTTAATATTTCAAGTTTTACATGGGCTTGAGTAAAAACTTATTTCAAAAACACCTCAAATCTGCAAATTAATCCCTTAAACCACTTGCATTGGTCTTTGCAGGCACAAAGGACACAAAGTCACCAAAAATTCGATGAAAAATGATGCAAAATTCACATTTCCACACTTCTATAGCAAAAAAGCTAGCCAAAATGAAAATGTCTGATTACCCTTGATCTTCTCTTTTTCCTTCAATCTGGGCCCTCCACATGTCAAAATATGATTGGGAATGAATTCGGCTCACTCACTTTTCAACTTTTTAACATTTTTGGAAAAATGGAAAAAGTTGACCTTTTTCTTCGCCCCTCCGCCCTTGAAATTTGGTGATGACACATGGCATATGGTGAGTCCCATTGAAATTGCGGCTCCATTCTGCGCATTTTGACCTTTTTTGAATTTTGAAACTTTTTTACCTTTTGCCCAAAGCACGCACCTCTGCCTTATCCCTTGACATGTGTCGACCTCTCTATCGGTAAAATTCATGCGGGCTTATTTAATGTTTTAACCCCTTTTTTTGTCGAGGAAAATTTTCCATTTTTCTTCCACGGGCCCACGCCTCGATTTTTCCTTGCCACGTGTCAGTCGCTGGTTCATCATGGAGCCATGCCTCAAATTTCCACACTAAGTCCTTTTGCAAACAAGGAAAATTTTCCCCATTTCATCCAACCAGACCCACCGACCATCTATGCTTGCCATGTGTATCCTCGTGGCTCATTCATGGGCCCACGGCTTAATTTTTTACCTTAACTCATTTTGACCAAAAAAGGGAACAATTTCCCCTTTGTCCCCTCTGGCCCGCTCTATCCCCACCCTGCCACATGTCCATCTCTCTTCCATTGTGGCCTGTGGACCTTTCCACATCTTTTTCCCTTTTCACCAAAAAGGCAAAAATTCTTCTAAGTCCCCCATCGGCCCACTTTTCCCTTTTTGATTTTTAGGACACATGTCCACTGTGATTGTTGTGGGGTTTCGGGCCAGTTTTGACTTTTTAAAAATTTTGTAAAATAAAAGTCAAAAATCTCCAAGGAAATATGACTCCCCCGCTTCTCCTCAACTAAATTAGATGTTGCCACATACCCTCTGACTTATCAGCAATAATTTGACGGATAAAATATGCCCGTCTAACCGTAAAAGACAAATTTTTTCCAGTTGTGCCTAAAATCTGATTTTTTCTCCAAGGATGGAATTTTTTCTAAAATAGAATCAGATGAAACATGATTTTGAGCATTTCTCAACCATGGGGATAGATTTTCAAAGGCATATAGGTATAAAACAATCATTTTTAAGCTTCCATGATCGGGAAAATGGAAAAAATGACATAGCCTGATTTGAAGAATTTAGGGCACAAATTAGGGCAAAATTAAGTATTCTTGCAAAATGGGGCATGAAAAATGATTTTTAGATGGATTAAGGCATGGGAATAGAGGCAAAACTTCATTTTACCCATTACAACTATAGAAAATGTTTCAGAAATGCAGAGTGTAAAGAAAATTAGGGAAAAGGTGGTGTAAGATCAAAATGGACACCAACACCTTAACCAAAGATCGGTCACCCTATCTTGCACAAAACCCACCATTTTACCCTATTACCCCACCTATCCCTCCTTTTTTTCCACACCTACCCTTTACCCTGCTCATTTACCCCACCTCACCTTTACCCAACCCATTTACCTCACCTTTCTGACCTCATCATTTACTACCTCCCTTTGTCCTCCTTTGGGGACTGTTTATTTTCCTCATTCCTTGGCCTTACCCGTGTCGTGACCTAGATTTTTGGCCCTGGACCATCGCTAGTGACCTTTGACCTCATGTGTTCACTATACCTTGCGGCACTATTACCTTAGCAAAGCCTATTTCCATGACCGTTTATCCTCGACCCTACATTTGGTGTACAGAATATACCTAACCATTCTTACACCTAACCTACATTGTGTTTCTTGACCATATCCTATACCTTGGATACCGAAATCACTTTAACTTTGTTTGGATAAACCTATCAACCTTAGACGATGTAGAGTTTTACTACTCTTCATCCTAGTAGCATGCTACAATTTATACGTGTGCATGCATTTGACAGTTACTACCTTTGACCCTGACCCATAACCTAGATTACCCAAGTAGACCTTTAACCCCTTTTCCCCCATTCCCCACCTTCCCTTTCTCACATTTACCTTTTATCAAACCACTCACTAATTCTAACTTCTTCTGCGTTAGTTCTTGGTTTGAGGGGATCACCTTCACCCACACATGGGGCAACCACATCTTATTTTTGTTAGCATCGCTTACCAATACAAGCTATGAAACAAAAAGGGGCAAAATGTAGACACTAAAATTAGGTCACACTCCCCTTTGGTCCCTTGACAAATAAACACCCTTCATCACATTAACCTAGCCATGGCCCCTTCACTCCACTAATATTAATTTAATTAATCTAATTAAATTAATTCATTATCCTCACCATATTTATTATTTAAATATCTTAATTTAGATAATATCCACACATGCACCTCACCTAGACACCTCATCAAGCCAACTCACCCTAAGACCTATTCTTAGTAAGTTGCCATAACTAAGTCTTATGCAAACCCTAAAAATCAATGCCTACATTCCCTCTAACCACATTCTGCATGTTTTACGAGAAGCTTCCATTATAATCCATGAGTTAACAACACAAGCTCCTAGAAAATCAAGGGGATCTCCTATTTTTTAGTAAACCTATGAAATCCCTCCTTGACCAACACTTTGGTTACTCGTAACCACCATCGGTCACCTTTTAATCCCCAAAACAACCTTATTTTGGAGGTTGGAAAACATTGGCACATTCCTAAGAGACATCACATATTTTGAGAACAAGTTTTAGTGAGAACACACATGCAAGGAAGGAGATCAAGCATTTCCTCTTGCACAGAATCTATCAATCATCTAGCAGCCATCCAGTACTCACCCTAGCAAGGATTTTCTCCAACCAAGCAAAAGAGAATGCACATGCAGCCCATGCGGAGATTTCTAGCATTTGGTGATCCTCAACAACATTCAACCCCTTTCCAGTACCTTCATCCCTCACTCACAAGCGTCCAGGACCAGAATCCAAGTAAGTGGAACGTTATATTCCTCTGGTTCATTTCATTTCATCATTATATTTTCATCCCTTTATTCTCTTAGCCACCCACAAACCTCCATTAATACTCACCCCTCCATATCCCCATTAAAACCTCACCAAATCCCACCCAAACCACCTAATACCTCATTCCGACCAACCAAATTCCTTGGTGCAATCACAAAGGAGACCCAAAACTCATTTTATGGCATTCCCAGAATTCCACAGTAACCAACACCGGTTATACCCAACCACTTTATCAAGGTCACCCTTAACCGGCATCGGTCTCTGTATGTGCCCATACAACCCAGAATAATGACCTATCCACCTAATTCCACATCACCCTTATTTTCTTGTTATATGCCCGAGACCTCTGTCGGACTGCGGGACCTTGAGCTAGTTACTTGACCTTCAAATCTTATTTTAACTTATCCTGTTAGATTAGATCTTTCTTATTGTATTTTGGATGAGATACCCAAATCATTTCAACTATGATAAGATTTATTTTATTACCCCCATTAAATTGTTTTAAATAAAGTGGACTAACAATGCCGTTGAGGAAGTACCACACTTTCCAAATCTAGCACACGCTAAATGGCGTTCACTACACATATTGTTTAACTCTTTTTGGTGGTCTTGCTTTCCATTACGGTAGTTCCTCCTAGCCAAAAGGAAGCTCTCACAATCAGTTGTGGATTTAAAAGTCATACATGCGCAGCAACCCATCAACCAACATTTCAACAAGTATTCTTCCTACACCCATTACCCTATCTGTTTTGTCAATATTTCAAGCAAACGTCTAAGAATCGGTGAAAAAACCCATTAAAACCATACTACTTGTGGTGTCATGACCCCTACTCCATTATAGAATCTTGTCCTCTCCATCCCACAAACACTAACCCCAATCACTACTAGAGTCATTACGACCGTCCCACCTACATACACATACTATCAACCACCCCTATCTCATCTGTCACCCATCCTGGATATGTGCCTTCTATGTCGGTTCCATATTCTCAACCTCCTATCAGGTTCTATACCAACACCCTTATGCCGGAGGAGGTGTCTCTCCATCACAACCTACCAATGACCTCATCAAGTTGATGATGGAATATATGCAGACATTGGAAGCATCGGTTTCCGGCTCACGTAATTCCCTCACCTATGATGAAATTTGTAATGAGCATATTCACCCATCCATTCCTATTCGACCATACCCCGTACATAGGAAATGCCAAAATTCAACCACTTCAATAGCAAAGAGGACCCACAACAACATTTTCGATCCTTTAAACATGGGTGTTACCTGATCGCCCACGATGACACTTTACTCCTACGGACCTTCCCGATGTCCCTAATAGGACCTGCATTGGGTGATACGGTGGGTTACCAAGACACTTGCATATATTCTTATAATCAAGTTGCCCAAGCCTTCTTAGATCAATTCTCTAACAACATTGTTAAGAAGGTTATCATGGTGATATTTATTCCACTCGACAAGATCTGACGATGATTCTATCGCTGACTTTATCGCTCATTAGTGCAACCTAATCAATCATTTCACATTTCAACTACCTCAAACTAAACTCATAGAGTTGTTTACTTGGGCTGTGTTAGAAACATCTCACCAACCACGTAGGTGTAGACCTTTCATACTTTTACTATGCATTCACCATGGCATGAAAATTGGAAATTCATGCTATCGAAGAGAAGAAAATTCAGCTTTGTAACAAGAACATTGCGTTTAAATTAAATGAGGCTTCTTCATCCTCAAAACCCCAAAACAACAACACAAAACCAAAAAGATTTTCCAATACCATAATTCTCAAGGTTGTCCCCCTCATCAATCAAACCCATCCAAACCTCCTTCTAATCTCTCTCCCATCCAAGCTTTCTAGTTTAGACAAGAACAACAAAAGTACACTTCGATAGGAGAATCTTATTCTTTTGTTTTGGAAAATCTTGTTAAGGCTAGTGTCATTACCCTCCCACCTATAAAACCACATACTAGTTTTGACCCTGAGTGACCCATGCCCTCATGGTATAAGGAACATGAATTTTGTAACTATCATCGTGTCAAAGGTCATAGTGATAATAATTACATCACCTTCAAGAATATCGTTCAAGAAATGTTAGACAATAGAGATCTAGTCTTGGATAGCCTGAATGCACCCTTAACCAAAACCTACACATCTTCAAGAATTCATTCCCTAATCATGCCCTGTCTTCCAACCAAGCTCGTGACACTTCAAATAGTGATAACAATGTTTGTGAGGTCCATGCTATTTTTGATGACATATTAGTTTCTTCCCAATTACCACATGTTCCTTCCATAGATGAAATCTTAGCCCGAGCTCCGCTACCTGCACAAGAACCAATTTCATCTACTCCTCCACCCATAGATATACCCCCTTCATTTTCTTCTTCACCCATGGAAGAGCCTATAATTAGCATGCCACCTTTGACCCCTCAAATTTCTGAGTAATTATCAGTGGCACCTCTCCTACTCATAGACGATGCACGTCCACTTGCTACACCAACATAAGAAGAGTATACTTCATCTAGCCCATCCTCTCCTCTACCCATGGAGGATTCTATAGAAGTACCGGTGTCTTTTGATGACCCTTCACCATCGGACCTTTAAGATCCTACTAATTTGATTTCGGCTCTCTTACCCATAGAGTTTGAGGCTATCCATTTCCCTATATCTCAAACACATTTTACGGGGATTGCCACTTGATCCACATTGGCCCCACCTACATCAGTACCATTCTCACGCTTGGTTGATCACCTAGACTATGTCGATAGAGCCTTACTTTGGGGACACCTTCTACTTCTTGTTTCAACACAAATGCAGTTGTCCCTTGCTAACACCTCCACTATCTATCCAAAAGTGTTTTGGGAAACCAACCAAACACAATCACAACTATTGCAACACCTTCCATGTCACCACCCCTGGCCCAACTCACACCTCTACCCAAACACCTACCCTCACCTATATCGTCTCCCTTACCTAAACCTATCCCTACCTTAGGGGTCATATTGACATCTAGCCTTACCCACCCATAAAATTAGATTTAGCCACATCTTCCAAAACTAACGCTAAACATACCACATTTAAAAATAATATCCAATATCCTAGGCCTCATACACCAACCTCACCTTCACCCCTTTCGTCCATCCTAGGACCTCACCCCTTGACCTTGGCCAAGCAACCCCCATCCACTAGTAAACCAAGAACCCAACAACCCGTTTCCTCATCACAGGTCTCTAATATACCCAAGCGACCCACACAACTTCCACCCTCACCTGTAACCTTCTTACCACCCATACCACCACTACCATCCATAACTTCTTCACTACCCATGACATTTTCTTCTCTTTCACTCACACCTCCTACCCAACCTACACCACCTACCTCCATAACACCTTGATTACCCTTGGGTACCTGTCCTCTTCCACCATCGGATTTTCCCTCCACATCTCATACACATGTGTCATCATTTCCCAAAAAGATGCAACCTAAAGCTAAAAATATGCTACCCTCTAATAAGGTAGTTAAACCAACCAAACCTTCCATCGCCAGCTCTTCTACCACACTTGTACCCAAGAAGATGCAACCAAGACTGAAGACTACTCCACACACCAAACTAGTGAACCAACCCATTCCATCTCCTGTAAATCCTCTTCCTCCACAATCAGCCATACTTGTACCTAAACCCACATTCACCTCCCATTTTGATACAATAGTGGGATCCTACTCCAAAATCTTAACTAATCTCCTTGAAACTTCTGTCATCACATTACCACCTCTTAGACCTTATGATCCACTCAAACCCAAACCAAAAGGGTTTAACAAAACCAAAATTTGTGCCTACCATCGTGTGCCAAGACATGATGTAGAGAACTATAAGGCTTTAAAAACCACCCTTCTCCAATTATGTCCTTACGAAGAAAATTTTGATGACGATGATCTTCTTGATGAGGAACCCATTTCACCTTCACAAATTTCCACAGATCTTCTCCCATTACCTACTCAGTGACCAAGATTTCCACCCCTACAACTATTTGATCCACCCCAAGATTTAAGATTAACATGGTTCATATAAGAGAGTTGGCCAAACCACCACCAAAATGCCAATGTGCCATACTCATTTCACAAGGATCATATCCTTCACTAGGGTTTTGTCCCTCATGCCACTATACCTTCCATGACATACCCTCTTCATCCACCTCCCCTAAGATTAACATGATCAACATTATCACCCGTTCTCAAAAAGACAAGGCCAAGGAAAAAGAAACTAGCCCATCAACTAACCTGTACCCAACATACCATCCGTTCCCTTACCCAAAGTCATTATTCGAGCTCTTGCATATCCTATTTCCAATGGGGTCACACATTGCACAATGCTAAAATAACTACACCAATCCCCCCTCAAAATGTCTTTATATGACTTCATCCAAACCTCAGAATCACATCACCAAGCCCTCATGGAAGTCCTTTAATCTATTAAAGTCTTACCAAATTACCCCACACCCATCACCTCCATCATTACCCCTCACCACGTAGCCTCTCTCACTAGGTATTTTCCTTCCTCTACACCTCCACATACTTGCCAAGTGGCCACCCTCATATTTTTAGATGAAGATATTTATCCCTTTCAATCGACGACCCCAACCCTGCTCTTTTCATCTCTGTCTTTATTGATAATATACGCATACAACGTGTTATGATCGATGGTGGTGCTAGCATTAATATCATCTCCTCCCATGCATATGACCAAATGCGATACCTGCCAATTACATGCATGGTAACCTTGTTATGTTGTGTTCCTTCAATGACATCGTGACCTCTACCCTAGGTACCATTGTTCTCCATGTCCGCGTGGCCCCCGCACTATTCTAGAACTTTTCTATGTTCTAGAAGGAGAGTTCCAATATAATTTACTGCTTAGTTGACCTTGGATCCATGCCATGGGTTGTGTCCCTTTGACTTTACATTGATGCCTTAAATTTGAACACGAGGGACATAATTTCACCATCCCTACTGACCCATCACCTTTCAAGACTGTAACATGCTATATCAGCCCAATGATGTGCTTGTACCAATCAAGGAATCTACAACCTGCCACCACTTCACCTCACCCATGAACCTATCCACCAAAACTACCACTACTTCTATTTCATCTAACCATGTTATCCCTACTTTGTAGTTGTAGCCTCTACCGCTAACACACTTATTTCAACAACATCCCATGAGCCATCTATACCCGCTACCCACATACCAACTACCGATCCCTTAGAAGGTTTTTTTCAATGCCTCATTATGGGGGAATACCTCCTATACAATATCGATACCTTCCTCACCCCACAAGTGTATGGGAATCGCATCAACACCTCAGCTACAACATCCACATCGGTGATGTTTTCCTTATGGCCCTCCCCACCTTTGCACCAACCTAACATATGGGGACTTGATATTGCCACCTTTAAACTTGAACCTCCATCCCAAGCCCAACCATTTTCATTTGACCTACACTCCCTCACTAACTACCACTTTGCTCACACTTTCCTCCACTGGTGCGCGTGGAAAGGATTTGGCTTTAGTTTTTATGAACAAGGTTACCATACTGTCATTTCTTGTACCTCTCATAAACACAATGACCATAGTGGCATTGGTTTTGATACTCCACCCTCCAAGAAGGTTTGTGTCAACCTTATCCAGGACAAGAAATCTTCCCCCTCTCATTCACCCACATTACCATCTTCACCCATGGAGTCCATAGATCCCAAATCTATTCCTCCTAAATTTTTTTTTCATAAACACCATTTCCACAAACCGCTAACCTATCAACATGATGGTGAGGCTCCCTCTTCTCTCCCATTCCTATATCCTGACATGATCAATGATGATACACCTTCAATTAATGTCATTCAATGTCTAACGATGATTCCATCCTCACCTACCTTGGTGCAGAAGACTCTTATATTCATCGATCGTTACCCTCACGAGACACAATCCATGTTGAACAAATTAACCATCGAAATCAACATTAACACTCAAAATGAATCGCACCTTCTCAAGATTGACCAATCCTTAGATGTTATTGAACAAGAAGCCTTCAACTCTTTCCTCCGGACCATAGCAACGTGTTTTCCTAGTCGTATGCCGATATGCCTAGTATTGACCCAAAAATCATGGTTCGCAATATCATAACCATTCATGATGCCAAACCCATCAAACAAAAGTTGCGGAAAATGCATCCTCACATTTCTCTTTTGGTCAAGGAAGAGCTTCATCACCTTTTCTCGGTTTCCTTCATTCTACCCATTTATTATCCCAATGGATTTCTAACATCATTTCTGTCACAAAGATGACATGGGGACTCCACATTTGTAAAAATTTCCATGACCTCAACCTCTCCTGTCCCAAAGATGATTTCCCCCTACCTAGGATCGACCAATTAGTTGATCTTGCAGCTGGGCATGAAATGTTGTCATTCATGGATGGTTTCTCGAGCTACAATCAAATATTACTTACTCCAAAGATCAACACAATACTTCCTTCATCACCCCTTGGGGACTTTACTGCTATCAAGTCATTCCTTTTGGCCTAAAACATGCTGGTGCTACATATCGGGCCGAGCCATGACTTACATCTTCCATGACATCATCCATCGCATACTAGAAGATTATGTAGATGATATTCTAGCTAAATCTAAAAATCAAACAGAGCACCTACCCATCCTTAAGGTCATCTTTGATTGTCTCATAAAGTATTATGTGCATCTTCAACCAAAGAAGTGCATCTTTGCATAATTTCTGGAAAACTCTTAGGTTTCATCATTTCGTATGTGACATAGAAGTTGATCCTAGTCAAGGCTATTCTTGAAATTCCACCACCCACTAATCTCCATCAACTTCGCATCCTACAAGGAAAGTTACAATCAATTCGTCATTTTATCTCACAACTTTCCGATTATTGTCAACCATTCCATCATCTTCTCAAAAAAGACATTTCATTCAAATGGGATCATGAATTCCATAAAGCCTTTGAAGCCTTAAAACAATACCTTCTTCAACCACCAATGCTCATTCCTCCTAAGCAATACCAGCCCTTCTACCTATATATTTCTACCACTGACCATTCTCTAGGTGCCATGCTCACTCATTGTGACAAACAACACCGAGAGCAAGTGGTTTATTAAATAATTCGTACCCTTTTTGACTATGAAACTAGATATACCCATGCTAAATTTTTTTAGCTAGCCTTAGTTTTTATCACCACCAAATTCCACCATTACCTACTCAACCACAAAACCTTTGTCATTACTAATAATAACCCATTACATTATATATATGCCAAACCTTATCAACATCAACAAGTTGCACATTGGCTTATGCTTCTGGCTGACCTTGACCTCAAATTCATCCATCAAAAGTCCATCAAGGGACAGGATATTGCTGACCAATTGGCCAATACACCTATTTCCAGAATCAATCCTCTAACTTCATCTTCCCAGACGAGTCTATGGCTACCCTTTCCCTAGATGAACCCACTTACCAAATGACACTCTTCTTCGATGGCTTTAAGTGTAAGTATTGGGGTGGGGATGGTGTTATCCTTATTCTGCTTGATGGTGAACCTATGCCTTTGTCTTTCAAACTTGATTTTGATTATACAAACAATATTGCTGAATACGAAGCACTCGTATTGGGTCTTTAGGCTGCTTATGCCTTAGATGTTAAGTCAATCAATATATTTGGTGATTCTTAGTTGGTCATAAACCAAGTCAATGGTATATACTAGTGTTGTAATGAGATACTTCAAAAGTATAAGCATCACATAGACATAATTTTGACCACCTTTGACCATTATGCACTTCAAACCACCCCATGTTCTACCAATAAATTTATGGATACCATGGCCTGCTTGGCTTCTCAGATACCTTCTTCGACCACAGACTCTAAAATATTTGTCACCATACAAAGGATACAATCACCCTCTTATTTACCCCATGAAGCTTACTCCATCAAAACCGTTGCCCCTAACCCACGTGACTTTTGGTATAAGTAATATGCAGACTATCTTTCCTTTCCATTCTACCTATTGATCTCACTTGTAATGGACAACATGTCTCTCTTAAAAGTGTCTCCCATTGTGTCATCATGGGTGGTCTTCTTTACAAGTGTGGCTTTGACGGCATTCTCTTACAATGCCTTACGAGTTTTGAAATTCCCTACACCATTAAGGAAGTCCATGATGGAATTTGTGGAGGTCACTTTAGTTATTTTGCCTTCGTAAAGCACATCATTCACCTAGGCTATTATTTGGAAAACCTTAAACCACAATTGTTTTCATTATGTCAAATGTTGCGTAAAATGCTAACAACATGCTAATCTTCATCACACACCTAGTCACACCTTACAAGTCGCACGATACCTTTGGCCTTTCTCTCAATGGGGTTTGGATCTTGTCAGTGAGATCAACCCCATTCTTCATAACGCCACCAATGGATCATAATCATACCAAATACTACACCAAATGGGTAGAGGCCATTCCTCTCATTTCCACAAAAGCTAAGAAAACAAGTGAATTCATTAACCATCACATCATTTGTCATTTTGGTGTCCCTCACCACATTATCACTAATAATGGAAAACAATTCAAAAACAAAACCCTATGCAAACTATGTGATGTTTTTGGTATCCAAATCAGTTTCTCATCACCATATTACCCACAAACCAATGGTCAAGCCGAATCAACCAATAAAACCCTCAAAAAATTCTTATGAAGGTAGTCAATGATACTGGGAAAGATTGGCATACACACATCCACTTCACCTTGTGGGCTTATCATACTAGTATTTGCACTTCGACTACAACCACCCCCTTTTCTCTGGTCTACGAATATGAAGGCTATATTACCTCTCGAAGTCCATATTCCATCTCTCTACATCTCACTACAAGACATACTCAACGACAATGAATTTTTCCAGGATCGTTTCGCACAAATTGAGTTATTAGATGAGCATCGTCTCAATGCTCTTCACCATCTCCAAATCTACCAAAAATGTATCAAACATGCCTATGACAAACATTTTCACAAACAAACCTTTCAATTCGATGACCTCCTCCTGAAGGAAAATCAACATGTAACCAAAGAGGAGAAAAGTAAACGGGAAAAATTTATTCTCCTAATTGGGTTGTACCCTATATCATTACCCATGCCTATAGATCAGGTGCTTATTGTTTGTCTTCACTCGAAGGTAAACTTGAACCTAAGCCCCTTAATGCCTTACATCTTTGAACATTCTATTATTGATATCAAGTCCTCTATCACTTTCTATCAATTGATCGATCGTCCCTTGAGCGTTGTTCACCTTCCATATTACCCATTTTGAGGATCCATGACTAAACAAGAATAATGTGATTCCCTTCACTTTTCAGCCTTATCTTCAATATGAGTACCACGGCTCTAATCATAGCATGATTCTCATGGATACTTTTTGTCTTCTTCAAGATGGAATCCCATGGTCATTCATCACTCAAAACCACCTCTTCCACAGTTAATCTCTATGTGTTATGGTCTTGTCTTCTAAACAAGAACCTAATCCTCCTATATAGTCTTGTCCATGACTTAAATGTCCAAAAAAACAAAAAGGGATACAACTCCTTGAGTTAAACTTCCAAAGAAAAGATGACTCCCTCAAAAGGGACATCTCTTCTTTATATATTGCTGCTATAAAATAGATTGCTCCTTGAAGGACAAATATTTCAAGTTTTTCACAAATTCAATAAAAATATCTAGAAGCTTCTACGCATCGATCAACTTCACAAATACCTCAAGGAGATAATATACTCATCCCATACTGGACTTCCCATATCGATCGAGTCTATTAAAAAAAAAAGGAAAAAAAAAGATGAACTTTTTGTCATGGACTTGCCTATTTTCATATTTTGGGTATTTTGTTCCAAGAAATAGTTGGGAATTAGAGAAAAATATGTGGAAACAATTCCTCAAATCATAGTAGTAGGAAACTATATAGTAGAAGTATACATGTAAAAATATAACAACATAAATAAATAATACACAAAAGAAGACAAGACAAGATTTAACGTGGTTCACCCAATGTGGGCTACATCCACCAAGAACTTGCTCAGATTTTATCATCAACAAGAGTAAAAAAACTCTCACAGTCTTCTCTCAGTTATGAACTCACAACAGAATTCCAAAGATGCTAAACCACATCTAAACCACAATTAACACCCAATTTATTAACCTTGATCACTCTTGATCACCTCTTGATCACTAAGACTCAAGACCTCATGGACACACAAGATATCTTCAAGATACCCTAGCACCTCTATTTATAGGATTAAAATCATTTAAGAAGTCCAAAAGCTGACCCTAGAAGTTTGAAAGTCATGACCTTTCATCTTCCAAATTCAAACTCCACACTTCAATACTAATTTTAGAAGACAAAAAAAAGGCTCCACACCACAACAATCTCCTAGTTGGATAATTTTCCCTCTACTGAAAAAGTTCTCAACCCTTCATTATCAACGATGAAGGCTAATCAAAGTTGAACACAACTTCAACTTATCCCTTGTGACCACCTTGGTCATCATATCTGTAGGATTTTGACTGGTATGAATCTTTTCCAGCTTCAAATTATCTTCTTCTAAAGCTGCCCTGATGAAATGATATCTCAGCTAAATGTGCTTTATCCTAGAGTGGAAAGTGGAGTTCTTCGCTAAATGAATAACACTCTGACTATCACTGTGTAGTCTCCCAACTTCCTGCTTATGACCCAACTCATCAAGTAAATGTTGTAGCCAAATCATCTCCTTGCTTACATCTATGGTAGAAACATACTCATCCTCTGTGGTTGACAAAGACGCAACCTTTTATGTAACCGTGAAATCCAACTCACCATTGTATCACCAACTATAAATACATAACCTATCATGCTCCTCTTGCTGTCCAAATCTCCTACCATGTCCGAATCTACATAACCATGCAATGTAGTGTCCGATCCACCGAAACACAATGTTGCTCTCATGGCCCCTCTCAAATACTGAAGGATCCACTTCATTTCCTGCTAGTGCTCTCTACATGGATCACTCATAAACTAGCTCATTGCTCCAAATGCATGAGAAATGTCAAGCCTAGTGCATACCATAGCATATATCAAGCTACTAACCACTAATGAGTACAGTACCCTAGACATCTAGATTTTATCCTCAGTCTTGGGACTCTTCTCCTTTGATAATTTAAAGTGACCTACCAAAGGAGTACTAACCAGTTTAGCATCCTACATACTAAACCTCTCCAAGACCATATTTATGTACTCTTCTTGAGATAATACCAGCTTCCTCTCCTTCCTGTTTCATGTTATTCTCATACCAAGGATTTTTTTTTTGCCCCAAAATCCTTCATAGCAAAGGAGTCACCTAGCTACTTCTTAAGTACCTTTATTTCCTACATGTTCTTCCTGCAACAAGCATATCATCCACATACAGGCACAAAATAATATAACTACCATCAAGAAACTTCTTGATGTACACACAATGGTCTGAGTGATACCTGGAGTAACCTTGCTCCTACATAAAACTATCAAACTTATTTTACCATTGTCATGGAGCTTTTTCTATGCCAAACAAGCTCTTCTTCAATTTTCACACTAACCTCTCCTTCCCTTTGACCTCATAACCCTATGGCTGCTACATATACAATTCCTCCTCCAACTCACCATGAAGGAATGCAGTCTTCACATCCAACTTCTCTAAGTGCAGGTCTTCTACTACTACTAAACCAAGAACAATCCTAATAGAAGTCATTTTAACAATAAGAGAAAAAATTCATCAAAGTCTATACCTTTCTTCTGTGAAAATCCCTTGACCACCAATCGGGCCTTGTATCTTTTCCTGCCTCCATCTTCCTCTTTGATTCTATACACCCACTTTTTCTACAATTCTCTCTTGCCCTCGGGTAGCTCCACTAGATCCCAAGTCTAGTTTTCCATAAGATATCTATGCTCTTCATCCATGGCCTACTCCCACTTCTTCCTAGCATCCACCTACACTGCTTCCTCAAAGCACTCTGGCTCTCCACTATTAGTGAGCAATAAATAATTCAAATATGGAGTAAATCATTTAGGTTCCCTTCTTACCCTAGAAGACCTTCTCACCTTAGGAGTTTGGGATTCTTGATGAGTAGGTTCTTGAACTGGTTGTGCCAGAACATGTTGCACCTAACGGCCCCTTAGACACCTTACTATCCGCAATGTCCTCTAACACTATGTATTCTTTCTTTTATTCCTCTTTCTATTCCTGTAATAGATATTTAGACATGACTTTTTCATTAAATACAATATCTCTAGATCGAAATATTTTATTTTCCTTAAGACTCCAAACACAGAAACCAAATTCATCCTCACCATATCAAACAAAGGTACATTTCTCAGAATTAGCCTCGAATTTGGTCCTATCATCTTTATCAATGTGAAGAAATACCTTAGATCTAAATACTCTAAGAAATGAGTAATCAATTTTCTTACCAGACCAAGCCTCCTCAGGTATACCTCCATCCAAAGCCATAGAGGGTCCTCTATTAATCAGATAAACAATTATGCTCACCGCTTCCACCCAAAACATGAGTGGCAGCCCCACGTGTAACCTCATGCACCTAGCATGCTCCATGATTGTCTTATTCATTCTCTCTGACACTCCATTTTCATGTGGAGTATTTGGAACCATTCTTTTCCTATGGATCCCATTTACTGAATAGTAATCAAGAAATTCATTGCTACAATACTAACCTTCATTATCTAGCTTGAGACATTTCAACTTGAGACCTGTTTCATTCTCAACCAAGGATTTCCATCTTTTGAAGGTTTCAAAAACATCATATTTCATTCTAATGAAATATACCCAAACTTTTATAGTCGCATCATCAATGAAAATGACATAATAACATGAACCACCAATAGAGTTTACCTTAGATGTCCCCATACATCTGTATGCACTAAATCTAACTTACCCTCCTTCCCGTAGGTCCAACCTTGAGGAATTTCACCTACTTCTATTTTCTATAAACACAGTCCTCACATAAGTCTAAATCTAACTCCTTTAATCCGGGAAACCTGTCCTTTATAATCTGCATGCCCTTTTGACTCATATGACCGAGTCTCTCGGTGCCACAAACTTACATCTCCATCTTCAGCAACTAAATGACAATAATCAGCACCACCGGTTAAATACAAAGTACCGGTTTGCTTACCTCTTACAACTAAAACATATCCCTTGGTAACCTTCCAAGAATCCACTATAAAATTGACCGTCAACCATCAACTTTGCCAATCGACTTGACCCATTGATATCAAGTTCCACCTCAACTTTGGAACATGCTTGACACCTTTAAGTTGCCATGTGTTCCCATTCTACATTTTCACTGAACACAACCTTTCCCTACTATTCTACATGGTTAATCATCACCAAGATATACATGTCCAAAATCTCCTTGAAAAAATCAGAAACTAATGTCTATGTGGGGTGGCATGAAAAGAAGCTCCCGAATCTAACACCCAAGACTTAGTAATATTGTCTAAAGAAAGAATTAAGGCATCTTGAAAAACATCACCTACTGCCACATTTACCTCTTTATTTTCCTCCGTGTTCTTCTTATCCTGAAGAGGCCATCAATTTTTCTTAGCATGACTAACCTTCCCATAGTGCCAACATTCTAAATTACTCTTGGACTTTAACCTTTCGTGATCATTCGACTTCCCACTGTTTACCTTTACCTCTGTTCTTTTATCTCCCTCTATTCTCCAACATCAAAGCATTTCCAAAAGTAGAAGAATCTTTTGTTCCCTTTCTTTACATTTCCTTTCTTAGGATCACACGTAATACATCCTCAAACTTTAGCTTTGAATTATTAGAGACTAAATTACTTACATCCATAACCAAGTTGTCCCAACTATCTGGTAAGGAACACAAAATCAACAAATCCTTGACCTCATCATCAAAGTCAATTTTTATCGAGTTTAACATAGTCACAATCATATTAAATTCATTCAAATGAACAACAATAGAACCATTCTTAGACATCTTCATATTAAATAAATTTTTCATCAAAAATATTTTATTAGAGGTAGAGGGTTTTTCATATAAATTCCGTAATGCACTCATGAGACCTTCCATGGTCTTATCCTACGATATGTTGAAAGCAACCGAAGATGCAAGCCATAACCAAATTGCCTCGAGTGCCTTTCTATCTAAAAACTCCCAATCCTCATCTGACATGGCTGTAGGTTTCTTTGCTTTCCCAACCAAAGGAACATGGAGGTCATTTTGATATAAGTAATCCTCCATTTGCATCTTCCACAAACCAAAGTTCTACCCATTGAACTTCTCAACCCTTGATCTGACCTCATCCGCCATAGCTCCCACTCAAGATAAAATTTCCCTATGATTTACCACTTCAAAAAAAAACCACCAAAGCTCTGATACCAATTATTAGGAATTAGAGAACAAATATGTGGAAACAATTCCTCAAATCACAAAGATAGGAAACTATATAGCAGAAGTATACATGTAGAAATATAACAACATAAATAAATAATGCACAAAAGAAGAAATGAAAAGATTTAATGTGGTTCACCCAATGTGGGCTACATCTACCAAGAAATTTCTTAGATTTTATTATCAACAAGATTAAAACAAGGATTTATTGCATTAGCTCACATTAATTGAGGGCAACCTATACGCTAGAAGTCATGACCAGCTAATGGTTGAAAAACGAATCATAGAAAAGAACTTATATCCTTTTCTCTTTCTCTGAGTCTTACCAAACCACACAAAAATTCAAAATACATACATTCTTAAAAAACATCCTACCTGGAAGAAGTTGTAGGTGATCACATAATCACAGCACAATGGGCACCTGACTCATTCATTGCTCTATCGAGTCATACTTCGAGCGAAGCCCGCCCCATAATAACATACCAAACCTCACCTTTTAGACCTCCTTCTTTTTAGGAAGCCATCCTCACAAAAAACTCTATTTCACAATTCATGTGTCAGTCCCTAAATAGCATAAGCTAAACAAACATAATAGAAAAGGCACTCCTAGGGTCACATTTTCTTAGTGTTTTTTCTTGGCTTGCATTTTGAGGTGAGAGATCATGTTCATCACTTTTTTTTGTTCATCCTTGCACGTTCCTCATCATAGTTGGTGTATTCCAGCTTCAAATGAGTGTGCTTAGGCCATATCATCATCATTCCCATAATTTTGGGTCTGATTCTTCATTAGATTTATATTTACAACCACTTTCTTTCATCATTGTTTCAATTTCACAAGAACTGCTCGATGGTACAATCGAGTTACCTCTAATCGCCATTGGTTATACCCAACCGATGTTGGTTCCAAGTCCTTTGTTAACCTACTCAAAACGACATTTTTACTTCACTTTCTTCCACTTTTCACAGTCTCTGTCATTATCATTATTCCCATTGACTTTTAAACATCTTCATATTTGGCATACCCATGCGATTTTACCGTCTGCCTCATTTTTTACTCATTGTCCATTTTCTCGTAGTGACCGGAAGGGGTTACCTCGACCCGAATCGAGTTTTCCCTAACCGTCATCGGTTATCCTGTTTCACATTCCAGCCATCATTTGGTCCTTAATCCAATTTTATCACCATATTTGCCTATTCCTTCCATTCTCTCAGTATCATTTACGAGAAGCAACCCTACTCGATCAATCTTGGTTCACATGGTGCTTGAGGAAGACAATCAAGCACCCTCATATTCCAAGCCGCCAGTTGTCAACCACTCCCACCTAGTCCTTCACCACCTTCTATTTTATCACCACCATGGATCCCATCCAACCTACTACTATCGCTACGGAGATGAGGAGTTTGCACGACTCCTTAACCAAAAACCACCGCCGCCTTGCAGGTTTTACCTTTCCCACTTGTCCACTCAAGACACCTCGGGTCGGTTGATATACAACATGTCTGTATTTATCCCCTCGACTCTTGCACCCACTTCGCATCAGCCCCATCTGCTCCATGCTTCTTGCATCCACCTTACCTCCAGTTGTTTCATAGTTAGGTTCTATACCCTCTATGACTACCATATTTGTTACCTCTGTGGCACCCATTACATCCACCATACCCTCAATGACTACCCTAAACACAACCTCATCTGCCCCTAATGTCTCATACATACTTGTAGCTACATTCCCACCTCCAGTGTTGGTGACCCCTACCCCATTTCAGAACATGGTTCTTTCCATTCCACAATCATTAGCCCCTATTTCCACTAGGGTTACCATGACCCTTCCACCCCCATATACATACTACTAACAACCTCCTGTTTCATCCATTATTCATTAAGGTATGTACCCCTATTTAATTTGCCTTCTTCTTCACCACCCTACATGGTATCCCCATACACCGGAGTGTCACCCTGTTATATGCCCAAAACCAACCTCCTCACGCTCTCTTGGGGCATCCAATCATCACGACCTACCAATGATCTAATAAATTGATGTTGGGAAAGATGCAAACATTAGAGGCATCGGTTTACGGCTCCCAAAACACTCTCACCTACGAAAATATTTGCAATGAGCCTATTCACCCATCCGTTCCTATCCATTCATACATTTTTATTGGAAAATTCCCAAATTCAATCACTTCAATAGCAAATAAGACCCCGAAACATTTGCAGTCATTCAAACATGGGTGTTATCTCGATCACCCATGATGATGCCTTGCTTTTGAGAAATTTTCCCATGTCCCTCACAGGACTTGCATTATATTGGTATAGTGGGTTACCTAAACACTCTATATTCTCATTCAAGTAGGTAGCCCAAGCCTTTTTGGATCATTTCTCTATCAATATCGTTAAGAAGGTTACCATGACCGATCTATATTCCACACGTCAGTATGAGGACGAATCTATCGTAGATTTTTTCACTCACTGGTGTATCCTGATCAATCAACTTACCTTCCAACTACCACAAATTGAACTCATCGATCTCTTCACACAAGCTTGTGCTAGACATATCTCCCTAACCTTGTAGGTCCAAACCTTCGAACATTCGATGAGGCATTCACTATGGCACGAAAGTTAGAGATTCGGGCCATCGAAGAGAATAAAATCCAATTACACAATAAGAATTCGACATTCAAGTTGAATGATACCTCTTCCTCTTCCAAACCACAAACCAATTATTCAAAAGCTAAGGGCACCACTAACGCAGTGGTACTCAAGGCCGGCCTAGCTCATCCATCAAATCAGGCTACACCCTCATCTAATCTCTCACCTATCTAGACTTTTCAATTCAAACAAGAGCAGTGAAAATATACCCCAATTGGGGAACCTTACTCTTCTATCTTAGAAAAGCTTATCAAAGCTGAAGCCATCACCCTTCCACCCATAAAACCACACCTTTGGTTTTGACCATACTCACCCCATGCCCGCATGGTATAAAGAACATGATTTCTATAACTATCATCGAGTAAAGGGTCATAGTGATTTTAAACTACATCGGTTTCAAAATATTTTCCAAATGGTCAAGAAAGGTGAGTTAACTGTGGATAATCCCAATTCCACCCCCAACCAAAATCTACAAATCTTCAAAAACATTTCCCAACCATGCCCCTTCATCCAATCAAACCGGTGAGACATCGACTCACAATACCCATACCCTTGAGGTTCACACTATCTTTACTGAGGTACATGTTACCTCTCAATTACCCCACATCCCTTCCATAGAGGAGATCCTAGCCCAAAATCCTCCTTCCACATTAGAACTAATCTTCCCTGTTCCTTCACCCATATAGGAACACCTTTCATCTCCTTCATCACCTACGGAGGGTCTTCTGCTAACATTGAGACCATCTCACCCCGGCTTCCCCACTTCGAGAACCTTTACCTACAGTGCCTCATCCACCCATAGAGGAGCTCCCATTACCTACTCCACCCACATAGGAGCACCCATTACCTTCTCCACCCATAGAGGAGCACCTATCTCTGTTCCTCCACTTATAGAGGATCTCCCATCATAGACCCAGGTTGAGATACCTTTGCCTCTTGGTGAGCATTCTCCATCAACTACCCAAAATCCAACAGACCTACTTTTGGCTCTCTTACCCATGAAAGCTGATGCTGGCCAATTCCCCATCTCTAAGACACATTTTACGGGAATTCCCATTAGGTCCTCACCAACTCCACCCACATATGTTCCATTCGACATTTGGTGATCACTTAGATTATTTGGATAGGGCTTTGCTATGGGGCACCTCTTACTCCCCATCTCAACACGAGATGCGAGAGATCCTCGTTGATACCTCCACTATCTACCTAAACACATTTTGACCCATCAAACCAAATATAACCATCTTTGCTGTCACAAACCCTTTCATGATACCCATTAACACTCACACCACACCCTTACCCATAACCCGACCTACATCTAAACCCAAACCTATACCCAAAACATTTGCCTCCACTAAACCTATTACCACTTTAGGGGTCACCCACGACCAACAACCTTACTCATCCACCTATTAAACTAGATTTAGCTATATCCTCTAACGTCAATACCACACCTACTCAAAACCCAAACCAAAGAAACAAACTCATCGACCTCATACCCGACGACACACCAATCACACACTGCACTTGTCCCATCTCCTTAAGACCTCAGTTGCCCAACATGGTCAAGCACCCTACACCCATCCATAAACCAATAACACAACAACCCATTCCTTCCTCACAAACCTCTAACCTACCCAGGCACACAACATGACTTATACCCACACCTGCAATCTCTTTACCACCAATACCTCTAATACCTTCAACTATTGCTTCACTACCCACTACACTTCAGTCATTGTCCCTCACACCCCAAGTATGACCTGCATCATCTACCTTCATAGCACCCCTATTATCCCCGTGGGTAACTCACCCTCTTCCTCCATCTACTTTTCCTTCTAGACCTCATACACCCACATCACCTTTACCCAAGAAAGTGCAACCCAAAAACAAAACCCCACTACCCCACAACAAGGTAGTCAAAACAACCACACACCCTCCTACACATCCATCTATTGTACCCCTACCCAAATGAACCCAACCGATACCTCAAACCACATCGGCACCTAAACCAATAGCTCGACCCGTTACTACTCTTCCAAAAATAGTTCCTTGACAATAAACCACACCTACACCCAAACCCACATTCACTTCCCATTGCGATCCACTAGCGGGTCCTATGCAAAAAAATTTAGCCAACCTACTCAAACTTTTGTTATCACATTACCGCCACTCGACCTTATGACCCCTAAAACCCAAGCCAAAAGGGTTTCATGATAATAAAATTTGTGAATACCATCGTATGCTAGGGCATGATGTGGAGAAGCTGTAAGGCCTTGAAAACCATCCTTATCCAATTGTGTCCACCGAAACCAACTTTGACGATGATGACCTTCTCGGCGAGGATCCTGTTTACTCGACACACATTCCCACACCGCCAACTCAACAACCACAACATCCACCCTCTCCACTCCTAGAGCTACCCTCAAGATTTGAAATTAACATGGTTCGCATCAGAGAACTTGTCACACCACCACCCAAATGTCATTGTGCCTAGCTAACCTCATAGGGTTTTTCTCCTCCGATAGGTTTTTTCACGTCATGTCATTATACCACTCACCATACACCTTATCCATTTTCCAACTTCCCTCAAATCAGCATGATACACGTCACTACATGTGCATAGAAGGGAAAAGAAAAGGCAACTGACCCACCAACCAATCCTATACACAACATACCATCTACACCCATACCTAAAATCACTATCTGCAGCCCCACATATCCCATTTCTAATGGCATCACACATCGCACCATGCTCAAACAACTACACCAATCTCCCTCAAAATTTCCTTATATGACCTCATCCAAACCTCGGAATCCCATTGTCAAGCCCTCATGGAGGTTCTTCAATCTATTGAGGTTTTACCCAATGACCCTACACCTATAGCCTCCATTATCACACCCCATCATGTAGCCTCTCTCACCAAATTACCACCTTCATCCTCACCTCACCTTGTTCACCAAGTGGCCTCCTTAGCTTCTCAAAGGAGGAGATCACACCACACCAAAATGATGACCCGGACCTATCCCTCTTCATCTCTGTCCACATTGATGACATACGGGTACGCCATGTGATGATTGATGGAGGCGCTAACATTAACATCATTTCATCCCATGCATTTTCTCAAATGCACATACCTGAAAATTGCATGCATAAACATCTGGTCATGTTGCGTTCATTCAATGACACTATCACCTCCACACTAGGCACTATCATCCTTGATTCGCGTAGGCCCCCGCACTATTCTAGAATTGTTTTATATTTTGGAGGGGGAATTCCAATATAACTTGTTGCTTGGTAGACCTTAGATCCGTGTCATGGGTTGTGTTTCTTCCACTTTACATCATTGTGTAAAGTTTGAACACAAAGGACACACTTATACCATTCCAACCAACCCATCACCTTTCAAAACATGCAACATGCTTTATTGACCCGATGATGTGCTCATACCTGTCAAGCCTTCTACATCCATAACCGTACCACTTCACCTACACCTCTACCTACTAGTACAGTCACTAACTCAGCCACACATACCTCCTCTATTTCTACTGCTGCTATAACCTCCATAGCTGACCTATCGCCTTCCCGATCCGTTAACTCCACCTCCGCATTGACCTCAGACACATTATCCATACCATTACCTACATACCAACCACTAATCCCTTGGAAGGAATTTTTCAATGCCTCACTCGGGGAGTACCACCTATATAGTGTCAACACATTCCTTACTCAACAAGAGTAAAGAAGACTTCACCAACACCCACGTTATGATCACCGTATAGGAGAACGTCTCCTTTATGGTCATCCTTACCTTCGTACTAGTCTCACCTATGGGGGACTTGATACTACCACTTACACACCTAAACCACCATCATAACCACACCCATTTTTACCGACTTCCAATCACTTATCAATTGTTGTTTCACCCACACCTTCCCGCACTGTCATGTGGAAGGGTTTTGTTTTTGGATTTTATGAGCAAGACTGTCATACCATTTTTCCATGTACCACCCGTAAACATAATGAGTGTAGTGGTATCGACTTCCACTGAACCTTCTACCAAACATGCCTACATTAAACTCATTAAAGACCCTAGCCCTTCTCCACCTTCATCTTCATCACTACCTTCACCTGCTCCACCTTCATCACCACCCTCATCGGCCAGAGTCGAGCCAGATCCTAAATCTATCCCCCTAAA
Source organism: Taxus wallichiana var. yunnanensis (assembly GCA_018340775.1). NCBI lineage: Eukaryota > Viridiplantae > Streptophyta > Pinopsida > Cupressales > Taxaceae > Taxus > Taxus wallichiana. Next base: position 606,987,573 of record CM031244.1, read on the forward strand.
TTTTTTTCTTCATAAACACCATTTCCTTAGGGCCTTTGAGTTATCAACATGAAGGTGAGGCCTCTTCTAGTCTTCCATTCATGTATCTTGAGATGATCAATGATAACACACCTACAATTAATGTTGTTCAATGTCGGGATGATGAATCCATACTCACCTACCTTAGTGTAAAAGACTCATATATTCATTGGTCATTACCATCTCGAGATGCAAACCATGTTAAATGAATTGACTATCGAGATCAACATTCATACTCAAGATGACCCAGGACATCTTGAAGATTAGACAATCTTTAGATCTTGCTGAGTAAGGAGCCATCACTTCTTTTCTCCGAGATCATAACCACACTTTCGGTTGGTCTTACGCAGACATGCCTAGTATTGACCCCACCATAGTGGTCCACAATATCATAAAGGTTCTAGATGCCAAACCTATCAAACAAAAGCTAAGGGAAATGCACCCTCACATTTCTCTTCTTGTCAAAGAAGAACTTCAACACCTTCTTTCCATTTCCTTCATCTTACCTATTGATTATCCTCATTGGATTTATAACATTGTCCCTATTACTAAAGCAATAGGAGGACTCTGCATTTACATGAACTTTCGTGACCTCAACCTCGCCTACCTGAAAGATGACTTTCCCTTGCCCGGTATTGATCAATTGGTTGACCTCACCGCTAGTCACGAGATGCTCTCACTCATGGATGGATTCTTGGGTTATAATAAAATTTTCCTTTCCCCAAAAGATTAGCACAAGACCGCATTCATTACCCCTTGGGGAACCTTTTGCTATCGAGTCCTTCCTTTTGGCCTTAAAAACACTAGTGCTATATATCAGCATGCTATGACTTACATCTTCCATGGTATCATACATCGCATATTGGAAGATTACGTGGATGATCTCTTGGCCAAATCTAAATGTCGCCCAAAGACCTCGTCATCCTCGAAACCAACTTTGACCGCCTCATTAAATATTGCGTCCATCTTCACCTAAAAGTGCATTTTGCGGTTCTCTCAAGAAATCTCCGGGATTTATTGTTTCCCTCCATGGTATATAAGTTGACCCTGATAAGGTCAAGGCTATTCTGTAAGTGCCTCTGCCCACTAACCTTAAACAACTCCTTCATGTGCAAGGTAAATTATAGTCCATTTGCCATTTCATTTCACAATTATCTCGATCGGTGTCAACCATTTCATCATCTCGCTTAGGAAGTATGTCTCCTTTAAATGGGATGATGACTATCACAAAGCTTTTGAGGCCCTAAAACAATACCTTCTCCAACCACCCATACTCATTCCACCTAAAGATGATCAACCTTTTTACCTATACATATCAGCTACCAATCATTCCTTGGGAGCCATGCTTGCTCATCGTGATGAACAACACAGGGAGTAGGTGGTTTATTACATAAGCCATACTCTTTTGGACTATGAAACCCGATACAACCATCCAAAAAAGATTTTCTTATCCTTAGTTTTCATTGCCACCAAACTCTGCCATTACCTACTCAACCACAAAACCTATGTCGTGACCAACACTGATCCCTTACACTTCATGTATGCCAAACCTTATCAAAATCGGTGTGCCACGCAATGGCATATGCTTTTAGCTGATCTTGACCTCGAATTCATTCACAAAAAGTTCATCGAGGGCTAAGCTATCACCAACCAACTAGGTGACGCACCTATTTCTCGGGATCAAACCTCCAATTTTGACTTTCTGATGAGTCAATTGCCACTCTTTCCTAGGCGAACCCCTTACCAAATGACACTTTGTTCTTCAACGGTTCCAGTGTCGGTGTGGGGGAAGGGCTGGTATTATCCTCATTCCTCTATATGGAGAACCCATGCCTTTGTCTTTCAAACTAGACTTTGAATGCACCAACAATATTATCAATACGAAGCGCTCGTACTAGGTCTCCAAGCCGCATAGTCCCTAGATGTCAAATCTGTCCCACATCTTTGGTGATTCACAATTGGTCGTAAACCAAGTCAATGGTATGTACCAATGTCATAATGAGATACTTCAAAATTATAAACATCATGTAGACATACTTTTGACCACCTTTGATCGTTACACCCTTCAAACCATCCCACATTTAACCAACAAATTTGCAGATACCATGGGAACATTTAGCTTCCAAATACTGTTTCCCCTACCGATTGCAAAATATTTATCACCGTACAATACCTACATTCACCTTCTTATTTACCTCATGGTGTTTACTCAATCAAAACCAACACCCTTGACCAAGTGACCTTTGGTATAAACAATAATCCAACTACCTTTCTCTCTCCATCTCGACCTCCCGATCTCACCCATAACGAAAAACATGCCTTCCTTAAAAATGTCTCTCATTTCGTCATTCAGGGGTTTCCTCTATAAGCGCATCTTTGATGGTATTCTCTTGTGATGCCTCACAAGTTCTTAAATTCCTTATACCATTAAGGAGGTTCATGATGTCATCTGTGGAGGTCACTTTAGTGGCCTTGCTATTGCTAAGTGTATTCTTCATTTGGGCTATTCTTGGTGACTCTTAACCATGATTTTTGTGACTATGTCAAATGTTATGTGAAATTCCAACAACATTCCAACCTTCATCATACACCCAGTCATGCCTTACAGGTCACTCGTGACCTATGGCCCTTCTCTCAATGGGGTTTGGTTCTTGTCAGAGAAATCAATCCTCATTCTTCCCTACGCCATCAATGGATCATAATCTCTTGAATACTACACAAAATGGGTGGAAGCCATACCACTCATATCCATGAAAGATGAGAAGATATGTGAGTTCATTAACCATCACATCATTAGTCTCTTTGGTGTTCCTCATCACCCCATCACGACAATAGAAAACAATTCAAAAACAAAACAACTTTGCAAAAGTTTGCGGTGCCTTTTACATTCAGCTTAGTTTCTCATCACCTTATTACCCACAAACCAATGGCCAATCCGAATCCACTAACAAAAACCTCAACAAAATTCTCATTAAAGTGGTTGAAGATACTAAGAAGGATTGGAATATGTACATTCATTTTGCCCTATGGACAAACCGCACTATTATTCAGACTTCCATTGCGGCCACACCCTTTTCTCTGGTCTACGGTATAGAGGTTGTTCTGCCTCTTGAAGTCCAGATCCCCTCACTCCGCATTTCTCTCCATGACATGCTTACTAATGATGAATTTCGTCAAGACCGCTTAGCACAACTAGATTTATTAGACGAATGTCATCTTAATGCTCTGGATCACCTTCAAGTTTACCAACAATGTATCAAATGTGCTTATGAAAAACGTGTTCATGAACGAACCTTCTAAGTCGGTGACCTTGTCTTGAAAGAAAATCAACATGTAACCAAAGAAAAAAAATTAAACGAGGAAAATTCACTCCTAATTGGCTGGGACCATACATCGTAACTCATACCTATAGATTAGGTGTCTATTGTTTATCCTCGCTTGAGGTAAACTTGAACCTAAGCCACTTAACGTAGTGCATCTTCGACCATTCTATTGTTGACTTTTTGTCCTACCTCACCCTTTGTCTCTTTACTGTGCTCGTCCTTGAGCGCTATTCACTACATACACCTCCCTAATGATTAAACAATAATCATGTGAGTACCCATCACTTGTTATCTTCTCTTGAATATGTGTACCATGACACTGCACATAAAATGATTCTCATGGATTCTTTTTGTCTAATTTTAGATGATATCCCATGGTCGTTCCACCTTTCTTTTTGAACAAGAGTCCTATCCTCCACCTTGTTCTTGTCCATGATTTCAAAGACCTAACATGGGACAAAACTCCTTGAGTTAAAATTCTAATAAATAGATGATTCCCTCAAAAGGACATCTTCCTCTTGACAAAATTGCTACTATAAATAGAGTGCTCCCTCGAAGGACAGCTATGTGAAGCTAAAATAAAAATAAAAATAAGAGAAACCAAATCTTCCCACATCGATTAGCTTCATGAAGACCTCAAGGAGTAGCATATTATTTATCCCATATAGACTTCCTGCATCGATTAGTCTATCACAACAAAAAAAAAAATTAGTCATGGACTTGCCCATTGTGACCTTGAACCTCTTGCCCAAAAGACCTATCACTTAAAACATATACAATTAACTACCTTTCACCCACCTTACCATTTCCACTCTCATTTCCTCAATCGCCTCAAGGGAAATCTTGGAATTTTGACATTTGGTGATCCTGTGACTACCTTCATCGTAGAAAACTTAATTGTCCAATGCCTTTTGGGTCTTGTGTTCATCACCCCCTCCAAGGTATGATCTACTCGGTATGATCCTACCCAATCAGGTGGCTTTATTTCCCCCTCTTATCTTTTAACCATCTTTGTTTACATTTTGATTACCTAATACAGGGCTTGGTACTCGATGCTTACCTTTGAGGTAGTCCTCCCCTCTTTCCATAATCACCTTCACTGCATCCTTTTACCTATAATATACCCACACCTATTAAACCTAAACCCACAACATGCCCACAAAACTACCAACTCATTTCATCTTCTTCCTAGCTCATGGGAGAACTACATTGGCCTAAGGTCCCTTTTCGCCAGGACTATGTAGGTAGCACTCCAAGGGCATGGGGCCCTTAGAGGTTAGCTTGGCCATTCTCTACCCTAAACCAATTCATCAACCATGCCTAACTCACCATTTATGTCACATTTCACTTAGTTCCTCTTTTCTAACAAAATTAGAAATTAAGCCACATACATAACAAGTTTCTTACTACAACATACATTTATTACACCTACCATCTCTCTATCATCACTATGCATAGATTATACAACATTTCACATATGACCCATAGTATCATTCATTGCCAAAATAATGAATCATAACTAAACCTACTTTCAACTCAACCATGCCTACCAAATCTGACTCGATCCATGCCTATAATCTAACTCAACCATGCCTATAACCTGACACAATCAATGCCTATAACCGCCTCGATCCATACCTATAACTTTGACTTGATCCATTCCTATAACCTAACTCAACCATTCCTATAACTTTGACACAATCCATGCCTATAACTTGCCTCGATCCATGCCTATAACCTGACTCGATCCATGCCTATAACCTAAATCCACCATGCCTATAACCTGACATAATCCATGCCTATAACCTACCTCAATCCATGCCTATAACTGACTCAATCCATGCATATAACCTAAATCCACCATACCTATAACCTAACTTCGATCCATGCCTATAACCTGACTCGATCCATACCTAAACCAACCTAACTCCATCATGCCTAACTCACTTAATTTCAAACCACATTAAAGTAACAAATCCATATCTCCTCTAACACAAGCCATACATCCAATATCTCATAAACATATTAACACATCACAAAATACCATGAATCTCATCATATAAATCAATAAATGTGTATCTCAAAATACATGCCTATCTCATCATGTCCATCATCTCAAAAATGTCGGCCTGTGAGGCTAGTCTCATATGTACAAAAAGAATGAATGAATCCATACAAAAATATTCAGCACGTAGGCTGGTATATGCTCACAATATACAAAACTCACTCATACATCCTCACTATCTTTGGCATACAGGGCTGGTATGTGATAAAAAATACAAATATCTTCACACATAGGCCAGCATATATTAATAATAATCACTCGTATACATCAAAAATTGGGTGGCTACATATCAGACATCTTGCCGAATGTCCTCCATCTTTGTGTCACCTGCACCCTCAGCCTCCTGTGTCCCTACTAGCACATCACCTAGCTCTAGTTCTTTATGCACTTGTGGCCTCTCACGATCGGGCCTTGGAGCTCACTTTGCCTCTTGTGCTCTCCACACTATGTGTGCGGGATCTCTTCCTCTCACTAGATGTTTGTTGTGCTCTGTACTCTCTGTAAGAGAGGAATTCTATCCCAACTGCCATGAGCTGGTCCTGATAATATCTCACCTCACCTAGGGCATCCCGTAACTTGGATATAGGCATGGTCTATGGTGGTCCCATAGGTCTCGGCCCTTGTACCTGCCCTATGCTAGCCCGTGAACTGCGACTAGCTCCTTGTGCCTATGGTGGCCCCCCTATCCCTGTGCTTGTGGTGGTGCCCCTATCCCTATGCCTATATTTGGGCTGTAAGGTCCCATACATGCCTAGGCTATGGCCACCTAGCCACAAAACCTACCACTGAACCAGACAGTGAAGGTTGCCACCGACCATCTATGTCTCCATCTCCTCCATCACCTCCACCCTCTCCCTCCACCATCTGGGCCTGTAGACTAGCCACCTATACTCATAGCTTTGTTACCTCTACCTCTAACCCCTCCATATGTCTGCAGTATACCTATCTACATGATCAACGTCACTACCTGCCCCTATAGGGTGTCTCTCTACACTGTAATAGTAGCTAAGTCAGGCTACCCGGTCTAGGTGGTATGGCTCGTAACTAAGCCACCCACCACTACCTATACCTATTTGTGCATCTGGCATCATCAATCCGCCAATCCACTAGCTGCTCCTCCTCTCCTGTAGGAACTGTAGGCTATGGTAGAGGTAGAGGCCTCTCCACATCATCTCTCCGATATTGTGGGAAGGATGGAGGGATATCTTGTACAAGCCCAAACTACCGTCGGACCCTATCTACTGGGATCATCTCATCCTCCTCGGCACAGTGACCTTGTATCCACCTCTCTAATTGGAGCTCAACTAGCTCCTCATGCATGTGCCTATATGAAGGGAATCCCACATATAAGCTCCAGGACAATGTCCACTCTGGATAACCCCTCCAACAATTTGCCAAAAGTGGGCCACATCATATGTCACCTATTCGACCTCCGCTCTCCTGCAAATGAAACCCATATCTTATATCCCAACCATAAAAATCTCGCTAGGAATGCATCTACTCATGGCATCCCTATAGGTTGAACACGAGACTATATGCTCGTAGGCCCAACAGTGTAGTATAAATGTACAACACAAGATAAACCTACGCAACCATCCATACGCCCACAACTCTTTGTATAACTACACCAAGAATGTTGGTGCCCGGAAAGAATGTCTTATGCACCATCATATCGTGTAGAAGCCCCATAAGTGATCGGGAAAGTGTCCACCCTCCACATCAAGCGGCATAACAACACACTTCCTCCATCAATAAAACCACTAGCCTTGTCTCATCCAAACAGGCTAGATACATCTCGCCATAGCTCAAACGGCACTATGGAATATCAGCTCTGCTGCCCCCCCTTGCCAAAAACTATCCTAATCGGTTCCTCGGAGGCCTCGAAGGAGATAGAGTACACCTGGGCCCCCAATATCGGTAACCATAAAATCCAAAACATGTCCTCTAGGGTGATAGTTATCTCACAGCCAAAAGGTGGAACGTGTTGGTCATGGAGTCCCATCTATCGATGAGCACGACCATAAAATTGGGCTGCCAAACAACATGTCGGTAGCTCCGAATACCAATCAAGCCCACTTTGCCTCCACGTGGTGTAGCTCCAAGGTGGTCGCTTAAGGCTGCACAATGTCACCAATAGCGGCGAGCACATCCCGCATATGTAATCGTGATCTCCCTACATCCAATCCAAGCACAACATTAATCTACATTTACCATGACCATATTAACCAATTATCATTACCCTCCACCCTATTTTTACTTTACCCATCTCAACTACCTGGCCCACATCCCTCTTGGACCCTTACGTCTAAAATCCTCGACCAATGTTGGTTCATCCTAAGCAGACTCTGGTCACTCCTTAAACTAGCATTGGTCACCTATTTGGTGACCAATCTTTGGTTCATCTTTACTAATCATGGTTCTTACCAACCGATCTTTGACCAAGATTGACCGATGCGATCAATGTCATAAAAAATCCGTAACTTCCCAAACCCCCTTTTTAAAAATCCTCCCACATGTCCCTTTTACCCCACCTATAATGACCTAAACTCCCCTTAGATCCCTACCCACCCCACCTATACAATTTACTAACCTCCACCCCCTCTTTTTGGCCCATTATTCCCCCATACCTGATTTAACTTTTTCCCACCCACAACATACAAAAAACCCACAACACCCTACAAATGACAACTATCGCAACCTACTATATCTAGTTACCACTATAGAGTTAGGCGCTTACCTCGTCACGCTGCCATCATCTCGGTGGCACATCTAGCCATTTTACTAGTGGTCCACCTGATCCCTCTCCATCCTCTACCATCCCCGAATATCTACCCCTAACCTCCGACCAATCAACTCCCTTGCCCTGATCCCGTGGACCCGCTATTCACTAACCGAACCCTCATCAAATCACACTGCTATCATGCTTTCACTTCACATTTTATCATTTCTTCCTTTTTTGAATAACAAATGAATAATAAAAATGTGGATTTTTTGTTTTTATATAAAACCCGACCTAACCAGCATCGGTTCCCCTTGATCGGCATAGGTCTCGTGCCCTACCTCACCGTTGTCGGTTATCCATGACCACCATCAGTTAACCTAACCTACACATTGCCCCTACTTTTCCATTTCACCCCACCCTTTACCTTTCTCCTTTACCTCATCTAGCCTTTACCTAACCCATTACCTTACCTTTCCTAACCTCATCATTTAGTAACTCCATTTGTCCTCCTTTTTCAGAATCATTAATTTACCCCTACTTTGGCCTTACCCGTGCATGAACCTAGATATTTAGACCTAGACCATCACTTGTGACCTTTGACCTCATGTGTTTGTTATACCTTATGGCATTGTTACCTGTGTTGATTGACCTAATGACCTTACCTAGTCTATTTCTGTGACCGTTTATCCTGACCCTACCTTTGGTGCACCAAAACATACCTATAACATTCCTGCACCTAACCTACATTGTGTTTCCTAACCATATCCTATACCTTGGATATCGGATTCACTTCAACCTTGTTTGGATAAACCTATTGACCTTAGATAATGTAGAGTTTTCCTACTCTTCAACCTAGTAGCATGCTACAGTTTATACGTGTGCATGCATTTGACTGTTGCTACCTGTGACCCTGACCCATTACCTAGATTTCCCATGTAGACCTTTCACCCTTTTCCCTGTACCCACTTGCCTTTTCCTCACCTTTACCTTTTATCAAACCACTCACCACTTCAGCCTGCTACCTCGTCAGTTCCTGGTTTGAGGGGGATCACCTTCACCCACACATGGGGCAACCACATCTTATTTTTGTTAGCATCACTTACCAATACAAGCTACACAACAAAAAGGGTAAAATTTAAACACTAAAATTAGGTCACACTTTGTAACACCACTAATCATTGTTACTTCCTCCTGAGCATACAAGTGTTGATATGTGATTTCTTTGTAAAAAGGATGTGTTCCTTTGATTGAGAAGTCATGCTTGATATGTACTGTATCTTCTTTGCAGATCTTTGACTGAGTCGGAATATGATTGGACTCTTTTATTTATTTCATTTTGCATCTGAGTTTAATCTGATCTCGGAATGAATTATGGAGTTATCCATCTATAAGACCTAGCCTTGGATCAGTGGAATTGATCCAAGTGGTGCTTTAAGTTTATTCGTGATGAATTAAAATTACAGACCTTAAGCAGGTTGCAAGGTCTGGATGCATTGAATAAGCTAGTCCGGAGTATAACTCAGGCTGATCATGTTAAATGAATTGGTTCCCGATATCGTAATATATCTGGAAGGTCTTGATTTCAGACCAGGTAATAATTCTGTTACATATAATTCTGTAGCCTAATGGCAGTACAGGAGTGAACCCTGTTCGAGAATGTATGTTGTAGGTTCTTTTTCTGAGCATATGAAATGTTAGACCTAACTGGAATTATTAATGTTAGTAACCTAAAACTAAACTTAACCTAGGGGTTAGATTAGTGTTAATCTAACCTAGACCTAGGCTAAGAGCTAATGCTCTAAGTTAGTATCTATGTTCTAAGAGGTTAGCCTAGGTGTTATCCTAAATCCTAACCTAAGTTACTAACCTAACTATTGAGCAAGGATTAAAGGGGACCTATGGAGGGGTGTGAACCATGGGCGGTAGTTTCTATGTTATTAAATGCGTGGATAAGCATGAGGGACAGGTAATCGGTGGAAGTTTTAAAAATGGCTAACTTGAGCCGACGTGGCAGGTCACCAAAGTTGGAAATGGCCTTTAATGTGCTTTTGTCCATCGCCAACTATGGCGGTCGGTGGCAGTGGAGATTGAGTAGGAAAATGGGAGTAAATGTCATTTATGGACTCGGTCTTCGAGCTCAGATTTCATGGGGAAGCATGCAAAATGGAAAGTTAATGGTTTATTGGGTTTTGCATGTGCTCAAGGTTTTCCTTCATGCATTCACTTTGGTTCTTCGCACCAGTCTTCTTGGTGTTGCATGGCAAGTATGAGCGTAACTAGCTCTTTCCTCTGGCAAGGAAAATATATAAGTCATGGAAATAGCAAATTTTTGTTGGTGGCTCTAACTTGGAAAAGAAGGAGAAGGTTCGAGCTCTTTCAGTGGTCTGCTTCGAAATTTTGAGCAAATATCCAGGCATGTTAGGCCCTAACCTTTAAAAATCTTGCTCTCTTTCAAATGATTTCATTAGAACAACTCTGTTCAGATGATTTTTGGAATTGGTTGGTTTCTATGGTAGTCTTGTGTGATTTTTGGCACTGTACCTTCATGCTGGTTCAGTTTTTCAATTTAACCCTTGATGGGTGTTTATTGTATTTCGAACTGTTGCTATATTTCTTTGTGTTTTGTATTCCGGCTTTAATTTACGTAATATATGCAAGAATGTATGCTAGGCCTGCTCTGTGAGAACCCATGAATTGTTCTCGTGATGGGTACAGGCTACTGTGGTGCTTGTTGTTGATACTTGTCGGAGGGGATACTGATGGACATTTGTTTGATTGTTCAGTTTTATTGAACTTTTTGTAAGCTCTGTCGTGGTTATTATTGGTGGTGGTTATTGATTCTTGTTGGGTTTCGTTTTGTCATTTAAAGTTATTTGTGAATAAATAACTTGCTGTAACTGTATCTCATTGCGATCCTGTTGAAGTTGTTTTTCCTTTGCGTTGTGGTTATGGGATTCAACCCGTTGACAGTATGCAATATGGATATATGTATTTATTGTATTTGAAACGACTCTGTAGAGTCCATTGAATGATTCGTATATTTTGGGACCACTGTGGAAGCTATATATATTTGAATTTTGGTAATTTGATTTGTCTGAGTCTTGAAGGAGTAACAGGTAATGCGACTTCTGTTATTTTGTAACGAATACCTTCGTTTTACAAGGAATTTGTGGTTCAGACTCAGTTGGGTACTTATTATGTTTCCACTCTATGTAAGCTTGGAGCGAATATTGTTATAAGGGTTCAGTCGGATTCCTTGTTTTGAAATCAGTATTTAGATTTGCTTATACCTGATTGTGAATATCGACCATTGTTGGCATGGTTGGAATCTTTAACTTGTATTTAACTTGTATATCGTTTTCTGTAGAAGCTTTATCGTGAATACTGTTATACGGATTTAGTTTTAAATCTTTGATAAGTAATCAGTGTCACTGCTTCTGTATAAGCCTGATTATGAACATGTAATGTTTTTGGCTTTGTTGGACTTCTTTAAATAGCTTGACATCATGTAATTTGGCTTTTTATTTAGTGGGTCGTGGATACCATACTTTCAACCCTGGAGGCGTCCAGAAGTGACTACGATATGCTATGTTTCCTTTCTGATTAAATTCCAGTTAGATATGGCTGTGCATGTTGCGGGGATTTCGTTTAAAAATCTCTCTGCATAGTCATAGGGAAACGTCATTGCTTTAATGATTATTGAGTCTCTTGTTGACTGCGATAAAAGAGAAGATCTTTTGATTTCAACTTTGGATCTAAAAGCCTTACAGTGTTTAGTAAGGACTAGAATGGGCTGTAGGTTGATGTATGGGATTGTTGGCGTGTTACGTCTTCTGTTGCATGACTATCTGCCGCTTGAGCTAGGCCAACTATGAGCCGTCATTGCACCTTGACGATGATGTGGGGAATATCTTCTTGTCTGCTGCCTCATGTGGAAGGTCATGTGGAGTCTGTTTGGTGCATAGTCATCACTGTTGGCGTGATAGCTACTGTACAGGAGTTTTGTTATATTTAATGTTAACAAAACAGTGGTTCTTCTTGTGGTTCGTCTGACTTCTTCGTAGGCATGTAAGGTGAATGCTTTCCATTTGAGGAGATGGTACAGTCATGAACTTGTTGAAGGGAAATATGAATGACTTGTTTTCTTTCTATTCTGTTATGAAAATATATGTCGATATTTTATCTAACCGTTGGAACTGTTTTTAATATATATTGATGGAATCATGATTTGTTATGATATTCCTTTTACTGTTGAATGAAATGATCTGTCTGAAGTTTGCTGTTTTTGGAATTCAGATGGATAGATGATTTGGATACTTTCGTTCTTCTTGATTTCTAATATTTTGATGAAATATTTGGGAAGTATTTAGGACTATTCTGTAACGATAATAGAGTTACCCGTTTGTAGTCATTTTTGTATTACAAAAGCATAGTCTGAAACATGTATACTTGTTTGGTGAAATGATCTCATTTAAACAGGTTGTTTAATGAAAACAGTTGGTGGATTGCAATTGTTTTAAGAGTTAGTGCTTATCATGCTCAGTTCATCGAACTGACCCATGTTGACAATTTTGCAGATGGTCGCCGTAAGTGGTAAAAGCATGCAGATCTGACAGGATGTTCAGATTGTTTAACTTGGTTTATGATGAATTCAGTTTGATTTTCTTTAAATATACTATAAGAGGAAAGATGTTCTTCTTCCATTGAGTATTGTATCAAGTATGTCAAATGCATAAAATGTATTTGATTAGTTAGAAAGGAATAGAAATTGATATTTGTTACTTATGTGTTTATATTCTTACCTTGATAGTTTTACCTTCTTCAGTTCAAATATCTTGAGAGCATTGTTATTATTGTATATATTTGGAGACTTTTGTGATTGTCAATATAAGTTTGCAAGAATATGAGACTGAATTCTTATGATTGTTTAGCGAGTTCTGTATGTTCTATCGAAGCTAAAATGAAATCTAGATCACTTTGTCTTCTAAAAGATAGGGTTAAAAAATAAATAAACCTAAGCGAGAATGCTAAACAAGGTGAATTAAATTATTAATCCCTAGTCTTGATTATGCCAGGACAATAGTTAATTGGACTCTTAATTGATATATCTTGATACTAGTAAGTACGATATAAATTCAGTTATGAGAACTGATATAAACCTAAATGGGGTTCAGATGGCAATCTCATGTGAAATTAATGAGCTATTGTCCAATTTCGTTGATTTAGAATTATGTATATTCTATGAACTCCTTGATGAGACCATAGTCTTAATAACTTCTCTGTGTAATGGGTTTTATTGAGAAAGGTCATCCTAAGATGAGGAATCTAGGGATCGGGAAAGGCTAACCTTAGGGGAACGTCTTAAATTTAATTTAACTCAATGTGCGTAACGCTTATTAGTAAGTAGATCTTTTCGAGGTGGATTTAAAGGTTGACGGCATAAGACAACTGCAGGGTTGTACCTTCGAGAAGATTAGGATCTTCTCGAAGATACCACAATGCAGGTGACTTATGACGACACCCTTTGCATTGATCGTTAAGATTTACACCTTTAACTCGAGCAAGTTACTTTGGGACCGATTAGGAATGTGGTCACATTATATGGCTGCCTAGGAGACTCGGGGTATCATGACACATTGGTTTAACTGGGGTTGACCCAGTATGTCATCTTATCCCTAGTCCTCGAGTGCATCCATATAACGTTGTCACCTTACTAATCTGTTCCCGAGTGATTAACCTTGGGATAGGAGGGACTAACAGAAGTCGGTATAAGACATTCTACATAACATAAGAATGGGGTGAAGGACGTATTCCAGATTGACGAGTATGCCATTAAGGAATACGAGACATAAGCAGTATGTTTCAAATCTTTGGCCAAAGTATCGCAAAGCTCTTGATTGCATTGTCTTCGAGTCACTGGTCTAAGGGATGAGATGCCGATGAATAATGGTAATAGTTATTCAGTTAGGTTCCTTGACAGAGCATTACTCAATCCCGAATAGGGAAGAGAATGAAAGAGTGATGTGTTAAATAAAAACACCAACTCTTATTACTCATGAATAGATCGATAGATTACCGAGTCATGGAATGAATAGATCGGAGGTACTCTCGAGTCATTACAGCTGCATATGGTTATCTGTTATATGAATGGTTATTTGATGTGTGAGTTCTAAATTATGTATTTAGAACCAGGAAGCATTTATCAAAAAAAAAAAAAAAAAAAAATTGACTTGTTCTAATGTGTAAAATGAGGATGTTACACACACTCCCCTTTAGTCCCTCGACATATAAGCACCCTTTATTACATTCACCTAGCCATGGCCCCCTTCACCCCACTAATATTAATTTAATTAATTTAATTAAATTAATTCATTATCCTCACTATATTTATTATTTAAATATCTTAATTTAAATAATATCCACATACACTTCACTTAGACACCTCATCAAGCTAACTCAACCTAAAACCTATTCTTAGTAAGTTGCCATAACTAACTAAGACTTACCCAAACCCTAAAAATCAATGCCTACATTCCCTCTAACCACATTCTTGCATGCTTACAAGAAGCTCCCAGTCTAATCCACGGGATAACGACATGAGATTCAAGGAAATCAGGAGGATCTCCCTAGTTTAGTAAACCTAGGAAATCCCACCTTGACCGACGTCGGTTACCCCTAACCATCACCGGTTAATCCAGGACCACCGTTGGTTACCCTTTTAATCCCTAAACTACCTTATTCTCAAGGTTGGAAAACATTGGGAGAAATTTTACAAGCAAGAACACGTCTGAGAGAGATAACGCATTATTACAGAGACAATTCTAGTGAAAACTCACATCCGGGGAGGGAGATTGAGCATCTTCTCTTGCACATCCATCCCAACCATGATCTGATCTATCCAAGCAAAGAGGAGTGTACATGCAACCCATGTAGAAGCTTTTCTTCAGTTGGTGATCACTTGCAACCTTTAAACCCATCATTAGCACCTCTATCCCTCACACACATACATTCAAGAATGAAATCCAAGTAAGTACAACATCATATTTTCCTAGTTATTTCATTTCATCATCATTTTATCATCCAATGTTTATCTTGCTCCCTATTTAGCTTCTCCACATTTTCACCTTCGTATACCCATTGAAACCTCACAAAATCCTACTTTAGTCACCCAATACCTCGTCTCGACCAACCAAAGTCCTTTGTGTAATCACAAAGGAGACCCCAGCTTATTTTGTGACATTTCCAGATCTCGATGGCGGCATCGGTTACACCTAACTATCGTTGGTCACCCCTGACCGACACCGGTCTCTATGTTTTCCCACATAGCCCTAAATAGAGACCTACCCACCTAATTTTATCTCACCCTCATTCACCTATGATCTACTCGAGACCTTTATCTAGACCTGCAGAGACCCAAAACCAATCATTTGACCTTTGGATTCTATTCTAGCTTAGCCTATTAGATTAGATCTATTTCTTATTGTGTTTTTAAGTGAGATACCTAAATCATTTTAAAATAACAATAGGATTTACTTTGTTTACAACATTGAATTGTTTAAAATAGTGGATTGATAGCCATCTAGGAAGTATTGTACTTCCTGGATCTAGCTTATGATAGGCAGTTCACTACCTATATTGTTTAATTCCTTCTGGTGGTATTGTTTTCATTACAGGTAGTTCCTCCTCACCAAAAGAAAGCTCTCACAATCAATTGTGGATTCGAAGTCATACGCACTCAATAAGCCATCAACTGACATTTGAGCAGGTATTCCTCCTACACCCATTACCCTATCTCTGTTTCATCAACACTTCAAAGAAACAATCTAAGAAAAAGGTGAAACACCGTAGCCTCCATTATCACACCCCATCATATAGCCTCTCTCACCAAATTTCCACCTTTATCCACACCTCAACCTACTCACCAAGTAGCCTCCCTTAGCTTCTCGTAGGAAGATATCACACCGCACCAAACCAATGACCTGGACTCCAACTCTTTTCATCTTTGTCCACATCGATGATATACATGTACGACATGTAATGATAGATGGGGGCACTAGCATTAACATCATTTCATCCCACACATTCACTCAAATGTGCATACCTGATAATTGCATGCATAAACATCAAGTCATGTTGCATTCATTCAATGACGCTATCATCTCTACACTAGGCACCGTCATCCTCCACATTCATGTGGGCCCCGCATAAATTCATAGTTATTTTATGTCTTGGAGGGGGAATTTCAATATAACATGTTGCTTGCTTGCGGACCCTAGATTCATGTCATGGGTTGTGTTCCTTCCACTTTGCATCACTGTGTAAAGTTTGAGCATTAAGGACACATCTATACTATTCGACTTGATCCATCACCTTTTAAAAATTGTAACATGCTTTACTAACCCAATGACGTGCTTATACCCATTAAGGCATCTACCTCCATGACCACTTCTCCTTCACCTACACCTCCACTTACTAGTATAACCACTACATCAACCACACATACGTCCTCCATTCCTATTGCTTCCCACACCTCCACAAATGAACCATCACCTCCCAATCCATTAGCTCCACCTCCGATCGATCTCTAAAACATCATCTATTCTAACTACCCACATACTAACCACTCGATCCTTGGAAGGTATTTTTCAATGCCTTACTCGGGGAGTATCACCCGTATAGTGTCAACACAATCCTTACTCCACAAGAGTACGAAGCCTTCACCAACACCCTTCTATGATCACCGCATAGGAGAATGCCTCCTTTATGGTCCTCCTCACCTTCGTACCAATCTCACCTATGAGAGACTTGATACTACCACTTACACACCTAAACCACCATCACAAACCTACCCATTTTCCGCTGACTTCCAATCACTTACCAATCACCGCTTCGACCACACCTTTTTACACCAATGTGCATGGAAAGGTTTTGGTTTTGGTTGTTATGAGTAGGTCTATCAAACTATTATTCCACGTACCACCCACAAACATAATGACCATAGTGGTATCAGCTCTGTGGAACCACCTACCAAGCAGGCCCACATTGAACTCATCAAGTACATCAGCCCTTCTCCACCCTCTTCACCTACTCCGCCTTCATCACTACCTTCACCGATGAAGTTGATGGATCCAAAATCCATCCCTCCTAACTTTTTATTTCATAAACACCATTTCCTTGGGGCCTCTGACTTATCAACGTGAGGGTGAGGCTCCTTCCTCTCTTCCCTTCCTGTATCCTGAAATGATTGATGACGATACACCTTCAATTAACATCGTTCAATGTCAAGATGATGAATCTATACTAACCTACCTCGGTACAAAGACTCATATATTCATCAGTCATTACCCTCTGAGATGTAAACCATGTTGAATGAATCGACTATCGAGATCAACATTCATACTCAGGATGACCCGCACATCCTAAAGATCGGTCAATCTTTAGATGTTGCTGAATAGGAAGCCATCACTTATTTTCTCAAAGATCATAACCACGCTTTCACTTGGTCTTACGCAGACATTCCCGGTATTGACCCCATCATAGTGGTCCATAATATCGTAACCATTCCCGATGCCAAACCCATCAAACAAAAGCTGAGGAAAATGCACCCTCGCATTACCCTTCTCATCAAAGAAGAACTTTAGCACCTTCTTTTTGTTTCCTTCATATTACCCATTGATTATCCTTGTTGGATTTCTAACATTGTCCCTGTCACTAAGGCAACAGGGGACTTCGCATTTGCACATTTCGTGACCTCAATCTAGCTTGCCTAAAAGATGACTTTCCTCTACCTGGTATTGACCAGCTAGTTGACCTTACCACTGGTCACGAGATGCTATCACTCATGGATGGCTTCTCGGGTTATAACCAAATCTTTCTTTCCCCAGAGGATCAACACAAAACTACGTTCATCATCCTTTGGGGACCTTCTACTACCGAAAGTCATGCCATTTGGCCTTTAAAATGTTGGTGCCACATATCAGTGAGCTATGACTTATATCTTCCATGACATCATGCATTGTATATTGGAAGATTACATGGACAATATCCTAGCCAAATCTAAATGCCGCTCTGAGCACCTCACCATCCTCAAAACTATTTTTGACCGCCTCATTAAATATTGCGTTCACCTTTAGCCTAAGAAGTGCATCTTCATGGTCCTCTTAGGAAATCTCCTGGGATTTATCATTTCCCTACATGGTATAGAAGTTGACCTTGCTAAAGTCAAGGCCATTCTAGAAATGCCTCCGCCCACTAACCTTAGACAACTCTGTAGCCTGCAAGGTAAGTTTCAGTCTATTCGTCATTTCATTTCACAATTATCTGATCAATTTCAACTATTTCATCATCTACTCAAGAAGGATGTCTCCTTTAAATGGGATGATGACTACCATTAATATTTTGAGGCCTTAAAACAATACCTTCTCCAACCACCCATACTTATCCCACCTAAAGACGATCAACCCTTCTACCTATACATCTCTTCTCTTGATCACTCTTTGGGGCCATGCTTGCTCATCGTGATGAACAACACGAGGAACAAATAGTTTATTACGTAAGCCATACTCTTTTGACTAAGAAACTTGATATACCCATCCCAAAAACTTTTCTTAGCCTTAGTTTTCATTGCCACAAAAATTTGCCATTATCTACTCAACCACAAAACCTATATTGTGACCAACATTGACCCCTTACACTTCATGTATGCCAAATCTTATCAAAATCAGCATGTTGCACGTTGGATTATGATTTTAGCTAACCTCAACTTTAAATTCATTCATCAAAATTCCATCGTGGTTCAAGCTATCATCGACCAATTAGCCGACGCACCTATTTTCGAGGATCAACCCTCTAATTTTGACTTTCCAAATGAGTCAATTGCTACCCTTTCCTGACGAACCCACTTACCAAATGACACTCTTTTTTATGGTTCCAAGTGTCAATGTGGGGTGGGATTGGTGTTATCCTCATTCTTCTTGATGGTGAACCCATGCCTTTGTATTTCAAACTTGATTTTGATTGTATAAACAATATTGCCGAATACGAAGCACTCATATTAGGTCTCTAAGCCACCTACACCCTAGATGTCAAATCAATCAACATCTTTGGTGATTTTCAATTGGTTATAAACCAATTCCATGGTATATACCAATTTCCTAATGAGATACTTCAAAGTATAAACATCATGTAGACATACTTTTGACCACCTTCGACCAATTACGCCCTTTAAACTGTCCCCCATTCAACCAAAAACTTTGCAGATACCATGGCCTACTTGTCTTCTCAAATACCTACTTCGCCCACTGATTCTAAAATATTTGTCACCATATAATGACTCCAATCACCTTCTTATTTACCTCGTGAATTTTATTCTATTAGAACTATTACCCCGACCCGAGTGACCTTTGGTATAAACAATATTTTAACTATCTTTCTCTCTCCATCTTACCCCCTAATCTCACCTGTAATGGACAATGCGCCTTCCTTAAATAGGTCTCTCATTACATCATCATGGGGGGCCTCCTCTATAAGTACAAATTTCATGGTATTCTCTTATGATGCCTCACAAGTTCTTAAATTCCTTATACCATTAAGGAGTTTCATTATGATATATGTGGAGGTCACTTTAGTGGCTTTGCTTTTGATAATCGTATTCTTCACCTAGGTGATTCTTGGTAGACCCTTAACCATGATTATTGTGACTACGTCAAACATTGTGTAAAATGTTAACAACATACCAATATTCATCATACACCCAAATCATGCCTTACAGTCACCCGTGACCTTTGGCCCTTCTCTCAATGGGGTTTGGATCTTGTCGAGAGATCAACCCCACTCTTCCCAACTCCATCAATGGATCATCACCACTACCAAATACTACTTAAAATGGGTTGAAGCCATACCACTCATCTCCACAAAAGCCAAGAAAATATGTGAATTAATCAATCATCACATCATTTGTCACTTTGGTGTTCCTCATCGCCTCATCACTAACAATGGAAAACAATTCAAAAACAAAACATTGCAAAAACTTTATGATGCCTTTGGTATTCAGCTAAGTTTCTCATCACCTTATTACCCACAGACCAATGGCTAAGCCAAATCCACTAATAAAACCTTAAATAAAATTCTCATGAAAGTGGTTAATGAAACTAGGAAGGACTGGCATATGCACATTCCTTTTGCTCTGTGGGCATACCAAACTACTATCGGTACTTCCACTTGCTGCCACACAATTTTCTCTAGTTTACGATACAGAGGTTGTTCTACCTCTCGAAGTCTAGATTCCCTCACTTCATATTTCTCTCCATGACATGCTCAATGATGATGACTTTCGTTAGGACTGTTTAGTACAACTTGAGTTATTAGATGAACGTCATCTTAATGCTCTTGACCACCTTCAAGTTTACCAAAAATGCATCAAATGTGCCTACAAAAAATGTGTTCATGAACAAACCTTCCAAGTCGGTGACCTTTTCCTAAAATAAAATCAACATGTAACCAAAGTAGAAAAAAATTAAGAGGGGAAAATTTGCTCCTAATTGGCTTGGACCATACATTGTGACCCATACTTATAGATCAAGTGCTTATCATTTATCTTTACTCGATGGTAAACCCAAACCTGAGCCCCTTAATGCCTTGCATCTTCAACCATTCTACTGTTGACTTTTAGTCCTACCTCATCTTTTTCCTCTTTTCATGCTCATCCCTTGAGCGCTATCCACTTCTTATACCTCATCAATGATTACATAAGAATCATGTGCATATCCATCACTTTTTCTCTTAAATATGTGTACCATGGCATCACTTTGCACATAACATGATTCTCATGGATACTTTTCGTATACCTTTCGATGAGATCCCATGGTCATTTCACCCTACTTTTTGAACAAGAATCTTGTTCTTCACCTTGGTCTAGTCCATGACTTCAAAATCCCTCACATGGGATCCAACTCCTTGAGTCAAACTTCTAATAAAAATATGACTCCCTCAAAAGGACATCTTCCTCTCAAAATTACTGCTATAAATAGACTACTCTCCGGAAGGGCAGCTATGTAAAGTTCTTTCAAAAAAAATATGAAGAAGAAGAAGCGAGAGAATTTGAAGCTTCCCATATTGATCAGCTTCACAAAGACCCCAACGAGTTTATTTCCTCATCCCATGTAGACTTCTTGCATCGATCAGTCTATCTCAAATATTAGTCAACACAAAAAGCCTTTTAGTCATGGACTTGCCCATTGTGACCTTGGATCTCTTGCCCAAAGAGCATGCTACCTCATACCATATCAAAATTAACCACCTTTCACCCCTCTCACCATTTGCACTCCCATTTCCTACTACCTCAAGGGACCTCTTGGAAACCATGACATTTGGTGATCATGTGACTACTTTTCACCCTTAGAACAATCAATCATGTAATGTCTTTAGGGTCTCACGTTCATCACCTCCTCCAAGGTATGACCTACTCGGTATGATCCTAACCAATCAGGTGGCTTTCTTTCCTCCTCTTATATTTTAACCTTCTTTATTACATATTGATTACCTTATACAGGACTTGGTCCTTGATGCTTACTTTTGGGGTAATCTTCTTCTTCCACCACAATCAAAATCACCTATACCAAGTTGCCCACAACTCACCCACACCTAATAGACCTAAACCCAAATCATGCCTAAAACCTACCAACTCATTTTCATACCTCGTCATATTCTTCCCTACCTTATGGGAGAACTACATCAGCCTGAGGTTCCTTTTCACCGGGACTATGTAGGTAGAACTCGAGGGCATGGGGCCCTTGAAGGTTAGCTCGGCCACTCTCTACCCTAACCAATTCATCTTTCATCTTCCTAAATTACATTCTACCCCACTTAGTTTCCTTTTTATGTTAAATATTGGAAATTAAACCAAACAATCAACAAGTTTCTTAACCTTTTTATCCTCATCACAACATAAATTTATTATGACTACCATTCCTCTACCATCATCATGCATGTATTAGAAAGAATCTTAAACATGACCCATATCATCATTTTTTCATAAATTAATGAAGCATAACTTCAACCAATTTAAACCCAACCATAATGACCTAACTTGATCCATGCCTAAACCAACATGACTCGAGCCATGCCTTTGACTGACTCAATCCATGCCGAAGACCTGACTCGATCCATACCTAAACCAACCTGACTCGATCCATGCCTAAGACCCGACTCGATCCATGCCTAAACCAACCTGACTCCATCATGCCTCACTCACCTAAGTTTCCATCCATATCACGACAAAAATTAAAATTCTCATAAAACACCAACAAATCATCAAAATCTCATCCATCTCATCATATAAACAAATATGTGTCTCAATACAATATACATGGATATCCAATCATATACATCTCTCAAAATTGTCGGCACGCAGCCGATACTCAATACAAAATGTCATCGGCACGCAGGCCGGTATCATATCTAATAAAACAATAAAACAATACAAAATCTCTTCAAAGACATAGGTGGTATATGCTAAATAATATAAAAATTTTGTACACCCTCACTCTTGTCATTTCTCGCAAGCTGGTATGTGATCAAAAATATAAAAACTCTTGGCACACATGTTGGTATATATCAAAAATCAAAACTATGTCAAAATTAGGAGCCATATATCAAGCATCCTACATATCTATATCACTGTAACCTCTGCCTCCTTAGCCCACGTCTCGGTGACTCTGCTAACATCTTACCACCCATCATAGGTGGTGGTTGGGTCCCTGTTGGTGCATCAACTGGAGCTGGCCTCCGGGAACTGGTGGCCTTACATCGACCATGTCTTGGGGCATGATGGCCCCCTATGTTCTCCATGTTATGGGTGTGTGATCTGGTCCTCTCGTTAGAGGCCTATTGTGCCCTATACTCAACATATGATAAACAATACATCCCTGCCACTATCAGCTGGTCTTGATAGTACATGGCCTCCTCTCTTACCTCCCCAACCTGGATATGGGCATTATCTACGGTGGCCCCATCACCTTCTCGACCTTATAGTTGTCTTGTGGGACCCTTTCACCGGTGCCTATGGTGGTGCCATCATCCCTACCCTTGTGCATGTGTCGTGGCCATCGGCCTGTAACCCTGTCACCTATGCCTATAAGGCAGCCACCCAACAATCATCATTATCTCCATCTCCATCCCCACCTTGGGCCATTTGGGCCTGAATACTGGCCACTTATACATGTAACTCAGCCACCTCCACCTCTAAGCTAGCATGTTGTCCTTGCACCATACCCAATTGGGTAATCAAGGTCACCACCTACCCCTGTAGGGCATCCCTCTACACCGTGATGGTGGCTAAATATGGCTGCCTGGCCTGGGTGGTACTTGCTCGTAAATGATCCACCCACCACTATCTGTATCTATCTATAACCCCAACATCATCAATCCATCGGGCCTACCACTGCTCGCTCCTACCTTTTGGGCATTGTCGGCTATGGTAGAGGCAATGGCCTCTCCATGTCATCTCTCCTATACTCGGGAAGGGTGGAGGTGTGTCTTGTGGTAGTCCAAACTGTCGTCTAATCTGTCCACTCGGGATCATCTTATGCTCCCTGGCAGTACAAGGTGCCCTAGTATCCATCTCAACAACTGAAGACCATCTAACTCATCATGCATCTGCCTGAATGAGGGATAACCCACATACGGTCTCCATATGATGTCCACTCTAGACAACCCCTCCAATAAATGCCTATAATAGGCTACATCATGTGTAGCCATGTCTAATCACTACTCTCCAATCACAGGTACCCATTTCTTGTACCCCACCCACACCAATCTCGACGGAAATGCATATGCTCAGGGCATCCTACTGGCTACATATAAACTATGTGCTCATAGGCCCAAGCAGTGTAGTAAAAATGTGCAACATAGGATGAACCTATGTAGATGCCCATATGCCCACAACTCTCTGTATAGCTACACTAGGAATGTTGGTGCCTAGGAAAAGTGGGTCTAATCTATCATCATGTCATGTAGTACCCCCATCAATGAGCAGGGAAATCTCCCTCCCTCTACATCCAGTAGTGTGAAATAGCACACTACCTCCATCAATAAAACAACGAGCCTCATCTCCTCTGGATGGGCCTGATACATCCCTCCGTAACTTAGACTAGCACTATGGAATGTCATGTTTGCCAGTCCCTCTCCAAACATCTGTCAACATCAACTCCTCCAAGGCCTTGGAAGAGATCAAGTACACCTATGTCCCCAGTATCGGTAGCCACGGGATCCTAAACATGTCCTCTAGGGTGACTATCATCTCACCCGTTGATAGGTGGAATGTGTTCATTGTTGAATCCCATCTATCAATGAGAGTGACCATCATAATCTGTAGACACCAAATTTGTGTCTTACGACCCCTTGTGACCCACATCTCATCTCGCAACCTAAACTCATCACCTAAACCTTACACAATTATTTATTAATTACCTTGTAATTGATAAATCCACATCATCTCACCTGCCACCTCATTTTGCCACTTCATCATGACCTAGCCCTAACCCTAAACTAACCTAATTAAGACCTATAACTTGGTCTACACCTACACCCATGACTAATGACCCCTTTCTCGCACCCAAAACCGACCTTCTAGTCACTTGACCAAGCCCGCAACTAATCTCTCGGGAGAAAAGCAAGGAAGGTGGGCTATTTTACTAAAAATAGCCTACTTTTTCCTTACCGATGCCGGTTCCTACTCGACCGCCGTCGGTTACGTAACCGCCATCGGTTCCCTGTAAATGGTCTCCCCAAACCAAAATAAAGGATTGGAATTTCATTTTGGATCAGGGTGGAAGGATTTTAGGAATCAAGAGAGATCATTTGGGAGTGATAAAGAGAGTCCAGATCTTCACTTGACCAAGCAGAGATGAGTGAAGAAGCCAGAAGAGTTGCAGCAAAAGGAGATCAAGCCCAAAACTGCAACAGAACAGCCAGAGTTCTCAGATACTCAGCTGATCATCGGGAGGGAGATATTTCATCTTCTATTTGTCCAGCCATCCTACCTAGAGTTCTACCTTTGTCATCAGAGTTCTTGGACTTGCATCTTCGTCAATAACCAGTAAGTTACATCTTGCATGTCCTCTTTAATAACATTTCTTAGACTTTTTGAAGCACAATCCTCACAAATCCATTCCTAGATCCACTACCCAGCGTGCTATTGCATCTAACTATCATTCATCTACCTCTCATCACCTTATTTCCTAATATCACCTATATACAGCCTTACAAACAACACAACCACCCCACAAAACAACCAACCTTCAGATCTTAGACCATACCGATATATTTATCGATGTCGATATCGGTTATCCCGACTATAACCAAAAACCAGCCTTTCCCCTACCTAGTTCAACGAAGCAATTTAATTGATATCTTACGAGTCTTTTGTGTTAATTCATATTAGCGGGAACTGACCATCTTGGAAAGGAAGTTTTATATTTCACAGGCCCAAGGCGGTTCCTCATTTATTGTCTAATCAAAATCGTGTGGTCTTGTGTTCTTATTTGTAGTAGTCCTTCCAAGACAAAAAGGAGTTCTTCACAATCAACTTTGATCTTTCTCTACGATGCGCGCACACCATCTCGACATTCAATTATTCCTCCTAGCCCTAACCTTATCTGTTTCTAAAAGGAATGAAACATTCCAAACATTAACATTTTGCACGCACTTGGGTGGGACCCATTTTGGGTTTCTTTCTTTCTTGCTTGCTTTCATATAGGGAGTATACTTGCTGTTTTCTTCTTCTAAAAAGATATTCACAAGGTTTTGTATTATTTTGATAAAAGAACTTGCTTTGCTTTTACATCTCGCATTAGTGAAAGTCATCTCTTTTGCTTCATCGAATATCATTTTCGATTTGGGTTTAAAACACGTGCATTGCATTACTGCTTGTTGTTTTCAATTCTAGTGAACATAGATTAAGTAACAGGTCATACACGTGGGGGTGATATCCACGGTATTGACAAGAAATTAATCTTACTTTCACTACACAACACATACCGAATCACTTCACAATTAACACAACAGCTCAAACATCCCCCTTTTCCTGCGGTATTCCTCCACCCGATTGAGGTAACCTTATAAGCCAAAACAACTTGACATTTCCCCTAAGTCTTTTGTTTAGGATTGACATCATTCCGCGTCTAAAGGCATAAGCCCACAATAATTAAAATTAACCCTAGGGTTAGTCTCTGGATTTGCGTGTGCATCTTGCTTGTTTTTAGTTCTGTTTTCTTTCTCATACCCTGTCTTCTGTGATCAATAATTGGACAAGTATACTAAACGTTGTTAAAAATCAAATTAGCAGCCTTTTATATCTTGTTGGCCCAGAATTCTTACACCGACATCGGTTACTCGCGCGTCGGCTATAGTATAACCGACATCGGTTACTAGACCGATATCGGTTACTGTCTTTCCCAATTCCTGACAAACCAGCAACCTACCAATTTCACCAGTCTGAGTTTGTTTCTATTCCTGACGATTGAAACCCTACTGTGAACTCCTGTCCATGGTTGTTATCACTCAAAGCAAGCTGCTGCCATGGTTTCACATGCTTGCTCTGTTTCTTTGCTGAATCACCCCTTCACATTCTCGGGGGAATCCTACGGATACCAAATGAGGTTCCTAAAATTCTGTGAGAGATAAGGACTTTGCCAAGTTTCGGATGCTAATTCTAGCACTGCATACTATTTGTCTCATACCACTGACCGTACACACCGATGGTCAGCTCCTTGTTGGTATGCCTATTAGTATAGCTGCTCATTTAGCTCCCACTCCGCCCGATAACACCGCCCTTGCTTCTTGCATCTCTAGCCCGTCTCCCAATCCGGCGGCTTGAGGGTTCATACGACTCAGTTGGCTTTCCGTTGGTTAATCTTGGACCCCACATATCATTACATTTATTGCCCCTACCTCATCTCTCTTGCAATTGCTCCATTCATGACTTGCTCTCTGCCACCTATCCACACTAGCTTTCCTTCTCAAGCTCCGCCTACCTTTTCTTTCCCATACACGTATCCAGTGACCTCAACATCTTATATGGGACATCCCTATTCGGTCGCCTCAACATATTCATCCTCCATACCTTATCAACACTTAACCCCACCATTGTCCAGCGGAGGCCCTTGGCCCAATTTGCCTCCGTTTACCACAATCGCACCATCATCTCATCCAACAACAGATTTCATTAAACAAATGATGGACAAAATGCAAAACCTGGAGGCTTCTGTTTCAGGAAGTCATAGCGCCTTGACATACGAGCAAGTTTGTCGGGAGCCTATTCACCCATCTGTCCCCCTTCATTCGTATCCTCCTCAATGGGAATTACCAAAATTTACCCATTTTAACAGTAAAGAGGACCCTCAACAACACTTGCGATCATTTAGACATGCTTGTTATTTGATTGCTCATGATGATGCCTTGTTACTCCGCACCTTTCCCATGTCCTTATCAGGACCCGCCTTGGAGTGGTGCGGTGCTTTAACCCAAAGACTCAATCTTCTCTTTTAACCAACTAGCCCAATCTTTCTTGGATCATTTCTCCATTAACATTGCCAAGAAAGTATCTATCACTGACCTTTATGCCATCCGACAATTCGAAGACGAATCTATCACAGATTTCGTTGGACGATGGCGGGGCCTTATCAACCAACTTACATATGCCTTGCCTCAGGCTGAACTTATCGAACTTTTTATGCGGGCATGTGCTAAGCACATTTCTCCTACTATTCAAATTCAAACTTTCCGCACATTCGATGAGGCCTTTACCATGGCTCGGAAACTAGAAATTCGAGCCTTAGAAGAAGAGAAATTGCGGTTGCACAACAAAAACCCCAATTTCCGAACTCTAGATTCCACCAACAAACCTAACACCACCAATCCTCACCCATCGACAACAAGCCGAAATCAAAAGGGGCCGTGCACGCGGTGATGGTCAAATCCCAACCACCATCTAATACCCCGCCAAAAACCACTTATAAGTATAAAGCAGAACCCATCAACTACACTCCCTTGGGAGACACATATGGTGTGATATTGGAAAAATTGCTCAAAGCAGGAGCCATTACCTTACCTCCTGTTAAACCTCACTCCGGGTTTGATTCTACCCGCGTTATACCTTCCTGGTACAAAGAAAATGACTTCTGTAACTTTCACCACGTAAAAGGACATAGTCATGAAAACTGCAAAATGTTGAAAAACATAGTGCAGGAAATGGTTGACGCAGGTGATATAACCCTCGATAATCCTAATGCCCCTGCCAACCAAAATTTGAAAATCTTCAACAAACCATTCCCAAATCACTCGTCCAACAAGATGCAAACGAGGATATCTTAGCCGAGGAGAGTGTTCATGAGATCCATGCGGTCTTCGACTCCCGGCCAAAAGCCTCTATCGAGAAAATGTTAAATCAAGCCTCTCCACTAACACAGAGTCCGAACCTCCTTCACCACCATCAAGCCAAAGTGAAATTATTCCTTTACCCATAAAAGAGTTAAGCGCCTGAGACTTCTCTTCTCATCAATGAGTCTGCTTACACCACATCCCTACAAGACTGCGAATGGATGTTATCTAATCTATCTATTTCCCAAATGTCCCCTTCTACCGCTCTTGCTGCACAAGAGGAAGGCTCGCCACTCCTTTTGACATCCTTAGACGAGAAATCTCTTGCACCAACATCACCAAATTCTTTAACCATAACAGACCCTCTCAAACATGCCCTCCTGCCTATTAGTCCTTCATCGCCTAAATCTTTTCAACAACCGGTCGACCTCTTAATATCTATTGATACAGTACCTCATCTACCCCCTGTATCACACCCACAGTGGACTGGAATCACAACCCGTCTTTCTTCCGTACCAAATTTACAATTCATGCCTGAAGATTTTCATTCTCCAAAAGATAGACGAGTCCTATGGGAACGTTTGAGTACCCCCTATTCTACTCAAATGCAGGTGACCGATCCGGACACCTCTACCATATATCCTAAGTGTTTACAGAAACTCAAAATGCCTATGTCCTCAGTCTCATCCCCCGTATCTATACCAAGTAGCCTATCCACCTCTATTAACCTAACCAAATCTTCCCCTACACTTGGGACCTCACCAATGCCCAGTCTAATGCACCCGCCTAAGCGACTTGATTTATCCAAAAATAAAGCCGCCCCGCCACCTAGGAGACAAACTCAATCCAGCGCCTCTATCACAATCAAAACCATCATCGTCACACCTACCTTCCATATTGGGACCTCATCCCTCCACCTTGCATCAATATATCATACCTCCTGCGTTTTCTTCAAAACGACCTACGCCTTCTGCACCTATACAGAGATCAAAGGGTATATCAACATTGTCACCCCACATATCCTGTCCACCCATCAACCCTAAACGAACTCCATCATCAAAGGATTTATTTTCTGTCACTCCCCTTTCTCCGTGGTTGTTTCCCGCTACCACGTCATCTGTAGCCTCATCATCTAACCAGCTGAATATAGCTTCTGCGCCAAAGAAACCACGTTTAGTGAAAACCACGTATCAACACCCCTCGGCTAAACCACCACCCGTACGAACCAACCACGCCCAAACATTACCAAAACCCGCAAAACCAATACCCTCATCCTCCTCCGATTTTGACCCACTCAAAGGATCTTACGCCAAAATCCTTGCTATGTTGGTGGAGAATGCGACCATTTCCCTACCCCCACTTAGACCTTATGACCCGTCTAAACCTCGACCTATAGGTTATGATGAGTCTAAAATCTGCGCCTATCACCGCACACTAGGACATGATGTGGAGAGATGCAAAGCTTTAAAAACCATCCTTCGTCAGTCACCTCTCCCAGATACAAAGGTTAAGAAAGACAACTTACGAAGGGAGAGACCTTTAGCTTCAATTCCCTCTACTATACCATCTATCCCCGCCTCACCAAGATCTATCATTATTACAACCCCACCTCTTGAAGACCATGATTTATCCCAACCATCTTCCTCATCTCAGGTCTATGAGATTAATATGATTAGTGTTGCTACTCGAGCGCAGAAAAACAACGAGAAAGCAAAAGAAAGCACACATGCATCCTCTCTTTCTCCATCCAGCATCCCGATTGCACCACCACCCAAAGTGGTTATTCATGGACCCGCTTACCCCGTCTCTAATGGAGTTTCCCATCGAGCCATGATCAAACAGCTTCACCAATCGCCCGTAAAAATGACACTATATGATCTCATTCAGACTTCTGAATCCCATCGACAAGCTCTCGTTGAAATTCTTCAAGGGATCGAGGTCTTACCTAATGAAACCCTACCTGTTGCCTCCATTCTAACACCCAATCACGTTGCTTCTCTCACCAAACAACCCACTTTGCCCCAAGCATACATACAACACAACAAGCATGTGGCGATCGGTTTCTCTGAAGATGAAATTGTTGACTTTGGTACAGAAGATCCTGACCCTACCCTTTTCATCTTAGCTTACGTCCGGGACATTCGGGTACATCGTGTTATGATTGACGGGGGCACTAGCCTAAACATCATCTCTTCAAAAGCCTTCCAACAAATGAATATCCCTTCTAGCTACATGTGTGCCCAGAATCCCATCATGTTGCGGTCATTCAATGATCTTATTACCTCTACCTTAGGCACCGTGATCCTCAACATTCGGTAGGACCACATACTTTACCCGAACTCTTCTATGTCCTTGAAGGAGAGTTCCAATATAACATATTGCTAGGTCACCCTTGGATCCGGGCTATGGGATGCGTTCCCTCAACATTACATAGATGCATAAAATTTGAGTACGAGGGAAGTCCTACACCGTAAAGCTGATCCTCCCCCTTTAAAACTCTGCAATATGTTATACCACCCTAACGATGTGCTTATACCAATCAAGACACCCATACATTCAACCCAACCATCCTCTTCAAATGTACCTCAACCATCCACCTCAAGTGCCCTACGCCTTGGTGATGAAACCACCGTCGCGAAAAACCACTTCCTTTCCACATGACTAACATCCCAACCGCAGACCCCTTAGTAGATGTTTTTCAACGCCTTACGATGGGGTAGTATCGCTATATAACGTTAGTTCTTTCCATACCCCACGGGAATACGGACAGTACATGCACACCCTACCATAACCTATCATGTGTGGTAAATATAAATATTTGTGTATTTCTATTTAATCACATTCCTCTTTATCCTTTTTCAAAAACACCAAAAATCACAACGCAAACATTCTTATTATTATCAAATCAACATACATATTCAGTCTTATCTAGATGTTAAACAAATACATCTTCTCTATCATCGACACGCAGGTCGGCATCCTTATTTATTCTTATACCTTGCTAACATTTACTTAGACCCTCACGATTCATCCCGACCCAGGAGATGATCGTGATCGTCGACGCCTCTCGCCGGGCCTCTCTGTCCTCAAAGGTACCACGGCTATTGGTACCGCCCACTGATCTGCCAATCTCTCCTGTAACATATGAATACGCCCTCTCGCATGGAGGAATCCAGCCTCTAGTCTCTCCGCCCGTGACTCCGCAACCGCTAACAATCCTCTTGCCTCATTCACCTGCGTTTGGAGCTGCTGAACTAAACTCTGCAGATGATCTCTCTCCACTGTAATCACAGCTATGTCAGGGTGATCACGTACACCTCGCAGCTCTGCTACCCACCATAACCTATAGGCCTCTGTCGTTCCTGCATCCATTACACTGCGATCAGCTGCTATCTCCTCTGGCCCTTCTGGAGGTGTTGGCCGGGGAGGTGAGAATGCTGCCTCGGCATCGATCCTCATATATGGTCTATAAGCCAGGGGTATATCCTGCACAAATCCGAATTGTCGCCACACGCGATCTAGAGGAATCCTCTCATACTCACCTGGCCTGTGCCCTGCGATCCACCTCAATCGCTCTACACCCCTCAACTCCTCAGCTATATTCTCTGTTACCATATAGTTCCCGTAAGGCCTCCAACAGATATCAGCAATCGTCACCCTCTCCCATACACCTGTAATACTCAATGTCACTGTCACGACGACTGAGATCTTGCCTCTTGTTACTCATGCGGACCCATCTTACTCGAATCCCAACCTCGCCTCCGGTCTCTCCCGACGGATGGATCGATCTCTTCTGGTCGCACACAAACAATGTGCTCATAGGCCCAACAGTGTAATAAGTATGAACAATCCAGTGTCGTCCTGTGATTTCACCTACAAGCCCATAAACCCCTGTATAACTCCACCAAATATGCAGGTGCCCATGCAAAAGTCACGTTCCTTTCTATCATCTCCCAAATAACACACATCAATGCCTTTGGAAATCTTCCCCCTTCTGCTCTCGGTAATGCATAATACCCTACCGCTATCATTAATATCACTGCTAACCTCGTCTCCTCGGGGTCGCTTAGGTAATGCCTGATATACTGGTTTTCCTGTAATAGGGAGCCTCAAAATATGGAACACATCTTCCAATGTTACTGTCATCTCCCCTGTTGGCAGATAGAACGTATTCTTCTCTGGATTCCATCTTTCAATCAACGCCTGCAACATAGCATGGTTACGTGTGATTCGTGAATAATAGCGGATTCCACTTAACCCCAAATGATTTATCAATGTCCATTCCACTGGTGTTACATCCGCTCGGATTCGTGACAACAGCGCTGGCACACTATCATTCATCCTCAACCCTGCCTCTGCCTGCATACATCAAAACAACAAACAACCATTCAATCCATCAAATCCCTAAGGGTTTTTCTCACATTCTGAAACTCCTCCGATGCGGTATTGGTTATAAATAACGGTGCAGTTCGATAACCGATCTTACCGGTTATCCCTAACCGCTATCGGTCACTGTCAATTACATACACCTTGCCTAAACAACCACCTACGACAATAAATTGCTCGTTTATTCCTCTCTGTATACACAGACATACCCAAAACCCTTGATTACCTACCACGTAACACTCACCTCATTTATAACCCTTGTTATCATGTTTTCTTTCTCATATCTACCCACCTACTCTCCCCCATCTTATTCACAAAACATGCAGTAATCAAATCACAACCAAAACGTTTACCTCTTGAGTTGCAGCAGCTTGAGGTGACCCTTGTCTTCCCTCTCGTCCCTGCCTGCTGGATGCTTCTCCTCATTCTGCCATGATCACCACCCTTTTCAAATTCACCTTTCTACCTTCTGAATCTCAGAACACATTCACTTTCCCTGTCTCTTTTCTCCCTATCACTCCAATCTCTCATGCAATTACCTGTCTCAGTCGTCAAAAAGCGTCGCGTTCGCGTATTTAACTTCTTGCATGGCTCTCAAAATTAGAACTTAAGTTGCCACCCTAGCTTTTCTATTTTTAGAAAAGCTCATACCTAAATAACCGGTATCGGTTACGTAACCGATATCGGTCTACTAACTACCGGCGTCGGTTACCTAACCGATATCGGTTACACACCTGCCTTTTTGAAACATAGTTCTTTTCTTCATTTTCTACCTAATTTTTTATCGCGCCCGCCTCTTTTCCTGCATAACAACACCATTATCCATATTTGTCCATCCAATCCACTTCTCATTACGATTTCATCCATATCATCTATCTACATTACCCAAAACAAACATGCCATCATCTAAGGATATCAAAAAACTATCAATCTATACACCATTTGGATCCAACTCATCAGATACATATATAACAATGTCACCAAACCAGCAACAAAACATGCCACATTTCATCATATAATATGTCGTCCATATATACGTGCAAAAGACATCAACATCATCAATATATCAACATGTCAATTAAACTCATCATACAACCTATATCACAAACCATTGACGAAATACTTAAAAACATTTTGAACACAGCATGTGGGTCAAATCATCATATCTATATATATATACAAGGTTTCAAATATACAACGTACCCTGCATCGGGGCCTCTGTGATCTCATAATACAACAACAAAGCCGGCATGCAGGCCGCAATAAATGTCAATAACCTCGACTCGGCTCGCAGGCCGGTCCCTCATATCAAAAATATACTCGGCTCGCAGGCCGGTATCAACTATACAACCCGTACTCGGCTCGCAGGCCGGTATACAATAAATGAGTGAATAAATGAATAAATGTAGGCACGCAGGCCTCTATCCACACAACCGGTGCGCAGACCGGTGCCCATGTCCATATACAAAAACAATGCAGGGATCCCTCAGCTCTCCCCACCGCCCTCAGCACCTCTCCCTGCTGGTCCCTGTGGTGCCTCTCGCCTCCTGCCTGTAACAGACACGCCGGCTGTGGCTGCACCTCCCTGCGATCTCTGACTATGGGAGGTCTCTGCTCTATAAGCTGCATATGGCTGATACTCAGCTCCGGTACCATCAAGAACATCTTGATAGTACCGGGCCTCACTCTCACCTCCATATATCTATCCCGTGCCACCGTAGGTCTGGGGCTGGTCCCCGGACTCCTACTACCAGTGCCCCCTGTGCCTGTGATGGTGCATTGGTGGTCTGTGGCCGTGGTGGTATGGTATCTGTGCTTGTGCACAGGTGTGGCTACACCACTGCTGTTGGTGGTGGTACACACTACTGTGCACTGGGCCGTGTGGCTGTCTGCATTCTGCTAGTGGTGGTGCACAATGCACAATACTAAGCTCGGCTAGCTTGCCCTGTAAAACACCTATCGTGCTGTCGCAGCAGACAGCCATTGTGCCTGTAATAACTCGCACTGGCCCTGCGGCGATCTCGCTCTGCTATCATCACTGCTGCCCAGTCTGCCCAGGTGCATGCGTGTGGCGGTCTTATCTAGCTACTCTCTCGACCCACCCACCACACCATGTATGCTCCGTCTGACCAGCATCATCTACACCATCACCTGCTGGCCTCTCAGCAACCCAATCTGGGTCCAAGGGCTGTGGTGCAGGTAGTGGGGCCTCTACATCATCCCTCCTGTACTGAGGGAAGGGAGGTGGCTCGTCCTGTCGTAGCCCCATCTGCCTGCGTACCCTCTCCAGGGGTATCCTCTCGTACTCTCCCGGCCTCCGTCCTGCTATCCAGAATGTGTACTGAATCAGGCGCAACTGTAAGCGGGCTCCTCTGCGAGGGTGATGACCTCTGTAAGGTCTCCATATGATATCTACCGCTGTCAGGCCCTCTAACAAATGTCTATAATAAGCAACGTCCCGACCTGCAAGCACTGCTCGTGGCTGCCCCACGACCCCCAACCACCTCTGAAAGCCGTATCTGTATATGACCTGTGGCCCTGGCTGCTGGGGTAACCCTACTGGTCTGATGCATATGATGTGCTCATATGCCCAACAGTGAAGTAAAAATGTCGAACAAATCCCGAATCGCCTCATCCGGCGATAGCCCCACAGCTCCCTGTATAACTGCACCAGATATACTGGTGCCCAAGCATAACAGGTATGCTCCTCCACCATCTCATGAAGCACCCCCATCAATGCCCGTGGAAAGTGGCCTCCCTCTGAGTCCGGAGGGTAAAGCAGGTGATCCTGATCATCATCAACACGGCAAGCCGTGTCTCATGTCGGTGCGCATGGTACATATCACCATACCCGATACTCATGACTTTGTGATATGTCACTAAGCGCAGTGCATCCCAAAACTGTAGGATCTTTGTCCATGGCATCTCGCATCCACACAAAACGGCCTCTCCATCAATAGGTAATCGAAGGATACGATATACATCCTCCAATGTGATGGTCATCTCTCTGTCGGGAGATGGAACACATTGGTCGCGAGATCCATCTCTCGATGAGGGCAACAATCAAACTATGATCTCTGTGATCACTCTATATCGCTAGACTCCACCAGAGTCCCACCTCGTGCATGATAGCCCGGTGCGCTACGGACACATGTGGTCACATCCGCACCAACAGCGGAGGCATCCTGTCCCGCATCGTCATTTGCTGACGTGCCTGCAAAACCCACCCACTACATTAGCCCTACTCTTCATCACGATATCTACCTATACCCCCTTTTATCCCCCGACCACATCCCGACTCTCTAACCCACCTCTTTATACCCCTTTTATCCCCCGACCACACCCCAACTCTCTAACACCCCCCTCTAGCCACCTATCTTCTCCACTATCCCCCTCCCTCTTCCCAACCCAAAACCCAACCCAAACCCATACCCACCCCAAGCCCAACCCATAACCCACCCAAACCCACACAAACCCCAAACCATACCCACCCCAAGCCCAACCCATAACCCACCCAAACCCACACAAACCCCAAACCATACCCACCCCAAGCCCAACCCATAACCCACCCAAACCCACACAAAACCCAACCCAGACCCATACCCACCCCAAGCCCAACCCATAACCCACCCAAACCCACACAACCCCCAAACCATACCCACCCCAAGCCCAACCCATAACCCACCCATACCCACACAACCCCAAACCATGCCCACCCCAAGCCCACCCATAACCCACCCAAACCCACACAAACCCCAAACCCATACCAACCCAAGCCCAACCCATAACCCACCCAAACCCACACAAACCCCCACCATACCCACCCCCAAGCCCAACCTATAACCCACCCAAACCCACACAAAACCCAACCCAAACCCATACCCACCCCAAGCCCAACCCATAACCCACCCAAACCCACACAAACCCCAAACCATACCCACAATACCCAAAACCACCCCACCGACGCCGGCCGATATACGACCGGCGCCGGTCAGCAACAAAACACCCTGCCCCTAAAATTTGTGACCGATGCCGGTCGCTTAGCAACCGACATCGGTCGCTGTAAAAACGTGGAGCCGAACCCGACGCGGCCCCCCAAACCTATTTTTTGCCTATTACTACCCTTTTACCCATTGAAAAGCCCTACAAACCTACCCACCCTACCGTTTTACCTAACTACCCTACCTACCCTCTCTATTTTCCAAACAACTTCCATTTATTCATTATTTTATCAAAAACTTGGATTCCTACCCAAAACCCCAAATTTAGCATAATGCAATAAAATGAACACAATGAGGGGTTTCGAACCTACCCGTACGATGACACGTCGTCGTGGTGGGATGGGTGGTGGTGGTCAGGCTCGGCCCCTCCTGCTCCTCTGGCCGGGCCATGGCTCTAAATGTCCTCTTCTGGGTCCTCCACCAATCAACTACTACCTCCTCCTCACTCGGGCCCGCTAACAACTCACTCCTCCAGGTCAAATAATGCCACCTCACGCAACAAATGCTCCAATCTCCACTCTCCACGTCAGACAATTCAAATTGGCTTCCAAATTGCAAAAGTAACAATGACAGGCCGTATTTTTCTTTTTATAGGTTTTTAACATAGAACCGACACCGGTCAACTCGTGCCCTAAGGAACCGGCATCGGTTACCTAACCGGTACCGGTCATAGCTAACCGATATCGGTTTTGTCTTTATTCACCCAACTTTCTGCCCCTATTTACTAATCGCCCTTTCTCCCAACATCGCCTATATCCACCTTTGCTGAACACCATTTGATCACCTATCCGGCCCGACCCAAGGCCTCCACCTACCTATCCGGCCCGACCCAAGGCCTCAACCTACCTATCCGGCCCGACCCAAGGCCTCGCCCCAACCATCTGGCCCGACCCAAGGCCTCGCCCCGACCATTTGGCCCGACCCAAGGCCTCACCCTACCCATTTGGCCCGACCCAAGGCCTCACCCTACCCATTTGGCCCGACCCAAGGCCTCGCCCTAACCATTTGGCCCGACCCAAGGCCTCACCCTACCCATCCGGCCAGACCCAAGGCCTCACTCTACCCTTCCGGCCTGACCCAAGGCCACAACCCAACAACTTGGCCCGACCCAAGGCCGTACCACTTCGATACCTCGCCCAACATCAACAACATATACTTTTATCCACCCATCATGTAGCTTTTTGTTCCATCGAGCTCACCTGTTCGTGTTTTAGCATGATTAGGGTCCTTGACTTGATCTGTCGACCAACTTTGCCTAGACCTAGACCGTGACGTTTATCTCAACCAAACCAACCATTTGGTACTGCCGAACATGCCTAAACGTTCCTGTACCTTACATTATATACCCTGGAGCTACTTCCTATGCCTTGGATACCAGGATTATATCACCCTTGTTTGGATAAACTATCGACCTTTGCCTATACATTGCTGGTTTGCTCGTCAAATCATGTACCCTAGTCGTACTATTGCATTTCAACATGCGTCTGCTTCCTTGGACCTACCCCACCACCTTACCATCCTCTCTACAACATTTACCCTTTATCAACCCTATCCCTGATTTCCCGTTCACTCAATCTGTGATAGATTTGAGGGGGATTACCTATATCCTTAACAGGAGAAACCACTTCATATTATTGTCCGCGCAGCTCTACAAAACAAGCTACACGACAATAAGGGGCTAATGTAGACACCAAATTTGTGTCTTACGACCCCTTGTGACCCGCATCTCATCTCGCAACCTAAACTCATCACCTAAACCTTACACAATTATTTATTAATTACCTTGTAATTGATAAATCCACATCATCTCACCTGCCACCTCATTCTGCCACTTCATCATGACCTAGCCCTAACCCTAAACTAACCTAATTAAGACCTATAACTTGGTCTACACCTACACCCATGACTAATGACCCCTTTCGCACTTTCCAAAACTGACCTTCTAGTCACTTGACCAAGCTCTGCAACTAATCTCTCGAGAGAAAAGCAGCGAAGGTGGGCTATTTTACTAAAAATAGCCTACTTTTTCCTCTCTCGATGCCGGTTCTACTCATTGCCGCGTCGGTTACGTAACCGCCATCGGTTCCCTGTAAATGGTCTCCCCAAACCAAAAACAAAGGATCGGAATTTCATTTTGGATCAGGGTGGAAGGATTTTAGGAATCAAGAGAGATCATTTGGGAGCGATAAAGAGAGTCCAGATCTTCACTTGACCAAGCAGAGATGAGTGAAGAAGCCAGAAGAGTTGCAGCAAAAGGAGATCAAGCCCAAAACTGCAACAGAACAGCCAGAGTTCTCAGATACTCAGCTGATCATCGGGAGGGAGATATTTCATCTTCTATTTGTCCAGCCATCCTACCTAGAGTTCTGCCTTTGTCATCAGAGTTCTTGGACTTGCATCTTCGTCAATAACCAGTAAGTTACATCTTGCATGTCCTCTTTAATAACATTTCTTAGACTTTTTGAAGCACAATCCTCACAAATCCATTCCTAGATCCACTACCCAGCATGCTATTGCATCTAACTATCATTCATCTACCTCTCATCACCTTATTTCCTAATATCACCTATATACAGCCTTACAAACAACACAACCACACCACAAAACAACCAACCTTCAGATCTTAGACCATACCGATATCGGTTATCGAACGGTATTAGTTATCCCGACTATAACCAAAAACCAGCCTTTCCCTACCCGGTTCAACGAAGCAATTTAATTAATATCTTATAGTCTTTTGTGTTAATTCATATTAGCGAGAACTGACCACCTTCGAAAGGAAGTTTTATATTTTACTGGGCCCAAGGCGTTCCCTCATTTATTGTCTAATCAAAATCGTGTGGTCTTGTGTTCTTATTTGCAAGTAGTCCTTCCAAGACAAAAAGGAGTTCTTCGCAGTCAACCTGATCTTTCTCTACGGTACGCGCACACGATCTCAACGTTCAACAGGTATTCCTCCTAGCCCTAACCTTATCTGTTTCTAAAAGGAATGAAACATTCCAAACATTAACATAATCAACTACTGCAGACCACATTCCGATAGCACCCCCCTCGGCCCACCTCCTCCACATGTTACCCCTCCTCGGGTGTAGCCACCCCTCACACTCTCAAGAGCAAGGGTGGCTTTCTATCTCTCATCCAGGCTGATCTCTCCCCCTGCATCCAATACAAAAATCAAATTAATCCACCTTCATCATACCCATACTCACCCACTATCATTTCCCCATACCCATTTTCCCCTGTCTACACTAGGTTTTTAACCAATGCACCCTATTCTACCCTTCCCTATCTCACCCACTCGACCTAGGGCCCTTTTGGCCCCTTTGTACTCTAAAACTTGGTGATGCCGAGTTAGCTCTAACCAACCCCACTCACCCATAAACCGACATTGATAACCTATTTCATGACCGATTCTGGTTTGACCCTACCGATGTCGGCTAATCCCAACCGACACTTTGGTCATTGTCGTGGATAATACCGTGAAACCCAAACCCTCCATTCTCTAAAAAAATCCCCTTTCCCTCTCTTCTACCCACCCATCCTCACCTAAACCTCCCCTCAGCTCCCTCCACCCCTCCTTCCCCCACTAACCTCTCTCCCTATTCCTATTCTACACAATTTACCCTACCACATTTCAAATTTCATTTCCCCCACCAAAACAAAAAAACCCAAATTGTCAAACCCCGACTTATCACCTAATCTATCTACTAAAACACAAAAGAGAGTTGATTCTTACCTCATCTTGATACCTTTTCCATGGTGGCACATCTGGTTGTGGCACTAGTAGCCCACCCGATCCCTCTCCGGCCTCTACCATCACCAATCACTAACCGCACCTCTAACCAATCAAATCACACAATCTGATCCCATGGACCCACCTCTCAACTACCAATCACCAACATTTTGGCTCGCTGACTCATCTCTCTTCTCCATCTAGACTCTTTCCCCTTTCTCTCTCTCTTGTGTCGTTTTCCCAATTCACAAGAAGACAAATGATTTGTAAACAATGTGGATTTTTTGTTTTTATAAAATCCCCAACCTAACTGATGCTGGTTTTAAATTCACCGACATCAATCATGTGCCCTAATTTACCATGGTCGGGTACCTATACCATGGTCGGTTACCCTTGGTGGCATCGGTCACCCTCTCTTCCACATTGCCCCCAATTTCTCCCTATTACCCTTCTGTCACTCTTTTTTCCCTCACCCAATGTTCACCCTGACCATTCACCTCACCCTCTTGACCTCATCATTTACTACCTACCCTCATCCTCATTTGGGGAATTATTATTTTACCCATACCTCGGCTCTACTCGTGTCGTGACCTAGATTCTTGGATCTAGAACATCTCTAGTGACCTTTGACCTCATGTCTTCACTATACCTTGCAAAGCATCGCTTTGCTACCTATGTTGATTTACCTAGTGACCTTACCTTACCTCTTTACGTGACCGTTTATCCTAACCCTACCTTTGGTGTCTGGAATACACCTAAACATTCCTGCCTTTGCACGACTGCGTTATGTTTCTGACCATATCCCATACCTTGGATACCAGAATCACCTCAACCTTGTTTTGATAAACCCATCAATGTAGACAATGTAGAGTTTACCTACTCTTGAGCCTAGTACCATGCTACAGGTTTATATGTGTGTGTGTGTTTGACTATTCCTACCTTTGACCATAACCCATTACCTAGATTACCCGAGTATACCTATTTCCTTTTTCCCCATTGTTCACCTTCGTCTTCATCACATTCACCTTTTATCAAACCACTCATCGATTCTTCCTTCTACCTCATCAGTTCTTGGTTTGAGGGGGATCACCTTCACCCACACATGGGGCAACCACATCTTATTTTTGTCAGCGTAAACACCAATACAAACAATGCAACAAAAAGGGAAAAAATGTAGACACTAAAATTAGGTCACACTCCCCTTTGGTCCCTTGTCAAATAAATACCTTGAACACATCCACCTAGCCATGGCCCCCTTCACCCCACTATAATATTAATTTAATTAATTTAATTCATTATCCTCACAATATTTATTATTTAAATATTCTAATTGGGATAATGCTCACCTAGACACCTCATCTTGCCACCTCATCCTAAGACCTATTCTTAGTAAGTTGCCATAACTAACTAAGAGCTACCCAAACCCTAAAAATCAATGCATACATTACCTCTACCCACATTCCCGCATGTTAGAAGGAAACTTCAAGTCTGATCCACATAGTAAACCAAACTAGATCCCAAAAAATCAAAGGGATCTACCTAGTTTAGTAAACCTAGAAATCCCTCCCTAACCGACACCGGGTACCCTTAACCACCATCGGTTACCCTTAACCATCGTCAATCGGCTACCTTTTAAATACCAAAACAACCTTATTTCAAGGTTTGCACTTTGTTTTTAGAGGTTGGCACATTTCTGAGAGAGAGGGAAATCTTCTAAGAACAAGTGACAAAACCAGAGCTACATGCAAGCAAAACTAGCTTCTGTACCAACATCGGAACATCCATAGCGATTACCCAAAGAAATCACACAACCACTTGCCTTGATGGGAGCATTTAGGGAAGTGCTATCACTACACCAAGTTCATTGGATCACCCACCATTACCAATCCCACATCAAACTTATACAAACAATGAGTTTGTTAACTTGCATTGGTTCTTTATCATTTGAGCATATCCTTTTACATTTGTTATTGGTTTCTACTTTCATTTCCATTCCCCACCCTTTTACCTCCATGAAAAATTGACCATCCTTTTTTCCACACCCTTACACTACCCATACCTGGACCTCTATCATTCTTGTGCATATTCAGAATCCATACAAATCTCTCCATTCCCTTCCACCTTCATCTAATCTTAGATCTATCACCTAGCCAAGTTTTATTGAGTTTCCTATACCCCGACCATATTGACGCCGGTCACCCATAACCATCACCAGTTAACTAAAACTAACGTCAGTCTCTATGTCTTTTACAAGAGAGTCAAACTAGAGCATAAAACCACCACCTAATACCCTAAACTGACTAGAATCTGACCTTGACCAATAACAGTATCTTGACAGTGACCTTGACCTTTAGATTCAATCATAGCTTAGCTTGTTGTGAATGAATTTTCTTATTGTAGATGAATGAGATACCTAAATCATTTTAACTACAGTAGGATTTAATTTATTACCAGCATTAAGTTATTTTAAACAGTGGATTGACAGCCATCTAGGAAGTATCACACTTCCCGAGATCTAGCACAAGCTAGGCAGTCCATTGCATATATTGTTTAACTTTTATTTGGTGGTCTTGTGTTCCATTTCAGGTAGTTCCTCCAAGAAAAAGGAAGCTCTCATGATCAGTTGTGGATTTAGATGTCATACGCATGTAACAACGTATCAACCAGCACCTCAATAGGTATTCCTCCTATGCCCATTACCCTCATTTGTTGCATCATTTTATTAGAAATGCTCCGAATCGAGTGAAACAATAATATAATTTTCCTAATTTTTGTATAAATTGTTAGAGCTCAAATATGCACATGTGCCCGAATCATAGACAATTTGGGATTTTAGTCAACATGGGAATGTCTCAAATTTTGGGACTCAAACTGATAAATACATCTGGAGAAGGTAAGCTTCCTATAAATACTCCTAATGCTAAACTACTCCTCGGTTGAAACACAAATATCTAGCTCTATTATAACATTCCAAGGGACCAAGATGAGAAGGAGATGCATAAA
The DNA here is from genome assembly GCA_018340775.1 of Taxus wallichiana var. yunnanensis. Taxonomy (NCBI): domain Eukaryota; kingdom Viridiplantae; phylum Streptophyta; class Pinopsida; order Cupressales; family Taxaceae; genus Taxus; species Taxus wallichiana. Next base: position 607,031,200 of record CM031244.1, read on the forward strand.
ACATAAACCTAAACTAGAGAAGGAGATAACACCAAAATAAAGGGGATGAATACTCGGAAAGAGAGAAAATGGGAGATCATAATGATGAGGAGGGCCAAAATGAAATCCACATATCAAAATCATGTCCCGAGTTCCACCTTCACAATGCACAATAGACATAGATCTCTAGAATCAATGCATACAACACACACTGTGAATGAATGAGAGGAAAGAGAGTGCAATAAAACAATAGCTAAGGCTGAAGCAAGCCATAAAACCAAATATTTTATTGTTGAAAGATCATGCACAAATCATCACGATATAAGAGGAAGATGAAATAAAAATTAGAGACATAGAAAAAGGCATGTGACTCTTATAACACTTGTGCAAAGAAATTTTACAGATAACCCTACCGAAAATTTTGTTCCGATCCCTCGTTAGGGATTCCTTGCGTTCGGAACGTTGCAAAATCCCTTTCCGGGAAATCTAGTTTTCCGAACTTAGCCATTTTTGTTCTTTTTTGGTCGAGCGCATATAATGACAATGCAACATCAAATGTTCATGCACCCCCTTTAAAACCTTTGGCACATGCTTTTCTTGTGTCGCGGCATTTTTGTGTGCCCTCTCTATGTTGAGTCTTCCTTGCGTGTGCCAAGGCGCATGCGCCTTCCTGTCAACATATCTTTTGTTGCGCCCCTTTTTGGTGCGCCAAGGGTGCACATATTCCTCTGTCGACACCACTTTCGGTGCGCCATAGGCGCACATATTATCGTGTTGGCAAGCATTTTGGTGTGCCAAAGGGCATGTTTTCTTGTGTTGACAACTCTTTTGGTGCACCACTTAAAAGTTGGTGGCACATTTATTGCTTCCTCGCCTATAAATAGGCGCGTCTGCGCTGTCATTATCACCAACGCAAATCACATGATTTTCTCTGTACCTGTCTGACGCACCAGCCCTGTCGCTTTCGAATTGCTTTGTGGACCCATTTGCACATTTCTTCGTTATAAATATCCGGGTAAGAGGTCCTCTTTCTTTTGTGCTTCGTGTTTGTGGTTTTTGGCTGCTTGTGGGTATGAATTGGATTGAAAAGAATGAAATCATGAACTTTCCCCCCTTGCTGTCTTTCCACATGATCTTCCCCCTCTTTCCAGATCTGCTGGTAGAGGAAGCTCTGTCCTGAAATATTAGCTTGGAACCCTTTGTTTAAAGCCATTTCTATCACCCCAAACGACCCTGCAAAAGGAGGCTTAACCACATAGAAACCCCTCAGAGAGAGAACTGATGCTTGAAAAGAAAACTGTATTTTTCTTCTCCTTTGGCGCATTGGCACACCCTACAACATGAAACATTTGTGCCCGATGGCGCATCTGTCGCCCCTGTTACACAAAGAGCAGCCACCAATGGCACACATTCCCTGCCTGCTGCATCGTGAAAAGTTGCGCCCTCAAGGCGCACTACGCCTTAGTTTGTTACAAACACTTTCCTCGCGCCCCCTCATGATGCACCAAATTCATTTGTTGCATCGCTAAAACCTGCACCCTATGGCGCACCCTGCATGTGTGCAACATAGAAATTATCCGCGCCAAGTGCAAAGCTTTAAACGGCGCAGGCGCATCCATCATTGCAACAACAGCATGTCATGCAGACCTTTCATGCGCCATGCCAAGTTCCCTTAAGCGCACAAAAAAGCATATGTTACACAAACCTTATATGCGCCTTTGGCGCACCGAAGTTCCATGCAACATGAAAATTATATGCACTTCTGGCGCATCCTGTTCCCATGCAACATAAAGAATCCATGTGCCCTTTACAAAATGCATACATATGGCGCAGGCGCACTTGTGCTTACAACAACAAAGAATGCACCCTGCAGTGTCCATGCGCCATGTGCCCTTTGGCACTGATTTATCCCTATGAATGATCCCTTTCTGTGCGCCTTACTATTTAGCCACAGAACCTACATACATTCATGCGCCTGCGCCCTGAAGCCTTAAAATTGCTAACTCTTTCTTCTGTCAGCATTTCAATGGAAAATCAAACAGCTGACATGGCTTTCTTGCGTTGGGTTTCACTTCTTATTGTTGCAGATCAGCAACTAAGTTCAGAAGAACATATGTCAACATCAAGCAAGAAACCTATCAAATCTAAAGGCAAGGCCAAGCTCACAGAAGAAGAAATGAAGTATAAGTATCAGAGGGTCAGAATGCCCGAGTCCCAAGCAGAGTGTGACCTAGACATCAGAGACTCAGAGCTGGGTCATATTGATATGGAGGAATTTCAGGCCAGAACCCAAAGGGTCACAGAAGTCCATGGATGGACAAGCTGATAGGTAGTGCCACTGCACTTTAGTGAGAGGGTGAGGTTATAATTAACCTAAACAATCCCAATTTATGATGGTGGTAGCCCGATGCTACAACAAAGACACAAGATGTGTCCATGGTGAGAAGGGCGAGGTTATAATTAACCTCACTGCCCGCCACTTTGAGATAATGCTCGGCATTCCTCATCACCGACACTTTGTGGCCGTCAGCCAACAAGATTGCATCAAGGCCTGGGACGACAATGAAGATCAGTGCATGTAGCTGATGAATGAAGTTTATCTCAAGAACAAAAAAGTAGTGACTCGGTGGCCACAAGTCATTCATCGCAGTGACTTTTCAGAGGAACTCAGTGACACAATTACGTTCCTGAGCAGAGTTTTTGGGCTTCCTGACGCCCATTATTTTCACAAGTGGATGTTGCGGTACCTTGAGACAATGAACAAAAATGTGCCCGATCAACGCTTTGAATGGGCAGAAATTATAAGCAGCACAATCTCTGAGCAGCTACAACAACTCAACACAATGGGGAGGTTCTATATGAACTCCTACGTGGTCTATGTTGCAGCTTCAGAAAGGGACTATCCAGCTCTGATGCGGTGTGGGGTTTGGCCCCAAGTTAAAATCTATGAATACTATCCAGAGCTGAAGCTGGAAAATAGCATCCCCCAATTCACAAAGATCAATGATGCATTCTTCTACTTCATCATCTACCTATTGAGGTCGAATATGACTCACGGTCGCACGACCAAGAGCATAGTAGCAGCTACTGAGAAGTGGGGGCCCTGTTCACTCAATTCCCCACATTCACCTATCTGAGGGCAGTCAATTTCTTGGGGGAACCGACTAGACTGCCAAGAGTATGCCGGGCCCAAATTGATCCTATTGGAGCTGTCAAGGCAGCTTGTTACTTATCACGAAAAGTGCCTAAAGAGAAAGAAGGGTGGAACTCCTTTCCCCCTCACAGTGGGTAGATATACGTGTCTCACTCACCACAAGGCAAAAGATATGTTTGCAGAACTGGAGCTGCTGAATCTGAAACATGACTTCCCAGCAAGGCCTACCTTCGACCCGAGAAATTGTTTGCCTAGAGCCAAGCTCGACCCGATCCATATCCCTCAGATCGAAGATATCTACATCGACATATATCATGAGGTTGAGCTCAGAAGGAAGGATCATTCTCGCTTGGCCTTAGCAGAAATCATCCAGTACGGGGTGGCCATCGTCCCCAAAGGCTACCAAACTACTGAAGAGGAAGTGGATCAAGTGTATCTTGACACAGGTGGGGACGATTGGCCTTTCGCGATAATTGATAGAACTAAAGCCCCTCAGACAATTGAGGAAAGGGTCAAAGAAACTCTGCGTAGAACAGAACATTGGTGCCGAATGAACGGGCTCATCTACCTCGGGGTCGATTTCACAACCTCTCCGTTGGGCAATGCACCTCCTCGGGCTAAACAATAGCCAAAGGGCAAAGGAAAAGGCAAAGAGGGTGAATCCAGCTCCACCCAAGAGGAAGCTCCTGTAAGTCCTCCTTCCGCTACACCCGAACAAGTTGTAACTCTGGCTTCCCCAGAGAAAGAAACAACGGAAGATGTCCCAATAGGCCCATCCACTCAGGATGTCACCCTTAGCTTATAACAACTAAGGTCCCTTCTGTTCCTTCTCCTTCCCCTCCTTCCCCTCCTCAGTGACCCAAGCGACCATTCCTTTGGTCGTGTCCTCTCCCCCTTCTTCTACTGTTCCTCCTGCTTCTTCATCCATCTTCTCTTCTCTCGCGGATCTGTCCCCCTCCATTTCTTCCCTCATCTCTGAGCTCCCTTCCCTTCCTATGTCTTCCTCTCCTGCAGTATCTCTTCCTCCCGTGAGCACTTCCTCGGCCTCCCTCTCGATGCCACCTCCAAGTGTCTCCACATTTTTCCCTTCTACTACTGCAGCTGCCCCCTTCTCTATTTCTGGTCCTTCTCCCATAAGTCCAGCTTGGATCTCCCAGCACCTAAGTCAACAGAAAAGAAAAGTTCCCATCACACCGATGGACTTCTCCGTGATCCCATCAAAAGGGGTAAAGAAGCAGAAGCCCATCACACGCTTCTCTCAGAGTGCTTCGGAGAGAGGGTAATGGAGATCGCGTACCCCAATCCTCTGAAGGATAAAAAGGATCTATCCTCGACAGATTACACGGTGACTCAAGTCACAATGGGGACATCTTAAAGCCTTGAGGAGAGCCCTATCTGCAGTTGACGCCCTCTGCAAGAAGCTTCAAGAAGAAAAGAAGAGAAAAGGCTACTGAAAGAGAAAATAAACATCTGCTCCACGCCTTACAGAAGATGGGCAGTGCACCTCCCACAACTACCACCGAGACTCCTGAGCCTCTGAGTCAGGATAAAATTAATGAATATGCAAAGATCGGTGAGCAGGGCATGGCAGTTTCTGCTTGGAGGAGCCAGATCCTCAAGGACAGTGAAAAGTGAATCGCCAAGTTCACCGATTTGTACCTAAACATCAACAAGGTGAACAAAGAACTCCAGGCGTTAGCAGGACCCATATCAGAAGAGCTGGACCATGCTAGGCTGCAGCGTGAGACCTTTCAAAGAATGTTCGACTGTTCAGTCAAAGATCTGGTCAAGTTCGGCATTTTCGGTCATCCCAGGGCCCTCAATAAAATCCTTTCCACTCTGGATTACCGGATGGATCAACTGGAATTCATCCTTGAAAAGATCGATAAGGTAAAGGAAGAAGCCCTGGACGCGATGCACCAAATGGAACAAATCATTCTCAACATGTCTCCAGGGTTACTTACTCCTTCTTTCACCTTAAGGAAAGTTGATGAAACCATTCAGATCTTCAAGGAGATCGTTTCACAAGGGTTGGGGCCAGAGGTCACTTTTGACGCAGAATCCATCAATAACTATTGGCCTGTCGGGACTTCATCGGGTTCCTAATAGAAGTAGAGAAAGAATATTCCAAACTCCCAGAGAAGCTCATAGACAAGCGGGAGACTTGCGAGGTGATCAGCGAGCGACACAAGGATCCTTCCCAGGATCAACTAGAGCCCATGATCAGCAAGTTCATGGAATACCATGCCCAATTCCACATCTCGTCACCTGAGCAGCAGCAGAAGCAGATACCCCCTTTCGGCCATAGGATGACGACGATGAATGAATTCTTTCTCTTCTCTCTCTCTCTCTTGACTTTCTTTTTGTAAAATGTCTAAAGTATGTTGGCACAAATGATGACATCATCCATGTTGCACCATGGGATGATGTCATCCATCAAGTTGTCAAAAGTCAACATGACTTTGAGATATTTTTGTAGATATTTTGTATATTTTATGTAAATAGGTGGTTGGTTCCTTTTTGCCTTCCTTCTTCTCCTTCTTCTATAAATACTCAAATACTTGTTGTATTTGGGGGTGGATATCTTTTAGATGAAAAATAGAAGTGAGAAGAAAAGACTTTGAGCTTTTTGTAACAGAAGGAAATATTAATACAATATTTAGACTTTGTGCTGAATACATGTGTTATTTGCATTAGATCTTTCTTATGTCAGATCTGTGTGTGTTTATTACTGTTGGATCTATACTTTTTTTATTGTCATTTATTCATCGGTATTGCTTTTGTTCATTTATGCAAGTAGGTTTGGCTCTGTTTACTACCAATCCCAAAACATAAACCCTCGACCTTTACGCTTTGGAATTCATTTCTTTTCTTTCTTCGGATCTGATCTTTCTTCATCCTCTCTTTCATTCCTTTCTTTCCGATCGGAAACACCCCTCTTTGGGATGAGATCCCAAACCCCGAAGGTAGAATATTGTGAGACTTGCATGATTCCTGCTTTGGTAGAATAGCAATAAACCGAGTTTCGCTTTCTTTGACTCAAAGAGGGCTATGCCTGCACTGCTGTTGACTCGTCATCCATAAATCTTCCCAAGCGACAGATTTTTGAGCCAACAATTTTTGGCGACTCTCTGGGGAACGAACAGATCTATCGGATCTATGATAGTGGTATGATAGAAAATCATTAAAAATCAGAAAAATCACTATCTGTTTGCAAACTCTAACTTTTTGTCAAAAATCCAAAATTTTGCAAAAGTGCTCCAAATTGAAAATTTTCTTCTGAGATCCATAGATCTGGCCTAGTTGGAGATCTTTAGTTCGCTGAGTTTTTATAAAAATATGTATTTTTCCGTAGATCTGAGTTTTTGACTGTTTACAAAATTTTCAAACTCTTTGAAAAAGTCAACTTTAGATCCGAAAATCAGCTTACTAATCTTCACTGTCATTTTATCCTCATTGTTCTTTGTCATTAAACCGCAATCGGTTTTCAAATGAGGGATAAAATTTAAATATTTAGAAAAGTACATGCTGCTGGTTTTTGTCAGAAAAACCAGAAAATCAGCAAGTACAACCAAAAAGAAATTTTAAATCTGCTCCACAACATTGCAGATCTGGAAGGTACACTGGCGGGTGAGCCATTTACGCGTAGCAGGAGAGCTCGTGGAGAAGTCGATCCTACTTTTGATCTGCTTCAAAGGCACAATTTCAGTATAACACCGGCGCGCTTTTCATCACTAAGTTCAGCTGATCGGTCAGCCAGAAGCGCCTCACCCCCACGGAAGAACCGGTTTTCACAAGGAGCCTCCACATCCCTTTGTAGTGCCTTGCTGCTCAGTGGAACTGTGTTTCCAGCCCGTGTTCTTTTTCCAGCCTGTCCAATGGCGGTACCATGGGGAAATGCTATGGGCCCTCTCGCTTTACCACATCCAGTTCACGCGCTCCCTCATGGAAACCGAAAGAATTTTCCCAAATTTGATGGGAGCGGGAACCAAAGCATGGATTCACACATATCTGCATTCATCATGTCATGCAGTATCCTAGATGTAACCCATGAAGATGTGTCGGTTCACCTTTTTCTGGAAACTTTACAAGGGCCCGCAGCAGAATGGTTTCAGCATTTGCCGGCCGGATCTATTACCAGTTGGGCCACCTTGCGGGATGCTTTTGAAGACAGGTACAAGCCTTCGGAAGATGCATTTGCATTATTATCACAGATCACTCACCTGAAGAAGGAGGCCAATGAGACCATGCGCGATTTTATCACCAGGTTCAATGCATTAATCAACCGTGTCCCTGTTGCCATGCTTCCAACACCGGAAAATCAGAAGTGTTTCTTCGTGAATGCTATGAGCTCGAAAGTAAGTTTCTTGCTCTTACAAGAACAAGTGGCTACCTTGATTCTCCCAGGCCAGGCTTTGCCATCCGAATTGAAGATAATTTGATAATATCTGGTGAATTGAAAAGGGAATCCTCTAAGCCTAAATCTTCGGGCCCTTCTCCCACTACTTCATCTGATCCGGCATTTCAAAAGATGGCGAATGACTTGCTTGCATTAAAGAAGTAGTTAGCCCAAGCTTCCCCGGTTCCTCATACCGGGATATTCCACGGAGGAATTTCATTTCCAACAATGTTTCACAAAGGCCGCGCTTACCTGCAACTGCTCCACGGTTGGCGCTTGAGGCTCCTCCGGTTAATGCCTTAGCTGAAATTGAAGAAGAGGAACAAGATTACGAAGAACCTTCGTCTCAAGGTGAAGATGATCAAGATGTCGGTGAGCCGACTGGCGACTCTACTATCGGGTATATGGAATTTGAGGAGGAAGAATCTGATGAAGAAGAGGGTACACAAGGCTATGCAAGTGGACAATCATATGTTGTTTTTACCCGCTCACAAGGAAAAGAAGCAGAGGTCGCTGCCCATGTGCAGAAGGAGAAGGCCGTGTCAAACGCACCTCCAACCATTGCTAAAAGAGGTAATCCTCTTCCTACTCAACTCCCTGTTAAGTCTTTTACAAGGAAATCTTTTCCCCCCATTTCTCCTCCAAATCAGCCTCTCTTATTCCCATCAAGACCGGTAATCCTACCTACCATCACGAAGTGAGGACTCATTCCTTCACCAGTATGACCCTTGGCCGCATTTGACATAATTGACCATGCTAAAAAGACCAAGATCCAAATGTCTGAAGCCGAGTATCTTCAGTCAAACCCAAACAACTTGTAAGATTGACTAAGTATATTCAAAGTCAAGCTGTCATAACTCCCCAAGTTTCCCCAAAAGGAATCCTTTCCACTCCTCCTGCATCCCGCATAAATGTTGCCTCAACATCTGCATCAGGCAAGATAGAACCTTTCTATCTCTCCCTCCTAATCAATGGCCACAAGTTAAGTAACTGCATAATTGATTCTGGGCTTCTGATAACGTCATGCCGGAAAAAGTTGCCCATGCTTTGGGCCTCACCCTTACCAAGCCTTTTGGCAGATGTTATTCCTTGGAAACCAAATAGGTTCCGTTGATTGGTCAAATCAAAGATGCGCAATTTGCATTTGCGGCGTTCCCAGAGAAAAGAGTAAAGATGACCGTCCTCGTTGCCGACATTCCAGCAGCCTATGGAATTTTGCTGGGAAGGAGTTTTTGTAGTGAGTTGGTGGGGAGATTCATATGGACTGGTCCAAGGCTAGAATCCCCGTCAAAGGTGTAATGCAGACTTTGGAGCCAGAATCACAAAAGAAGTACTTGGTTACTAACTCTGAGGACCCCAAAGCTCAAATTCTTTTCGAATCATCAGGGATGGGGAACTATTTCTTGTCTACCGAGTCTAACAAAATGGTTGTTCTCATCCAAGAAGAAGATCTTAACAAGGTCTGGACCTTGCAATTTGATGGCAGCTGCGCAACCAGTGGATGTGGCGCCGGAGCCGTGCTAATATCTCCCGAGGAAGAAATTATTCCTCTCTCTTTTAAGTTGCAGTTTTTCAACACAAATAACACTGCTGAGTATGAATCTCTGTTACTCGGCATGCAAGCCGCAAAGAGAGAGGGATCAAAAATCTGAAAGTACAAGGTGATGCAGAGCTAGTCGTGAATCAAGTTAAAAGGATATATCAAGTGAAGAATGAGAGGCTCAGGCACTACCGTAATGCGGTGTGGGACAACATTGAAGAATTTGACACTTTTTCAATAGAATCCATTCCAAGAGCTCAGAATGACATGGCTGATTCATTGGCCGTTTCGGCATCCCTCATGCTCCCGCACCCAGGTTTGAAAATAGACAAATACACCATTGAGATGGTTTTCCACCCAAGTGTGCCAGACAATTCTCAGCATTGGCAAGTATTCAACGATGACAATCAACTCATTGCCTTTCTAGAAAAGGTGGAAAATTTCAAGGAATTGCATTTTGAAGGATCCACTTCTATGTGCCGTGAATCAGTCACCGATCAAAAGGATGAATCCGAAGGGAACGACGGCATATGTCAGCTCAAAGGAAATAAAATTCCGAAGGGCCTGGTTTCTCTGGAATGGTTGTTCGATAGGCATGACCATTTTGTAAAAAAGAAAAGGCGAGATGATGCTTTGGCTCATCCCCAGAAACCGAACCGGTTAATTTAGGTTCGAAGAGCATCCACAATTCGTGAACATTGGAAAATGTTGCACACTGAAGAGAAGCGGAAGTTTGTCAAACTGCTGAAGAAATACATGGATGTATTGGCATGGTCCTATGCCGATCTAAAGTCTTTTAAGCCAAAGGACGTCCAGCATGACATCCCGTTGAAAGAAGACGTCAAAGCCTTTCGCCAGAAGCAAAGGCAGGCATTATAACCCTAAGATCTCAGGTACTATCCAGCTGAAATTCAGAAAATGCTTGGATGCGAGAATCATTTTTCCTATCCATCACAGTACTTGGGTAGCAAACATTGTGCCAGTGTGCAAGAAAAATGGTGAAATACGCATATGCGTAGATTTTCGAAACTTGAATCAGGCTTCCTTAAAAGACAACTACCCACTTCCTATAATGGATCAAGTTCTACAATCAGTAACTGGATCAGAAATGTTGTCCATGCTTGATGGTTTTTCGGGCTACAATCAGATTGAAGTCTCACCTGAAGATCAATTTAAAACAACATTCACTACTCCCTGGGGTACGTTTGCCTACAGCAGGATGCCTTTTGGTCTGACCAATGTTGGTGCCACTTTTCATGGGCCATGGACCTTGCATTCAAAGGTATGATGGGGAAGGTCATTGTGGTTTATCTAGATGACTTAACTGTGTTCTCTAAACAACGAAGTGATCATTGTGATCACCTGGAGCAAGTATTGGCCAGATGCTGAGAGCATGGGATTTCCCTGAACCCGAAAAAGTCTATTTTTGGAGTCACAGAAGGAAAGTTGCTAGGGCATGTTGTTAGCAAAGAAGGAATGAAGATAGATACCGAAAGAGTTAAGGCTATTCAGAGCCTTACTTTGCCTACAAGTAAGACCGGCGTTCATTCTTTCTTTGGAAAGGTGAACTTTCTTAGGCGTTTTGTTCCCGACTTTGTTGAAAGACTCGTCATATATTGGACATGATGAAAGGGTCACCAACTTTCCGGTGGAGCGAGGAAGGAAAAGGTCATTCGAAGAAATAAAAGCTTCCGTCGCTCACGCGCCAGTCCTGGTATGTCCCGATTTCTCCAAAGATTTTATCATGTATAGTTATGCATCTGAGCATACTATGTCTGCCATCTTGATGCAAAAGAATTATGAGGATGTTGAATCTCTGATTGCGTTCATGAGCTCTCCCCTCAAGCCTCACGAATTAAAAATGTCTCAATTGGAAAAGCATGCCTTCGCCATTGTCAAAGCAGTCAAAAACTTTAGGTATTACATTTTAAATTCTCATACGGTGGTGCTGGTCCCTGACACGGCAGTCAAATCAATTCTAACTCAACAGGAGTTAGGAAGCTTGCGAGGAAATTGGATTGCAAAGGTCCAGGAGTACGACCTGGATATAAAACCAACCAAGTTGGTAAGAGGCAAAGGCCTATGTCAACTTATGGCTGAAAACAAAGATTCAGAAAACCCTGAGGAAAAGGATGATTGTACCAATGAAGTACAAAGCCAGGGAGAAAGCCCATTCTCTGCCTCTGGTCTATTTTTCGCAACCAGCGATGAGTGGTATTCCGATATTGCTTTCTTCCTCACCTACGGCGAATGCCCGGCTCACCTAACTACGAAGGAGAAGCACACTATAAAGCTCAGAGCAGCCAAATATGTCATCTGGGATGACGGTTTATACAAACACGGGATAGATGGTGTCTTCTTGCGGTGTGTCGACAAGCCACAACAGGTGAAGTTACTTGAAAGTTTTCATAATTCAGCCTGTGGAGGCCATTTCTCCTCTTCTGTGACAGCACACAAGATCATCCGGGCCAGGTACTATTGGCCGACGCTTTTCCAATACAGACCACCTGGTAGCAAAGTGTGAACCTTGCCAGCAGTTCGTCGGCAAGCCCAAGTTGGCTACTTTTCCCCTCAGGCCGGTCATTGTCAACGAACCATTCAAGCAGTGGGGAATTGATTTTATCGGTGCACTCAATCCCCAATCGAGTGCGGACATAGTTATGTCCTAACAAACAGGATTACTTCACCAAGTGGGTGGAAGCCATACCTGTCAAACATGCCACTTCTGAAGTTGTTTGCAGTTTCATCAAAGAAAATATCATTGTCAGGTTTGGCGTTCCGAATAAGATTGTTGCTGATAATGCTTCTAACTTCTCTTCACGGGAAGTTATTAGTTTTTTCTATGAATATGGGATAACTTTGGCTCACGCCTCAGATTATTACCCTTAGGGAAATGGTCAGGCAGAATCCAGTAACAAAAACTTGGTGACCATCATACGAAAGCTGGTGGATGAGAATCAACGAATGTGGCACAAGTCCTTATACGACGCTTTGTGGGTAGATCACATTACTCCCAAGAGGTCTCTCGGCATGTCACCTTTTCAAGTGTTATATGGCACTGATGCCGAGCTTCCCATTTCTGCTGAAATCCTGCTCTGCTGCTTGGCATGAGCTATTGAAGATGAAACTTTCAAAATTCTCTTGAAAAGAGGATCATGTATCTATCAGAGCTCGAAGAAAAGAGAGTAAGAGTGATCGACAAGATCACCGAGCATCAGAATCAAGTCAAGAGACTGTTCGATAAAAAAGCTAAGCAAAGAAATTTTCAGGTGGGAGACCTCGTCCTTCTGTGGGACAAGCGAAGAGAGCCAAAGGGCATGCACGGGAAATTTGATTCTCTGTGGAGAGGGCCTTTCAAGATCAAGCAGCTCAACGGAGAGAATAGTTTCTATCTCTCATATCTAGATGGAACCGAGCTCCCGCTTCCCTATAGCGGGCAGCATCTGAAGATCTTCAGGAAGTAGAGCTTGCTCTCTTCTTTGTACAGTTTGCTTTAGTTGTGTGTTTGTTTTTGTCATGTGTTTGCTTTTTGTTTGTTGTGTGTTCCCTTTGTTTCGCCCTCTGGTCACCCTTGTTTTTGACTCTCTCCAACCCAATGGATAGGCACATGAGATCTGGGATTCTCTACCCCTGAGGTTTGCTCAGGGATAGTCCCCAGAAAGAGCCAGCTGTTATCCCGTAAAATTGGCAAGGGAATTTTACAGATAACCCTACCAAAATTTTGTTCGATCCCTCGTCGGGGATTCCTTGTGTTCGGAACGTTGCAAAATCCCTTTCCGGGAAATCTAGTTTTCCGAACTTAGCCATTTTTGGTCTTTTTTGGTGGCGCATATAATGACTATGCAACATCAAATGTTCATGCGCCCCCTTTAAAGCCTTTGGCGCATGCTTTTCTTGTGTCAACAGTTTTTGGTGCGCCTCTCTATGTTGAGTCTTCCTTGCGTGCGCCAAGGCGCATGCGCCTTCCTGTCAACATATCTTTTGTTGCGCCCCTTTTTGGTGCACAAGGGCACACATATTCCTCTGTCGACACCACTTTTGGTGCGCCATAGGCACACATATTATCGTGTTGACAAGCATTTTGGTGCGCCAAAGGGCACATGTTTTCTTGTGTCGACAACTCTTTTGGTGCGCCACTTAAAAAGTTGGTGGCACATTTATTGCTTCCTCACCTATAAATAGGCGCGTCTGCGCTGTCATTATCACCAATGAAAATCACGTGATTTTCTATTATTTTCTCTGCACATAGCCCCACCTGCCTTTCACTTTCGAATCACTTTGTGGACCCATTTGCACATTTCTTCATTATAAATATCCGGGTAAGAGGTCCTCTTTCTTTTGTGCTTCGTGTTTGTGGTTTTTGGCTGCTTGTGGGTATGAATTGGATTGAAAAGAATGAAATCATGAACTTGCCCCCCTGTTGTCTTTCCACATGATCTTCCCCCTCTTTCCAGATCTGCTGGTAGAGGAAGCTCTGTCCTGAAATATTAGCTTGGAACCCTTTGTTTAAAGCCATTTCTATCACCCCAAACGACCCTGCAAAAGGAGGCTTAACCACATAGAAACCCCTCAGAGAGAGAACTGATGCTTGAAAAGAAAACTATATTTTTCTTCTCCTTTGGCGCATTGGCACACCCTACAACATGAAGAACAGTTGCGCCAATGGTGCATCTGTCACCCCTGTTACACAAAGAGCAGCCACGCCAATGGCACACATTCCCTGCCTGCTGCATCATGAAAAGTTGCGCCCTCAAGGCGCACTGCCTTAGTTTGTTACAAACACTTTCCTCGCGCCCCCTCATGATGCACCAAATTCATTTGTTGCATTGCTAAAACCTGCCCTATGGCGCACCCTGCATGTGTGCAACATAGAAATTATCCGCGCCAAGTGCAAGCTTTAAACGGCGCAGCGCATCCATCATTGCATTGCAACAACATGTCATGCAGACCTTTCATGCGCCACGCCAAGTTCCCTTAAGCGCACAAAAAGCATATGTTACACAAACCTTATATGCGCCTTTGGCGCACAAAGTTCCATGCAACATGAAAATTATATGCGCTTCTGGCGCATCCTGTTCCCGTGTAACATAAAGAATCCATGCGCCCTTTACAAAATGCATACATATGGCGCAGGCACACTTGCTTACAACAACAAAGAATGCACCCTGCAGTGTCCATGTGCCATGCATGCCCTTTGGCGCTGATTTATCCCCTGCAACATCCCTTTCCTGTGTGCCTTACTATTTAGCCACAGTAACTGCGCATTCATGCGCCTGCGCCTGAAGGCTTTAAATTGCTAACTCTTTCTTACATCGACATTTCAATGGAAAATCAAATAGTGACATGGCTTTCTTGCATTGGGTTTCACTTCTTATTGTTGCGAGATCATCACTAAGTTCGAGAAGAACATATGTCAACATCAAGCAAGAAACCTATCAAATCTAAAGGCAAGGCCAAGCTCACGAAGAAGAAATGAAGTATAAGTATCGGAGGGTCGAATGCAGAGTCCCAGCGAGTGTGACCTAGACATCGAGACTCGGAGGCTGGGTCATATTGATATGGAGGAATTAGGCCGGAACCCGAGGGTCACGAGAAGTCCATGGATGGACAAGGCGATAGGCGGTGCCACTGCACCTTGCTGGTGGGATCCCAGTCAGTGCCGTAAACAATGAATTTATGATGGTGGTAGCCCGATGCTACAACAAAGACACAAGATGTGTCCATGGTGAGAAGGGCGAGGTTATAATTAACCTCACTGCCCGCCACTTTGAGATAATGCTCGGCATTCCTCATCACCGGCACTTTGTGGCCGTCAGCCAACAAGATTGCATCAAGGCCTGGGACGACAATGAAGATCAGTGCATGCAGCTGATGAATGAAGTTTATCTCAAGAACAAAAAAGTAGTGACTCGGTGGCCACAAGTCATTCATCGCAGTGACTTTTCAGAGGAACTCAGTGACACACATTACGTTCTGAGCAGAGTTTTGGGCTTCTGACGCCCATTATTTTCACAAGTGGATGTTGCGGTACCTTGAGACAATGAACAAAAATGTGCCCGATCAACGCTTTGAATGGGCAAAAATCATAAGCAACACAATCTCTCGGAGCAGCTACAACAACTCAACACAACGGGGAGGTTCTATATGAACTCCTACGTGGTCTATGTTGCAGCTTCAGAAAGGGACTATCCAGCTCTGATGCGGTGTGGGGTTTGGCCCCAAGTTAAAATCTATGAATACTATCCAGAGCTGAAGCTGGAAAATAGCATCCCCCAATTCACAAAGATCAATGATGCATTCTTCTACTTCATCATCTACCTGTTGAGGTCGAATATGACTCACGGTCGCATGACCAAGAGCATAGTAGCAGCTACTGAGAAGTGGGGGGCCCTGTTCACTCAATTCCCCACATTTACCTATCTAAGGGCAGTCAATTTCTTGGGGGAACCGACTAGACTGCCAGGTATGCCGGGCCCAAATTGATCCTGTTGGAGCTGTCGAGGCAGCTTGTTACTTATCATGAAAAGTGCCTAAAGAGAAAGAAGGGTGGAACTCCTTTCCCCCTCACAGTGGGTAGATATACGTGTCTCACTCACCACAAGGCAAAAGATATGTTTGCAGAACTGGAGCTGCTGAATCTGAAACATGACTTCCCAGCAAGGCCCACCTTCGACCGAGAAATTGTTTTCCTAGGGCCAAGCTCGACCCGATCCACATCCCTCAGATCGAAGATATCTACATCGACATATATCATGAGGTTGAGCTCAGGAGGAAGGATCATTCTCGCTTGGCCTTAGCAAAAATCATCCAGTACGGGGTGGCCATCGTCCCCAAAGGCTACCAAACTCTTTGAAGAGAGAGAGAAGTGGATCAAGTGTATCTTGACACAGGTGGGGACGATTGGCCTTTTGCGATAATTGATAGAACTAAAGCCCCTCAGACAATTGAGGAAAGGGTCAAAGAAACTCTGCGTAGAACAGAACATTGGTGCCGAATGAACGGGCTCATCTACCTCGGGGTCGATTTCACAACCTCTCCATTGGGCAACGCACCTCCTCGGGCTAAACAATAGCCAAAGGGCAAAGGAAAAGGCAAAGAGGGTGAATCCAGCTCCACCCAAGAGGAAGCTCCTGTAAGTCCTCCTTCCACTGCACCCGAACAAGTTGTAACTCTGGCTTCCCCAGAGAAAGAAACAGCGGAAGATGTCCCAATAGGCCCATCCACTCAGGATGTCGCCACTTTGCTTGTAACAACTGAGGTCCCTTCTGTTCCTTCTCCTTCCCCTCCTTCCCCTCCTCAGGTGACCCAAGCGACCATTCCTTTGGTCGTGTCCTCTCCCCCTTCTTCTACTGTCCCTCCTACTTCTTCATCCATCTTCTCTTCTCTCGCGGATCTGTCCCCCTCCATTTCTTCCCTCATCTCTGAGCTCCCTTCCCTTCCTATGTCTTCCTCTCCTGCAGTATCTCTTCCTCCCATGAGCACTTCCTCGGCCTCCCTCTCGATGCCGCCTCCAAGTGTCTCCACGTTTTTCCCTTCTACTACTGCAGCTGCCCCCTTCTCTGTTTCTGGTCCTTCTCCCATAAGTCCAGCTTGGATCTCCCAGCACTAAGTCAACAGAAAAGGAAAGTTCCCATCGCTCCGATGGACTTCTCGTGATCCCATCAAAAGGGGTAAAGAAGCAGAAGCCCATCACACGCTTCTCTCAGAGTGCTTCGGGAGAGAGGGTAATGGAGATCGCGTACCCCAATCCTCTGAAGGATAAAAAGGATCTGTCCTCGATAGATTACACAGTGACTCAAGTCACAATGGGGACATCTTCTGAAAGCCTTCAGGGAGAGGCCCTATCTGCAGTCGACGCCCTCTGCAAGAAGCTTCAAGAAGAAAAAGAAGAGAAAAGGCTCTGAAAGAGCAAAATAAACATCTGCTCCAAGCCTTACAGAAGATGGGCAGTGCACCTCCCACAACTACCACCGAGACTCCTGAGCCTCTGAGTCAGGATAAAATTAATGAATATGCAAAGATCGGCGAGCAGGGTATGGCAGTTTCCACTTGGAGGAGCCGATCCTCAAGGACAGTGAAAAAGTGATCGCGAGTTCACCGATTTGTACCTAAACATCAACAAGGTGAACAAAGAACTCCAGGCGTTAGCAGGACCCATATCAGAAGAGCTGGACCATGCTAGGCTGCAGCGTGAGACCTTTCAAAATGTTCGACTGTTCAGTCGAAGATCTGGTCAAGTTCGGCATTTTCGGTCATCCCAGGGCCCTCAATAAAATCCTTTCCACTCTGGATTACCGGATGGATCAACTGGAATTCATCCTTGAAAAGATCGATAAGGTAAAGGAAGAAGCCCTGGACGCGATGCACCAAATGGAACAAATCATTCTCAACATGTCTCGAGGGTTACTTACTCCTTCTTTCACCTTAAGGAAAGTTGATGAAACCATTCGGATCTTGAGGAGATCGTTTCACAAGGAGTGGGGCGAGAGGTCACTTTTGACGTGGAATCCATCAATAACTTTCTTTGCGCTGTCGGGACTTCATCGGGTTCCTAATAGAAGCAGAGAAAGAATATTCCAAACTCCCAAAAAAGCTCATAGATGAGCGGGAGACTTGCGAGGTGATCAGCGAGTGACACAAGGATCCTTCCCAGGATCAACTAGAGCCCATGATCAGCAAGTTCATGGAATACCATGCCCAATTCCACATCTCGTCACCTGAGCAGTAGCAGAAGCAAGATACCCCCTTTCGGCCGCAGGATGACGATGATGAATGAATTCTTTCTCTTCTCTCTCTCTCCTTCGACTTTCTTTTTGTAAAATGTCTAAAGTATGTTGGCACAAATGATGACATCATCCATGTTGCACCATGGGATGATGTCATCCATCAAGTTGTCAAAAGTCAACATGACTTTGAGATATTTTTGTAGATATTTTGTATATTTTATGTAAATAGGTGGTTGGTTCCTTTTTGCCTTCCTTCTTCTCCTTCTTCTATAAATACTCAAATACTTGTTGTATTTGGGGGTGGATATCTTTTAGATGAAAAATAGAAGTGAGAAGAAAAGACTTTGAGCTTTTTGTAACAGAAGGAAATATTAATACAATATTTAGACTTTGTGCTGAATACATGTGTTATTTGCATT
Source organism: Taxus wallichiana var. yunnanensis (assembly GCA_018340775.1). Lineage (NCBI taxonomy): Eukaryota > Viridiplantae > Streptophyta > Pinopsida > Cupressales > Taxaceae > Taxus > Taxus wallichiana. The sequence goes on from CM031244.1 coordinate 607,049,417, forward strand.
AGATCTTTCTTATGTCAGATCTGTGTGTTTATTCTGTTGGATCTACTTCTGTTTTATTGTCATTTATTCATCAGTATTGCTTTGTTCGTTTATGCAAGTAGGTTTGGCTCTGTTTACTACCAATCCCAAAACATAAACCCTCTGACCTTTCTGCTTTGGAATTCATTTCTTTTCTTTCTTCGGATCTGATCTTTCTTCATCCTCTCTTTCCATTCCTTTCTTTCCACAGTCGGAAACACCCTACTGGGATGAGATCCCAAACCGTAGAATATTGTGAGACTTGCACACTGTTGCCTTCTATCCATAAATTCTGGTAGAATAAGCAATAAACCGAGAAGAAAGAGAGGGAAAATTTCTTTCCACCATCCGACTTTAATTTCTTTGACTCAAGAGGGACTATGCCTCTACAAATCCAATTCCATATGCCACACCTGTTGTGAGCACTCGTCTATCCATAAATCAATCCATGGAATTCACTCATTAGTCACGAAATTACCTTTCAATCTATAGCATCCCTAAACACTACCATGGAAAATTAATTCAAGTTTGTGGAAAACTAGGTTGCTCTATTTTGTAAGGGGTGTAAAAATAGACAACATAAATCACCGTAAAAATCCATTGATATGGTTAAGAAAGTAACTTTCATTGTTCCTCTCCACCAAGGCCTTCTCAATGCCATGATCAAAATAGGCATCCCCAGAATTAACAAAAGTGTAAAATTTGAAGCCTATACTGTAAACCCTAATTTAGAAGATGAAGGGAAATCGATGGAAACAACAACAAGGTCCAAAACCACCAGGGATAATCCCAGAAATAAAATAAGAAGGGAAGATGAACAAGATAAATAGGATAATATACAGTGAGCTCGGATCCGGGAAATGTATGTGGGTGACTTGGAAAAGGGTGGTAGTGACAGAGAGGTTCAAATGGAGTTTAGGGAGACTTCTAGTAAAAGATAAGAGATGCGGACTGATAATCCTCCTAAAGTGGATGATAAGGATGAGATCTCGAAGAGTCCCACCCAAAATATAGATGATGCCATAGAAATCCTACAGCCCTAAAGGCTACTTAGAAATACTTGTTCTCTTCCCAAAAAATAGGGATTAAGGCTAGTGAATTCCTAAAGGACTTTGAAAATTGCATATTGGACACTGACATTAATAGACATAAAATTAGTATGATGGCCATTGATCTCAGGGAGCTTCAAGAGAAGGTGGAAAAGCACTGCCATTTTGGTGAATGATAACTTGAAATTTTTAATGAAAGGTGTATTGCCATGGAGAAGGAAATACTTAAAATGAAAGAAGCCTTGATGCATATGAGAGAAATTCACCTACTAAATATGAAGATTACTATCCAACACATTAATATGTTGGGAGATTTATTCCAGGCCATGCAGAGAGCCAAGCGTTGGAGAAAGATGGATTCATGCCTAAAAGGGAGATGATTGAGCCTAACTACGAGGAATGGAAGACCACCATAGCTGGCCTAGTCAAGGAATGGAATGAATGCATTCCATCTAGTGAAAGAATTGATCCAAGATTTATTTTGTTGTTGTTTCCTTTGGTCATTTTTGGGATTGTTTACTTTTTATGTTATTAGTATGGATTCTACTATTTCTAATGTTGTTATTATGGTTATGGATTATTGTTCAATCATCTATGCTTTTTTGTAGTTGGCTTCAATGTGTATACCCTTGGCCATGTTTATTGTAATTTTGACAAGATTACTTTGTACGGGGTAGGGACCCCTCAACCCTTCTTTACCACGATAAAAATAATAATACAACGTTAATAAAGTACAACAGGCTTATTTTTCCTTTCTTAAATCATGAAAATTAGTTCATTAAATTTTTATATTACAAGTACATTTATTATATTCTCAAAAATAAAAATCAATCAAGAAAAATTCATTCATGATATTTCACAACTTGGAGTAACATCAACAAATATGTCATGTCTAACCTTTTATTCTTTTCACATTGCTTTTAATCCTACAATCTGAAAATGTTGAAGTACAAATTATACATGGTCGGTTCCATTAAACCGGCATGAATGATCATTCTCTTCACGCTTTTTTTTAATTCTATATAATGATTATATGTAAACAACTCAACAAATTCCATCATCATGCTTAACAAAAGTTTAACTTTAGTTTGACTAATGTAGTATCCAAAAACATAATCAATACTAAGTATAAATGTAAACATGTTCCTTACTATTAACAATACTTGAGATAATAAATTCCAACCTACCCAAATCAATATCTAATAATAGATATTTTCATGTTCTTGTAAACAAGATAATGGCTAACTTATCCTTATCATGATTTTCTGAACCTTTTGAAACAAAAATAATATTTAATCATAACCACATTAGAAATAAGTAATTCTTGTCATATTCCCTTCCAAAAGGTAATGATTTCCATAATTTTATCAAATTAAAGAAATGATTTATTTTACACATTTATAAGGGAGTTATGATTCACTATACTCATATACACATGAGCAAAGATAACTTAGCATAATATTTCAAAAATAAATCACCACAGTCATATCAAAAGATATATTTTCCTTAATTTCATCAAATAAATGATGGTTACTGCATACCCGTATCAACTAAACTACCAATCAACCTTAATATAAATTGCAACATAATGAAATACTTTAATATTTTCAAATATGGCAACTATGGATCATGATCATATGGAATTAAAGCAAGTATGTATCTCACCCCTTCACAAGTAATTAATGATTAAATGAATTCATGAAAATAGAAACGAGAATGCAAACCAAGACTTATTAACCAAGATAAATCCATATGAAGATGTGACTATGAATTCCTTGTGAGGTAATTAGTTTTCTAACCAAAGAGAAACAATCAAAACAACCCTAATTTCGGTGAGAACCTTTAATTTAACAACCCATTGTCAAATTTGAAACCCCATTTTTCTTTGGGGAAGTTTAATTAAGGAATTCTCAACCCATAAAAACCCAATTCATCTATAAAAAAATGTTATTCATATAGATAAACATTTCAGATTACAAAAAGCCTTTCCAAATCATATAGTAACCATAAAACAAAAATCACCATTACCTCATAAAATGGGTTTTAGCCCTCAACCATTGAATTTTTCTAGGTTACAATATAGAACTTGTTTCTCATCGGACCTATACCTAAGTTGATCCAATATCCACATTTTAATTGAAATCCCTAGTATAAAACACACCCCAGCTTTTTATCTAAATAGGTCATCTTCTACCATTAATCTTAACAAGATAAGGATCAAAACCCAAATTTTTTAATACTAAACAAAATATTCTCCCAACTATTCAAAACATATAATTTCAATCACAATTAGGTCGAGAAGACCCCTAGAGCTGGGAATTCTACTATTTTATCACAACATAGTCGGTTTATACTATACCCGAAATGGGTTACCTTAGCTTTCCAAAAAATCCAAGATCAAAGTTATCAATAGTCTATGGTCACACACATTCAATGACCCATCTCATGAACCCATGACAATAAGTACACTCCCTTAACTGAATCTATATTTTGTTTGTAATATTTTAGTTTCACAAGTCACCTAAAAACCATCATCTTGTAGAGATATTTCCATATTATCATTATAAAAAACATATACCAAAGGAAAGAGAAAAATAATTCATGCTTTTTTATTTGCAATCTTCCAACATGAAGAACCAGTAAATTTTTACAACATTTTCTCCACAAGATTATCCATAAATCAACCAATAATAATCAAATATTCTAGCCATCAAACCTTCATAGTTATCTCTAGTTTATAGATTTAAAAACTCCCTTCACCCAAATATAAGCACATAAATATAGTAAAGGAACACCAAAAATAGCAGCATTCTCGCAACCGGGAAACCTCCATGCATAAATCAAGAAAAGCATGCAACTTTTGGCAATAAGGAAAATCAAAAGGGACCATAAGCGGATGGACAAATCTTGCAAAAGAAAAGCCTCTAAGAAACTAAAACCAAAATATAACCAAATCCAAATGTATGAATTTGGCTTCCTTAGGAAGCTACACCACTTACAAAAAACTGCCCCCCCCCCATGCATTCAATGCTATTAATTTTTTCCTACCATGAAGTGACTAATCAAACTTACCCACCGCCATGCACATTATTTGCCAAACATGGCGGGGAGGTAAAATAAGCAACAATGGTTTACCCATTGCATGGTCAATGGGCCAATGATATAATTAAGTCAAGTTCCCCCTACTTGAATGGTAAGTGTAGCCACCTAAATTAAGTTTTTGCAATCTTATTGCCAAAACACATGTAAATCACTCCTATTCTTCCCGATTTAGTTATAATTAGAAATCTTTACTAATTAACTAACGTTTCTTACTACTTTTCTCGATTAACAAAAACTTCATTGATCACCAAACCCTTTTTACATTCGGATGCCACTATACAGCAAATTATAAGTGAGAAAATCCTCTTTAAAAAGACAATTAGTGATTATAGGCTAATTAAGGCTATTTTCCCCTTGTTTTGTTCAATAAACCCTAGTATTTTCTCAAACCCCTCTTCCGACCACTCAAAATCACCAAATTCACCTCTCTGAATGTCTCAAAGAAGCTTCAAAAGCTTATCCTAGCCTCCTAGTTGACCCTAAGTGGTTGATTAGGGATTTGCACCTCTTAATCACTTGGTAATTCACTAATTGTGATTAGTAAGGCCTAATCATGATTAGTAATTGTTAGAGTAGGTATTTACCTTAGCTCATGTTCACCTAGGTACTTTATTTACCTTTATTGTATTTATCCTCACCTACTTATGTGTGTGGATATTTCTTTTATTGTATTTAGATATTATGAGATATTATCTAATTGTTAAGTATAGTTCTTTCCTTGATCTATAGTATTGACTAGTTCTCTCCTAAATCTATGGTCTTGACTAGTTATTTGATGACTAGTTATTTCCTTGATTTATGGCTTGATCTATGACCTTGACTGGTTCTTAGATTGTTATTCCTTGCCTATTTAAGCAAGGCCCATTCTCAATGTATTGCATTGAGTTCCATAATAATATATGATATTGTTGCTCATTTATTTGCAAAGGTTTTATGTAAAGCTATTCTGGCGAATTGCTTTCAGATTATTGATTGTGGTGTTTGATTAGCATCTATGTTCTTGGCTTGTTACGATCTAGTTATCATTCCTTTCAGTAATTCTAATCTAATTTTGGGATTTTAGTCCTGCATGCACCAAAATACAAGTTTCTCCAAAAAGAAAACTATAAAAAAGGTACACCTAATTCCTTTCTATTACACACCATGCTTTGATTTGCATCTCATATAATAAATATGATATATAGGAAAGTTCAATCTTTTGTTAAAGCCTTCAAAGTGAGGTTATTATATGGATATCCAAAATGACCAAGTAGTCATTGGGAAAGGTCATTTCACCTTGTTTGGAGTAGACCCATAACCATTTGATTTCCCTCTTAGGTCTATGTAGGACCATGTCGGTTAATTCAAGCATATTACAAGACATGTTTAGTTATATTTTGTATTTTTTTCATACTAGTTAAGCATTATTTTAATATTCTATCTTAATGTTACATTCCTAGACTTATAACCCTTGGCTAGATGGATGGAAATGGTGTTAGCTTCCCTTATTTAGTCATGCAATTTTATTTGTAGCGTTTAGGGTGTCATCATTTGGAATGCCCGGTGGGACAATACCCCATTGCATTCAATTTTTAAAGATTTTTAACTTACACTCAAATTTTTTCATTTCATGTTTATAGATTAGTTTCGATTTTCCTAGATTAATTTCAAGTTTTCTAGTTTAAATTTCAAGAATTCTAGAGTACTTTCAAGCTTTCTAGATTATTTTCTCAAGCTATTTAGATTAATTTTAAAGTTTTAGAGTAATTTTCAAGGTTTTATAGCTTAATTCCCATAGATTAGTTTCAAGTTTCCTAGATTAATTTCAAGTTTTCTAGTTTACTTTCAAGCTTTCTAGAGTACTTTCAAGCTTTTAGATTAGTTTCTCAAGTTGTTTAGATTAATTTCAAATTTTTAGAGTAATGCTCAAAGTTTAATAGATTAATTTCCATTTTTAAAATTTTTTTGAATTAGATTAGTGGTGGAAGTTGTGTTTTCTTACTTTTTGTAGGATTTAAGGAGGCGAAGCTCTATCAAAATTACCAAAAATATACCAAATATTTGACCTTTTTGAATAAATTCTTGTCAAATCTCAAATTTTGGCCACTTCATGCAAAGGGGTACGTAGGTGTTGAACCAAGAGCACGAGGCATTGAACTATGATCACGAGCATCAAACTATGAGTGCAGGTGTCGAAGTAGGAGTGCACACATCAACTTGTATTTTTAACTCTACCATTTTTACAAAGGGGAGCATAGGTGTTGAGATATGAATGCAAACATCCAAATGTGAGCGTAGGCGTCAAAGCAAGAGTGCACACGTCAGCTTGTATTTTTAAACTCTATCATTCTTACAAAAGGGAGCACAGGCATTAAACTCGTGAGCACAGGTGTCAAACTGTGAGCGCAGATGTCGACAGGAGCACACATGTCATCTTGTATTTTTCAACTCTATCATTTTTACAAAGGGGAGCACATGCATTGAACTGTGAGAGTGGGCATCGAAATAGGAGCACACCCGCTTGTCTCAGGAAGCACACACGTTAGCTTGTATTTTTAGGCATCTATAATTTTTACAAAGGGGAGCACGAGACGTTGGCAAGGAGCATGGGAATCAAAACAGAGCGCACATGTTGAAAGGGGCATGCGGGTGTGTATGTATAAATTTTTCCTATAAACTCAAAGTTTCCATTTTTGTTTTTAAGATTTCTATTACTTTTCAGAGGTTTTTAGAGGCCATTTTTGTCAATTTCATATATTTAGAGTAAGTTTCTTATAAAATCACTTAGGGTTTGAAGGAATTAATCTTGTTTCCATGCTTTTTACTTTGGGTTAAGGTGTGTATGCTCTTCTCTTGCACTTCGTGTGATCTAGAGAATCAAAACACTCTTAAACCTTATTTTAATCATCTTTTAGTTTAAATGTTTTTTCAGTTGCTAAATAACCAAGACTAGAATTTGTGTATGCTCTTCCTTGCACCTAGTGTGATCTTGGGAATCAAAAGGAATTTTAGTGTTTTCATTAAAAATCACTTGGAGGAATTGGGAATAAACCTTGTTTTTGCAAAATTTGATAGTAGTTAGTTGATTTACAAGAATTTTTCATGGTTATTGTCTTATGGTATTGTGAATCTATTTTTGAAACTACTAACCATTTTTGAAGGACCTAACGCTAGTCAAAGAAAGAAGGAACTAAAGAATTTTTCTAACTACACAGTGATTGTAGGTTTCCTAAAGGAGTATAACCCAAAACCACATTAAGTTTGAAATATAAAAATACACCACAATCATCACATTGTATTTATAGGTTTTTGTTAAGAGCTATGGCTCATCCGCTCAACTAGGACAAAACCCATTTAGCATAAACCATAAGCTAAAAAATTGGGGTGGTCCTAGGAACCATAAAGTTTGTAACACAAGAGGAAACCTTGTGAATGAAATAGGAAAGTACTCCACACTATTGAATTATTTAGTATGACTTGGTGAGATTAGCGTCAAAGATATTTGTATCGTGACCCCAATAAAAGTATAACTAAAACACACTTTGGTGCTCATTATACTAAAGGGGGTAAAGTAAAGTCGAGATACTCCCAAATTAGTCAATACAATTTTTGGGTAAATTGAGCTCGCTCCTAGATATCTTGTGACACCTAGAGAGAGAACCACCTAGGAAGATTTCTGGCTTGGAGCCATTGTTTTTGTCTTAGATAGTATACTTGAGAACTCTCACAAAGTGACAAATTTGTTAAATTCAAACTCTTGTTTTGGAACAAGGGGAATAATCTCTTAAAATTGAAATTGTGTGACATTTCATCACGAAATCTACTTAGTTTCATTTTTTCCTAGTTTTTCACTTGTCTTAAGACAAGGCGAAACTTTACCAAAATAACACCAAGTTTATTTCAACACCACTTGGTCTATACCCTTGTTTTCTTGTTGCCCATTTTCGAGACAAAAGGAAACAACATATACAGATATCTTTTATATATCGCATGTCCACCACTTTTGTGTTCTACTTGCGTGACTAGGTTATAATGCCGAGTGTAAGTGTTGAAAGTGTGAATGGTATGTAATCATGATCTAGTAGGCCCCTTGTCTCAAAAAACCATATTTGAGACTTATTATCATTATAGTTAAGTGATTTCATCCTTGTCTTCTTTTGAGTTATTACACTACCCACATTATAGCCATACAATTGATATATTTACATCTTGTTTCCATTGTCAAATTAGGCCTAAATCTCTATATTGTAGAGTTACATTGTTCACACGCATAACAATTTCTTGTTATACTTAGACATAGTTTTTACATCCTAACTTTTTCTTGATTTTTGTGAGTGTTGAGGAAACATTGTTAGCATCCCAATAACATCATTTTGACACAAGAAATATCGCTTTCTGAAATCTTGGTTCACTTGTCCAAATAGTGTCATTACGTTGCTCACCTTGTTATCGTCTATTTACGAGACTTGGACTTTCTTAGTGTTTAGAAATTGGTTTTTAGTATATCTTGTTAGAAGATTGCATCAACATTCTCTTATCGTTTAGGCCTTTTTTGTTTCAAACTCAACCTAACTTGGTGATGTTATGTTGTCACTAATTGATTTCAAACTATTATTTGGGTTCCCCCACTCTTCTTCGATTTCAATACAAACTATTATTTTGATCCTTCATATTCACCTAGATCTTCTAAAAATTCTAATTTTGTTTTTGATCTTCACTCCTCCCTTGTTTTTCAATACCTCCCTTATTCACCACCTCAATGACCCCTTCTTTCGTCAAAGATCTCTCCAATTCAAAGTCCTTATAATCAATTATCTAAATTGACTCCCATTTCTTCTAATCAACCTCCTATGGTAAAAGAACAATTTCCCCTACTTGATAAATTCATATCAAGATGAGGAGACAATCATAAAATTATTGATTTCACATGATGTAAATCCTTTAGAGCAATGCAATCAAGTATTTAATCTTGAATTCAATACACTTTCATATTGGGAAGAATAAATTCATTGCTTTTTTCAGAATACTAAGGAAGATCCTAAGACCATTGAGGAATATCATATCTTCTCATTACCTCATCATTCTTTATCTATCAGGATTCCTCCATCACAAGATTACCTTGGGCCACCACCCCAGGTAGCCCATCATCTTCTTCTATATGTGAGCCACCTCTAAGTAGCCCCACATTCTCTATATCTAGCTCACCTACCAACATCCCATTTCTGTCTATACATGGGGCACATCCTAGAATTCACTCATCTTCTATTCTTGGAACACCTCTAGGAAGTCCTTCATCTTTAATCTTAGAGCCACATCCTTGTATTCCTTTAACTTCAATCTATGGGACACATCCTAGTACCCCATTCTCTTCAATTCTTGGACCGTATCCTTCACGTTCATCATATTTTTCTTTTATCAATGATTGTGAAAAACCCACCGTCATTTCTCACATCAATTCTATTTAGCCACTTTCTTCTCCTATTTCTTGGGGTCAAACAAGTCACGTTATAGCTTATTAGAAATCAAAATGGTTCCTTCATTAGACTTAGATCAATAATTCTAAGAGCTCCAAAGCTCACAACAATTTAAACAATCTTAAAGTTCATAATCAAACACACTTAAAAAATGCACATCAATGCACCCATCAAGTATGGCATAAGGTGCAGAAACCTCTAGATATGGACCTCAAGATCTTGCATAAAAATCCATGTTTCATGATAAAATACAATCATCTCTTGAGTATGAGTTCACCACGATCATTGATATTGGGGATAATATGACTCTTGATAAGAAAACACGGATAGTCTTCCTTATCAAGGAAATTTCTAACATTGTTGTTGAATCTTATCATGTCAAGTGACCTTGTCGGTCCCACCTTTCAAAAAAAAAAAAAAAAGACAAAAATACAAAAAGGAGAACAAATTTCAAAAAATTAAAGGTAAACGAGCACACATTGTAATCAGTGTATCGCATACACATGGATGTTCTTTCTTACCATTCTTGTTTTTTTCTATAGGTCTTCCTACCATTTTCATCCCTTTGGTGATTTTTTGGTTAGCTAATTTACACACATATTGCAATAGTTATCTCTACGGTATATGTTTGACCTTGGTATTTTATCACCTTGGTAAATTAAAGAATGATTGACCTCATAGAGATCCTATCACAATCAACATCTAAAATAATTATTGCAAAGAAATTTTGGTTATATATTTTTACACTAGCCAATGTCATCATTGTATTCACTTCCACCTCCTTCCATTCAGCCATTAGTGGTTCGTAACCCCTTTTCAAACAAGAGAGCTGAAATAAGTTTTTAGAAAGTAAACGAATCAATCAAATAAAAAAGCAAAAGCTAAGAGTAAAATCAATTTTATATATAACTCTCTCTTGGGATATTTCCAATAATCTCTACCGGGGTTATGGAAGTTTGAATAGTAGTAGAACAATGTTGTGATTATAATCAAATGCATATCCATCAGGGCTATGGACATCTGGATGGTAGTAGAGCAATGCACGACTCACTTTCCGTAATCCATTCATAAAAAATAAACTATGAAAAATGAATCATTCCTACACATTGGCTAGGGTATCTTCATTTGTTGTCTATCAAATCTTCCCTCTAAGAGGTAATAAATTTCCACATGCACACACTAGATCTTAATGAGAAAATAGGATTAGTATGTTACCAAGTGTCTTTTTTTTTTTGACCTTATTCAAACTCTTACTCTAATCTTTATCTTGTCTCAAGATTCATACCTTTGGCTAGCCACTTCTTCATCATGATGCTTCTAAGCTACATTCACAACATTCACGTTATCCTTCTCCTTCGTTAAAAACATCCATGTGTATAATATTTCCCTTTCGGCATGTTTACGGGCACCTTTTTACCCTTTTTCTCAAAACAAACTTTCACTTCTTTCTATCATGTGCTTCTTGACAAGCTAACACTAGGGGCATCCTTGCTCCTTCTTAGCACATCATTCGATTACGTTCATCATCATTATTGAACCTATCTATATTGGTCCTAATCCAACTTCTTTGCATGAAGAATTTTCCTTTAAATATTCCAATCTAGCATTGGGGACAATTTCACATCTTCACTTTCTTGCAAATACGTGTGGCATTTTTCCCTTATACATCTCATCATCCTTTGACCGAGAGCATCCACATTTCTTCATTTCCTATAGACAGCTTCAAAAAACTATCAAAATCATAAAAAAAATTCAAATATGTTTAATAAAAACCCAAAACAAATTAGTAAATCAATCAAAATTCTATAAAATTTTTGATTAAAAACATGCATACAAATTGTAGCCTATATCACTTGCATTATCCTCAAACATTGAAATTTTTCCTGGAAAAATATCTTTCTAAGGTTCATGTTTGTTCTAGTCTCAAACAACTTACAGATCATCATGATCTACATCCATTACTAAAATCTAGGCTGCATGTTGTGTCGGTCCTCCTATGCAATAGTGAGTTTCTAGGGACTGTCATAGTGCACAAAATATTTTCCATGGGACTACTTGTGTCCTCCATTTTTCCCTTACATGTGTTATTGCTTGGGAATAATTTTTAACCCTTGTCGTTCAACACAAAAATTAAGGAACTGCAGCTTGATAACAAAAAACATTGGTGCAACTATCTTAAACATTATTTGTTTGAGTACGTGTGATTGTATTATTTTATTTGTTAGGTTAGTTAGTTTACTTTATCATATTGCATTGCATTTTGTATGTTGTATGAAGATAAATGTCATTTTACTTTCTCGTATTGCATTACATAATTTATGTTACATGGAGTTATGTATTTTTAGCAAAAACAATTGTTAGTAATTTATATTTTCATGTTATCTTACTCTTTTGTTTATTTTAAATAAAGGCCAATAATGTAGACCTAGGGGAAAAATGATATAACAGGGGTTTCTTATTGAAAGGTTGGATGTAAAGATTGGGCTTTTCCTATATTCTCCATTAATCATTGCTTCTCCATTATCACACCTAATTTTTCTTCTAAATCACCTAGGGCAATAAATAACCATGTTTATCCCTATTTTTCTCCCTCCTAAATAACCAAGGGTTTTGCATGACCATTCTAACCTTTTTTCTTCTATCCATTTTGATCATCGATTGACTTCTTTTATCACCCACTCAACACTCAAGGGGGCATCCTTCATCCTGCTAATTTTTCTTCAAAATTTTACCTATTTTATGCTTTTCTACTATGTTTGAAGTGAAGTCACTAACTTCACCTCAAATAGGGGCAAATGTAGACACCTAAAATAAGTTTTTGTAATCTTATTGCCAAAATGCATGTAAATCACTCCTATTCTTCCCAATTCAGTTATAATTAGTAATATTTACTAATTAACTAACGTTTTTGCCACTTTGGCTAGTTAAAAAGCACTTCATTGATCACCAAACCCATTTTACATTCAAGATTCCACTTTCCGATGAATCGTAACTCAAAATATTCTTTAAAATAAATAATTAGTGATTATAGGCTAATTCAGACTATTTTTCCCTTGTTTTCTTCAATATACCCTAGTATTGTCTCAAACCCCTCTTCTAACCACTCAAAATCACCACATTCACCTCTACAACATCTTAGCAAAAGCTTCAAAAGCTTATCCTAGCCTCTAGTTCACCCTAAGCGGTTGATTAGGGATTCACACCTCTTAATCACTTGGTAATTCACTAATTATGATTAACAAGGCCTAATCATGATTAGCAATTCTAATCTAATTTGGGGCTTTTAGTCCCACGACACCAAAATACAAGTTTCTCCTAAAAGGAAAACTATAAAAAGGGTGCACCTCATTCCTTTATATTACACACCATGCTTTGATTTCCATCTCATATAATAAATATGATATGTAGGCAAGTTCAATCCTTTCTTAAAGCCTTCAATGGGGTTAGTAGATGGATATCCAAAATGACCAAGTAGTCATTACGAGAGGCCATTTCACCTTTTTGGATTAGTAACCATAACCATTTGATTTCCCTCTTAGGTATCATTAGACCCGTGTTAGGTAATTCAAGCATATTAGTAGGCATGTTTAGTTAGATTTTGTATTGTTTTCATACTAATTAAGAATTCTTTTAAGCTTTTATCTTAATGTTACATTCCTAGACTTAGAACCCTTGGCTAGATGGATGGAAATGGTGTTAGCTTCACTTGTTTAGTCATCCAATTTTCTTTGTAGAGTTTAGGGTGTCATCAGGAAGATAAGTCCAAAGTAATCAAGTTCCCATTGAGTATGGTTGAGTACCATTTCAACTATATCCAACAATAAGTCCCTTTAGTATTTGCATGAATTTTCCATTATAGCTCATGCCAATGGTATGGTCAACATCCCTTTTGTTTTCAAACAAAACATTAATAATCATCATCCATCAAAAGGGAAACCACATATGACCTTATCAATAAAATATAATGTAATATGAATTCTTATTCATAACAAATCAAATGTCACCCCATTTTCCTTAGTTTCCAAAGAAAATCATAAAAATCAAGTTCCCAGCTTCTATGTTTTAATGGATGTCAAGAAACCATACCTCATGTCTAAAATTTGTTCAATGTCCTTTAGAATATCCAGAGTTTCAAAAACCACCTTATTATTTTCCTATAGAAGAAGGAATTGCAACAAGTGTGAGGATAACAATATCACTTAAACCTTTTTAAAATTTTACCTCTCCCTTTTTTGGAACCATTACTATGCTTCATGGTCTTCAACCATCATGAAAACAAAAAGAGGTTAGAATTATTTATTCAACTTTTCCTCTCGAGATGAAATTATACTTTTACAACCATGTAAAGATTCTTGATTATACAATCTTTATTGAATAATATATTGCAACATATATTGTAGAAATGTATAAATTCAATCCCGCATGTCATTATTTCCTACAAGTTAGACAAAATAATAGTATCAATGATAGGTACAATTTCATGCAAGCATCAAATTTCCTTGATCGTATTCAACAATGTGAGTATCACATTATAGAAAAGTGTACAATCAAGCATAGCAACATAGCCATCCAATATGGTTTTAGAATCCATCATTAGCAGAAAATAAGGTAATGTAGAATCATGACCACAAGTACGTAAAACAAATTACAACATTAATAATTTTGTGACTGCATGACAATAGGAGTCGTTGTGATGTCTCACATAAAATTATGCACAATTATGCATACCCTTTAGGATATTCATACATATGTATAGCAAGATATATGGGACAATGTAGCGGATCTGCTTCGCGTTACTCCCAAAATTTTTAATGCTAAAATTTATTTTACAACAACATAGAATGAAAATTTGAGGGATGTGACATACTTCCACCCTTAATGAATATTCCCGATGATTTTCACTCATTTACACAATTAGAATATTCAAACAAAGAATTATATTTGGCGGTAAAGGGAGAAAAGTCAATATTTTTATCAAAAACTTACAATTTTTCAAGTCTAAATTCAATTTTATTGGCTGTAATAGCCTTTAAACCACCAAAATTTGTCACACAGTCAAAAACATGACATAATATTTTTCATTACATCCATTCATCACATGTAATCTTATTTAATATACATATCACAATGTCAAAAACAAGTTATTTATCGCAAAAACAAACAAGGAAAACATCATTTTTAACCTCACCATGTCTTCCAAAAGCTTATTGTTTCATTCCTATACTTGTCTTTCTAGGATTTTCCTTTTGTGATTCCCAATTTTATTTGAAATACACCCAATATTTTTCCTTCCTCTTCCTTTTGGCTTGTTTATTTCTGCATACCCTTAAGGTATTTGTTCTTTTTTGTATCAAGAAACCATTAAACTACATAAGTTCAATCATTATCATTCACTATGTCTTGATTCCTTTAATGAACTCACTTTCAACCTCCAAGATTCGTGATGAGGTTTTAAACAATTATCATCTCATATTGGGACAATCTCCGTAGGTTGTGCTATCTTGTATCTAGATCCTACTAAGTGAACATATTTTCTAGTCCCAATTAGTTGTTTCCCATTTTTGAGAAACTTTCCAAGTAGAAATTACCTCATGTATTACTAGTCATTCACTATGAAAGAAAGTTCCATGTTGTGAGGATCATATTCATCTTCATGCTCTTCAAATTTCTACTTTGAGTGTAGTATCAACATTATTTTATAGAAGTCTTCCACCCAACCCCTTCCTAAGGAGTTCGAGTTACCTTGGCGGAGTTGCTATTAGGATCCTTGAATGAGTATATTTGATCATTTCAACCTCATATAAGTATTTTATCCATACCTACTTCAAATAGTAAAAATTTTATTCAATTTTAAATCAATTATCACATATATATCATGAGGTGATCCTTACCTTCAAAAAAATGTATTCATTTATCCTATTACAACTAAGTATGCCTTAATTAGTAACATCCCGTGAAGGATTTATTCATACAAAAACAAATCTTTTCCTATTGAATTTCAAGGATCAAACATCCTTAATATATTGAAATCAATATAGTTCTGAAATTATTTTTTACAATGATCCCATATAAATATCTTTAACAATAATTTATTACCCAAGCCAAGCATTACTTGATAACACCGTTCAAATCCTAGGGATTTTATATTCATTAACTCAAATTCCTCTTGTTAGGTGGTCCTATTTATCTTCAATTTCTTAATGGTACTTTAATTAATATAAAATACATTTTTATATGGATATCATTCATGGTTTTATTCCAAATTAGATGTTGATCATAATACTTAAGCATGCTAACATCATCAACCACTTTATCAAAATGATCACCAACTGGATGATCGAAATGCACTCATCATTCAACAAAGTGACTTTTCAATATCCAAGGTACTCCCAAAAAATCCAAATTCTTACATATTAGATTTACGTACTGAGTATGGTTCTTTGAATCACCCTTGGTTAGGAAAACATTCAATAGATATACTAGAACATCAATGGAACGAAAAATTGTATCTTCACAAACTCATACTCAAGATTTCTTAACTAGTTCTTTTTGAGTCCAAACATGTATAAAAATGTTGTCTCATCTAATTTCTATTTTCCCCATAGAAAATAGAACAGCACATATTTTTCCTAAGAAGACACAAGTAATTGTAGAAAAGAGATCCTTTGCTTCTACGGAGGTAAGAATGTTAGAACATCCCAACCCTTCCTAACAAGAACAAATTTCACTAGGTAAATCTCAATTGATTTATACATGCCTATTATCCCCAACCTAAGTTGTAAGGTGATACACAAAGGTGTGAATCTCCAACCATGTCTACTATTTAAGGAGTTAAATATTTTAGATGCAAGGATCTAGTAATTAACTCATGGTCCCAATCATTTTAACTGAGTTTTATCAACCAAAAACATTACCCCTTGACTTTTCAATCCTCTATTAATCTTATGCAATAATAATGCTAATGTTACGCTTCTGTAACTTGATATATATTCAAGAAATGATCATTAATAATGATTTATATACTATTACCAGATTGAAAAACATATACAAGTCTTACTATATTAACAATTTCCTCAATTCTTTAAGATAATAATCAATATATACTATTCCTTAAATAAAGGAAAGGTAATTGTACTTACCGTTGAACTAATTCGGATACACATTGAGTTATTATATCCTCACACAATCGATCTTGTTATCAACAACCTTAGTTCATAAATTCATAGGATTAATTCCCAGATCTTATCAATAAAATTTGTGCCATATAAGGCTCTCAAACAATAGATCACAAACATAGTTTCAATCATGATTTAGAACCCATATATATATATATATATATATATATATATATATATATATATATATATATATATATATATATATATATGAGACCATGTATGTATGTATGTATTTATATCTATCTATCTATCTATCTATCTATGTATATGTATATGTATATATGTATATATATACTATGTATATATACATATATATACATACATACATACACGGTCTCATTTACCCAGAATGATTATCAACCATAATCTTCACGCATACCAGGAAGTATATTATTAATATCCATATACTTTCTTTTATTGGGTATTCAAAGCACTGTCTAAAACCCAAAAATATTTACACCCCAGTTCTAAACTGCACCCATAATGGGTTTTTAACCAATAAAAAGGGAAGGTATACATGCATATGTAGTCCTTGATAATCACCTCATTAACTAAGTATTCACAGTCCCAAAATATAAACATGTGTATCCATTAGACTCGGTTTAAACCATTTGGCACTCGAGAAAGAATTAGGAACAATAAACATGGATACATAGGCAATTTTTATATATGTAAGTATATTCTTTGTTTAAAGTATTAAAAAGTATAATGAAGGCCTAGATACATTTAAAAATATATTTATATTGTACCCGTAATGGGTTTTTATCCTATCAATCAAAGGTGAATATACAAGTTCATGTAGACAAAATATATTTTCAAATCATATACTTGTTTTGCGAGATCGATAAGGCAACCATGACTATATTTCAACTAACTTATTCAAACTAGACAGAAGATTTTTTATTATTTAACCCATAATAAATAATGATTACACGGTCATTAGGTTGATCCTTAAATACTCAAATATGACTTGCAATAAAAGCTCATTCAGATTTTAAAATCATTGGCAAAATTAGTCTTACGTTTGAAGAGAAAGTTCCTTTCAATTCCACGTATGATTTTTGTTTTCACCATACCTCCTAGGCATTTATTTGGTTTTCGAACAAATATCCCAATGATTTAATTTTGAACAATCAACATTATCTATGATATCATATATTATTTAAAGAAACCCACCTTTAACTCTAAGTTCCATGTTGAAGTGTAAACAATGTCATTCTTGTATTACTAGACATAGGTTTGAAGTTTTGATCCAATTTCTTTATACAAGTAATTCAGTTATGTTAATATGAAATTTTAAAACAACGGCTTGTCATTGTCACTTGTGTTATTTGAAAACCAAATTGATTTGTCTGACGTGGAGAGTTGAGATTGGAGGTTTTATTGAGTGAGGTGGAGCTTTTTTACTGGAGGAGTGAGTTGTTTGTGGGCCCGAGTGAGGAGGAGGCAGCAGTTGATTGGCCGGGGACCCAACAGATCAGAATTGGAGCTATGGCACAGGCAGGAGGAGCAGGAGGGGCTGGACCAGCTGGACCACCACCACCCATCCCACCACGACGACGTGTCGTCGTTCGGGTAGGTTCGAAACTCTTTATTTTGTGCATTTGAATGGTATTAAGCTAAATTGGGGGTTTGGGTAGGAATTTACATGTTTTAGGAAATAATGAGTAAATGGACGTAATTTGAAAAATGAAGAGGATAGATGGGTAAAATAGGGCAAGGCGGCTAGGTGGGTAGGTTTTTAGGGTGTTTGGGTGGGTAGATAAGTAGAAAAATGCAAAAATGTGGGTGGGGGGGCCGCGCAGGGTTCGGCTCCGGGAAATGACAGTGACCGATGTCGGTCGCTAAGCGACCGGCATCGGTCGCAAAATTTTAGGGGCTGGGTTCTGTGTGGTTGACCGGCGTCGGTCGGTGGTTGACCGGCGTCGGTGGGAAGAGGGCCGTGGTCGGTTGTTTGGGACCGGTACCGGTCCGTAGTGTTTGTGTTGTTTTGTTTTGGTTTGTTTTGTTTGTTTTTTTTGGCTTGTGTGGGTTTATTGGGGGTTTGTGTGGGTTTGTTTTGTTTTGGGGTTGGGTGGGTTTGGGTTTGGGTTGGGCTTGTTTTGTGTTGGTGTGTTTTGGGGTGTGGGTGGGGTTTGTTTTGGGTGGGGTGGGTTTGGTTTTGGGTTGGTTTGTTTTGGGTAGATTTTGGGCTTTGGGTCGGGTAGTGGTTTGGGTTGGGTTGGTATGGGTTATAGTGGAAAAGGTAGGTGACTAGAGGGGGGTTAGAGAGTCGGGGTGTGGTCGGGGGATAAAAAGGGGGTATAGAGGGTAAAGTAGATGATGTGATAGAGAGTTGGTCTAAGGTTGTGGGTTGGTTTTGCAGGCACGTCAGCAGTTGACGATGCGGGATAGGATGCCCCCGCTGTTGGTGCGGATGCGGCCACACGTATCTATGGCTCATTGGGCGATCATGCGTGAGGTGGGACTCGGCGGAGTCCAGTGATACCGAGCTATTGATAGAGATCACAGCCTGATGGTCACCCTCATCGAGAGATGGGATCCGGCGACCAATGTGTTCCATCTCCCGACCGGAGAGATGACCATCACATTGGAGGATGTGTATCGCATCCTTCGACTACCGATCGAGGGAGAGGCAGTGTTCCAGGTAGATTCGGAGACGGTGATGGACAGCATCCTGTAGGTTTTTGGAGATGCAGCCGCGCTACTTACCTATCACAGCGCGAGTATCGGGTATGGTGACATGTACCGTGCGCACCGACACGAGACACGACTGGCCGTGCTGATGATGATTGGGATCACCTGCTTCACCCTCCCGGACTCAGAGGGAGGCCGTTTTCCACGGGCATTGATGGGGGTGCTGCTTGAGATGGTGGAGGAGCATACTTGCTATGCGTGGGCACCACAGTGTATCTGCAAATGGCTATCAGAGCTCTGGGTTATCGCGAGATGCGGCGATTTGGTATTTGTTCGACTTTTTACTTCTTGTGTGGGCATATGAGCACATCATATGCATCGGACCAAGAGGGGTTACTCCAAAGAAATTGTGGGGCCACGGGTTATATACGATACGGCTTTTAGAGGTGGTTGGGAGTCGTGGGGCAGCCACGAGCAAAGGTTTTCAAGCGAGAGAGACATTGCCTACTACAGGATTTGTTAGAGGGCCTAACAGCGGTAGATATCATATGGAGACCTTACAGAGGTCATCACCCGCATAGAGGAGGCCGAGTACAGTTACGCTGGATCTAGTACACTTTCTGGATAGCAGGACGGAGGCCGGGAGAGTACGAGAGGATACCCCTAGAGGGTACGCAGGCAGATGGGGCTACGACAGGACGAGCCACCTCCCTTCCTCGGACAGGAGGGATGATGTAGAGGCCCCACTACCTGCACCACAGCCCTTGGATCCAGATTGGGTTGCTGAGAGGCCAGCAGAGATGACACAAAAGAGATGATGCTTGGTTGACAGAGCATACATGGTGTGGTGGGCCAGTCGAGAGCGGCGAGGGTAAGCACACCCACACACCAGACTTGGCAGTTGTGATGGCAGAGAGAGATCAGCTCAGGGGTCAGGTGTAGCTCTTACAGGGGCAGCTTGCTGCTGCGCAGGCACAGATAGGGGTCTTACAGGGGTAGCTACCCCGAGGCTCGTGCAGTGCACAGCACGGGCAAAGACCACCACCAAAGCCCGACAAATGGCCACGGAGTGCAGTGTGCAGTACAGCAGCAAGAAGTACAGTCAAAAGAGCAGCATAGCCACACCCTGCACGAGTGCACGATAAGGGTTGGGGCTAGGAGGAATACCTGTAGAATGTCGAGATGGTGTGCACGTACCGTAGAAAAAGATCAGGCTGACTGCGAAGAACTCCTTTTTGTCTTGGAAGGACTACCTGTAAAATAAGAACACAAGACCACAAGATTTTAATTAGATAATAAATGAGGAAACTGCCTTGGGCCCAGGAAATATAAAACTTCCTTTCGAAGGTGGTCGGTTCCCCTTGCTAATATGAATTAACACAAAAGACTATAAGATATTAATTAAATTGCTTTGTTGAACTGGGTAGGGGAAAGGCTGGTTATTGGTTATAGTCAGTATAACCGATGGCGGTTACTAATAACCGATGGCGGTTACTGATGACCGTTATCGGTAGAGTCTAGGATCTGAAGGTTAGTTGTTTTGTGGGGTGGTGGTGTTATTTGGTAGTTGTGTTATTTGTAGGGCTGTATATAGGTGATATTAGGAAATAGGGTGATGAGAGGTAGATGAATGACAGTTAGATGTAATGATACATTGGGTAGTGGATCCAAGAATGGATTTGTGGGGACATATGATTTAAAAAGTCGAAGAAATGTTATTAAAGAGGACATGCAAGAAGTAACTTACTGATTATTCACGGAGGTGCAGGTCCAAGAGCTCTGATGGCAAAGGCAGAACTGAGGTAGGATGGTCTGGCACACAGCAGATCAAATCAGCTGAGTATCACAGGGCTCTGGTATCCAGTTGCAGTCCTTGGCTTACTCTCCTTGTCTCTTCACTTGTCTCTGCTCGGTCAAGTGAAGATCTGGACTCTCTTGATCACTCCCAAATGATCTCTGTTGATTCAAAAATCCTTCGACCTTGATCCAAAAATGAAATTCCGATCCTTTGTTTTTGGTTTGGGGAGGCCATTTACAGGGAACCGATGGCGGTTACGTAACCGACGGCGGTCGAGTAGGAACCGGCATCGGTAAGGAAAAAGTAGGCTATTTTTAGTAAAATAGCCCACCTTCCCTGCTTTTCTCCCGAGAGATTAGTTGCGGGCTTGGTCAAGTGACTAGAAGGTCGGTTTGGGGTGCGAAAGGGGTCATTAGTCATGGGTGTAGGTATAGACCAAGTTTTAGGTCTTAATTAGGTTAGTTTAGGATTAGGGCTAGGTCATGATGAGGTGGCAAAATGAGGTGGTAGGTGAGGTGATGGGGATTTATCAATTACAAGGTAATTAATAAATAATTGTGTAAGGTTTAGGTAATGAGGTTAGGTTGCGAAATGGGATGCGGGTCACAAGGGGTCGTAAGACACAAATTTGGTGTCTACATTAGCCCCTTATTGTCGTGTAGCTTGTGTTGTAAAGTCATGCAGACAATAATATGAAGTGGTTTCTCCTGTTAAGGATATAGGTAATCCCCCTCAAATCTAGCACAGATTGAGCGAACGGGAAATCAGGGATAGGGTTGATAAAGGGTGAATGTTGTAGAGGGGATGGTAAGGTGGTGGGGTAGGTCCAAGGAAGCGGATGCATGTTGAAATGCAATCGCATTTAATAGGGTTCATGATTTGACTAGCAAACCAAAGAATGTATAGGCAAAGGTCGATAGTTTATCCAAACAAGGGTGATATAATCCTGGTATCCAAGGCATAGGAAGTAGCTCCAGGGTATATAATAGGTAAGGTACAGGAACGTTTAGGCGTGTTCGGCAGTACCAAATGGTTGGTTTGGTTGAGATAAACGTCACGGTCTAGGTCTAGGCAAAGTTGGTCGACAGATCAAGTCAAGGACCCTAATCATGCTAAAACACGAACAGGTGAGCTCGATTGAACAAAAGGTACAGGATGGATGGATAAAATAAAACGTTGATTGTGGGTATGGTATTGAAGTGATACGGCCGTGGGTCGGGCCAAGTTGTTAGGTTACAGCCTTGGGTCGGGCCGGATGGTTAGGGTGAGGCCTTGGGTCGGGCCAAGTTGTTGGGTGGCGGCTTTGGGTCGGGTCGGATGGGTAGGGTGAGGCCTTGGGTCGGGCCAAATGGGTAGGTTGAGGCCTTGGGTCAGGCCAAATAGGTAGGTTGAGGCCTTGGGTCGGGCCAAATGGGTAGGTTGAGGCCTTGGGTTGGGCCAAATGGGTAGGTTGAGGCCTTGGGTTGGGCCAAATGGGTAGGGTGAGGCCTTGGGTCGGGCCGAATAGGTAAACAAATGGTGTTCAGCAAAAGTGGATATAGGCGATATGTGGTTAAAAAGGGGCAAATGGTAAATAAGGGCAAAAAAATTGGGGGAAAGTTGGCAGAAAAACCGATGTCGATTCTACATGACCGATATCGGTTAAGGGACCGATAGCGGTTCATTAGGGCAAAATGAAACCGATATCGGTTAAGGGCGAAAAACCTATAAAAAGAAAAATACGGCTTGTCATTGTCACTTGTGTTATTTGAAAACCAAATTGATTTGTCTGATGTGGAGAGTTGAGATTGGAGGTTTTATTGAGTGAGGTGGAGCTTTTTTACTGGAGGAGTGAGTTGTTTGCGGGCCCGAGTGAGGAGGAGGCAGCAGTTGATTGGCCGGGGACCCAGCAGATCAGAATTGGAGCTATGGCACAGGCAGGAGGAGCAGGAGGGGCTGGACCAGCTGACCACCACGACGACGTGTCATCGTTCGGGTAGGTTCAAAACTCTTTATTTTGTGCATTTGAATGGTATTAAGCTAAATTGGGGGTTTGGGTAGGAATTTACATGTTTTAGGAAATAATGAGTAAATGGACGTAATTTGAAAAACGAAGAGGATAGATAGGTAAAATAGGGCAAGGCGGCTAGGTGGGTAGGTTTTTAGGGTGTTTGGGTGGGTAGATAAGTAGAAAAATGCAAAAATGTGGGTGGGGGCCGTCGGGGTTCGGCTCCAGAAATGACAAAGTGACCGATGTCGCCGCTAAGCGACTCAAGACGGCCGAAAACTCTAGGGGCCGGGTTCTCGTGGTTGACCGGCGCTCGGTCGGTGGTTGACCGCGTCGGTGGGAAGAGTGCCGTGGTCGGTTGTTTGGGACCGTGCCGGTCCGTAGTGTTTTGTGTTGTTTTGTTTTGGTTTGTTTTGTTTGTTTGTTTTGGCTTGTGTGGGTGGGGTTTGTTTTGGGTGGGGTGGGTTTGGTTTTGGGTTGGTTTGTTTTGGGTCGATTTTGGGCTTTGGGTCGGGTAGTGGTTTGGGTTGGGTTGGTATGGGTTATAGTGGAAAAGGTAGGTGACTAGAGGGGGTTAGAGAGTCGGGTGTGGTCGGGGGATAAAAGGGGGTATAGAGGGTAAAGTAGATGATGTGATAGAGAGTTGGTCTAAGGTTGTGGGTTGGTTTTGCAGCACGCGGAGTTGACGATGCGGATAGGATGCCCCGCCGTTGTGCGGATGCGGCCACTAACACTGCGGCTCATTGGGCGATCATGCGTGAGGTGGGACTCGGCGAGTCTAGTGATACCGAGCTATTGATAGAGATCACACCGATGGTCGCCCTCATCGAGAGATGGGATCCGGCGACCAATGTGTTCCATCTCCCGACCGGAGAGATGACCATCACATTGGAGGATGTGTATCGCATCCTTCGACTGCCGATCGAGGGAGAGGCAGTGTTCCAGGTAGATTTGGAGACGGCGATGGACAAAGATCCCGCAGTTTTTTGGAGATGCAGCCGCACTACTTACCTATCACAACATGCAGTATCGGTATGGTGACATGTACCGTGCGCACCGACACGAGACACGACTGGCCATGCTGATGATGATTGGGATCACCTGCTTCGCCCTCCCGGACTCAGAGGGAGGCCGTTTTCCACGGGCATTGATGGGGGTGCTGCTTGAGATGGTGGAGGAGCATACTTGCTATGCGTGGGCACCCAAAGTATCTGTGCAGGCCTATACAGAGAGCTCTGGGGTTATCACCGGATGCGGCGATTTGGTATTTGTTCGACTTTTTTACTTCATCATTGGGCATATGAGCACATCATATGCATCGACTCAAGAGGGTTACCCCAAAGCCCGTGGCCATAGTTTATATACGAGATACACTTTCGAGAGGTGGTTGGGAGTCGTGGGGTAGCCACGAGCAATGCTTGCGGGGAGAGACGTTGCCTACTACAGGCATTTGTTAGAGGGCCTGACAGCGGTAGATATCGTATGGAGACCTTACAGAGGTCATCACCCGCACAGAGGAGGCCGAGTACAGTTACGCTGGATCCAGTACACTTTCTGGATAGCAGGACGGAGGCCGGGAGAGTACGAGAGGATACCCCTAGAGAGGGTACGCAGGCAGATGGGGCTGCGACAGGACGAGCCACCTCCCTTCCCTCGCAAGAGGGGGATGATGTAGAGGCCCTACTACCCCGCACCACACCCTCGATCCAAATTGGGTTGTTGAGAGGCCAGCAGATGACATAGTAGATGATGTTGGTTTTACAGGAGCATACATGGTGTGGTGGGCTGGTCAAAGAGCTGGCAGTGAGGGTAAAGCATGACCCACACATGCACCAGACTTGGCACTGTGGACGGCAGAGAGAGATCAGCTCGGGGTCGTGCAGTACAGCTCTTACGGGGTAGCACTCACATGCAGCACGATAGGGTCTTACAGGGTAAATGCTTAGCTGTGCAGCTCGTGTACGTGCACGGCAAAGACCACCAAAAGAAGATAGATAGCCACAGTGCAGCAGTATTGTGCAGTAAAGAGAGAGCATAAAGCAAAGCATAGCCACACCCCCCTGTGCACGTGCATGATACCACCGCCAAAAAATAGCGGCACAAATGACCACACAGCACCACCAAAGAAAGTACGTGGGGTACGGGGTAGGAGTCCTGGGGACCAGCCCCAGACTCTGACTACAAGGTGGCACGGGATAGATATATGGAGGCGAGAGCGGAGGCCCGGTACTATCAGGATGTTCTTGATAGTACCAGAGCCGAGTATCAGCCATATGTAGCGCACCGAGCGGAGATCTCGCGTAGTCGAGAGATCACAGGGAGGTGCAGCCACACCCGCGTGTGTCTTACAGGCAGGAGGCGAGAGGTGCCACAGGACCAGCAGGGAGAGGTGCCGAGGGTGGTGGGGAGAGCTGAGGGATCCCTGCATTGTTTTTGTATTTGTATATTGGATATGGGCACCGGTCTGCGAACCGGTTATGTTTATAGAGGCCTGCGTGCCTACATATTACTCATTTATTCATTCATTCATTTATTGTATACCGGCCTGCGAGCCGAGTACGGGTTGTACAGTTGGTACCAGCCTGCGAGCCGAGTATATTTTTGATATGAGGGACCGGCCTACGAGCCGAGTCGAGATTATTGATAGTTATTGCAGCCTGCGTGCCGGCTTTGTTGGATTATGAGATCACAGAGGCCCCGATGTAGGGCACAGTGTATATTTGAAAACTTGTATATATATATATATATATAGATGATGTTTTGATCCATATGCAGTGTTGAAAATGTTTTTAAGTATTTCATCAATGGTTTGTGGTATAGAATATATGATGAGTTTAATTGACATGTTGATATATGGATGATGTGTTATATGATGAAATGTTGCATGTTTTGGGCTGGTTTTGTGACATTGTTATATATGTATCTGATGAGTTGGATTCAAATGAGGTATAGATAGATAGTTTTTTGTTTTGTTTTGTTTTGGTTTGGTATCCTTAGCTGATGGCTGGTTTGTTTTTGTAAAATAGATGATGTTAATGAAATTGTAATGATATGTGTGGTGGATGGACAAATATGGATAATGGTGTTGTGATGCAGGAAAAGAGGCGGGCGCGACAAAAATTAGGTAAAAAAATGAAGAAAAGACCATGTTTCAAAAGGGCGGGTGTAACCGATATCGGTTAGATAACCGACGCCGGTAGTTAGTAGACCGATATCGGTTACATGACCGATACCGGTTATTTAGGTATCAGCTTTTCTAAAAATAAAAAAGCTAGGGTGGCAACTTAAGTTCTAATTTTGAGAGCCATGCAAGAAGTTAAATACGTGAACGCGACACTTTTTGACGACTGAGACAGGTAATTGCATGAGAAATTTGAGTGATAAGGAGAAAAGAGACAGGGAAAGTGAATGTGATCTGAGATTCAGAAGACAGAAAGGCAGGTTTGAAAAAGGTGGTAATAATGGCAGGACGAGGAGAAACATCCAGCAGGCAGGGACAAGAGGGAAGACAAGGGCCACCTCAAGCTACTGCAACCCAAGAGGTAACGTTTTGTTTGTGATTTGACTACTGCATGTTTTGTGAATAAGATGGGGGAGAGTATGTGGGTAGATATGAGAAAGAAAAGATGATAACAAGGGTTATAAATGGGGTGAGTGTTACGTGGTAGGTAATCAAGGGTTTCGGTATGTCTGTGTATACAGAGAGGAATAAACGAGCAATTTATTGTCGTAGGTGGTTGTTTTAGGCAAGGTGTATGAAAGTAACAGGACCGATATCGGTTAGGGATAACCGGTATCGGTTACTCAACCGGTACCGGTTAGCTGTAAACGATACCGGTTGCTGTAGGAATTTCCAGAATTTGAGAAAAAACCCGGGGATTTGAGGAATTGAATGGTTTTTTGTTATTTGGATGTATGCAGGCAGAGGCAGGGTTGAGGATGAATGATAGTGTACCAACGCTATTGTCATGAATCCGAGCGGATGTAACGCCAACTGAATGGATATTGATAAATCGTTTGGGGTTAAGTGGAATTCGCTATTATTCATGAATCACACGTAACCATGCTATGTTATAGGCGTTGATTAAGAGATGGAATCCTGAGACAAATACCTTCTATCTGCCAACAGGGGAAATGACAAGAATATCGGAAGATGTGTTCCGTATTTTGAGACTCCCAATTACAGAAAAACCAAGATATCGTGCATTACCTAAGACGGCACGGGAGCGATAACAAAGCAGATTTGGTCCATACGCACGAGATTTAACATAACGAGGTTTGTCATTTATGTATGGGATAATGTATGCAAAGCACATCCCGAGGAGACAAGGTTAGCAAAGAATATTAATGATAGCGGTAGGGTATTATGCATTACCGAGGACGAAGGGGAAGATTTCCAAAGGCATTGATGTGTGTTATCCGGGAGATGATAGAAAGGGACGTGACTTTTGCATGGGCACCTGCATATTTGGTGGAGTTATACAGGGGTTTATGGGCTTATAGGTGAAATCACAGACGACCTTTGGATTGTTCATACTTATTACAATCTGTTGGGCCTATGAGCACATTGTTTGTGTGCGACCAATAGGCCGCCCATCCAATCGAGAGACCGGAGTACGAGGTCGGGATTCAAACGATGGGTCCGCATGCACAAGAGGCAAGATCTCAGGCCGTGACGGGTGACATTGAGTATTACAGGCAGGTATGGGAGAGGGTGACGATTGCTGATATCTGTTGGAGGCCTTACGGGAACTATATGGTAACAGAGAATATAGCTGAGGAGTTGAGGGGTGTAGAGTGATTGAGGTGGATCGCAGGGCATAGGCCAGGTGAGTATGAGAGGATTCCTCTAGATCGCGTGCGGCGACAATTTGGATTTGTGCAGGATATACCCCAGGCTTATAGACCCTATATGAGGATCGATGCAGAGGCAGTATTCTCACCTCCCCAGCCAACACCCCCAGAAGGGCCTGAAGAGGTAGTAGCCGATCGCAGGGTAATGGATGCAGGAACGACAGAGGCCTATAGATTATGGTGGGTAGCAGAACTGCAAGGTGTACGTGATCGTCCTAACATAGTGGTGATTACAAAGCAGAGAGGGATTGTCTGCGCAGCGCTTGGTTCAAGCAGCTCCAAACGCAGTGAATGAGACAAGAGGATTGTTAGTGGTCAGCAGAGTCACGGGTAGAGAGACTAGAGGCGGAGTCCTCCATGCAGAGGGCATATTCATAAGTTACAGGAGAGATTGGCAGATCAGTGGGCGGTACCAATAGCCGTGGTACCTTTGAGGACAGAGAGGCCCGGCGAGAGGGGTCGACGATCACGATCATCACCTAGTTCGGGATGAGGCGTGAGGGTCTAAATAAATGTTAGCAAGGTATAAGAATAAATAAGAGTACCGACCTGCGTGTCGATGATAGAGAAGATGTATTTGTTTAACATCTAAATAAAATGAGATATGTATGTTGATTTGAGTTATAATAATAAGAATGTTTTTGTTTTGATTTTCGGTTTTTTGAAAAAAGGATAAAGAGGAATGTGATTAAATAGAAATACACAAAAATATTTATATTTACCACACATGATAGGTTATGGTAGGGGATGGTCGAGCTAACCTTGGGAGACCCCATGTCTCCGAAGTGTTGCCTACATAGCCCATTGCACAAAGCAAGGAGGGGCCTCAGACCGATGTAGTTCTCCCTTAGGATCAGGGAGAGGCGAATTCAGGCAATTTGGTATGGTTTAGGCAATTGGTTGGTTGGTAAGAATATTGATATTAATATTGGTAAGGTAAGGTTGTTGGTGTCGGTAATGAATTGGCGATGTTGTAAAAGGTATAAGGGAAGTGAAAGTGAGCCTACCCAAGTAGAAGGGAACCATGTCCTGATTAAGATCAACACACAATCCTAGATGCGAGGCAAAGCGGAAAGAGTGCTCCGTAGGTGAAAAGAGCTAAACAAACCACACAACGTAGAACGAGCTTGAAGCCCTAGGTACCGTGCATAGACGAGAAGTCAATAGGTGAAAAGAGTTGTATGATCACAATATATCGGGTGTACGTTACGTCCCTTGAGTTGAAACAAATGGTGAGGTGAGGTGGATGATATAGCTGAGGTACAGAGAACTTGTTACAAAGTGAGTGTTCTGACGAAAGAGAACCTACCCTAAATAGACAAGTCCATGACCCAAAAAGTTCTTTTGAATGAGGCTTTTATTTGACTGAATATAGACTGATCGATGCGGGAAGTCTACAAGGGATATTGATTGTACTATTCTTGAGGTCTTCACGAAGCTGATCAATGCGAGAAGCTTCTGATAAAGGCTGACTGTGTATAGCTGTCCTTCGAGGGAGCAGTCTATTTATAGTAGCAGATATGATTTTAATGCATAGCTGTCCTTCGGGGGAGCAGTCTATTGATAATAGCAGCAATAGTTCGGCACATAGCTGTCCTTCGAGGGAGTAGTCTATATTTAATTTAGATGACTAGATGTTCTTTTGGCATGAAGCATCTAGTTTAGTAGGAAGTTTGACTCAAGAAAATCCCATAAGAATACGGCTTATTTTAATACTTTGAAGTCATGGACTAGACTAAAAAGGGGAAGGCATCGTTTAGGTGAGGTGAGAATCAAACTATGTGAGCTTGATTTTCATTATGAGGTGTAGGAAACGAAGTGCATGTAGCGGTAAATGAGCTCAAGGGACGAGCGGTAGATAAGAAGTGATATAACACTAAATTCAATAGTAGAATGGTCGAAGATGCAAGGCATTAAGGGGTTTAGGCTCAGGTTTACCATTAAGCGAAGCTAAACGATAAGTGCCTGATCCATAGGTGTGAGTGATTATATAAGGCCCAATCCAATTGGGAGCAAATTTTCCACGTTTGCTCTTTTCTAGTTTGGTGACATGTTGATTCTCTTTGAGGACAAGATCACCAACCTTAAAGGTACGCTCATGAAGTCGCTTATCATAAGCACGTTTGATACGTTTTTGATAGATTTGAAGGTGATCAAGAGCTGTAAGACGACGTTCGTCAAGAAGCTCCAATTGGGCTAACCGCTCTTGGCGGAAATCATCGTTGGTGAGAATATCCTGAAGGGATATTCTAAGGGAGGGTATTTGTATTTCGAGAGGCAAAACAGCCTCGGTACCGTATACCAAAGAAAAAGGTGTGGCATTAGTGGAGGTACGAATACTAGTACGATAAGCCCAAAGGGCAAAGGGGATGTGATCATGCCAATTTCTGCCGGATTCATTGACAACTTTCATGAGGATTTTGGTTAGTGTTTTATTAGAGGATTCAGCTTGTCCATTTTCTTGTGGATAGTAGGGTGATGAGAAGCTAAGTTTGATGCCAAAGTTGTCGCAAAGGTCTTGCAACAACTTGTTTTTGAAAGATTTTCCATTATCTGTTATCAGGCGATGAGGAACACCAAAACGACAAATAATGTGGTGGTTAATGAACTCTACAATTTTTTCTTTTTTAGTTGAAATGAGTGGAATAGCCTCCACCCATTTTGTGTAATATTCGGTTGCTGTGATAATCCATCGGTGACGTTGCGAAGAGGACGGATGAATCTCACCAATAAGGTCTAAACCCCATCAGTGAGAAAGGTCAAAGATCTTGTGCGACTGCAAATGGATGGCTAGGAGTATGTTGAAGGTTAGCATGTTGTTGACACATAACACAACGCTTAACATATTCGTAGTAGCAGTCATTATTGAGAGTAGGCCAATAATAACCAAGGCGAAGGATTCGCTTTGGCCACGCAGCAAGGCCACTAAAATGTCCACCACAAATACCGTCATGGACCTGTTGGATGGTATGGGTGACCTCCGCGCCGGTGAGACATCGAAGGAGGATGCCATCAAAGCCACGTTTATAAAGGAGTCCCCCCATAACTACATAACGAGAAACGCGTTTAAGAAAAGTGCGTTTACCAGTACTAGTAAGGTCAGATGGGAGAACAGAGGTTGTAAGGTAGTCGTGAAATTGGTGATACCAAGTATCCTGTGAATTAGCGTAGACATAGTATTTATCATACAAACTATCGGGTTGAGTAGGATGGGGCAAAAAGTTGTTAGACCACGACGAATAATTCGTGAGTCAATGATGAAGATGGAATTTGCGAGGCTAATCAAGCCATAGTATCCACAAATTTGTTAGTGGAGCGGGGAATGGTTTGGATAGAATAGTGAGTAAATAAGGCTAAAAGTGAGTCCACGTAGTATTTGTACTTTTGAAGTTCCTCATTTTTACATTGGTAGATGCCCATAACTTGATTGACTACCAATTGAGAGTCACCAAAAATATTGATAGATTTGATACCTAAGTGTATCGCAACTTGGAGACCCAGAACAAGGGCCTCGTATTCCGCTGTATTATTGGTGCAGGGGAAATCAAGCCGGAATGAAAGAGGCATAGGTTCAGCGTTAAGAGGATGAGAACAACGCCGGCCCTCCTCCGCGCTACTGGCATTTAGATCCATCAAGAAGAGGGTCATTTGATACGACTCTTCCCGAGTGAAAGAGTGGTGATGAGTTCGTCGGGGAATGTAAAATTGGTAAATTGTTCCCCAGGTAAAGGGGCTTCCGCAAGTTGGTCTGCGATGGTTTGTCCTTTGATTGATTTCTGGTGGATGAACTCAAGGTCGAGGTCGGCGAGGAGCATGAGCCATCGGGCGATGCGTTGGTTTAGATGAGGTTTGGCATACATGTAATGGATGGGGTCCGTGTTGGTGATGACGAAAGTTTTGTGATTCAGAAGGTAGTGTCGGAGTTTGGTAGCCACGAATGATAGGGCTAGGCACAACCTTTCTACATGTGTATACCTAGTCTCATAGTCCACCAAAGTACGACTTATATAATAAATGGCTTGTTCTCGATTTTCAGAGTCACGATGTGCAAGCATGGCCCCTACAGCGTGGTCAGTGGCGGAAAGGTAAAGGTAGAAAGGGCGGTCGTCTTGAGGTGGGATAAGCACGGGTGGCTGCAAGAGATAAGTTTTGAGAGCTTCAAAGGCTTGGTGGCACTCTTTGCTCCATTGAAAATCAATGTCCTTCTTAAGGAGGTGATGGAAAGGTTGACATCGATCCGAGAGTTGGGAGATGAAACGTCGGATAGATTGAAGCTTACCTTGTAAACTACGCAATTGTTTGAGATTAGTAGGTGGGGGCATTTCTAGAATAGCTTTGACTTTAGATGGGTCGACCTCAATGCCACGCAAAGAGACGATAAAGCCAAGAAGTTTTCCTGAAAGGACACCAAAGACACATTTCTTTGGTTGAAGGCGGACAGAATATTGTAACAGGCGATCAAAGATAATGGTTAAAACATCGAGATGTTCACTGCGATGTTTAGACTTGCCAAGAAGATCGTCGACGTAATCTTCAAGGATTGTGTGCATAATGTCATGAAAAATGTAGGTCATAGCCCGCTGATAGGTGGCACCAGCATTCTTAAGGCCGAATGGCATTACACGGTAACAGAAGGTTCCCCAAGGAGTTATGAAGGCAGTTTTGTGTTGATCGGCAGGGGCAACCAAAATTTGGTTGTATCCTGAAAAGCCATCCATGAGAGAAAGCATTTCATGACCCGCAGTGAGATCAACAAGTTGATCAATGCTTGGTAGGGGGAAGTCATCCTTAGGGCAAGCGAGGTTAAGATCCTAGAAATCCGTGCATATCCGAAGTCCCCCATCACTTTAGTGACAGGTACGATGTTAGAAATCCATTGAGGATAGTCAATAGGCAGAATGAAGGAAACAGAAAGGAGTCGTTGGAGCTCCTCTTTGACCAAGAGGGCAATGCGTGGATGCATTTTTCTCAATTTCTGTTTAATTGGCTTGGAATCGGGTTTCAGTGTAATGTTATGGACAGCAATGTCAGGATCAATTCCTGGCATGTCAGCGTAGGACCAAGCGAAAGCTTGGTTGCGAGCACGGAGGAAAGTAGTAAAGGCGACTTGTTCTGATGCGTTAAGGGATTGTCCGATCTTCACAATGTGAGGATCCTCCTCCATGTGGATGTTGATTTCTATAGTAGACTCGCTCAAAGATGGTTTGGGTTTCGATGGTAAGGCTCGCTTGAATATAAGAGTCATCCGCGCCAAGGTAAGTGAGGATGGAGCCATCATCCTGGCACTCAACAACGTTAATTGAAGGGGAGTCCTCTTCAATCATGTCTGGATATAGAAGGGGAATAGAAGAGGGGTGCTCATTATCGCGTTGATAAGTGAGGGGACCTAGGAAGATAGCATTTATGAAAAAAAAAAGTTAGGAGGGATAGATTCAGGATCTATCGACTCTGTGGGAGACGAAGGAAAAATGGGTGATGATGGTTTGGTAGGGGTAACGTCATCGTCTTCTAGAAGACAACTGACACGAGGTTTCGTCGATGTAAGTGTTTCCGAAATCCGAGACCACTACGATCATTATGTTTGCGTGTGGTGATGGGGATGAGCGTATGTCGGCCTTGTTCATAAAGACCAAAACCAAAGCCTTTCCAAGCACAGTGAGTCAAGAAGGTGAGGGCGAAGCGACGATTTGTCAGGTATTGAAAATCGGATTGGAAGGGAACCACACCAAGAGGAGGTTCAGGGGTAATGGAGGATGCGTCAACACCCCCATACGTTAGGTTGGTGCGGCAATGGGGTGGTCCGTAAGAGATTACCTCCCCCACGCGACGGTCGTAGGTGGGATGTGCATGTAATTGTCCATACTCCTGCGGGGTAGGGAAAGAACTAACGTTATATAGGTGGTACTCCCCCAGCGTAAGGCGTTGAAAAACATCTACTAAGGGGTCGGAGGTTGGGATGTTAGCTATGGGAAGGGAAGTGGTTTTTGCGACGGTGGTTTCATCACCAAGGCGTAGGCGCGGTTGAGGTGGATGGTTGAGGTACATTTGAAGAGGATGGTCAGGGTTGAATGTATGGGTGTCTTGATTGGTATAAGCACATCGTTAGGGCGGTATAACATATTAGCAGGTTTTAAAGGGGGGAGGATCAGCTTTTACGGTGTAGGACTTCCCCTCGTACTCAAATTTTAAGCATCTATGTAATGTTGAGGGAACGCATCCCATAGCCCGGATCCAAGGATGACCCAGCAATATATTATATTGGAACTCTCCCTCAAGGACATAGAAGAGTTCGGGTAAAGTACGTGGTCCTACCCGAATGTTGAGGATCACGGTGCCTAAGGTAGAGGTAATAGCATCATTGAATGATCGCAACATGATGGGGTTGGCGCACATGCAACTGGAAGGGATATTCATTTGTTGGAAGGCTTTTGAAGAGATGATGTTTAGGCTAGCGCCCCCGTCAATCATAACACGACGTACCCGAATGTCCCGAACGTACGCTGAGATAAAAAGAGCAGGGTCAGGATCTTCGGTACCAAAGTCGATAATTTCATCTTCAGAGAAACTGACTGCAGCAGCTTGTGGTACAGAGACGGAAGTGGTTGGGGCGGTGGGTTGTTTGGTGAGAGAGGCAACGTGATTGGGTGTCAGAATGGAGGCAACGGGAAGGGTTTCATTAGGTAAGACCTCGATCCCCTGAAGAATTTCAACGAGAGCTTGTCGATGAGATTCAGAAGTCTGAATGAGATCATATAGTGTCATTTTTACGGGTGATTGGTGAAGCTGTTTAATCATGGCTCGATGGGCAGCTCCATTAGAGACGGGGTAAGCGGGTCCACGAATAACCACTTTAGGTGGTGGTGCAATCGGGATGCTGGACTGAGAAGGAGAGGACGCAGTGCGCTTTCTTTCGCTTTCTCATTATTTTTCCGTGCTCGAGTAAAGCAACACTAATCATATTAATCTCAGAGACCGGAGATGAAGAAGATGATTGGGATAAATCATGGTCTTCAAGAGGTGGGGTCAGTAATAATGATAGATCTTGGTGAGGCGGGGACAGATGGTATAGAGAGGGAATGGAAACTAAAGGTCTCTCCCTTCGTAAGTTGTCTTTCTTAACCTTTCTATCCGGGAGAGGTGACTCGACGAAGGATGGTTTTTAAAGCTGCAGATCCCTCCACATCATGTCCCGGTGTGCGGTGATAAGCGCAGATCTTAGACTCATCATAACCTATAGGTCGAGGTTTAGACGGGTCATAAGGTCTAAGTGGGGGTAGGGAAATGGTCGCATTCTCTACTAACATAGCAAGGATTTTGGCGTAAGATCCTTTGAGTGGGTCAAAATCAGAAGAGGATGAGGGTATTGATTGCGCGGGTTTTGGTAATGTTTGGGCGTGGTTGGTTCGTATGGGTGGTGGTTTAGCCGAGGGGTGTTGATACGTGTTTTTCACTAAACGTGGTTTCTTTGGTGCAGAAGCTATATTGGATGATGAGGCCACAGATGGTGTGGTATCAGAAAACAACCACGGGGAAATAGGAGTGACCGAAAACAAATCTTTTGATGATGGAATTTGTTTAGGGTTGATAGGTGGACAGGATACGCGGAGTGACGGTGTTGCTATACCCTGGGATCTCTGTATGTGTGCAGAAGGCGTAGGTCGCTTTAAAGGAAACGCAGGAGGTATGATATATTGATGTAGGGTAGAGGGATGGGGTCCCAATATGGAAGGTAGGTGTGACGATGATGGTTTTAGTTGTGATAGAGGCATAGGTTGAGGAGATTGAGTCTGTCTCTTAATGGGGTGGACGGCTTTATTTTTAGATAAATCAAGCCGCTTAGGTGGGTGTGTTAGACTGGGTATGGGTAAGGTCCCAAGCGTAGGGGAAGATTTGGCTAAGTTAATAGAAGTGGACGGGGCATTTGGTAGAGGTGAGAGGGGTGAAGGTGAGAACATGGGCATTTTAAGCTTCTGTAAACACTTCGGGTATATGGTGGAGGCCTCAGGATCGGTCATTTGCATTTGAGTAGAATATGGCGTACTCAAACGTTCCCATAGGGCCTGTCTATCTTCTGTGGAATGACAATCCTCACGTGTGAATGTGAACTTTTGTACGGAAGAAAGGTGGGTTGTGATTCCGGTCCACTGTGGGTGTGATACAGGGGGTAAACGAGGCACTGTATCAATAGATGTCAAGAGGTCGACCGGTTGAAAAGATTTAGGTGATGAAGGACTAATAGGTAGGAGGGCATGTTCGAGAGGATCCGTCATGGTTAAAGAATTTAGTGATGTCGGTGCAAGAGATTCCTCATCTAAGGATGTCAAAAGGAGTGGCGTACCTTCCTCTTGTGCAAAGAAGAGGGGTAGAAGGGGAAATGGGAAATAGATAGGTTAGATAACATCCGTCGCAATCTTGTAGGGATGTGGTATAAGAAGACTCATCGATGGGAAGAGAAGTCTCAAGGCGCTTAACTCCTTTATGGGTAAGGAATGATTTTGCTTTGGTTCGATGGAGGTAAAGGAGGTTCGGCCCCCGTGTTAGTGAAGAGGCTTGATTCAAAATTTTCTCGATAGAGGCTTTGGGGGTATCAAAGACTCGCATGGATCTCATGAACACTCTCCTCGCTAAGATATCCCGGTTTACGTTGCTGTTGGAAGAGTGATTCGGGAATGGTTTGTTAAAGATTTTCAAATTTTGGTTAGCAGGGGCATTAGGATTATCGAGGGTTATATCCCCTGCGTCAACCATTTCCTGTACTATGTTTTTCAACATCTTGCAGTTTTCATGACTATGTCCTTTTACGCGGTGAAAGTTACAGAAGTCATTTTCTTTGTACCAGGAAGGTATGGCGCGAGTGGAATCAAACCCGGAATGAGGTTTAACAGGAGGTAATGTAATGGCTCCTGCTTTGAGCAATTTTTCCAATATCACACCATATGTTTCTCCCAAGGGAGTGTAGTTGATGGGCTCGGCTTTGTACTTATAGGTGGTTTTTGGTGGAGTATTGGACGGCGCTTGAGATTTGACCATCACCGCGTGGACAGCTCCTTTTGATTTAGAAGAAGTGGACGCGTGAGGAGTGGTGGTATTTGGTTTATTGGTAGAATCAGGAGTTCGGAAATTGGGGTTTTTGTTGCGCAACCGCAATTTCTCTTCTTCTAAGGCTCGAATTTCTAGTTTCCGAGCCATGGTAAAGGCTTCATCGAATGTACGGAAAGTTTGAATTTGGAGGGTAGGGGAGATGTGCTTAGCGCAAGCCCGCGTAAACAGTTCGATAAGTTCGGTTTGAGGCAAGGCATACGTAAGTTGGTTGATAAGGCCCCGCCATCGTCCAACAAAATCTACGATAGATTCGTCCTCAAATTGTCGGATGGCATAGAGGTCGGTGATAGATACTTTCTTGCAATGTTAATGGAGAAATGATCCAAGAAAGATTGGGCTAGTTGGTTAAAAGAGAAGATTGAGTGTCCGGGTTAAAGCACCGTACCACTCCAAGGTGTCCTAATAAGGACATGGGAAAGGTGCGAGTAACAAGGCATCATCATGGGAATCAAATAACAAGCATGTCTAAATGATCACAAGTGTTGTTGAGGGTCCTCTTTACTCATTAAAACGGGTAAATTTTGGTAACTCCATTTGAGGAGGATATGAATGAAGGGGGACAGAAGGGTGAATGGGCTCCCGACAAACTTGCTCGTATGTCAAGGCGCTACGACTTCCTCAAACAAAGCCTCCGTGTTTTGCATTTTGTCCATCATTTGTTTAATTAGATCGCAAGAGTTGGATGAGATGATGGTGTGGTTATGGTAAACGAGGAAAATTGGGCCAAGGACCACCGCTAGACTCGGTGGGGTTAAGTGTTGATAAGGTGTGGAGGATGAATATGTTGAGGCAACCGAATAGGATGTCCCATATAGGATGTTGAGGTCACCGGATACGTGTATGGGAATGAAAAGGTAGGCGGAGCTTGAGAAGGAAAGCTCGTGGTGGATAGGTGGCAAAGAGCAAGTCATAACGGAGCAAATGCAAGAGAGATGAGGTAGGGGCAATGGCGGTAATGATATGTGGGGTCCGAGGTTAACCAACGGAAAGCCAATCTGAGTCGTATGAACCTCTAAAGCCATCGGATTGGGAGACGGGGCTAGAGATGCAGAAGCAAGGCGGATTATCAAAGTGGAGTGGGAGCTAAATGAGCAGCTATACTAATAGGCATACCACAAGGAGCCGACCATCAAAGGTCATGGGTATGAGACAAATAGTATTATACACAACACTAGGATTAGCATCTAGAAATTTGCAAAGTCCTTATCTCCCACAGATTTTAGGAACCTCGCCGGTATCCGTAGGATTCCCACGCAAATGTGAAGGGGGTGATTCAAGCAAAGAAACAGAGCAAGCATGTGAAACCATGGTGGCAGCTTGCTTTCGAGTGATAACCACCATGGACAGGAGTTCACAAGAGGGTTTCAATCATGTCAGAATGAAACAAACTCAAATCGGTAAAATTGGTAGGTCACGGTTTGTCGTGAAATCGAAAAGAGAGTAACCGATATCGGCCTAAGAACCGATGCGTCGGTTACACTATAGCCGACGCCGGTCGTAACCGATGTCGGTGTAAGAAGTCCGGCTAACAAGATATAAAAAGGCTGCTAATTTGATTTTTAACAACGCTTAGTATACTTGTCCAATTATTGATCACGTAGATGAGTATGAGAAAGAAAATAGAACTAAAAACAAGCAAGATGCACACACAAATCCAGAGATTAACCCTAGGGTTAATTTTAATTATCATGGGCTTATGCCTTTAGACGTAGAATGATGTCAGAATCCTAAACAAGAGACTTAGGGGAAATGTCAAGTTGTTTTGGCTTATAAGGTTACCTCAATCGAGCGAGGAATACCGCGAAAAGGGGGATGTTTGAGCTGTTGTGTTAATTGTGAAGTGATTCGGTATGTGTTGTGCAGTGAATGTAAGATTAATTTCCTGTCAATACCGTGGATATCACCCCCACGTGTACGACCTGTTACTTAATCTACGTTCACTAGAATTGAAAAACAACAAGCAGGAATGCAATGCACGTGTTTTAAACCCAAATCAAAAATTATGTTCGATGAAGCAAGAGAGATGACTTTCACTAATGCGAAACTAGGAAAGCAAGACAAATTCTTTACGAAATATATAACAAAAGTAGCAACAGCAAGTATGCTTCCTAAAATGAAAATAAGCAAGAGAAACAGAAACCCAAAATGGGTCCCACCTAAGTAAAAAATGTTTCACTCGAAATGTTTCGCCCTTTTAGAAATAGATAAGGGTCAGGGCTAGGAGGAATACCCGTAGAATGTCGAGATGGTGTGCGCGTACCATAGAAAAGATCAGGTTGACTGCGAAGAACTCCTTTTTGTCTTGGAAGGACTACCTACAAAATAAGAACACAAGACCACAAGATTTTAATTAGATAATAAATGAGGAAACCGCTTGGGCCCAGAAATATAAAACTTCCTTTCGAAGGTGGTCAGCCTCCCTCGCTAATATGAATTAACAAAAAGACTATAAGATATTAATTAAATTGCTTTGTTGAACCGGGTAGGGAAAGGTCTGGTTATTGGTTATAGTCAGTATAACCGATGCCGGTTACTGATAACCGATGGCGGTTACTGATGACCGATATCGGTAGAGTCTAGGATCTGAAGGTTAGTTGTTTTGTGGGGTGGTGGTGTTATTTGGTAGTTGTGTTATTTGTAGGGCTGTATATAGGTGATATTAGGAAATAGGGTGATGAGAGGTAGATGAATGACAGTTAGATGCAATGATACGTTGGGTAGTGGATCCAAGAATGGATTTGTGGGGACATATGATTTAAAAAGTCAAAGAAATGTTATTAAAGAGGACATGCAAGAAGTAACTTACTGATTATTCACGGAGGTGCAGGTCCAAGAGCTCTGATGGCAAAGGCAGAACTGAGGTAGGATGGTCTGGCACACAGCAGATCAAATCAGCTGAGTATCACAGGCTCGGTATCTAGTCAGAGCCTTGGCTTACTCTCCTTGTCTCTTCACTTGTCTCTCGCTCTGTCAAGTGAAGATCTGGACTCTCTTGATCACTCCCAAATGATCTCTCGTTGATTCAAAATCCTTCGACCTTGATCCAAAAATGAAATTCCGATCCTTTGTTTTTGGTTTGGGGAGGCCATTTACAGGGAACCAATGGTGGTTACGTAACCGACGGCGGTCGAGTAGGAACCGGCATCGGTAAGGAAAAAGTAGGCTATTTTTAGTAAAATAGCCCACCTTCCCTGCTTTTCTCCCGAGAGATTAGTTGCGGGCTTGGTCAAGTGACTAGAAGGTCGGTTTTGGGTGCGAGAAAGGGGTCATTAGTCATGGGTGTAGGTATAGACCAAGTTTTAGGTCTTAATTAGGTTAGTTTAGGATTAGGGCTAGGTCATGATGAGGTGGCAAAATGAGGTGGTAGGTGAGGTGATGGGGATTTATCAATTACAAGGTAATTAATAAATAATTGTGTAAGGTTTAGGTAATGAGGTTAGGTTGCGAAATGGGATGCGGGTCACAAGGGGTCGTAAGACACGAATTTGGTGTCTACAACTAGGCATTTATTTGGTTTTCGAACAAATATCCCAATGATTTAATTTTGAACAATCAACATTATCTATTATATCATATATTATTTAAAGAAACCCACCTTTAACTCTAAGTTCCATGTTGAAGTTTAAACAATGTCATTCTTGTATTACTAGACATAGGTTTGAAGTTTTGATCCAATTTCTTTATACAAGTAATTCAGTTATGTTAATATGAAATTTTAAAACAACAACAGGAAGTTCTACTTAAGTTTACTTGATATCTTGTTAGGAACTTGTTCATTCTTTTTAGCTTATTAGCCACCACAACGTTGTTCTCGCTCATTTCTAGAAATTGTAGCAAGTTATTATTATTTTCATCCTGGAATTCCACATTTTCTTCCATACTATTTCCACCACTTTTTTTCCAAATTTGCGAGGTGAAAAAGAGCTAATGCTCTTGTTATATTCTCGTATTACAAGTTAGAATTTGACTACAAATTATATTCTAGCCTTTTGGATTTTCTAAACACCGCTTCTACAAGAGATAATCCATGTTTTCTAATTCATCTACCTAGTTTGTGTTTAGTTTCTAATCAGATTTAACATTCAAAAATATGTAATCAAGACAGTTCAACAATCAAGAAACTCCCTTGTTAATTATTATTAATTAGTTCAAGTTATTTACCGTGGCTGATCATTTTCACACTCAACAACTTCTCCAAGTAAGTTTTTTTTTTGTGTGTCATGAAGAACTTGTTATATTTTTAGCTAACTTATTTACCACAAAACCTATAGTATGATCTTATCTATTTCGCTTCACCATGGTTCATCCTTCACATATCCATTGTATTTGATTAACAAATTAAGACATTCAGCTAGTGTATGGACCCAATGACTCCAAGAGCTGTAACTTTCAGCTCTGATACCAAAATGTAACACCTCTTTTAACTTCATCAGAATTAGGGAATTTTTTTAACTCATTAATTACATTTTATGCCTATAATGAATCTAATACATAGAAAGTTATCTTATGTGTAAATGAATAACATTATTTACAAGAATCACTGAATTATTCTAGCATTATTAATTATCTTTATGCCTTCAATGATTAATTGTTGCCCACAAATTAATCCAAAATTGATTAATTTTTAGAATCCTTCGACAACATCATAACCATGTGTAGGTGTATGGGTCAACTAGATCTCCCCAATCCCCCATAACTCACTCTCCACAAGTGTGTATACAAAGTATACAATTGGTTAACCTTTGTTAGGTATAGATGATAAAGTGTAGTTCTTAAGTGTCCATGTGGAATTTAATCAACCAAATCCCATCCATAATATCACACTTCTTAATTTCTACCTGAAATCCATTCAATCGAATCCCATCCAACATCTCACACCTTATTTTAGAACTTGGTTAATTTGACAAAGGTAATCAACACTTACACTACTTAAGCAAATGTTTTAGAGACATGTTTTCCATGCTTAGTTTCATGACAAACATTCATCATCAGAAAATTATCTTTTCAACATGCCTCTTTATTCATTTATCGATTCCTTTCCACTCTTCGATTACTTAAGTTCATTGTTTAAATACTTAAACATTCATTAATGTCCATCTTTAGTTACTAGTTTAACTCAGTTTACTAAGACAGATAATTTCATCTCAACCCTTAAGCATACTTAAATTATTATATGTCATTAGTTAATTACCAATGCACATTAGCAAGATATCATTATTTATGATTATCTCTTTCACGTCTATTGGTGCTCAAATTTGTCTCGCTCCATTTGTCGTTGAAATTCCTCAGTTTGCGGCCTCTATCATGTTTTCTATCTCCTCATGTTGGTGCTTGAAGACTCTATCCTCCATTTGGTTGCCATCTTCAGTCCCTTCCTTGGTCCAGGATCACTTAAAGGTCCAAAATTTGTTTTTTGTTTCTCTGTCCATCTGAAGGAGTCTGTAAATTGGGTGTAAAACTCGGGTTGTTCCTTTCCTTTCATTTTTCGTAGTCACGTTGTTGTTGTCCCCGTCATTTTTTTCCAAATACTTATGGAAACATGATTGAATGTAGCTCATAGGATCATATTTGAGCCTTATAACATTACTAAATTCTTTGTCTTTGAAGAAAGATTCATTTCCGGGCTCAAATGGTGATTTTCCTGCATTTTATAGTTTGATGGGTGTATTTTTCCCAATCAAATTTACATCTCAACACCAATGGAAACATGGCCCTTTTTGGTTGGATGCGGCTTAACGGAACTTTAAAAACTCTAAGGTTTGCTTCAACCCAAAACTTTTCCATGTGGAGGAATGACACTCATTTGAAAATTCACCATTTGGTTTGGCCTTAAAGTTGCGCCTGTGAGACACGTAGAGGTTTCCGCGGCTCTATCCATACTTAGACTGTTTAAATTGAATTTCTAAGGCCCGAGATATGTGGAGGGATGGCACATGTTTGGGAACTGGCCCCTAAGTTTTATTTTGAAGAAGCACCAGGAGGACACTTTGAGGCTTCCACTCACTCTGCCCTTTGCTTTAACTTTTCAATGGCCTAAGGAAACTATCTTATACCCTAAACACATGGTGCCTTCCACTGAACCTTCAACGTTTATAACAAAATCATGCCTGGACTAAGACAGGTGTTGAGCCTACACTTGTTTGGGGTCTCGATTTTGGGGACCATCTCAAAATGCACCATTGACACATGTGGAAGCTTATGCTTTGGATCCTTTTACATCGAGACATTTCAAAGGCCAAAAGGAATTTTTTTGGGCCTAGGGTATGTGGAAGGCTTGCACTTGTTTGGAACTTGCCTCTATTCTTATCCTTTGCGATTGCTCGAGGAAACACGTGGAAAGATGTAATTTAAAGTTGAAAGGGGGCAAAATCAATGGTTGTCATGCATTTGACTTGTTTTTCTGCCATTTCTACTCCAAGAATCCTAGAGACACGAATATGCACTATTTTTCATCTTTCTTTGATGAAATGTTTTGTCATCTCTATCTATAATGTGCCATTAAATGGATTTGAAACTTTAATTGTGAGTCTAATGATTGTTAAGGTCGATATTTTGAAGTTGGATTTTCTTGGGCACTTGTGAAAATGGGAATTACTAGAGGAAATGGATGACTTGTCAATTCCAGCTATGAAAAGGCTCCAAAAATGATTAAAAGGGGGGATTTCTCACGTGTGAATCAAAATTATTAAAAGGACTCCTGAAAAGTTTTGGCATGGCATCCTAGTCATTTGTCGAGGGCCTAAGAAATGTGATCAATTCACAATTGGTCCACATGGCGATTTCCTGGATCTCGAACTTGTTAAACATTTTTGTATGAAAAAATTGGTAATAAGCAAAGGTCCCTAGAATATTCTTCTCTTTTGGGGGGAAAATTGAGTGAGAAAAAGGTATAAATGCAATGATATTACTTTTGCAAATGGTTAGAGTTTGAATTCCTAAGAGAAATTTTGAGAAAGCCTTATTCGAGAAGCCCGTCCGAGATACCCTTGGTTAATTTCTTTTGTGTTATATTTTCTATCATGTCAAGTTGGTTATAGATGTATAGCCATTAACAAGCACTCGAGATTGCATTGGAAGCTTTCCCTACTTGATGAATTTAAGCAATTTTGAAATTAATTTGTGTCCAATCTCTAGAAATTTATGTCTACTTTGTTTCGAATGTTTGTAAATATTTTATTTCATTCCTATTGCAATCTTACATTGAAATCTTTTTGTAATCACACAGATCTCGTCCTTGTGACAGTTTAATGATATTTGCAATTTCATTTCAAGAAGAGCCTTTATCTTCGATGAGATAAAAAAATTAAAAT
The DNA here is from genome assembly GCA_018340775.1 of Taxus wallichiana var. yunnanensis. NCBI lineage: Eukaryota > Viridiplantae > Streptophyta > Pinopsida > Cupressales > Taxaceae > Taxus > Taxus wallichiana. The sequence continues at coordinate 607,093,905 of CM031244.1, forward strand.
TAATTCACTGTCATTTGTTGATAAAGATTTTATGTAATTCTTTGGGTGTACCGTAGGCATGATTGAGTAGAGACTTTGGTGTTTAATTGATTCTTTCAATTCCATCCTTCGAGTTAGAGTCTCAATGATTATGTGAAAACGTGTTGATCTAGGCCTCCACCGATGCACACCTTCTCGGTTGAAGGAACGTCTTAACTATTCTCAAGTATTCTTTGTTGAGTTATTCATTATAGTGAATTCCTTCAAATATCTAGTATAATCAACTTTATCCTACTTTAGCTCCCACCAAAATCATTCAAATACCATGAATCCACCCTGAACCACCCCTATTTTACTTGTGTATCAACAAAGGAAAAAATCTATTTGCAAAAATATGTAGAACAATTAGGATTCCATAATGTCTTTAGTAACCTTAGCCTTGTGTTGAAAATATCTCCATCTTCTAGAAGTGACAACTCGTGAGAGTCTGTTCATATTTTCCCAAGGTTTTCTTTATACAATTTTTGCAAAAGAAAGGTATCTGTGTCTCCTTCAATAACAAAGTTTACAAAATAGGTTCTCTTACCTTAGTTGAAAGGCAAAACCTAAAATAGTTAGGATAAGATCAAATCCTTTTAAGGTGCTACCCACTTCTTCAAGGCCCGAGTGCTAAAAATTCAGATAAATTGCTTCCCTGGCTACAAAATGACATACATAATAATTTATCTACTTTTGAGTGTCCTGTCAAATCCATGATGTTGCTCAGTTTGTGAAGAAGAGTAAATCTAGGTACCAACACGCTTCGGAGCCGTTGCACGGGGAGGTGATTTGTGTTGCCAAGAATGATTTGTTGATTTGTTTCTAGTTCATATCGATTTCACCCGTCAACAACACTCTAGAACCATTTCCAAGGAGCTGATTTGCGTTACTAGGAACTGATTAGCATTGCCAAGGATGATTTATTGATTTATTGTCTAGTTCATATCCATTTGGCCCATCAACAACACACTCATGGCATCGTTTCCAAGGACTCTTTAAAGTATTTTAAAAATACAGTACATACAAACTTTGGTAATACTTCTTACACATGTTGTGTGCTAATACATTTGTTGAAACATCATTATTTGTTTAGATATGTAAGAATTGTTCAAAGTTGTAAGTTATGAGTGCAATATTTCCAGCTTATATAGTTATTGCACTAAATTTTGTATCATCATTGATAAATTTGGGTAGAAGAAGATCAGATCTTGTAAGATTTGCATGAGTCTGATATTGACAAAAATTTGATAGGTCTTTTATAGTGAATTTGCACAAACTAAGGTGAAAATCCTTAGTGGCAAATTTGTGTTGTTTAAATTCTTAATAAATACCAATGTCTTAACATATATCAAGTAAGATTTGTCATTAATATCTACAAAGCTAGAAGGAAGAAGATATTTCTTCGCCAAGGACCCTAGTAGAAGGTTGTTTCCAGATTTTGGAAAGTCTAATTCAAAAAGAGGAAGAATTTGTAAGGTTGTTAGAGATCAAGCATTAAGAAAAGAGATATCCATTGGTGAAACTAATCAGCACATGATTGAAGATTGCAATACTTCCTCAACTGCTTCTAAATTAGGTAGTATCTTTATAAATATGAATTCTCCATCTAGAGAGGGTCCATCATCTGTATTTGAAACATTTGCTTCTCAATCTACCCTTATATTTTCAAAATCTAATAGAGTTTTCCAAGAGACAAAGCCTTTAGAGGGTAGTCATTCTGAAAATTGTATCCATGTACCACATAGACCCCTCACTCCTCATCATTTTGTTTCTCCTATAAGATCACCTCCTCAGAATAATATGGCTCAGCCTCCACCTAGACCTCCATTTGTCGTTAATACTTTTGGTCCCATCAATTTTAGAGGTATGGTTGGCTATCCAAATGTTGTGCCACAAGATGTAAGAAACAAATTTCCTAAGTTTCAAGGAAATAATGCAATAACTTGTGATCAAGCACCTGAAATTCTTTGTCAATATGATGGAGGATTTTGAAATAGAGTTTGAGAATGTATACATTAAATTCTTTATTCATACTCTAGAAGAGGATGCAAGGGACTTGTATAAATCTATGCCAGATAATTCCATTGACTACTGGATAGAGATGAAAAATACTTTTAGAATGTAGTATGGTGATAAGAAAGACCCTAGGCTTCTTTTATCGAGTTTGAAAATATTAAAAAAATCCTAATGAATCAATGCATGATTTAAATACTAGATTTAATAAAACATTGAGAATATTACCTATTAATTTGAGGCCATGTGATGAATCATGTCTGATAAAGTATTCATATGCATTTGATAAGGAATCTACTTACTATTTGAGGGATAAAAACCCTCAAAATTTGAGGCAAGATTTTATCACGCTCTACAAATTGAGAACAACATTAAATCAGTTGAAAACCTCTTGTTGGTACCCAAATCTTTTCTCCTTCTCAACCTTTGTGTAGCATTAGAGATATGACATGAATCTTGAAGTCAAATAGATCATGATGTATGTCATTTTGTAGCCGGGGATGTGATCTAACTGGCACTTAGATTTGTGGAGAGATGGATAGCACTCAAATAGGACTTGATCTTGTCCTAACTATTTTACGTTGTGCCTTTTAACCAAGGTAAGAGAACCTACTTTGTAACCCTCAAATTTTGAAGGAGATGGAGATATCCCTCAATTTTTGCAAATAGTATGGAAAGGGCCTAGGGAAATTATTATCAACACTCCAAATTTTACTTTCACAAGTTGTCACTCCCAAATTATGGAAATATTTTCAAAGCAAGACAAGGATTACTGAAGACATTGCATGATCTTGATTTTCTTTGTGTATTTTTGTAGATGGATTATATTTTTTTGTTGACACACAATGCAATGCAGGGGTAGTATGGGGTAGGATTAGTTATTTTGAATGAATTTTGGTGGGATATTTTTAGACAAGATTAACCAGAATTTGCCAAATTCTTTGAGGACCTTTACAAGAAATTTGTAAGACCTAACAAGTACAATGCTTCAAAGGGATTAAGGTACTTCTTCAACCAGGATATGTGTAATAAATGGAAGCTCATTTGCACTCTTCCACACAATCTTTGACAACCCGACACAAAATCTTGAAGCAAATGAACCAAAGAAAGCATCCAGAATCTCTATTTTATCATGACCTAAGGTGCACCCAAAGGTTTACAAACAATCTCTAAATTCAAAGAAGGTAAAGTCATTTTAAATGTGTTTATCTCTTTATCAAATGAAATATCTTCAGAATGTGAGATTACAAATGCCACTAAACTATCAACAAGAAATGAGACCATGTATGATTAAGAGATATTTCAGACACAAGACTGCAACAGAGCAAGAAACACAAATTGAAAACATTCTGAAACATAAGTGCATACAAATTTTACCAAGAGACAACAGAAAATAATCCAGAATGACCAAATTTATTAGCAGGGGAATGTTATAAGAACAATCTCATAGCTTGTTGATGGCTTTACAACTGAAACCAACTCAACATGATACAAATCTGATGCGAAAGGAATTAGAAATGATTCTCAGGTGATTTCTTAGAGAATGGGATTTTTCCCAAATTTTCCCATGAAATTATAAGTTTCTCTGACCTTTTGCATGTCTCAGAACATGCATTATATAACATTCTATTACATTTGATCCTTCTTTCCCAAGAAAATAATATGCCCAGCATCAAGTTTGTTACAAAATTCCAACATGATTTACAGATAGGGACGTTTAACAAATTTGCAACAAAAGTTGCCAGGTGTTTCAAAAAAGGTGAATCATTACAAATCCTTCATCATTATCCATTGTGGAGGCATGTTTTTCATTCTCCAAGCATGCAGACCCCTTTCATTTCATTATTTCATCCTTATCCCTTTCAAATTTTTACTCTGCAACTTTGGATTTGATCTTTCACGTGTTTTCTCGAGCCCGAGTAAAAATTCATTTGAAAAATGCCCTGGATCTACAAATTAAAATTTCAAATTGATCCCATTGATCCTTGAAGGCAAAAACGACATGAATTTGCCAAAAAATTGATGAAAAATGATGCAAAATTTGCATCTCCAAGCTTCCTGGAGCAAAAATGGCAGCCAAAAATGAAAATGTACAACTACCATTGATTTTCCCTTTTTCCTTCAATCTGGGCCCTCCACATGTCAAAATGCAATTGGGAATGGATTTGGGATCACTTTTTGACCTTTTAACATTTTGGAAAAATGTAAAATTTTGACTTTTTTCTCCGCCCCTCCGCCCTTGAAATTTGGTGCTGACATGTGGCATATGGTGGGTCCCATTGAAATCGTGCTTCAATTCTACACATTTCCACCCTTTTTGGAATTTTGGAAAAATTTCACTTTTTTCCCCTATGGGCCCGCACCTCCAATTTTGTCCTTGACACGTGTCCACCTCTCTATCGCTAAGAATCCATGGGCTTATTTCATGTTTTACCCCCTTTTTTCACCAAAGGAAAATTTCCAACTTTGCCTCTGTGGGCCCATGCCTTTGATTCCTTCCTTGCCACGTGTCGGTCGCTGGTTCATCATGGAGCCATGCCTCAAATTTCCACACTAAGTCCTTTTGCAAAAAGGGAAAAATTTCCCCATTTCCTCGGTGGCCCGCACTTCCTTCTATGCCCACCACGTGTCTCCCTCTGCTTCATTCGGACCCATGCAGCTTAATTTTTTTCTCTAAGTCCTTTTTGTAGAAAAAGGGAACCATTTCACATTTTCCCTGCCCGGCCCATTGACCGTCACTCTTCTCTATTCCCGCCACGTGTCCATCCCTTGCTCCATTGTGGACCCGCAACCCCTTCTTTAACCTTTCTCCTTTTCGCCAAAAAGGAAAAAAATTCCTAAGTTCCCCGCCCACCTTCCACTCCACCTTCGCATGAGAATGTGACACGTGTCCTCTGCAGAGTTGCGGGGAAATTTTGAATTTTTTCCCAAAGCCAAAAATGTTAAGTTTTTCAAACAAACCCACCGATCCTTGTCCAACCAGAAGTGGCCATGTATGAGGGGAGGCTTGAGCTTAATTTTGACGGCAAATGACACCCATATAACCATAAAAAAACACATAATTTTTCTGCGACCTCCAAAATCAATTTTTTCTTCGTGGATGAAGGATTTTTGGTCAAAAACATATGGGAAGTGATTTTAAGAAATTTTCAACCATGGGGAAGGATTTTTGAGGGAAAATAAGTACAAAACGAGTAAATTTGAGCTCCAAATGTCGAAAAGAAGGAAAAAACGACAGAGGCCCATGGATTTGGAAATTTAGGGCACAAAATAAGGCATGCATGTATTTTTCTTTTAAAATGGGGAAAATAATAAGTTTGTGAGCCTTTGAAAGCATTCAATCTAGAGAACAAAGTTTGGAGACCACCAAATTCAAATAATTTTTTTTTTTGAGCTCGTAGAACACAAAGGGAAATATGGGAAAATAACAGAGGATTAAAATGGGCACCAACATCAGCTCCTGCTCAGGGATGGGCACTCCCATTGAGTACCACAAGAACAACATAGACCAAGTGCCAAAATAATCCATTAGGAAAAGGATTCATGAGCCAAACCATAAAAACTACCTAAGAAACCAACAAAAAGGTCACACACACCAAGGAAAACCACAAACTGAAAAAACACCAAAAACAGAGCAAAAACCAAACACTATTCACCGTACAAGTTGGTGCATACCTCAACTTTGGGGATTAATCCAAGAAATGCTTTAGATGGCTGCCATTAACAGGCGGTTCAAGAAATTCCCATTTAAGTCCTCTAGAAAAAGGTTTTCTCACCAATTCGATATCAAGGGAGTAAGGGCCCATCTATAATGCATCAAGTTTTCCATGTTTGGCCTTATCTTCATTTCTATTGTCCTATAACAAAACCAGATCTCCAATATTAAAGGCCCTAGGAGTGACCTTCTTGTCGAACAATCTTTTCAACTTCTCTCTAAATCGACATGCCTCTGGTGAGATGCTCTTCTCTTTTCATCTAGTTGTACAATCTAATTAATCCTTACTTCATATGGGCTGACCTCCTGATCTTCAAGTTGTTAAACAAACTAAAATGAAGATAATTTCATATGTAAGGGCAGCAGAGCTTGAGTTCCATACACCAATTCAAACAGGATCTTAACAAAGTAGCTCTCTTGGCAGTGATTCTATCAGCCCAAACTACAAATTTTAGTTATTCAACCCATTTTATCTTGTTCACTTCCAAGATCCTCCTAATGATCTTCAATAAGTTCTTATTGTTGGACTTAGCTTGTCCATTCCCTTGGGGGTTATAGTTTGAAGAATAAGTCAAATTGGTTCAATACTCCTTACACATTGCCATCAAAGGTTTAGCTCTGAAACACAAGGCATTATCAGCCATAATCTTGACTAGCACACCAAATCTGCATATGATATTATTCAACAAGAAATCCATAACAACTTGGTGTGTTTCTTTCTTGGTGGGGATTTCTTCTACCCACTTAGTGATGTAAGCTATGGCTACAAGGATCAACTTATGTCCAACACTAGAAGGGTCTGATATCTCACCAATGAAGTCCATCCCCCATTATTTGAAAGGAGCTTCAATTGATATAGATTGCAAAGGAAGGGAGCCTAAAGCTTTCATTCTTCCAGAGAAATGCTAGTAGCTTTCACATTTTCTAATCAATGGTTGCATATTTGAAGAGAGTAGGCCACCAATAACCAGCTCTCAAAACTTTGTGTGTTGTAACCCTTCCAAAAAAGTGTCCTCCACAAACTCCCCCATGGAAATCAGCAATTACTTTGGGAGCTTCATCTTCAATTATACATTTCAAGAGGACACCTTCAGGGTTCTTCCAAGCCAGCCCAAATTCAGTGATGATGTATTTTTGAGAAGCTAGCTTGAGGGCTCTTTTCTAATTTTTATTTAAATGATCAGGACATCATAAGTGTCTAAGGTAAAAGATTATATCCTTGTACCACTCAGAACTTACCAATTTCTCAAGAACATTTTCCCTTTCTTCCTCTACCTCATTCAACTCCACAGTCTGCAAGTTTCTCTCAACCATGAGCTTAGCAAGACCCAAACCTCTTACCAACTTTGTGGTTTGGATGTCTATAGACATTAAAATTAGGTCACACTCCCATTTGGTCCCTCGACAAATAAATACCCTTCATCACATTCACCTAGCCATGACCCCCTTCACCCCACTAATATTAATTTAATTAAATTAATTAATTATCCTTACTATATCTATTATTATTTAAATATCTTATTTTAAATAATATCCACACATCTGATTCACTTAGACACCTCACCAAACCAACTCACCCTAAAACTTGTTTTTAGTAAGTTGCCATAAGTAACTAAGGCTTACCCAAACCCTAAACATCAATGCCTACATTCCCTCTAACCACATTCCCGCATGATCACAATAAGCTCCTAGTCTAATCCACGGGTTAACGACATGAGATCTAAGGAAATTAAGAGGATCTCCCTAGTTTAGTAAACCTAGGAAATCCTACCTTGACCAATGCCGGTTACCCCTAACCATCACCGGTTAAGCCAGAACCACTGTCGGTTACCCTTTTAACCCCAAAACAACCTTATTCTCAAGGTTAGAGGTTGGAAGTTGGAAGCAAGAAGAAGAATGTTGGCGAGCATTATCACATCTCAGAGAGTAAACACATCTTCAAAGAGTGAATTCTAGCAAGACCACGCATACAAGGAAGGAGATCAAGCATCATTTCTTGTACAGCCATCCCAACCAAGATCTGATCTAACCAAGCAAAGAGGAATGTACATGCAATCCATGTAGAATCTTTCCTTCAATTGGTGATCACTTTCAGCCTTCAAGCCTCTCGTTAGCACTTCCATCCTTCACACACAGGCATCCAGGACTAGAATCCAAGTAAGTATAATGTCATACTTCTCTGGTTTATTTCATTTCATCATTATTTTATCATCTATTGCTTACCTAGCCACTATTTACTTTGTCATACTCTCCCACCTCCATATTCCCATTAAAAACCTTGCCAAAGTCTACCCCAGTCACCCAATACCTCATCCCGACCAACCAAAGTCCTTTATGCAATCACAAAGGAGACCTAAAGCTTGTTTTGTGACATTTCAGTTTTAAAGTAACCGACACTTTGGTCACACTTGGATCGTTGTTGGTTACCGCTAACCGACATCGATCTCTGTATTTTCCCACATAGCCCATAATAGAGACCTGCCCACCAAATTTCATCTCACCCTCATTTACCCGTGATCTACCCGAGACCTCTCGTAAAACCTACGAGACCTAGAACCAATCATTTGACCTTTGGATTCTATTCTAGCTTAGCCTGTTAGATAAGATCTATTTCTTATTTTATTTTAAGTGAGATACCTAAATCATTTCAAATTACAATAGGATTTACTTTTTTACACCATTAAATTTTTTAAAATACTTTGGATCGACAGACATCTAGGAAGTATCACACTTCCCGATTATAGGTAGTTCCTCCTAGCCAAAAGGAATCTCTCATGATCAGTCAGCGATTCGAAATCATACACGCCAACAACCCATCAACCAAAGCATTTGAATAGGTATTCCTCTTACACCTATTACCCTATCTATTTTGTCAACACTTTAAAGAAATGATTTAAGAATCGGTGAAATATTTGGGCACGCCGTGGGATCCATTCGAGGTTCTCATTATCCCGTAAAATTGGCAAGGGCAATTTTACGAGATAACCCTACCAAATTTTGTTCTCATCCTCGTCAGGACCTCTTGCGTTCGAACGTTGTAAAATCCCTTCTGCGAAATCTAGTTTTCCGAACTTAGCCATTTTCGATCTTTTTTTGGTCAAAGCGCACATAATGTCTATGCAACATCAAATATTCATGCTCCCCTTTAAGTCCTTTGGCGCATGGTTTGAGGTGTCAATAGGTGTTTTGGTGCACCTCACTATGTTGTGCCTTTCTTGCATGCGCCAAGGCGCATGCACCTTCATGTCAACAATACTTTTGTTGTGCCCCTTTTTGGTGCGCCAAGGGCGCACATATTCTTATGTCAACAAAACCTTCGGTGCGCCATGGGCGCACATAACTTAGTGTTGGCAAGTGTTTTGATGCACCAAAGGGTGCATGCTTTCTTGTGTCGACAGTGCTTTTCATGCACCATTTGAAAAAGTTGGTGGCGCATTTATTACCACCTCGCCTATATATAGGTGCATCTGCACTATCATTTTCATCCGACACAATCATGTGATTTTCTCTCTCACTGTCTGGCGCACACTTCCACCGCTGTCGTTTTCGAATCACTTCATGGACCCGGTTTCACATTTCTCCATTATATAATCCTGGTAAGAGGCCCTCATTGCTTCTGTGTGTTTTGTGTTTTATTTTTTGGCTACTTGTTGGTTTGGATTGAACTCAAATAATTTGTGCCCATGAACTCAACCCCGTCTTGCTATCCTTCCCCATGCTTTTCCCCCTCTTTCCAGATCTGCTGGTAGGGGAAACTCTGTCCTGAAATGATGGCTTGGAACTCTTATTTTTAGCTTCTTCATCACCCAATGAACCCTGCAAAAGGAGCTTAACCACATGTAAAACCCTTCAGAGAAAGAATCATGGCTTGAAAATAAGAGACTGTTATTTCCTCTTTTGGTGCATCTGTCACCCCTGTAACATAATACACAGTCGCGCCAATGGCGCATATACCATGTCTCATTTACACAAAAGAATTTTGCGCCTTAAGGCACACTTCCTTCACTTGTTGTAACCGCTTTCCCTGCGCCCTACTTGGTGCACCAAACTCATATGTTGCATCATTAAAACTTGCGCCATTGGCGCACCCTGCATCTATGTAACACCAACTAAATCTGCGCCAAGTGCAAAATCAAACGGCGCAGGCGCATCCATTGTTACAACAACATCATGTTGTGCAGACCTTCCATGTGCCATGCCAAGTTCCCCTATGGTGCATGAAAAATGATGTTACACACATTAAACTTGCACCCTTTGGCGCATCCTGCACCCGTGTAACATGAAAAATATCCACGCCCTTTATAAAATGTATACATATGGCGCAGGCGCACTTATACTTACAACAACAAAAAATGCAATCTGCAGTGTCCATACGCCATGCGCCCTTTGGTGCTGATTTATCCCTTACAGCAGCCCTTTCCTGTGTGCCTTATTATTTAGCCCTGTAACCTGTAGTATCCATGCACCATGCGCCCTGAGGCCTTAAAATCACTAACTCTTTCTTCTGTTGACGCTTTAATGGAAGATCAAACAGCTGATATGACTTTCTTGTGTTGGGTTTCACTTCTTATAATCTTGATCAACAATCGAGTTCGAGTTACATATGTCAACATCAAGCAAGAGACCTACCAAACCCAAAGGCAAAGCCAAGTTCACGAAGAAGAAATGAAGTATAAATATCATGGTAAGTTCATGGAGTACCGTGCCAAGTTCCATATCTCATCACCCGAGTAGCAAAAGCAGGATACCCCCTTCCAGCCCACGGGACAACAACAAATAGTTTCTTTCTTCTCATCTTTCTCTTTGTAAAATATCTAAAATTTGTTGACACAAATGATGACATCATCCATGTTGCACCATGGGATGATGTCATCCACCAAATTTTTCAAAACTCAACAAATGGCTTTGTAATCTATTGTAAGATATTTTTGTAAATAAGTGGTTTGTTTGCTTTTGTCTTCTTTTTCTTCTCTCCTTCTATATATACTTGAATACTTGTTGTATTCGGGATGGATATCTTTTAGATGAAAAATAGAAGTGAGAAGAAGAGGCTTTGTACTTTTTGTAACAGAAGAAGATATTAATGCAAATATTAAGACTTTGTGTTGAATATGTGTGTTATGGGCATCTGATCTTTCTTATGTCAGATCTATGCATTTATTCTGTTAAATCTATCTCTACTTTTTTGTCATTTATTCATCAGTATTGCTTTATTTGTTTATGCAAGTAGGTTTGGCTCTGTTTACTACCAATCCCAAAACATAAACCCTCTGACCTTTCTGCTTTGGAATTCATTTCTTTTCTTCCTTCGGATCTGATCTTTCTTCATCCTCTATTTCATTCCTTTCTTTCCGCGATTGTAAACACCCCTCTTTAGGATGAGATCCCAAACCCCCGAAGGCAGAATATTGTGAGACTTGCACAGATTCCTGCTAGTAGAATAGCAATAAACCAATTTCACTTTGCTGACTCAAAGAGGGGCTATGCCGTGCACACTATTGGCTCGTTTATCCATAAATCTACCCAGGTGACAGATTTTCAAACCAACGGTTTTTGGAGACTCTACTGGGGAATCGAACAAATCTATCCGATCTATGATGATGGTATGATAGAAAATCAGTAAAAATCAGAAAAATCACTACCTATTTGCAAATTTTAACTTTTGTTCAAAATCCAAAATTTTTACAAAAAGTGACCCAAATTGAAAATTTTCTTCTGAGATCCATAGATCTGGCCTAGTTGGAGATCTTTAGTTTGCTGAGTTTTTATAAAAATCTATATTTTTCCGTAGATATGAGTTTTTGACTGTTTACCAAAATTTTCAAACTCTTTGAAAAGTCAACTTTAGATCTGAAAATCAGCTTACTAAGCTTCACTATCATTTTATCCTCGTTGTTCTTTGTCATTAAACCGCAATCGGTTTTCAGAGGAGGATAGGGTAAATATCCGAAAAAGTACATCTTTTTGCTGATTTTTGTCGAAAAATCAGAAAATCGGCAAGTACAACCAAAAGTGTTTTTAATCTACTTCACAATATTGCGGAGAGCAAGGTACTGGAAAATGAACCATTTACTCGTAGCAGGAGAGCTCGTGGAGAAGTCGATCCTACTTTCGATCTGCTTCAAAGGCAAAACTTTAGTATAACACCGACATGCTTTTCATCACTAAGTTCAGCTGATCGGTCAGCCAGAAGTGCCTCACCTCCACGAAAGAACCATTTTCACAAGGAGCCTCCACATCCCTTTATAGTGCCTTCTACTCGGTGGAACTGTGCTTCTAGTCCGTGTTCTTTTTCTGCCCATCCAGATGGCGGTACCATGGGGAAACACTATGGGTCCCCTGGCCTTGCCGCATCCTGTTCACGCACTCCCACATGGAAACTGAAAGAATTTTCCCAAATTCGATGGGAGTGGAAACCAAAGCACAGATTCACACATATATACATTCATTATGTCATGTAGTATCCTAGATGTAACTCATGAAGACGTGTCGGTTTTCCTTTTTCTGGAAACTTTACAAGGGCCCACAGTAGAATGGTTTCAAAGACTCGTCGGTCGGATCTATCACCAGTTGGGCCACCTTGCGGGATGCTTTTGAAGACAGTACAAGCCTTCGGAAGATGCATTTGCATTATTATCCCAGATCACTCACCTAAAGAAGGAGACCAATGAGACCATGCGTGATTTTATCACCAGGTTCAATGCATTGATCAACCGTGTCCCTGTTGCCATGCTTCTAACATTGAAAAATTAGAAGTGTTTCTTCGTGAACGCTATGAGCTCGAAAGTAAGTTTCTTGCTCCTGCAAGAACAAGTGGCTACCTTGATTCTTGCCCAGGCCGCTGCCATCTGAATTGAAGATAACTTGCTAATATCTGGCGAATTAAAAAGGGAATCATCTAAGCTTAAATCTTCGGGCCCTTCTCCCACTACTTCGTCTGATCCGGCATTTCAAAAGATGGCGAATGACTTACTCGCATTAAAGAAGTAGTTAGCCCAAGCTTCCCCCAGTTCCTCATACCGGGATATTCCACGAGAGGAATTTCATTTCCAACAATGTTCCACAAAGGCCATGCTTACCTGCAACTGCTCCACGGTTGGCACTTGAGGCTCCTCGGTCAACGCTTTAGTCGAAATCGAAGAAGAGGAACAAGATTACGAAGAACCTTCATCTCAAGGTGAAGATGATCAAGATGTCGGTGAGCCGACTAGCAACTCTACTATCGGGTATATGGAATTTGATGAGGAAGAATCTGATGGAGAAGAGGGTACACAAGGATATGTAAGTGGACAATCATATGTTGTTTTTACCCGCTCGCAAGGAAAAGAAGTAGAGGTCGCTGCCCATGTGCGGAAAGAGAAGGATGTGTCAAACACACCTCCAACCATTGCTAAAAGAGGTAATCCTCTTCCTACTCAACCCCCTGTTAAGTCTTTTACAAAGAAGTCTTTTCCCCCCATCTCTCCTCCAAATCAGCCTTCTTCTATTTCCATGAGGACCAGTAATCCTACTCTACCATCGCAAAGTGAGGGACTCATTCCTTCACCAGCGCAACCCTTAGCTGCATTTGACATCATAGATCATGCTAAGAAGACTAAAATCCAAATGTCTGAAGCCGAGTATCTTCAGTCAAACCCCGAGCAGCTTGTAAGATTGACTAAGTATATTCAAAGCCAAGTTGTCATATCTCCCTAGGTCCCCCTAAAGGGAATCCTTTCCACTCCTCCTGCATCCCACATAAATGTTTCCTTAACATCTGCATCAGGAAAGATAGAGCCTTTCTATCTCTCCCTCCTAATCAATGGCCACAAGTTAAGTAACGCATAATTGATTAAGGGCTTCTGATAACGTCATGCCAAAAAAGTCACCCATGCTTTAAGCCTCACCCTTACCAAGCCTTTTGGTAGATGTTATTCCTTGAAAACCAAGCATGTTCCGTTGATTGGTCGAATCAAAGATGAGTAGTTCACATTTGCGGCGTTCCCAGAGAAGAGAGTAAAGATGACCGTCCTCGTTTGCCGACATTCCAGAAGCCTACGGAATTTTGCTGGGAAGAAGTTTTTGCAGTGAAGTTGGTGGGGAGATTCATATGGACTGGTCTAAGGCTAGAATCCCCGTCAAAGGTGTAATGCAGACATTGGAGCCAGAATCACAAAAGAAGTACTTGGTTACTAACTCTGAGGACCCCAAAGCTCAAATTCTTTTCGAATCATCAGGGATGGGGAACTATTTCTTGTCTACCAAGTCTGACAAAATGGTTGTTCTCATCCAAGAAGAAGATCTTAATAAGATCTGGACTTTGCAGTTCGATGGCAGTTGTGCAACTAGTGGATGTGGCACCGGAGCCGTGCTAATATCTCCCGAAGGGGAGATTATTCCTCTCTCTTTCAAGTTGCAGTTTTTCAACACAAATAATACTGCTGAGTATGAATCTCTACTACTTGGCATGCAAGCCACAAAGGAAAGAGGGATAAAAAATTTGAAAGTACAAGGTGATGCAGAGCTAGTCGTGAATCAAGTTAAGAGGATATATCAAGTAAAGAATGAGAGGCTCAGGCACTACCGCAACACGGTGTGGGACAACATTGAGGAATTTGATGCTTTTTCAATAGAATCCATTCCAAGAGCTCAGAATGACATGGCCGATTCATTGGCCATTTCAGCATCCCTCATGCTCCCTCACCCAGGTTTGAAAACAAACAAATACACCATTGAGGTGGTTTTCCACCCAAGTGTGCCAGACAATTCTCAGCATTGGCAAGTATTCAACGATGACAATCAACTCATTTCCTTTCTAGAAAAGGCAGAAAATTTTAAGGAACTTCACTTTGAAGGATCCACCTCTACGTGCCATGAATCAGTTACCGGTCAAGAGGGTGAGTCTGAAGGGAATGACGACATATGTCAGCTCAAAGGAAATAAAATTCCGAAAGGCTTGGTTTCTTTAGAGTGGTTGTTATAAGGCATGATCGTTTTGTAAAAAAAAGGTGAGATGATGCTAGCTCATCCCCGAAACCGAACCGGTAATTTAAGATCGGTAGAACATCTGCGGTTTATGAACATCGGAAAATGTTACACACCTAAAGAGAAGTGGAAGTTTTCAAATCTGCTGAAAGAAATACATGGATGTATTGGCATGGTCCTACGCCAATCTGAAGTCTTTTAAGCTAAAGGACGTCCAACATGACATCCCGTTGAAAGAAGACGTCAAACCCTTTCACCGTAAGCGAGAAATTATAACCCTAAGATCTCGGTACTATCCAGGATGAGATTCAAAAAATGCTGAATGTGAGGATCATTTTTCCTATCCATCACAGTACTTGGGTGGCAAACATTATGCCAGTGTGCAAGAAAAATGGTGAAATATGCATATGCGTAGATTTTAGAAACCTGAATCAGGCTTCCTTAAAGGACAACTACCCACTTCCTATAATGGATCAAGTTCTACAA
Source organism: Taxus wallichiana var. yunnanensis (assembly GCA_018340775.1). Classification (NCBI taxonomy): domain Eukaryota; kingdom Viridiplantae; phylum Streptophyta; class Pinopsida; order Cupressales; family Taxaceae; genus Taxus; species Taxus wallichiana. The sequence continues at coordinate 607,109,101 of CM031244.1, forward strand.
GCGATGAATAGAACTAGATCAGAAATTTTGTCCATGCTTGATGGTTTTTCAGGCTACAATCAGATTGAAGTCTCACCTGAAGACCAGTTTAAAACAGCATTCACTACTCCCTGGGGCACGTTTGCTTACAGCAGAATGCCTTTTGGCCTGACCAATGCTGGTGCCACTTTTCAGTGGGCCATGGACATGGCATTCAAAGGTATGATGGGAAATATCATTTTCATTTATCTGGATGACTTAACTGTGTTCTCTAAACAACGAAATGATCATTGTGATCATCTGGAGCAAGTATTGGCTAGATGCCGAGAGCATGGGATTTCCTTGAACCCAAAAAAGTCTGTTTTTAGAGTCACAGAAGGAACGAAGATAGATACCGAAAGAGTTAAGGCTATTCAGAGCCTCACTTTGCCTACAAGCAAGACCGGCATTCATTCTTTCTTTGGAAAGGTGAACTTTCTCAGGCGCTTTGTTCCCGACTTTGCTGAAAAGACTCGTCATATATTGGACATGATGAAAGGGTCACCAACTTTCCGATGGAGCGAGGAAGGGAAAAGGTCGTTCGAGGAAATAAAATCTTCCGTCGCTCACGCACCAGTCCTGGTATGTCCCAATTTCTCCAAGGATTTTATCATGTATAGCTACGCATCTGAGCATACTGTATCTACCATTTTGATGTAAAATAATTCTGAGAATGTTGAATCCCGATTGCATTCATGAGCTCTCCCCTCAAGCCTCACGAATTAAAAATGTCTCAGTTGGAAAAGCATGCCTTCACCGTTGTTAAAGCAGTCAAAAACTTCAGGTATTACATTTTGAATTCTCATATAGTAGTGTTGGTCCCTGACACGGCAGTCAAGTCAATTTTAACTGAACAGGAGTTAGGAAGCTTGCGAGGAAATTAGATTGCAAAGGTCCAGAGTACGACCTAGATATAAAACCAAGTTGGTAAGAGGCAAAGGCTTGTGTCAACTTATGGCCAAAAACCAAGGGTCGAGAAGTTTCGGAGAAAAGATGATTGTACCAATAAAGCACAAAGTCAACTAGGATGAAGGTTTATACAAACGTGATAGATGGTGTCTTCTTGCGATGTGTCGACAAGCCACAGCAGGTGAAGTTACTCGAAAGTTTTCATAATTCAGCTGTGGGGGCCATTTCTTCTCTTCCGTGACAACACATAAGATCATCCAAAGCTAGGTACTTCATTGGGGGCAACGCTTTTCCAAGATACACAAGATCTACACTGGTAGCGAAGTGTGAGCCTTGCCAGCAGCCTTCATCAAGAAGCCCAAGCCCAAGTTAGCTACTTTTCCCCTCAAGCCGGTTGTTATCAACGAACCATTCAGGCAGTGGGGAATTGATTTTATCGGCACACTCAATCCCCAATCAAGTGTCGATACGCTTATGTCCTAAAAGCAACAATATTACTTCACCAAGTGGGTGGAAGCCATACACTCAAACATGCCACTTCCGAGGTTGTTTGTAGTTTCATCAAAGAAAATATCATTGTCGAGGTTTGCGTTCCAAACAAGATCGCTGCTGATAACACTTCCAACTTTTCTTCACAGGAAGTTATTAGTTTTTGCTATGAATATGGAATAACCTTAGCTCACGCCTAGAATTATTACCCTCAGGGAAATGGTTAGGCAGAATCCAGTAACAAAAACTTGGTGACCATCATACGAAAGCTAGTGGATGAGAATCAACGAATGTGGCACAAGTCCTTATACGATGCTTTGTGGGCAGATCGCATTACTCCTAAGAGATCTCTCGGTATGTTACCTTTTCAAGTGTTATATGGCACCGATGCCAAGCTTCCCATTTCCGCTGAACTTCCTGCTCTACGCTTGGCACGGAAATCGAAGATGAAACTTTTCAAAATTCCCTTGAAAAGAGGATCATGTATCTAGTAGAGCTCGAGGAAAAGAGAGTAAGGGTGGTTGACAAGATCACCGAGCATCAGAATCAGGTCAAAAGATTGTTCGATAAAAAAGCTAAGCAAAGAAATTTCCAGGTGGGAGACCTCGTCCTTTTGTGGGACAAATGAAGAGAGCCAAAGGGCATGCACGGAAAGTTTGATTCCTTATGGAGAGGGCCTTTCAAGATCAAGCAGCTCAACGGAGAGAATAGTTTCTATCTCTCGTATCTGGATGGAACTAAGCTCCCACTTCCCTATAGCGGGAAACATCTGAAAATCTTCAGGAAGTAGAGCTTGCTCTCTTCTTTGTACAGTTTACTTTAGTTGTGTGTTTGTTTTTGTCATGTGTTTGCTTTCGTTGGTTGTGTGTTTCCCTTTCCGGTCCCCCTTGTTTTTGACTCTGTTACCCAATGGATAGGCACGTGAGATCTGGGATTCTCTACCCCTGAGGTTTGCTCAGGGATAGTCCCCAGAAAGAGCCAGTTGTTATCCCGTAAAATTGGCAAGGGCAATTTTATAGATAACCCTACCAAATTTTTTTCTCGTCCCTCGTCAGGGACCTCTTGCGTTCGGAACGTTGCAAAATCCCTTCCCGGAAATCTAGTTTTCCGAACTTAGCCATTTTTGGTCTTTTTTGGTCGGGTGCACATAATGTCTATGCAACATCAAATATTCATGTGCCCCCTTTAAGTCCTTTGGCGCACGGTTTGAGGTGTCAACAGGCGTTTTGGTGTGCCTCACTATGTTGTGCCTTTCTTGCATGCGCCAAGGTGCATGCGCCTTCATGTCAACAATACTTTTGTTGCACCCCTTTTTGGTGCGCCAAGGGTGCACATATTCTTATGTCAACAAAACCTTCGGTGCGCCATGGCGCACATAACTTAGTGTTGGCAAGTGTTTTGATGCGCCAAAGGGTGCATGCTTTCTTGTGTCGACAGTGCTTTTCATGCGCCATTTGAAAAATTTGGTGGCACATTTATTACCACCTCACCTATATATAGGTGCATCTACACTGTCATTTTCATCCGACACAATCACGTGATTTTCTCTTTGTACCTGTCAGCACACCTACCCTGTCGTTTTGAATCACTTCGTGGACCCGGTTTCACATTTCTCCATTATATAATCCTGGTAAGAGGTCCTCATTGCTTCTGTGTGTTTTGTGTTTTGTTTTTTGGCTGCTTGTTGGTTTGGATTGAACTCAAATAAGTTATGCCCATGAACTCAACCCCCGTCTTGCTATTCTTCCCCATGCTTTTCCCCCTCTTTCCAGATCTTCTGGTAGGGGAAACTTTGTCCTGAAATAATGGCTTGGGACTCTTATTTTTAGCTCCTTCATCACCCAATGAACCGTGCAAAAGGAGCTTAACCACATGTAAAACCCCTCAGAGAAAGAATCATGGCTTGAAAATAAGAGATTGTTATTTCCTCTTTGGGCGCATCTGTCACCCCTGCACCATAATAAACAGTCGTGCCAATGGTGCATATACCATGTCTGTTACACAAAGAATAGCTATGCCCTCAAGGCACACTTCCTTCACTTGTTGCAACCATTTTCCCTCGCACCCTACTTGGCGCACCAAACTCACATGTTGCATCATAAAAACTCGCACCATTGGCGCACCCTACATCTATGTAACACCAACTAAATCTACACCAAGTGCAAAACTGTAAACGGCGTAGGCGCATCCATTGTTACAACAACATCATGTTGTGTAGACCTTCCATGCGCCGCACCAAGTTCCCCTATGGCACATGAAAAAATGATGTTACACGCATTAAACTCGCGCCCTTTGGCGCATCCTACACCCGTGTAACATGAAAAATATCCGCACCCTTTATAAAATGTATACATATGGCGCAGGCGCACTTATACTTACAACAACAAAAATGCAATCTGTAGTGTCCATGCACCATGCGCCCTTTGGCACTGATTTATCCCTCGCAGCAGCCCTTTCCTGTGTGCCTTATTATTTAGCCCTGTAACCTGTAGTATTCATGTGCCCTGCACCCTGAGGCCTTAAAATCACTAACTCTTTCTTCTGTTGACGCTTTAATGGAAGATCAAATAGCTGATATGACTTTCTTGTGTTGGGTTTCACTTCTTATAATCCTAATCAAAGCAATCGAGTTCGAGTTACATATGTCAACATCAAGCAATATACCTACCAAACCCAAGGGAAAAGCCAAGCTCAAAGAAGAAGAAATGAAGTATAAATATCAGTAATTTCATGGAGTACCATGCCCAATTCCACATCTCGTCACCCAAGCAGCAAAAAAGCGGGATACCCCCTTCCAGGCCGCGGACGACGACGGCGAATAGTTTCTTTCTTCTCATCTTTCTCTTTGTAAAATATCTAAAATTTGTTGACACAAATGATGACATCATCCATGTTGCACCATGGGATGATGTCATCCACCAAAGTTGTCAAAACTCAACAAATGGCTTTGTAATCTATTGTAAGATATTTTTGTAAATAAGTGGTTTGTTTGCTTTTGTCTTCTTTTTCTTCTCTCCTTCTATATATACTTGAATACGTGTTGTATTCGGGGATGGATATCTTTTAGATGAAAAATAGAAGTGAGAAGAAGAGGCTTTGTAATTTTGTAATGTGAAGAAGATATTAATGCAAATATTAAGACTTTGTGCTGAATATGTGTGTTATGGGCATCTGATCTTTCTTATGTCAGATCTATGCGTTTATTCTGTTTAAATCTATCTCTACTTTTTGTCATTTATTCATCAGTATTGCTTTATTTGTTTATGCAAGTAGGTTTGGCTCTGTTTACTACCAATCCCAAAACATAAACCCTCTGACCTTTCTGCTTTGGAATTCATTTCTTTTCTTCCTTCGGATCTGATCTTTCTTCATCCTCTCTTTCATTCCTTTCTTTCCGCAGTTGGAAACACCCCTACTGGGATGAGATCCCAAACCCCCGAAGGCAGAATATTGTGAGACTTGCACAGATTCCTGCTGGTAGAATAGCAATAAACTAGTTTTACTTTGCTGACTCAAAGAGGAGCTATGCCCTGCACACTGTTGGCTTGTTTATCCATAAATCTACCCAGGCGACAGATTTTCAAACCAACAGGTTCCTCACATTTCATTCATTCCTAGGAAAACTTTTGTGTTTATTTCCCTTCTAAAAAATGTACACACTAATTTTCTTCCTTGTAACCCACCTCTTCTTTCTATTTTCTCTAAAGGAAACTTTTATTTTGGTGTAATTAAAAAGAAACATTTCTTCATGTTTTCTCGCATCGTAGTGAAAGAGCATCCCTCTTCCTCTTCATCTTATTGTGTCATCCAATTTCACATTTAAATTTTGATTTAAAAATAAAGTGCATTCCATTATGATTTATTGCATTAGCTCACATTAATTGAGGGCAACCTATATGCTTTGAAGTCATACCTAGGCCGATGGTTGACAAATGAATCGTAGAAAAGTACTTCTTTCCTTTTCTCTTTCTCATAGTCTTACCAAACCTCACAAAAATTCAAAATACGTACATTCTTAAACGACATCCTACCTAGAAGTTGTAGGTGATCACACAATCATGACATAGTGGACACCCAGCTCACTGCTCTGTTGAGTCATACTTCAGAGCGAAGCCCACCCCCACCATAACATACCTGAAACCTCACCTTGTAGATCTCCTTCTTTGTAGGAAGCCATCCTCACCAAAAACTTTATTTTACAATTCATGTGTCACTATAAATAGCATAAGCTAAACAAACATAATATAAAAGGCACTCCTAGGATTGCATTTTCTTGGTGTTTCTACTTGGCTTGCATTTTGAGGTGAGGGATCACGTTATTCACTTTTTTATTCATTCTTGCATGCTCCTCATCACAATTGGTGTATTCCGGCTTCACCTGAGTGTTCTTGGGCCATATCATCATCATTCTTAGAATTTTGGGTTTGATTTTACATTAGATTTTAATTCACAACCACTTTTCTTTCAAGACTATTTCAATTTCACAGTAACTGTTGTCGGTTATCTCTTACCATCGTCAGTTGTACCCAACCAACGTCTGTTCCAGGTCCTTTTTCTAACCTACTCAAAAGGACATTTTTATTCATTTTCTTTCACTTTTCATAGTCCCTGTCACTGTCATCATTCCCATTAGCGTTGTAAACATCATCAGATTTGGCATACCTATCATATTTTACCTTCTACCTTGTTGTTCACTCACTGTCCATTTTCTACGATGAATCGCACCTGGTTACCCGATCGGCGTCAATTTTTCCTAACCAACATCGGTTAGCCTATTTCACATTCCAGCCACCATTTGGTACTTAATCTACTTTTTGTCGCCAGATTCACATGTTCTTGTTGTTCTTTGTGTCATTTACAAAGAAGCAAATTTCCCTACGATCAAGATCTTGGTTCACATGGTGCTGACCCGAAGACAAGCAAGCGCACTCATATTCCATGCCAGTTATCAACTACTCCCATCTAGTGCTTCACCACCTTCCATTTTATCACTAGCCATGGATCCCATCCAGCCTATTACTATCACTACCAGAGATGAGGAGTTCACACGACTCCTTGACCAAAACCCTGTCACCTTGTAGTTTTACCTTTCCCACTCATCCACTCGAGATGCCTCGGGTCAGTTGATATATGGCATGCCCATATCTATCCCCCGACTCTCGTACCCCACTCCCGCATCGGCCCCATTTGGCTCCATGCTGCCCACATCTACCTTACCCCCAGTCATTTCATAGTTAGGTCATATACCCGCTTATGACTACCACGTCTGTTACTTCGTGGCACCCATTACATCCACCGTACCCTTGATAACTACCCCAAACACAATCTCATCCGCCCCTAATGTCTCACACATACCCATAGCTACATTACCACCTCTAATGTTGGTGACCCCTACCCCATTTCAAAACATGGTCCTTTCCATTCCACAATCATTAGCCCCTATTTCCACTAGGGTTACCATGACCCTTCCACCCCCATATACATACTATCAACAACCTCCCGTTTCATCCATTATACATTCCAGGTATGTACCCCCTGTTTCACTACCTTCTTCTCAATCAACCTACACAGAAGCCCCATACACTAGAGTGTCACCCCTGTTATATGCCCAAAACCAACCCTCTCATGCTATAGGTGGCGCCTATCATCGCAACCCACCAACGACCTAATTAAATTGATGTTGGATAAGATGCACATTATATGCATTGGTTCCTAGCCCCGCAACACTCTCACCTACGATAATATTTTCAACGAGCCCATCCATCCATCCATTCCTATCCGCTCATACCCCATGCATTGGGAAATGCCTAAATTCAATCATTTCAATAGCAAAGAAGACCCGCAGCAACATTTGCAGTTGTTCAAACACGGGTGTTATCTGATCGCTCATGATGATGCCTTGCTCTTGAGAACCTTTCCCATGTCCCTCACTAAACTTGCATTAGATTGGTATAGTGGGTTACCTAAACACTCTATATTCTCATTCAATCAGTAGCCCAAGCCTTCTTGGATCATTTCTCTATCAATATCATCAAGAAGGTTACCATGACCGATCTATATTCCACACGTCAGTATGAGGATGAATCTATCGTAAATTTTGTCACTCGCTGGTGTAGCTTGATCAACCAACTTACCTTCTAACTACCACAACCTGAACTCATCGAGCTCTTCACATGGGCTTGTGCTAAGCATATTTCACCAACCTTGCAGGTCCAAACCTTTTGAAAATTCAATGAGGCATTCACTATGGAACAAAAGCTATAAATTCGGGCCATTAAAGATAATTAAATCTACTTACGCAATAAGAATTTGGCATTCAAGTTGAATGATACCTCTTCTTCTTCCAAACCATAGACCAATTATTCAAAAGCTAAGGGCACTGCTAACGTAGTGGCACTTAAGGTTGGCCTATCACATTTGTCAAATCAAGCTACCCCTTCATCTAATCTCTCACCTGTCCAAACTTTTCAATTCAGAAAAGAGCAATGGAAATATACCCCAATCAAGGAGCCTTACTCTTTTGTCTTAGAAAATCTTATCAAAGCTGGAGCCATCAACCTTCCACCTATAAAACCACACACTAGTTTTGACCCTACTCACATCATGCCCGCATGGTATAAAGAACATGATTTTTGTAACTATCATTGAGTAAAGGGTCATAGTGATAACAACTACATCACTTTAAAAAATATTGTCTAGGAAATGCTCGAGAAAGGTGAGTTAACCATGGATAATCCTAATGCACCTGCCAACCAAAACCTACATATCTTCAAGAAACCATTTCCCAACCATGCCCCTTCATCTAATCAAACCGGTGAGACCTCAACTCACGATACCCATACCCACAAGGTTCACACTATCTTTAATGATGTACCTGTCACCTCCCAATTACCCCATATTCCTTCCATAGAGGAGATCCTAGCCCGAAATCCTCCTTCCACGTTGGAACCAACCTCCCTTGTTCCTTCACCAATAGAGGAACACCTTTCATCTCCTTCGTCACCTACGGAGGAGTCTTCCACTAACATTGAGACCATCTCACCCCTGGCTTCACCACTTAGAGAACCTTTACCCACAGTACCTCCTCCACCCATAGAGGAGCACCTATTACCTCCTCCATCCATGGAGGACTACCCATTACCTCCTCCACCCAAAGATGAGCACCTATCCATTCCTCCACTTATAGCGGAGCTCCCATCATCTTCTCCACCCATTATAGGCCCAGTTGAGATACCTTTTCCTCTTGGCGAGAATTCTCCTTCAGCCACCCAAAATCCTACAAACCTACTTTTGGCTCTCTTACCCACGGAAGCTGAAGCTAGCCAATTCCCTGTCTCTAAGACACATTTTATGGGAATTTCCATTAGGTCCTCACCAACTCCACCTACAGACGTTCCATTCTCACATTTGGTTGATCACTTAGATTATGTGGATAGGGCTCTACTATGGGGGCACCTTTTACTTCCCGTCTCAACACAGATGCAGAGATCCCTTGCTGATACCTCCACTATCTACCCAAAAATATTTCAACCAATCAAACCAAACCCAACCACCTCTATCACAACCCCTTCCACAATACTTGTTATAGCTCAAACCACACCCTTACCCATAACTCAACCTACACCTAAACCCAAACCCATACCTACAACATTTGCCTCGACTAAACCCATTACCACTTTAGGGGTCACCCGATCACCAACCTTACTCATCCACATATCAAACAAGATTTAGCTACATCCTCCAAAGTCAACACCATACCTACTATGAAACCCAAACAGAAGTACAAAACCCATAGAAATCATACCCCAGCTGCGCCAATCACACCTGCACCTGTCCCATCCATCTTAGGATCTCAGCTTCCCCACATGGTCAAGAAACCTCCACCCATCAATAAACCAAAAACACAACATCCCATTCCTTCTTTACAAACCTTTGACCTACCTAGACATCTAACCTGACTTACACCTACACCTGCAGCCTCTTTATCACCCATACCTCCAATACCCTCAGCTATTGCTTCACTACCCACTACACTTCAGTCATTGTCTTACACACCTCAAGCACAACCCGTGTCATCTACCTTCATAGCACCCCCATTATCCCCATGGGTAACTCACCCTCTTCCTCCATCTGCTTTTCCTTCTAGACCTCATACACCCACATCACCTTTACCCAAGAAGGTGTAACCCAAAAAAAAAACTCCACTACCCCACAATAAGGTAGTCAAAATGACCACACACCCTCCTACCCATCCATCTACTATACCCATACCTAAACAAACACGACCGACACCTAAAACCACACCAGCACCCAAACCCATGGCTCAACCCCTCCTCTTCTAAAGACCATTCCTCAACAATCACCTACACCTACACCCAAACCCACGTTTACTTCCCATTGTGATCCACTAGTAGGGTCTTATGCCAAAATTTTAACCAACCTCCTTGAGACCTTTGTCATCACATTACCACCACTCAGACCTTACGACCCCCTCAAACCCAAGCCAAAAGGGTTTGATGATACTAAAATTTACACATACCATTGTGTGCTAGGACACGATGTGGAAAACTGTAAGGCCTTGAAAACCATCCTTATCCAATTGTGTCCACCAGAAACCAACTTTGACAACGATGACCTTCTCAATGAGGATCCTACTTCACCGACACCCATTCCCACACTTCTTACTCAATGACCACAACCTCCACCCTCACCTCTCCTAGAGCCACCCCCAAGATTTTAAATTAGCATGGTTTGTATCAGATAACTTGCCACGCCACCACCCAAATGTCGTTGTACCCAACTGACCTCACAGGATTTTTCTCCTTTGGTAGGTTTTTTCCCGTCATGTTGTTATACCACTCATCCTAAACCTTATCCATTTTCAAACTCCCCTCAAATCAACATGATACACGTCACTACACGTGCTCAAAAGGATAAGGGCAAAGAAAAGGCAACTGACCCACCAACCAATCCTATACCCAACATACCATCTGCACCCATACCTAAAATAACTATCTGCGGCCCCACATACCCCATTTCTAATGGCATCACACATCACACCATGCTCAAAAAATTACACCAATCACCCCTCAAAATGTCCTTATATGACCTCATCCAAACCTCAAAATCCCATCATCAAGCTCTCATGGAGGTTCTTCAATCGATTGAGGTTTTACCTAATGACCCTACACCCATAGCCTCCATTATCACACCCCATCATGTAGCCTCTCTCACCAAATTACCACCTTCATCTTCACCCCACCTTGTTCACCAAGTGGCCTCCCTTAGCTTCTCAGAGGAAGAGATTGCGCCACACCAAAACAATGACCTGAACCCAACCTTCTTCATCTCTGTCCACATCAATGACATACGGGTACGCCGTGTGATGATTGATGGGGGCACTAGCATTAACATCATTTCATCCCATGCATTCACTCAAATGCACATACCTGACAATTACATGCATAAACACCCAATCATGTTGCGTTCATTCAATGACGCTATCACCTCTACACTAGGCACCATCATCCTCCACATTCGCGTGGGCCCCACACTATTCTGAATTGTTTTACATTTTAGAGGGGGAATTCCAATATAACCTGTTGCTTGGTAGACCCTGGATCTCGTGTCATGGGTTGTGTTCCTTCCACTTTGCATCATTGTGTAAAGTTTGAACATGAAGGACACACCTATACCATTCTAGTTGACCCATCACCTTTTAAAACATGCAACATGCTTTACCGACCCAATGATGTGCTCATACCTATCAAGCCATCTACCTCCGCGACCACTACCACTTCACCTACACCTCCACCTACCAAGATAGCCGCCGCCCGCCACACATACCTCCTCCATTCCTACCACTGCCATAACCTCCACGGCTACCCTATTAGCTTCCCAATCCATTAACTCCACCTCTCGCATCAACCTCCAACACATTATACATACCAGCTACCTACATACCAACCACTGATCCCTTAGAAGGTGTTTTTCAATGCCTCACTCTGGGGGAGTACTACCTATATAATGTCAACACATTCCTTAATCCGCAGGAGTATGGACGCGTCTTCACCAATACCGTCATTATGATCACCACATGGGAGAACAACTCCTTTATCGTCCTCCTCATCTTCATACTAGTCTCACCTATGGGGGACTTGATACTACCACTTACACACCTGAACCACCATCGTAAACCTACCCATTTTCTACTTAATTCCAATCACTTACCAATCACCGTTTCACCCACACATTCCCGCACTACTATGCGTGGAAGGGTTTTGGTTTTAGATTTTACAAGCAAGGCCACCATACCCTTATTCCATGTACCACCCATAAACATAATGACCGTCTCTTGGTATCATCTTCCCCAACCACCTACCAAACAGGCCCACATTGAACTCATTAAGGACACTAGCCCTTCTCCACCTTCATCACCACCTTCGTTGACGGAGTCGATGGATCTTGAATCTATCCCTCATAAAAAAAAAAATCATAAACACCATTTCCTTAATGCCTCTAACTTCTCAATGTGAGGGTGAGGACCCTTCTACTCTTCCCTTCCCGTATCTTGAGATGATTGATAACAACACACCTTCAATCAACATCATTCAATGTCAAGATGATGAATCCATACTCACCTATCTTGGTGTAAAATACTCATATATTCATCGGTCATTACCCTCTCGAGATGTAAACCATGTTGAATGAATCGACTATCGAGATCAATATTCATACTCGGGATGACCCACACATCTTAAAGATCAGAAAATCTTTATATGTTGTTGAATACGAAGTGTTGGAAATATTGTCATTGATGTCAAAAGAGGTGTTGAACTCGGTAAACGGAAATCATCAAAAGTAATGGAATTATTAAGGGAAATGGTAGAAAGTAATGGAAATAAACAACAAGTATAGAAGGGTAGAAAATGAAAGTTTAAATACATGAAAAGAAGCGTTTTTCATGAGGATTATCATGGTATAAGTGAGATATACACAACTATACATAAGAGAGAGAGAGAGATCCGCATTTTAAGGTGTTCATATGCAATTTTTATGGTAAAAAGAAGATTTAATGATGGTTGGCGGTGATTTAATGATAACAATGATTTGTCTAAGGAGGGCAACACTCCTATCAAGTGGTTAATTACATTAATTAATGTGCATTTAATAATTATGGGCTACATTAATTATTCCTTGGTTTTTGCCAACTAATGCACTTAATTAAGTTGTGTTATTGGAAAGGTTGTGTCGATTGGAATGATTTGTCTTTTTGAAAAGGTACGAAAGGTTATATAAGAAGATTCATATGAGACTTATTAAGCATGGATTCAAGTTGAATATCTTAAGGAAAAAGAAGAAGAAGAGGAAGCATAAGGGCAGAATTTTAGAACAATGAATCAAAAGTAAGAAGAAGAATTTTCCATTATTTGTTGAGGAAGAAACAAGTTCAAAAGTGGAAAGAAAATTTTGTAAGGAAGGTTGGTTCCTTCATATTTGAAGAGATCGGTGTCTCTTGCTAAGTTGGTGCTTAGCAAAAGGGGTGGGTGTTCCTATAGGTTGGTGCCTACAAAACTGTAATTTGGGGATTGGTGCCTACATATTTTTGAGAAATATATACAAAGAAAGAAGTTTCTCCGTGGTTTTCTCCCGAAAGGGTTTCCACGTATATCCGTGTCTACTTACATTAAGTTGTGTGTTCTTTGATTGATTTGATATATTCACATTGCTCGTGATTATAGATATAATTTCAAGTATTAAAGTTTGAAATAATTTCATAATACTGATTCACCCCCCCTCTCAGTATTATCTTGTGCTCAAAAATTGGTATTAGAGCAAGTTCCTTCAAGAACAATCTAATAGTTGGAAGGTAGATCTTGGGAGCACATATGGCTAGTCAAGTACAAGAAGGTTTTTCCTCGAACAAGGCTTCGTTGTTTGACGGAACAAACTATGCATTTTGGAGCATAAGAATGAGAACCTATCTGATGGCACTAGGGTTTGATATTTGGAAATCAGTAGCGGTCGAGATATATCATTCCATCAACTCCACCAATAGACCAAGCCAGTAAGAAGGCTTTTGAAAACAATGCCAAGGCAATGAATGCAATCTTGTGTGGTCTGTAAAAGTCTGAATTTTTCAAGGTAATGCAATATGACATGGCAAAGGAAATATGGGATAAACTTCAAACAATGTATGAAGGTTAGAGCCTCAAAATGAAGGATGAGGAAGATGTTGCAACTTATCTTCTGCGGGTGGATGAAGTTGTCAACGCCATAAGAGGGCTTGGAGAAAAGATTGAGGAACCTGTGATCGTCCAGAAGGTCTTAAGATCTTTACCAATAAGATTTGATGCTAAGGTGTCTACCATCAAAGAAATGAAGGATCTTGACAAGCTAAGCATGAGCAAACTACATGGAATACTGATGGCTTATGAAATGAGGATTGAGTCTAATAAACCAACAAAGAAGGAAGCCGCATTTAAATTCTCAAAGAAAAAGGCAATCAAGGAATCTAAAGCGAATGATGAATCAAACAACGAAGAAGATGAAAAGGAAGCTTTATTCATTCGAAAGCTAAAGAAAGGATCTGGGAGATACAAAGGTAAGTTACCATTTAAATGTTTTAACCATGGTAAAATTGATCATTTTGCAGCTAAATGCCCAGAGAAGGAAGATAGTGAAGATGAAGAAAGAAAGCCTAAGTTCAAAAGATAATTCAAGCAAAGTAGAGGCAAGAAAATATTTGAAAAGAAAAAGAAGAGTCTATATTCAAAAAGAGGTAGCAGCTCATCCGAAGAAAGTGGAATAAGTGATTCATACAGTGATGATGAAGAAACATTGTTTATGGCTATAGAAGAAGGTTCATCAACTAGCAAAGTTGATTTGGAAGGAATTGAGGACATAGAAGAAGAAGGTGAGGTAAACCTCAAAGAAGAACTCATTTGTGCGTTGGGTGAAATAAAAGCACTCAAAAAGAGGAATCAGAAGCAAAGACTTCAGCTCCAGAAATATGAAGAACAAAATCAATCTTTCGAAGCTAAGTTAGCACAGAGTCTTGAAGAATCAAAGAATCTAATCATTGACCTAAAGACCCAGATTGAAGAAGCAAAGAGAATTGAGGAAGGGTTGAGAAGTCAGCTCAAGGTGAAACAAGAAGAATGTGAAAAGCATGAGTCAGAGATTGTTGCGATGAGAAAAGACTTAGAAAAGGTAAATACCAAACTAATGAACAACTTGAAATTTGAAAAAAGTACTAAGGTTCTAGATGAGATTCTAGAAAATCAAAGATCACCATCCAACAAATCAGGACTCGGATATGAAGAAAAACTAGAGAAAGCTTCAAATTCCATTGAAGAATAAAAACAAAAGGAATAGGAAACTACGAAGACTAGTTCCATCCACAAGGAAGGTGTTAAAGAGAACAACATCAAAAGACCATTTACTCCAAGACATAGGAATATGAACAAGTTCAAAAGTTACTTTTATGGTTATTGTTTTTATTGCAATATATTGTTTCACTCGGAATGTTTCGTTCCTTTTAGAAACAGAGATAAGGTTAGGGGCTAGGAGGAATACCTATAGAATGTCGAGATGGTGTGCGCGTACCGTAGAGAAAGATCAGGCGATGCGAAGAACTCCTTTTTGTCTTGGAAGGACTACTGCTGAAATAAGAACACAAGACCACAAGATTTTGATTAGACAATAAATGAGGAAACTGCCTTGGGCCCAGGAAATATAAAACTTCCTTTCGAAGGTGGTCAGTTTCCCTGCTAATATGAATTAACACAAAGGCCTGTAAAATATCAATTAAGTTGTTTCGTTGAACTGGGTAGGGGAAAGGCTGGTTTTCTAGTTTTGATCAGAGGAACCGATGCCGGTTACTGATAACCGATGCCGGTTACTGATAACCGATACCGGTGGGTTCTAGGATCTTCTTGGTAGCTATGGTGTTTGTAAGGCTGGTTTATGGATGATATTAGGAAATGAGATGATGAGAGGTAAAAGAATGACGGTTAGATGCAATGGCACGTTGGGTAGTGGATTCAGAGACAGATTTGGGAGGACTGTGATTCAAAGAGCATAAGAAATGTTATAACAGAGGACATGCAAGATGTGACTTACTGATTTTGACAAAGATGCAAGGTGATCTCCTTTGCTGTAAACACTTCTGGTTTCTTCACTCGTCTCTGCTCGGTCAAGTGAAGATCTGGACTCTGTTCCTCGCTCCCAATGATCTCTGTTGATTCAAAAATCCTTTCCTCTGATCCCAAAATGAAATTTCGGTCCGTTGTTTTGGTTTGGGGAGCCCATTTACAGGGAACCGATGGCGGTTGCGTAACCGACGGCGGTCGAGTAGGAACCGGCATCGGTAAGGAAAAAGTAGGCTATTTTTAGTAAAATAGCCCACCTTCCCTGCTTTTCTCCCGAGAGATCAGTTGCGGGCTTGGTCAAGTGGCTAGAAGGTCGGTTTTGGGTGCGAGTAAGGAGGCATTAGTTATGGATGTGAGTCTAGACCAAGTCATAGGTCTTAATTAGGTTAGTTTAGGGTTAGGGCTAGGTCATGATGAGGTGGCAAAATGAGGTGGCAGGTAAGGTGATGTGGATTTATCAATTACAAGGTAATTAATAAATAATTGTGTAAGGTTTAGGTGATGAGGTTAAGTTGCGAGATGAGATGCGGGTCACAAGGGGTCGTAAGACACAAATTTGGTGTCTACATTAGCCCCTTATTGTCGTGTAGCTTGTTTTGTAAAGCTGCATGGACAATAATATGAAGTGGTTTCCGTTGTTAAGGGTATAGGTAATCCCCCTCAAATCTATCACAGATTGAGAGAATGTGAAATCAGGGATAGGGTTGATAAAGGGTAAATGGTGTAGAGGGGATGGTAAGGTGGTGGGGTAGGTCCAAGGAAGCAGACGCATGTTGAAATGCAATCGTACGACTAGGGTACATGATTTGACGAGCAAACCAGCAGTGCATAGGCAAAGGTCGATAGTTTATCCAAACAAGGGTGATATAATCCTGGTATCCAAGGCATAGGAAGTAGCTCCAGGGTATATAACAGGTAAGGTACAGGAACGTTTAGGCATGTTCGGCAGTACCAAATGGTTGGTTTGGTTGAGATAAATGTCACGGTCTAGGTCTAGGCAAAGTTGGTCGACAGATCAAGTCAAGGACCCTAATCATGCTAAAACACAAACAGGTGAGCTCGATTGAACAAAAAACTATAGGATGGGTGGATAAAAGTGTATGGTGTTGATTTTAGGTAAGGTATTGAGGTGGTACGGCCATGGGTCGGGCCAGGTTGTTGGGTTGCGGCCTTGGCTCGGGCCGGGGGGGTAGGTTGAGGCTTTGGGTCGGGCCAAATGGTTAGGGTGAGGCCGTGGGTCGGGCCGAATAGGTAGGTTGAGGCCTTGGGGCGGGCCAAATAGGTAGGTTGAGGCCTTAGGTCGGGCCAATGGGTAGGGTGAGGCCTTGGGTCGGGCCAAATGGGTAGGGCGAGGCCTTGGGTCGGGCCAAATAGGTAGGTTGAGGCCTTGGGTCGGGCCGAATAGGTAGGTTGAGGCCTTGGGTCGGGCCGAATAGGTAGGTTGAGGCCTTGGGTCGGGCCGAATAGGTAGGTTGAGGCCTTGGGTCGGGCCGGATAGGTAGGTTGAGGCCTTGGGTCGGGCCAATGGGTAGGGCGAGGCCTTGGGTCGGGCCAAATAGGTAGGTTGAGGCCTTGGGTCGGGCCAAATAGGTAGGTTGAGGCCTTGGGTCGGGCCGAATGGGTAGGGCGAGGCCTTGGGTCGGGCCAAATGGGTAGGGCGAGGCCTTGGGTCGGGCCAAATGGGTAGGGTGAGGCCTTGGGTCGGGCCGAATGGGTAGGTTGAGGCCTTGGGTCGGGCCAAATGGGTAGGGCGAAGCCTTAGGTCGGGCAAATGGGTAGGTTGAGGCCTTGGGTTGGGCCGAATAGGTAGGTTGAGGCCTTGGGTGGGCTTTGAATAGGTAGGTTGAGGCCTTGGGTCTAAATAAATGTTAGCAAGGTATAAGAATAAATAAGAGTACCGACCTGCGTGTCGATGATAGAGAAGATGTATTTGTTTAACATCTAAATAAAACGAGATATGTATGTTGATTTGAGTTATAATAATAAGAATGTTTTCGTTTTGACTTTCGGTGTTTTGAAAAAGGATAAAGAGGAATGTGATTAAATAGAAATACACAAAAATATTTATATTTATATTTACCACATATGATAGGTTATGGTAGGGGATGGTCGAGCTAACCTTGGGAGACCCCATGTCTCCGAAGTGCTGCCTACATAGCCCATTGCACAAAGCAAGGAGGGGCCTCAGACCGATGTAGTTCTCCCTTAGGACCAGGGAGAGGTGAATTTAGGCAATTTGGTTGTGGTTAGGCAATTTGTCGTTTGGTAAAAATTTGATGTTGGTAGGGTAATGTTGTTGGTGTTGGTAGGATAATGTTGTTGGTGTTGGTAGGATAATGTTGTTGGTGTAGGTATAGGTGAAGCAAAAGTTAGCATACCCAAGTAGTAGGGAAGCGTGTCCTGATTAAGATCAACACACAATCCTAGATGCGAGGCAAAGCGGAAAGAGTGCTCTGTAGGTGAAAAGAGCTAAACAAACCACACAACGTAGAACGAGCTTGAAGCCCTAGGTACCGTGCATAGACGAGAAGTCAATAGGTGAAAAGAGTTGTATGATCACAATATATCAGGTGTACGTTACGTCCCTTGAGTTGAAACAAATGGTGAGGTGAGGTGGATGATATAGCTGAGGTACAGAGAACTTGTTACAAAGTGAGTGTTCTGACGAAAGAGAACCTACCCTAAATAGACAAGTCCATGACCCAAAAAGTTCTTTTGAATGAGGCTTTTATTTGACTGAATATAGACTGATCGATGCGGGAAGTCTACAAGGGATATTGATTGTACTATTCTTGAGGTCTTCACAAAGCTGATCAATGCGAGAAGCTTGAGAAAAGGCTGACTGTGTATAGCTGTCCTTCGGGGGAGCAGTCTATTTATAGTAGCAGATATGATTTTAGTGCATAGCTGTCCTTCGGGGGAGCAGTCTATTTATAGTAGCAGCAATAGTTCGGCATATAGCTGTCCTTCAAGGGAGCAGTCTATATTTAATTTAGATGACTAGATGTTCTTTTGGCGTGAAGCATCTAGTTTAGTAGGAAGTTTGACTCAAGAAAATCCCATAAGAATACGGCTTATTTTAATACTTTGAAGTCATGGACTAGACTAAAAAGGGGAAGGCATCATCAAGGGGAGGTGAGGAGTGATTTTGATTTTATTTTGAGATATAGAAAACAAAGTGTATGTAGCGGTAAATGAGCTCAAGGGACGAGCAGTAGGTAGATAAGAAGTGATATAACACTAGATTCAACAGTAGAATGGTCGAAGATGCAAGGCATTAAGGGGTTCAGGCTCAGGTTTACCGTTAAGCGAAGCTAAACGATAAGTGCCTGATCCATAGGTGTGAGTGATTATATAAGGCCCAATCCAATTGGGAGCAAATTTTCCACGTTTGCTCTTTTCTAGTTTGGTGACATGTTGATTCTCTTTGAGGACAAGATCACCAACCTTAAAGATACGCTCATGAAGTCGCTTATCATAAGCACGCTTGATGCGTTTTTGATAGATTTGGAGGTGATCAAGAGCTGTAAGACGACGTTCGTCAAGAAGCTCCAATTGGGCTAACCGTTCTTGGCGGAAATCATCGTTGGTGAGAATATCCTGAAGGGATATTCTGAGGGAGGGTATTTGTATTTCGAGAGGCAAGACGGCCTCGGTACCATATACCAAAGAAAAAGGTGTAGCGTTAGTAGAGGTACGAATGCTAGTACGATAAGCCCAAAGGGCAAAGGGAATGTGATCGTGCCAATTTCTTCCGGATTCATTGACAACTTTCATGAGGATTTTGGTTAGGGTTTTATTAGAAGATTCAGCCTGACCATTGGCCTGCGGATAGTAAGGCGATGAGAAACTAAGTTTGATACCAAAGTTGTCGCAAAGGTCTTGTAACAACTTGTTTTTAAAAGATTTACCATTATCTGTTATTAGGCGATGAGGAATACTAAAACGACAGATAATGTGATGGTTAATGAATTCGACAATTTTTTCCTTTTTGATTGAAATGAGTGGAATGGCCTCCACCCATTTTGTGTAATATTCGGTTGCTGTGATTATCCAACGGTGACGTTGTGAAGAGGTCGGGTGAATCTCACCAATAAGGTCTAAACCCCATTGTGAGAAAGGCCAAAGATCTCGTGCGACCTGCAGTGGATGGCTAGGAGTATGTTGAAGGTTGGCATGTTGTTGACACATAACACAACGCTTAACATATTTGTAGCAGTCGTTATTGAGAGTAGGCCAATAATAACCTAGGTGAAGGATTCGTTTAGCCATGGCAAGGCCACTAAAATGTCCACCACAAATCCCATCATGGACTTGTTGGATGGTATAGGTAACCTCCGCGCCGGTTAGACAGCGAAGGAGGATGCCATCAAAGCCACGTTTATAGAGGAGTCCCCCCATGACAACATAACGAGAAACGCTTTTAAGAAAAGCACGTTTACCAGTACTAGTAAGGTCAGAAGGGAGAACAGAGGTTGTAAGGTAGTCATGGAATTGGTGATACCAAGTATCCGATGAGTTAGCAGACACAGTATTTATCATACAAACAACCGGGGCTGAATAGGATGGGGCAAAGAGTTGTTGGACCACGACGAATAATTCAGAGTCAGTTGATGAAGCTGGAATTTGCGAGGCTAAGCAAGCCATAGTATCCACAAATTTGTTAGTAGAGCGGGGAATGGTTTGGATAGAATAGTGAGTAAATAAGGCTAGAAGTGAATCCACGTAGTGTTTGTACTTTTGAAGTTCCTCATTTTTACATTGGTAGATGCCCATAACTTGATTGACTACCAATTGAGAGTCACCAAAGATATTGATAGATTTGATACCTAAGTGTATCGCAACTTGGAGACCCAGAACAAGGGCCTCGTATTCCGCTGTATTATTAGTGCAGGGGAAATCAAGCCGGAATGAAAGAGGCATAGGTTCAGCGTCGAGAGGGATGAGAACAACGCCGGCTCCTCCGCCGCGCTGGCATTTAGATCCATCGAAGAAGAGGGTCATTTGATACGACTCTTCCCCGAGTGAAAGAGTGGCGATGAGTTCGTCGGGGAATGTAAAATTGGTAAATTGTTCCCCAGGTAAAGGGGCCTCCGCAAGTTGGTCTGCAAGAGTTTGTCCTTTGATTGACTTCTGTTGTATAAACTCAAGGTCGAGGTCGGCGAGGAGCATGAGCCATCGAGCGATGCGTTGGTTTAGATGTGGTTTGGCGTACATATAATGAATGGGGTCCGTGTTGGTGATGACAAAAGTTTTGTGATTCAGGAGGTAATGTCGGAGTTTGGTAGCTACAAATGATAGGGCTAGGCACAATTTTTCTACATGTGTATACCTAGTCTCGTAATCCACGAGGGTACGACTTATATAATAAACGGCCCGTTCTCGACGCCTAGCCGAGTCCCGATGTGCAAGCAAGCATAGCTCCTATAGCATGTCGGTCAGTGGGCGGAAAGATAAAGGTAGAAAGGGCGGTCGTCCTGGGGTGGGATAAGCACGGGTGGCTGCAAGAGATAAGTTTTGAGAGCTTCGAAGGCTTGGTGACACTCCTCACTCCATTGAAAGGCAACATCCTTTTTAAGAAGGTGATGAAAAGGGTGACATCGATCCGAGAGTTGGGAGATGAAACGCCGGATGGATTGAAGTTTACCCTGCAAACTACGCAATTGTTTGAGGTTTTTGGGTGGAGGCATTTCTAGGATAGCTTTTACTTTAGATGGATCGACCTCAATGCCACGCAAAGAGACGATAAAACCAAGAAGTTTCCCCGAAAGGACACCAAAGACACATTTCTTTGGTTGAAGACGAACAGAATATTGCAACAGGTGATCGAAAATAATGGTTAAAACATCGAGATGTTCACTGCGATGTTTAGACTTGCCAAGAAGATCGTCGACGTAATCTTCAAGGATAGTGTGCATAATGTCATGAAAAATGTAGGTCATAGCCCGCTGATAGGTTGCACCAGCATTCTTAAGGCCAAATGGCATTACACGATAACAGAAGGTTCCCCAAGGAGTTATGAAAGCGGTCTTATGTTGATCGGCGGGTGCGACCAAAATTTGATTGTATCCTGAAAAGCCATCCATGAGAGAAAGCATTTCATGGCCCGCAGTGAGATCAACAAGTTGATCAATACTTGGGAGGGGAAAGTCATCCTTAGGGCAAGCGAGGTTAAGATCCCAGAAATCCGTGCATATCCGAAGTCCCCCCGTCGCTTTAGTGACAGGTACGATGTTAGAAATCCATTGAGGATAGTCAATAGGCAAGATGAAGGAAACAGAGAGAAGTCGTTGAAGCTCTTCTTTGACCAAGAGGGCAATGCGTGGATGCATTTTTCTCAGTTTTTGTTTGACTGGTTTGGAATCGAGGTTTAGGGTGATGTTATGGACGAGCAATGGTAGGATCAATTCCTGGCATGTCAGCGTAGGACCAAGCGAAAGCTTGGTTGCGGGTACGGAGAAAGGTAGTAAAGGCGGCTTGTTCTGATGTGTTAAGGGATTGTCCGATCTTCACTATGTGAGGATCCTCCTCCGTGTGGATGTTGATTTCTATAGTAGATTCGTTCAGCATGGTTTGGGTTTCAGATGGTAAGGCTCGTTGAATATAAGAATCATCCGCGCCAAGGTAAGTGAGGATGGATTCGTCATCCTGACACTCAACAACATTAATCAAAGGCGAATCCTCTTCGATCATGTCTGGATACAGAAGGGGCAAAGAAGATGGGTCCTCATTATCGCGTTGATAAGTGAGAGGACCTATGAAGATGGCATTTATGAAAAAAAAAAGTTAGGAGGGATAGATTCAGGGTCTATAGATTCTGTGGGTGATGATGGCAAAGTGGGTGATGATGGTTTGGTAGGGGTGACGTCGTCTTCTTCCAGAATACAGCTGACATGAGGTGTCTCCTGTGTAGGTGTTTCAGGAAAACCGAGACCACTGCGATCATTATGTTTGCGGGTAGTCACGGGAATGAGTGTATGTCGGCCTTGTTCGTAAAGACCAAAACCAAAGCCTTTCCAAGCACAGCGAGTCAAGAAGGTGAGGGCGAAATGACGATTTGTCAAGTATTGAAAATCAGATTGGAAGGGGACCACACCAAGAGGAGGTTCAGGGGTAATGGAGGATGCGTCAACACCCCCATACGTTAGGTTGGTGCGGCAATGGGGTGGTCCGTAAGAGATTACCTCCCCCACGTGACGGTCGTAGGTGGGATGTGCATGTAATTGTCCGTACTCCTGCGGGGTAGGGAAAGAACTAACGTTATATAGGCGGTACTCCCCCAGCGTAAGGCGTTGAAAAACATCTACTAAGGGGTCGGAGGTTGGGATGTTAGCTGCGGGAAGGGAAGTGGTTTTTGCGATGGTGGTTTCATCAGTTGAAGGCGTAGGCGCGGTTGAGGTGGATGGTTGAGGTACATTTGAAGAGGATGGTTGGGTTGAATGTATGGGTGTCTTGATTGGTATAAGCACATCGTTAGGGCGGTATAACATATTGCAGGTTTTAAAGGGGGGAGGATCAGCTTTTACGGTGTAGGACTTCCCCTCGTACTCAAATTTTATGCATCTATGTAATGTTGAGGGAACGCATCCCATGGCCCGATCCAAGGATGACCCAGCAATATATTATATTGGAACTCTCCCTCAAGGACATAGAAGAGTTCGGGTAAAGTACGTGGTCCTACCCGAATGTTGAGGATCACGGTGCCTAAGGTAGAGGTAATAGCGTCATTGAATGACCGCAACATGATGGGGTTGGCAC
This sequence comes from Taxus wallichiana var. yunnanensis, assembly GCA_018340775.1. Classification (NCBI taxonomy): domain Eukaryota; kingdom Viridiplantae; phylum Streptophyta; class Pinopsida; order Cupressales; family Taxaceae; genus Taxus; species Taxus wallichiana. The sequence continues at coordinate 607,132,428 of CM031244.1, forward strand.
ACATGTAGCTAGAAGGGATATTCATTTGTTGAAAAGCTTTTGAAGAGATGATGTTTAGGCTGGCGCCCCCGTCAATCATAACACGACGTACCCGGATATCCGGACGTAAGCTGAGATGAAAAGGGCCGGGTCAGGATCTTCGGTACCAAAGTCGATAATTTCATCTTCGGAGAAACTGACAGCAGCGGCTTGCTGTACAGAGCCCGAAGTGGTTGGGGCAGTGGGTTGTTTGGTGAGAGAAGCAACGTGATTGGGTGTTAGAATGGAGGCAACAGGTAGGGTTTCATTAGGTAAAACCTCTATCCCTTGAAGGATCTCAACGAGAGCTTGTCGATGAGATTCAGAAGTCTGAATGAGATCATACAGTGTCATTTTTACGGGTGATTGGTGAAGCTGTTTGATCATGGCTCGATGGGCAGCTCCATTAGAGACGGGGTAAGCGGGTCCACGAATAACTACTTTGGGTGGTGGTGCAATCGGGATGTTTGACGGAGAAAGAGATGCTGCAGGTGTGTTTTCTTTTGCTTTCCCATTGTTTTTCTGCCCTCGAGTAGCGACACTAATCATATTAATCTCGTAGACCTGAAATGAGGAAGATGGTTGGGATAAATCATGGTTTTCAAGAGGTGGGGTTGTAATAATGATAGATCTTGGTGAGGCGGGGACAGATGGTAGAGGAGAGGGAATTGAAGCTAAAGGTCTCTCCCTTCGTAAGTTGTCTTTCTTAACCTTTCTATCTGGGAGAGGTGACTGACGAAGGATGGTTTTTAAAGCTTTGCATCCCTCCACATCATGTCCTGGTGTGCGGTGATAGGCGCAGATTTTAGACTCATCATAACTTATCGGTCGAGGTTTAGACGGGTCATAAGGTCTAAGTGGGGGTAGGGAAATGGTCGCATTCTCCACCAACATAGCAAGAATTTTGGCGTAAGATCCTTTGAGTGGGTCAAAATCGGAGGAGGATGAGGGTATTGGTTGTGCGGGTTTTGGTAATGTTTGGGCGTGGTTGGTTCGTATAGGTTTTGGTAATGTTTGGGTGTGGTTGGTTCGTACGGGTGGTGGTTTAGCCGAGGGGTGTTGACACGTGGTTTCTTTGGCGCAGAAGCTATGTTGGATGATGAGGCCGCAGATGATGTGGTATCAGAAAACAACCACGGGGAAATAGGAGTGACCGAAAACAAATCTTTTGATGATGGAATTTGTTTAGGGTTGATAGGTGGACAGGATACGCGGAGTGACGGTGTTGCTATACCCTGGGATCTCTGTATAGGTGCAGAAGGTGTAAGTCGTTTTGAAGAAAACGCAGGAGGTATGATATATTGATGTAAGGTGGAGGGATGAGGTCCCAATATGGAAGGTGGGTGTGACGATGAGGGTTTTGATTGTGAGAGAGGCACGGATTGAGTTTGTCTCCTAGGTGGCGGGGCGGATTTATTTTTGGATAAATCAAGCCGCTTAGGTGGGTGTGTTAGACTGGGTATGGGCAAGGTCCCAAGCGTAGGGGAAGATTTGGCTAAGTTAATAGAAGTGGACGGGGCATTTGGTAGAGGTGAGGGGGGTGAAGGTGAGAACATGGGCATTTTAAGCTTCTGTAAGCACTTCGGGTATATGGTGGAGGCCTCAGAATCGGTCATTTGCATTTGAGTAGAATATGGCGTACTCAAACGTTCCCATAGGATTCGTCTATCTTCTGGAGAATGACAGTCTTCAGGTTTGAATTGTAAATTTGGTACGGAAGAGAGGTAGGTTGTGATTCCAGTCCACTGTGGGCGTGATACAGGGGGTAGATGAGGTACTGTATCAATAGATATTAAAAGGTCGACCGGTTGTTGAAAAGATTTAGGCGATGAAGGACTAATAGGCAGGAGGGCATGTTTGAGAGGGTCTGTCATGGTTAAAGAATTTGGTGATGTCGGTGCAAGAGATTTCTCATCTAAGGATGTCAAAAGGAGTGGCGTACCCTCCTCTTGTGCAGCAAGAGCGGTAGAGGGAGACGTCTGGGAAATAGATAAATTAGATAACATTCGTTCGCAGTCTTGTAGGGATGTGGTATAAGAAGACTCATTGATGGGAAGAGAAGTCTGGGCAGTTAACTCCTTTATAGGTAAAGGAATGATTTCGCTTTGGCTTGATGGTGGTAAAGGAGGTTCGGGCTCCCGTGTTAGTGAAGAGGCTTGATTCAAAATTTTCTCGATAGAGGCTTTTGGCTGGGTATCGAAGACTGCATGGATCTCATGAACACTCTCCTCGGCTAAGATATCCTGGTTTGTGTTACTGTTGGGAGAGTGATTCGGGAATGGCTTGTTGAAGATTTTCAAATTTCGGTTGGCAGGGGCGTTAGGATTATCGAGGGCTATATCCCCTGCATCAACCATTTCCTGCACTATGTTTTTCAACATCTTGCAGTTCTCATGACTGTGTCCCTTCACGCGGTGGAAGTTACAAAAGTCATTTTCTTTGTACCAGGAAGGTATGGCGCGAGTGGAATCAAACCCGGAATGAGGTTTAACAGGAGGTAAGGTGATGGCTCCTGCTTTGAGCAGTTTTTCCAATATCACACCATATGTCTCTCCCAAGGGAGTGTAGTTGATGGGTTCTGCTTTATACTTATAAGTGGTTTTTGGCGGGGTATTAGACGGTGGTTGGGATTTGACCATCACCGCGTGCACGGCCCCTTTTGATTTCGAAGCGGTCGATGGGTGAGGATTGGTGGTGTTAGGTTTGTTGGTGGAATCTGAAGTTCGGAAAGTGGAGTTTTTGTTACGCAACCGCAATTTCTCTTCCTCTAAGGCTCGAATTTCTAGTTTCCGAGCCATGGTAAAGGCCTCGTCGAATGTACGGAAAGTTTGAATTTGAAGGGTAGGGGAGATGTGCTTAGCGCGAGGCCGCGTGTAAATTTCGATAAGTTCGATCGAGGCAAGTCATATGTAAGTTGGTTGATAAGGCCGCGCCATCGTCCGATGAAATCTGTGATAGATTCGTCTTCGAATTGTCGAATGGCATAAAGGTCGGTGATGGATACTTTCTTAGCAATGTTAATGGAGAAATGATCCAAGAAAGATTGGGCTAGTTGGTTAAAAGAGAAGATTGAGTCTTTGGGTTAAAGCACTTTGTACCACTCAAGGCAGTCTGATAAGGACATGGGAAAGGTGCGGAGTAACAAGGCATCATCATGAGCAATCAAATAACAAGCATGTCTAAATGATCGCAAGTGTTGTTGAGGATCCTCTTTACTGTTAAAACGGGTAAATTTTGGTAACTCCCATTGAGGAGGATATGAATGAAGGGGGACAGACGGGTGAATGGGCTCCCGACAAACTTGCTCGTATGTCAAGGCGCTACGACTTCCTGAAACAGAAGCCTCCAGGTTTTGCATTTTGTCCATCATTTGTTTAATTAGATCAGTAGTTGGATGAGATGATGGTGTGGTTGTGGTAAACGGAAGCAAATTGGACCAAGGACCACCGTTAGACACCGGTGGGGTTAAGTGTTGATAAGGTGTGGAGGATGAATATGTTGAGGCGACCGAATAGGGATGTCCCATATAGGATGTTGAGGTTACTGGATATGTGTATGGGAATGAAAAGGTAGGCGGAGCTTGAGAAGGAAAGCTCGTGTGGATAGGTGGCAGAGAGCAAGTCATGAACGGAGCAGTCTGCAAGAGAGATGAGGTAGGGGCGGTCGGTGGTAGTGATATGTGGGGTCCAAGATTAACCAAAGGAAAGCTAATCGGGGTCGTATGAACCTCTGAAGCCGTCGGATTGGGAGACGGGGCTAGAGATGCAGGAAGCAAGGCGGTATTATCAGGCGGAGTGGGAGCTAAATGAGCAGCTATACTAATAGGCATACCCACAAGGAGCTGACCATCAGGCGTACGGTCAGGGGTATGAGATAAATAGTATTGTACAGCGCTGGAATTAGCATCCAGAAACTTGGCAAAGTCCTTATCTCCCACAGGAATTTTAGGAACCTCGCTGGTATCCGTAGGATTCCCCACAGAATGTGAAGGGGGTGATTCAGGCAAAGAAACAGAGCAAGCATGTGAAACCATGGCGGTGGCTTGCTTTCGAGTGATAACAACCATGGACTGGAGTTCACCGTAGGGTTTCAATCTGTCAGGAACAGAAACAAACTCAGACTGGTAAAATTGGTAGGTTGCTGGTTTGTCAGGAATTGGAAAAGACAGTAACCGATATCGGTCTAGTAACCGATGTAAGTTATACTATAGCCGACGTCGGTCAGGTAACCGATGTCGGTGTAATAAGTCTGGGCTAACAAGATATAAAAAAAAAAAAAAGGCTGCTAATTTGATTTTTAACAACGTTTAGTATACTTGTCCAGTTATTGATCACAGAAGACAGAGAATGAGAAAGAAAACAGAACCAGCAAGATGCACACGCAAATCCAGAGATTAACCCTAGGGTTAATTTTAATTATTGTGGGCTTATGCCTTTAGACGTAGAATGATGTCAGAATCCTAAACAAAAGACTTAGGGGAAATGTCAAGTTGTTTTGGCTTATAAGGTTACCTCAATCGGGCGGAGGAATACCGCGGAAAAAGGGGGGATGTTTGAGCTGTTGTGTTAATTGTGAAGTGATTTGGTATGTGTTGTGCAGTGAAAGTAAGATTAATTTCCTGTCAATACCGTGGATATCACCCCCATGTGTACGACACATTTACTTAATCTACGTTCACTAGAATTGAAAAACAACAAGCAGGAATGCAATGCACGTGTTTTAAACCCAAATCGAAAATTATGTTTGATGAAGCAAGAGAGATGACTTTCACTAATGCGAAACTAGGAAAGCAAGACAAATTCTTTACGAAATATATAACAAAAGCAGCAACAGCAAGTATGCTTCCTAAAATGAAAATAAGCAAGAGATACAGAAACCCAAGATGGGTCCCACCGGGCGTGCCAAAATGTTTCACTCAGAATGTTTCGTTCCTTTTAGAAACAGATAAGGTTAGGGGCTAGGAGGAATACCTGTAGAATGTCGAGATGGTGTGCGCGTACCGTAGAGAAAGATCAGGCTGATGCGAAGAACTCCTTTTTGTCTTGGAAGGACTACCTGCAAATAAGAACACAAGACCACAAGATTTTGATTAGACAATAAATGAGGAAACTGCCTTGGGCCCAGGAAATATAAAACTTCCTTTCGAAGGTGGTCAGTTTCCCTGCTAATATGAATTAACAAAAAGACTGTAAAATATCAATTAAGTTGTTTCGTTGAACTGGGTAGGGGAAAGGCTGGTTTTCTGGTTTTGATCAGAGGAACCGATGTCGGTTACTGATAACCGATACCGGTGGGTTCTAGGATCTTCTTGGTAGCTATGGTGTTTGTAAGGCTGGTTTATGGATGATATTAGGAAATGAGATGATGAGAGGTAAAAGAATGACGGTTAGATGCAATGGCACGTTGGGTAGTGGATTCAGAGATGGATTTGGGAGGACTGTGATTCAAAGAGCATAAGAAATGTTATAACAGAGGACATGCAAGATGTGACTTACTGATTTTGACAAAGATGCAAGGTGATCTCCTTTGCTGTAAACACTTCTGGTTTCTTCACTCGTCTCTGCTCGGTCAAGTGAAGATCTGGACTCTGTTCCTCGCTCCCAATGATCTCTGTTGATTCAAAAATCCTTTCCTCTGATCCCAAAATGAAATTTCGGTCCGTTGTTTTGGTTTGGGGAGCCCATTTACAGGGAACCGATGGCGGTTGTGTAACCGACGGCGGTCGAGTAGGAACCAGCATCGGTAAGGAAAAAGTAGGCTATTTTTAGTAAAATAGCCCACCTTCCCTGCTTTTCTCCCGAGAGATCAGTTGCGGGCTTGGTCAAGTGGCTAGAAGGTCGGTTTTGGGTGCGAGTAAGGAGGCATTAGTTATGGATGTGAGTCTAGACCAAGTCATAGGTCTTAATTAGGTTAGTTTAGGGTTAGGGCTAGGTCATGATGAGGTGGAAAAATGAGGTGGCAGGTAAGGTGATGTGGATTTATCAATTACAAGGTAATTAATAAATAATTGTGTAAGGTTTAGGTGATGAGGTTAAGTTGCGAGATGAGATGCGGGTCACAAGGGGTCGTAAGACACAAATTTGGTGTCTACATATATATAGGCATAAAAAGATAGAGTGTAGAAAGTGAATGAGAGATAATGAAGCCTAGAACAAACCAAAATATGCTCATAGAGTGTTGAATATGAACTATAATTCATTTGCTCCACTATCCTATTATAACGAGGAAGCCATTATCTGCTACAAGTGCAATAATTATGGACATATAGCACACTTTTGTAGAAGTGTGTTTGACTTGAGACAAGATCAAAAGACAAAGCCTTTAGATACAAAGAAAGGGGAGGCTACGAAATCCTGGACAAGGAAGTAGGAGAAAGATGGGCTAGATAAAGAAAAATCCATGCTCCTTCAAACATATTTTCATGCTCGAGATGAAGGACAACAGTGGTACATTGATAGTGGATGTTCAAGACATATAACTGGTGATAAAAGCAAGTGTCTCTCCTTAAAGAAAGTAAATGACGGTATAGTAAAATTTGGTGATAATGCTACAACGAAGATTGTTGGCAAAGGTATGCTGAGTCTGGATAATGGAAAAACAAAAATAGAGAATGTTTTGTATGTTGAAGGATTAAAACATAACCTCTTGAGTGTGAGTCAAATGTGTGATCTGGGACACACTCTTAAGTTCTATGCCGAAGGATGTGAAATAAGGAAAGCAGATACAAGAGAACTAATTGCAAATTACCACCGAACTGCAAATAATCTATATATGCTCGGAGAAATAAAAGAAGAAAAATGTTGCCTAAGTCAAGTTGAGGAGAGTTGGCTATGGCATAGAAGGATGGGACATATAAATTTTGATAATCTTGTGAAGATAAGCAATAAGCAGGCCGTACGGGACATGCCTAAAATAACAAAGCCTTCGAGTACTCTATGCAAGCAGTGCCAGCTTGGGAAGCAGACCAGAACAAGATTCAAAACAAAGGAGTATTCATCCACCAAACCATTGGAGCTAATTCACACGGATTTGTGTGGACCTACCAGAATGAAAAGTATTCAAGGTGAGAGTTATTTTATGTTACTCATTGATGACTACACTAGAATGACATGGGTAGCATTTTTGAAAGAAAAATCTGAAGCATTTGGAAAGTTCAAAGATTTTGAGGCATTAGTAGAAAATGAAATAGGGATGATGATAAAATGTCTAAGGTTAGATCGTGGAGGTTAATTCATGTTAAATGAATTTATTGAATATTGTGAAGAGCAACGAATTAAAATACAATACTCAGCTACAAGAACTCCACAACAAAATGGAGTAGTAGAAAGGAAGAACAGAACCATTCAAGAGATGGCCCGAACAATGCTGAATGAATCTAAGCTATCAGATAGATTCTAGAAAGAAGTGGAAGACCAGCCTCAGTCAAAAATTTTAAGGTATTTGGGAGCAGATGTTTCATTAAAAGAACTAAAGAGGACTTAGGCAAATTTGATTCAAGATCCGATGAAGGGATTTTTCTTTGGTACTCCACTAAAAGTAAAGCCTTTAGATGTTATAACAAGAGGTTGTAGACTATCATAGAAAGTGCAAGTGTCAGAGTGGATGAGGGTCTGGATATAAAGAAAAAGAAAATTCAGAAGAGTCTTTAGAAATACCAAGTCTTGTGAAAGAAGAACAAGAGGAAGAAGAAGATATTGAAGAGTGGAGTAAATCAGAAAGGCAGGATACCAAGACACCATCTCGCTTCGTTCAAAAAAATCATGATGAAAGTTAGATTATTGGAGAACTTGATACCGAGGTTCAAACTAGAAGAAGAATTACAAATGCTTCTGAGAAAGGGTATTTTTCTTTGCTATCTAAGGTAGAACCTAAGAACTTTTTAGAAGCAAGACATGGTAAACATTGGTTGAAGGTGATGGAAGAAGAATTAGATCAAATTGAGAAAAATGAAACTTGGGAACTGGTTCCCAGACCAAAGAGTCAAAATGTGATTGGCACTAAGTGGGTATTTTGGAACAAACTAAATGAAGATGGTCAAGTCACTCGAAATAAGGCAAGATTGGTATGCAAAGGGTATGCTCAAGTGGAAGGTATTGATTTTGAAGAGACTTTTGCTCCGGTTGCCAGACTAGAAGCAATCAGAATGTTCCTTGCTTTCGCAGTGTTTAAAAATTTCAAAGTCTACCAAATGGATGTCAAATCAACCTTTTTAAATGGGAATTTAGAAGAGGAGGTTTACATAGAATAGCCTGAAGGGTTCCTATTATCATAAAATGAAGATTATGTGTGTAGGTTGAAAAAGGCATTGTATGGATTAAAACAAGCCCCCAGAGCATGGTACTCAAGGCTTGATCAACATCTACAGGACCAAGGATTCAAGAGAGGACATGCTGATAGTAATATTTACATCAAAATTGAAGATGAACACTAGTTAATTGTGGTTGTATATGTGGATGACATAATCTTTGGAGGAGACAATGAAGAAATGTCTAGAAAATTTGCAGAAGACATGTAAAAGGAATTTGAAATGTCTATGTTGGGTGAGTTATCCTTTTTCCTTGGATTACAAATTTCTCAATCTAATAAAGGAATATTTATATCCCAAACCAAGTATGTGAAGGAAATGTTGAAAAAGTTTGGTATGGAGGAGTGTGCACCTGTCAGCACACCGATGATCACCAGAACCAAGTTAAGCAAAGATGACGAATCTCCAAATGTTGATCAATCTCTCTATAGATCAATGATTGGGAGTTTATTATATGTGACAGCATCCAGACTAGATATCATGCAAGCAGTGAGTATGGTGGCATGTTTTCAAGCAAGGCCGAAAGAAACACATGTGCAAGTTGTAAAACACATATTCAGATATCTAAAGGGAACTATGGAATATGGGTTGTGGTATCCAAAAGGAAAATATTTCACATTGACAGCTTATACAGATTCAAATTGGGCAGGATGTGTAGATGACAAAAAAAGTACAAGTGGAGGAGCATTTTTTCTTGGAAACAGCCTGGTATCTCGGCTAAGTAAGAAGTAAAATTATGTATCCCTATCCATAGTAGAAGCGAGTATATAGCAACGGTACTATGTTGCACGCAAATTTTATGGATGAAGCAGACCTTGAAGGATATCAAAGTAGAGTATGATCATCCCATCTCCATATTATGTGATAATACCAGTGTAATAAGTATTTCAAAGAATCTAGTTATGCATTCCAGAACAAAGCACATTCCCATAAGATATCACTTCTTAAGAGAGCAGGTGGCACAGAAATAGGTAAAGTTGGAGTATGTCACTACATCCAAACAGATAGCAGATATTTTCACTAAGCCACTTCCAAAGGAGACATTTGAATATCTACGGCATAAGTTGGGAGTAATTTCTTTTACATCTTTACATTGAAGAGTCAAGGGTAGCACTAGTTAAGGGGGAGCTAAAACTTTGCAAATTTTTCAGCTCCTAGGATGACCCTTTACCATTGATGTCAAAGGGGAGAATGGTAGTAAGGGGGAGCTACAGCAAGAGGAAGCTGCAGAAGAGGAGATTATTTTTGGGTTTGCCATCAATGACAAAGGGGAGATTGTTGGAAATATTGTCATTGATGTCAAAAGAGGTGTTGAAATGGAAAACGGATATCCGTCGTAGAAAGTAATTATTATTGATGGAAATGGTAGAAAGTAATAGAAATAACCAACAAGGTATAGAAGGGTAGAAAATGAAAGTTTAAATACATGAAAAGAAGTGTTTTTCCATGAGGATTATCATGGTATAAGTGAGATATACACAACTATACATAAGAGAGATATATCCACATTTTAAAGTGTTCATATGCAATGTTTTATGGTGAAAAAGAAGATTTAATGATGGCTGGCAAAGTGATTTAATGATAACGGTGATTTGTCTAAGGAGGGGCAGCACTCTATCAAGTGGTTAATTACATTGATTAATGTGCATTTAATAATTATGGGCTGCATTAATTATTCCTTGGTTTTAGCCAACTAATGCACTTAATTAAGTTGTGTCGGTTGGAACGATGTGTCTTTGCAAAAAGGTATGAAAGGCTATATAAGAAGATTCATATGAGACTTATTAAGCATGGATTCAAGTTGAATATCTTAAGGAAAAAGAAGAAGAAGAGTAATCGTAAGGGCAGAATTTTAGAACAGTGAATCAAAGTAAGAAGAAGAATTTTCCATTATTTTTTGAGGAAGCAACAAGTTCAAAAGTGGAAAGTAAATTTTGTAAGGAAGGTTGGTGCCTTCATATTTGAAGAGATCGGTGTCTCTTGCTGAGTTGGTGCTTAGCAAAAGGGGTGGGTGCTCCTGTATGTTGGTGCCTACAAAACTATAATTTGGGGATTGGTGTCTCCAGTAGGTTCGTGCCTACAATTTTTTGAGAAATATATATAAAGAAAGAAGTTTCTCTGTGGTTTTCTCCTGAAAGGGTTTCCACGTATATCTTTGTCTACTTGCATTAAGTTTTGTGTTCTTTGATTGATTTGATATATTCACATTGCTCGTGATTATAGATCTAAGTTCAAGTATTAAAGTTTGAAATAATTTCATAATATTGATTCACCCCCTCTCGGTATTATCTTGTGCTCAACATGAAGCCATCACTTCTTTTCTCGGAGATCATAACCGTGCTTTAGTTTGGTCTTACGCATACATGCCCTGTATTGACCCCACCGTAGTGGTCCATAATATTATGAATCGCTCCCTGATGCCAAACCCATCAAACAAAAGCTGAGAAAAATGCACCGTCGTATTTCTCTTCTCGTCAAAGAAGAACTTCAATGCCTTCTTTCCATTTCCTTCATCTTACCCATTGATTATCCTCGTTGGATTTCTAACATTTTCCCTATTACTAAAGCAACAAGGGGACTCCACATTTTCATGGACTTCTGTGACCTCAACCTAGCTTGCCCGAAAGATGACTTTCCCTTACCTGGTATTGATCAATTGGTTGACCTCACTGCTAGTCATGAGATGCTATCACTCATGGATGGATTCTCGGGTTATAACCAAAAAAATTTCCCTATAAGATCAACACAAAACCTCATTCATCACCCCTTGGGGACCTTCTACTATCGATTCATGCCTTTTGGCCTTAAAAATGCTTTGGTGCCACCTATCAACGGGCTATGACTTACATCTTCCATGACATCATGCATCACATATTGGAAGATTATGTGGATGATATCTTGGCCAAATCTAAATGTCACTCTGAGCACCTTTCCATCCTCAAAACCATCTTTGACCGCCTCATTAAATATTGTGTCTGCCTTCAGCCTAAGAAGTGTGTCTTCGTAGTTCTTTTAGGAAAGCTCCTAGGATTTATCATTTCCCTCTGTGGTATAGAATTTGACCCTGCTAAAGTCAAGGCCATTCTCGAAATGCCTCCACCTACTAATCTTCGACAACTCCATAGCCTGCAAGGTAAATTGCAGTCCATTCACCATTTCATTTCACAATTATTTGATCGGTGTCAACCATTTCATCATCTACTCAAGAAGGATGTCTCCTTTAAATGGGATGATGACTGTCACAAAGATTTTGAGGCCTTAAAACAATACCTTCTCCAACCACCCGTACTCATCCCACCTAAAGACGATCAACCTTTTTACCTATATATATCCACTACTGATCATTCCTTGGGAGCCATGCTCACTCATCATGATGAGTAGTAGATGGAGCAGGCATTTTATTACATAAGCCACACTCTTTTGGACTATGAAACCCGATACAACCATCCCGAAAAAAATTTCTTAGCCTTAATTTTCGTTTCCACAAAACTCCTCCATTACCTACTCAACCAAAAACCTATGTTGTGACCAAAATCGACCCCTTACACTTCATGTACACCAAACCTTATCAAAATCAGTGTGTTGCATGATGGCTTATGCTTTTAGCTAATCTTGACCTCAAATTCATTCATCAAAATTCCATCAAGGGCCAAGCTATCGCTGACCAATTGGCCAACACACCTATTTCCAGGGATCAACCTTCTAATTTTGACTTTCCAAATGAGTCAATTACTACCCTTTCCCTGGATGAACCCCCTTACCAAATGACACTCTTCTTTGATGGTTCCAAGTGTCAGCATGGGGGCAGAGGCTGGTATTATCCTCATTCCTCTTGATGGATAACCCATGCCTTTGTCTTTTAAATTAGATTTTGAATGTACCAACAATATTTCTAAATACGAAGCACTCGTACTAGGTCTCCGAGCTGCCTACGCCCTAGATGTCAAATCAATCAACATCTCTGGTGATTCTCAATTGGTCATAAACCAAGTCAATGGTATGTACCAATGTCATAACAAGATACTTCAAAAGTATAAACATCATGTAGACATAATTTTGACCACCTTTGATCGTTACACCCTTCAAACCATCCCATGTTCAAACAACAAATTTGCAGATACCATGGCCTACTTAACTTCCCAAATACCCGCTTCACCCGCCGATTCTAAAATCTTTGTCATCATACAAGATTACATTCACCTTCTTATTTACCTCACAATGTTTACTTGATCGGAACCAATACCCCTTACCTGAGTGACCTTTGGTATAAACAATAGTCTGACTACCTTTCTTTCTCCATCTTACCTCCTGATCTCACCCATAATGGACAATGTGCCTTCCTTAAAAGGTCTCTCATTACATCATCCTGGGAGGACTCCTCTATAAGCACAACTTTGATGGTATTCTCTTATGATTCCTCACAAGTTCTGAAATTCCTTATACCATTAAGGAGGCTCATGATGGCATATGTGGAGGTCACTTTAGTGGCATTGTTGTTGCTAAGTGTATTCTTTGCCTAGGCTATTACTGGCTGACCCTTAACCATGATTTTGTGACTATGTCAAATGTTGTGTAAAATGCCAACAACATTCCAACCTTCATCATACACCCAGTCATGCCTTACAGGTCACTCGTGACATTTAGCCCTTCTCTCAATGGGGTTTGGATCTTATCGGAGAAATCAATCCTCATTATTCCCAACACCATCAATGCATCATCATCACTTCTTTCTTGAATACTACAAAAAATGTGTAGAAGCCATACCACTCATTTCCAAAAAGATGAGAAAATATGTGAGTTCATTAACCACCACATCATTTTTCGCTTTATTATTCCTCATCGCCTCATCACTGACAATGGAAAACAATTAAAAAAAAACATTACAAAAACTTTGCGTCGCCTTTGGCATTCATCTTAGTTTCTCATCACCCTACTACCCACAAACCAATGGCCAAGCCAAATCCACTAATAAAACCCTCAAAAAATTCTCATGAAAGTAGTTGACGATTTATCTGGGAAGGATTGGCATAAGCACATTGCTTTTTCCCTGTGGGCATACCGCACTAGTATTCACACTTGCACTACGGCCACACCACATTCTCTAGTCTACGGTACTTGAAGTTCGATCCCCTCACTCCACATTTCTCTCCATTAAATGCTCACTGATGATGAATTTCATCAGGACCACTTAACATAGCTAGAGTTATTAGATGAACACCATCTTAATGCTCTGGATCACCTTCAAGTTTACCAACAACGTATCAAATGTGCCTATGACAAATATGTTCATAAACGAACCTTCCAAGTCGGTGACCTTGTCCTGAAAGAAAATCAACACATAACCAAAGTAGAAAAAAAAGTAAATGGGGAAAATTTTCTCCTAATTGGCTTGGACCATACATCGTGACTCATACCTATGGATCAGGTGCTTATCATTTATCTTCTCTCGATGGTAAACCCAAGCCTAAGCCCCTAAATGCCTTACATCTTCGACCATTCTATTATTGACTCGTTGTCCTACCTCACCCTTTATCTCTCTCTAGGCTCATCCCTTGAGCACTACCCACTCCATACACCTCCCTAACGATTAAACCAGAATCATGTGAGTACCCATCACTTGTTATCTTCCCTTGAATATGTGTACCCGACACTGCACATAGCATGATTCTCATGGATACTTTTTGTCTACCTTTAGATGAGATCCCATGGTTGTTTCACCTTTCCTTTTGAACAAGATTCCTATCCTCCACCTTGGTCTTATCCATGACTTCAAAGACCGACATGGGACCAAAATTCATTAGTCAAACTTCTCATAAAAAGATGACTCCCTCAAAAGGACATCTTCCTCTCAACAAATTACTGCTATAAATAGACTGCTCCTTGAAGGACAACTATGTGAAGCTCTAAATAAAAAATTAAAAAATGAGAGCAACCGAAGCTTCCCGCATCGATCAGCTTCACGAAGACCTCAAGGAGTTCCATATTATTTATCTCATATAGACTTCCCGCATCGATCAGTCTATAAAAAAAAATATTTTAGTCATGGACTTGCCCATTGTGACCTAGGACCTCTTGCCCAAAGGGCCTGCTACCTCATACCATATAAAAATTAACTACCTTTCACCCTTCTTACCATTCCCACTCATCATTTCCTCATTGCCTCAAGGGACATCTTAGAATTTAGACATTTGGTGATCCTGTGACTACTTTTCATCGTAGAACATGTCAATCATGCAATGTCTTTAGGGTCTTATGTTCATCACCTCCTCCAAGGTATGATCTACTCGGTATGATCCTACCCAATCAGGTGGCTTTATTTCCCCCTCTTATCTTTTAACCATCTTTGTTTACATTTTGATTACCTTATACAGGACTTGGTCCTCGACGCTTACCTTTGGGGTAATCCTCCTCTTTTACCATAATCACTTTCACCTACATCATTTTACCTACAATCTACCCACACCTATCAAACCTAAACCCACAACATGCCCAAAAACCTACCATCTCATTTTCATATTCTTCCCTAGCTCATGGGAGAACTACATCAGCCTGAGGTCCCTTTTCACCGGGACTATGTAGGCAACACTCCGAGGGCATGGGGCCCTTGGAGGTTAGCTTGGCCATTCTCTACCCTAAACAATTCATCAACCATGCCTAACTCACCATTTACATCACATTTCACTTAGTTCCCCTTTTATATACAAAATTGGAAATTAAGCCACATACATAACAATTTGCTACATATTTTATACATTTATTACGCTTACCATTTCTCTATCATCACTATGCATAGATTATACCACATCTCACACATGACCCATAGTATCATTCATTGCAAAAATAATGAATCACAACTTCACCTACTTTCAATATATCCATGCCTAATCAACCTGACTCAACCATGCCTAATCAACCTGACTCAACCATGCCTAACCAACCTAACTCGATCCATGCCTATAACCTGACTCAACCATGCCTAACCAAACCTGACTCAACCATGCCTAACCAACCTAACTCATCCATGCCTATAACCTGACTCAACCATGCCTATAACCTGACTCGATCCATGCCTAAACCGACTTGACTCCATCATGCCTAACTCACCTAATTTCCATCCACATCAAAGTAATAAATCCATATCTCATCTAACACAAGCCATAAACCAATATCTCATAAACACATCAACAAATCACAAAATACCATGTATCTCATCATATAAATCAATCAATATGTATCTCAATATACATGCCCATCTCATCATGTCCATCATCTAAAAATGTCGGCACGTAGGCTGATATACAATACAAAATGTCATCGGCACGTAGGTGGTCTCATATATACAAAAATAATGAATCAAGACAAAATCTCTTCGACACTCAGGTCGTTATATACTCAAAATATACAAATCACTCATACATCCTCACTATCTTCAACATGCGAGGTTGATTTGTGATAAAAAATATAACTATCTTCGATGCACGCAGATGGGCATTTATATAAAAAAATAACTAATATACATTAAAAATCAGGTCTTTGCATATCAAGCATCTCGCCGGATGTCCTCCATCTCTGTGTCACTTGTACCCTCGGCCTCATGTGTTCTTACTAGCACCTCACCTAGCGCTAGTCGCCACTCGATGGTGGCCTCTCCTTGATCGGGCCTCGGAGCTCACTAACCCCCTTTACACTCTACACTATGAGTGCAGGATCTCGTCCTCTCACTGGATGCTTGTTGTGCCCTATACTCGGCATAGGATATGAAATCTATCCCGCCACCATAAGCTGGTCCTGATAATATCTCACCTCACCTAGGGCATCCCGTAACCTAGATATAAGAACAGGTTTATGGTGGTCCCATAGGTCTCAGCCCCTATACCTACCCTACAACAACCTACCCTGCTCCTTCCCGTGAATCGGGACCTCTTTGTTTGGGGCCTACGGTGGTGCCCCTACCCCTATGCCTATATCTGGGCCTGTAAGGCCCTAATCTATGCCTAGGCTATGGCCAACTGGCCCTATAAACCTGCCACCTGATCCTATAAGGCTGCCACCGACTATCCCCCTAACCATCTCCATCTCCTCCATCTACCATCTAGGACTACATCCTGGCTACTTGTACATGTAGCTCTGCTACCTCTACCTCTGAGCCCTCCAGCTATGTCTACAGTATACCCAAATGGGTAGTCAACGTCACTACCTAACCCCTAGGGCGTCCCTCTACACCCTTAATGGTAGCTAGGTCTGGCTGCCCCGATCTGGGTGGTATGGCTCGTAATTGAGCCGCCCACCACTTCCTATACCTATCTATACATCCAACATCATATATCTACCGATCCATTGGCTGCTCC
Source organism: Taxus wallichiana var. yunnanensis (assembly GCA_018340775.1). Classification (NCBI taxonomy): domain Eukaryota; kingdom Viridiplantae; phylum Streptophyta; class Pinopsida; order Cupressales; family Taxaceae; genus Taxus; species Taxus wallichiana. The sequence goes on from CM031244.1 coordinate 607,149,099, forward strand.
TTCTCCCCTATCAAAGCACGGTAGGTTGTGCTTAGAGGTAAGGGCCTCTCCACATTATCTCTCCAATACTATGGGAAGGGTGGAGGAATGTCCTATAAGAGCCCGAACTACCGTTGGACTCTATCTACCGAGATCATCTCATCCTCCCCAGCATGGCGACCCTATATCCACCTCTCTAGTTGGAGCTTAGCTAGCTCCTCATGCATATGCCTATATGAGGGGAATCCCACATATGGACTCCGATAATTTCCACTGACAATCCCTCTAGTAATTGCCAAAAATGGGCCACATCATGTGTTGGCCTATCCGATCTCTGCTCTCCTATCACCGGCACCCATCTCTTGTATCCCACCCACACAAATCTAGGTGGGAATGCATCTTCTTGGGGCATCCCTATAGGTCACATGCACACTATGTGCTTGTATGCCCAGTAGTGTAGTATAAATGTACAGCACAGCTAAACCTGCATGCAACTACCCATATGCCCACAACTCTCTATATAGCTACACCAAGAATGCTAGTGCCCTAGGAAAAGCATGTCTCATGAACCATCATATCGTGGAGTACCCCATCAATGATCGGGAAAGCATCCACCCTCTACATCTAGAAATGCATAGCAGCACACTGCCTCCATCAACAAAACCACTAGCCTCGTCTCATCCGGATGGGCTAGGTACATCTCTCCATAGCTCAAACTGGCACTATGGAATCTCAAATCAGCTGCCCCCTCACCAAAAACTATCCCAATCAACTCCTCTGAGGCCTCGGAGGAGATAGAATACACCTGGGCACCCAATATGGGTAGCCACAAAATTTGGAACACATCCTCCAGGGTGATAGTCATCTCACCCGTCGGAAGGTGGAACATGTTGGTCACGGGATCCCATCTATCGATGAGCATGACCATCAAGCTGGGTTACCAAAAACATGTTGGTAGCGATGAATCCCACTCAAGCCCACTGCCTCCACATGCTACAACTCCAAAGGGGTCACTACGTTGCGCAATGTCACCAGTAGAGGTGGAACCCTGTCCCACATATGTAACTATGCTCTCCCCTGCATCCAATCTAAGCACAACATTAATCTACATTTACCATGACCATATTCACCAATTATCATTACCCTCTACCCTATTTTCACCCTACCCATCTCAACTACCTAGCCCACATCACTTTTGGACCCTTGTGCCTCAAATCTCGACGATGTCGGTTCATCCTAACCAACTCCAGTCACCCTTAAACTCGGCATTAGTCACCTGTTTGGTGACCGATACCGGTTCACCTTTACCGACCATGGTTACCATGTAACTAGCATCGGTCACCTATTTGGTGACCGATACCGGTTCTACCCAACCGACGCCAAGCTTAAATGTGACTGACGTCGGTCATTGTCGTAGAAAATCCTGCGACTTCCCAAAACCCCCATTTTCTAAAAATCACCCCCTTCCCCTTTTACCCCACCTACAATGACCTAAACTACCCTGGACCTCTACCCACCCCACATATACCATTTGCTACCCCTCCCCTCCCTCTTTTTTCTCGTTATTCCCCCATACCCAAATTTTATTTTTACCCACCCACAAAAAAACAAAAACCCACAAAAACCTAAAATAACAATTATCCAAACCTCTAATCTATCCAATTAACAATGTAGAGTTGGGCACTTACCTCATCGCGATGCCACCATCTCGGTGGCACGTCTAGCCGCTATGCCGATGGCCCACCAAATCCCTCTCTGGCCTCTTCCATCACTGAATAACTACTCGTAACCTCCACCCAATCAAATCTCTTTCCCTGATCCCATGGACTGCTGCTCACCAACCCAACCCTCATCCAATCACACTGCCAACTCATTGTCCCATTTCCTTTAGACACTTTTCTCTCTTTTCTCTCCTTTTTGTCATTTTCTCACTTCATAAATAAAAAATGAATAATAAAAACATAGATTTTTTATTTTTATAACCAACCCAACGTAACCAATGTCAATTACCTTTGACCGGCATCGGTTGGGTGCCCTACCTCACCATCGTCGGTTTTCCTATACCGACGTCGGTTATCCATGACCACCATCGGTCATCCTCTCCTACACATTACCCTCAAGTAAGCCCCTTTTACCCCACCCTTTACCTTGATCCTTTACCCCACCCCTCACCCTTATCCTATACCCAACCCATTTACCTTACCTTTCCTGACCTCCTCATTTACTACCTCCCATTTTTCTCCTTTACGGACTCATTATTTTACCCCTACCTTAGCCTTACCCATCTTTGGACCTAGATATTTGGACCTGACCATCGCTAGTGATCTTTGACCTCATGTTTTTGATATACCTTGTGGTAATGTTACTGTGTTGATTGACCTAATGACCTTACCTAGCCTATTTCCATGACCGTTTATCTTGACCCTACCTTTAGTGTACCAAACATATGTATACGTTCCTACACCTAACCTACGTTGTGTTTCTTGACCGTATCATATACCTTGGATACTGGATTCACTTCAACCTTGTTTAGATAAACCTATCGACCTTAGACGATGTAGAGTTTTCCTGCTCTTCAACCCAGTAGTGTGCTGTAGTTTATTCATGTGTGTGCGTTTGACTATTGCTACCTTTGACCCAGACCCATTACCTAGATTTCCTGCGTAGACCTTTAACCCTTTCTCCCCTATGCCCACCTGCCTTTTCCTCACATTTACCTTTTATCAAACCACTCACTGATTCTCCCTTCTACCTCATCAATTCCTAGTTTGAGGGGGATCACCTTCACCCACACATGGGGCAACCACATCTTATTTTTGTTAGCATCACTTACCAATACAAGCTACGTAAAAAAAAGGGGCAAAATGTAGACACTAAAATTAGGTCACAATCCCTTTGGTCCCTCAACAAATAAATACCCTTCATCACATTCACCTAGCCATGACCCCCTTCACCCCACTAATATTAATTTAATTAATTAAATTAAATTAATTAATTATCCTCACTATATCTATTATTTAAATATCTTATTTTAAATAATATCCACACATACAGTTCACTTAGACACCTCACCAAGCCAACTCACCCTAAGACTTGTTCTTAGTAAGTTTCCATAACTAACTAAGACTTACCCAAACCCTAAAAATCAATGCCTACATTCCCTCTAACCACATTCTTGCATGATCACAAGAAGCTCCTAGTCTAATCCACGGGTTAATGACATGAGATCTAAGGAAATCAAGAGGATCTCCCTAGTTTAGTAAACCTAGAAAATTCCACCTTGATCGATGCCGCTACCCCCCTAATCTGTCACCACCGATTAAGTGGAACCACCATTGGTTACCCTTTTAACCCCAAAAGAATCTTATTCTCAAGGTTAGAGGTTGGAAGTTGGAAGCAAGAAGTAGAAGGTTGGTGAGCATTATCACATCTCAGAGAGATAACACATCTTCAGAGAGGGAATTCTAGCGAGACCACACATACAAGGTAGGAAATCAAGTGTCTTTTCCTGTACATCCATCCCAGCCAAGATCTGATCTAACCAAGCAAAGAGGAATGTACATGTAGTCCATGTAGAAGCTTTCCTTTAGTTGGTGATCACTTGCAGCCTTCAAGCCTCTCATCAGCACCTCCATCCTTCACACATAGGCATCCAGGACCAGAATCCAAGTAAGTATAACGTCATACTTCTCTGGTGTATTTCATTTCATCGTATTTTATCATCTATTGCTTACCTAGCCACCTATTGACCTTCTCCAATGCTTCCACCTCCATATTTCCATTAAAAACCTCGCCAAAGTCTACCCACAGTCACCCAATATCTCATCCTCGACCAACCAAATTCCTTTGTACAATCACAAAGGAGACCTAATGCTTGTTACGCGTGACATTTCTAGAATTCACGATGTCAGCACTAGTCACACCTAACCACCATCGGTTACCCCGATCGACATCGGTCTCTATATTTTCCCACACAGCCTAGAATAGAGACCTACCCACCAAATTTCATCTCACCCTCATTCACCTGTGATCTACCCGAGACCTATGTCAAACTGTATAGACCCGAACCAATCATTTGACCTTTGGATTCTATTCTAGCTTAACTTTGTTAGATTATATCTATTTCTTATTGTGTTTTAAGTGAGATACCTAAATCATTTCAAATTATAATAGGATTTACTTTATTTACAACATTAAATTGTTTAAAATAGTGGACTGACAGCCATCTAGGAAGTATCACACTTCCCGGATCTAGCATACGCTAGGTAGTTCACTACCCATATTGTTTAATTCCTTCTAGTGGTCTTGTTTTGCATTACAGGTAGTTCCTCCTAGCCAAAAGGAAGCTCTCATGATCAACTATGGATTTGGAATTCATATGCATGCAACAACCCATAAACCAGCATTTGAACAGGTATTCCTCCTACGCCTGTTACCCTATCTGTTTCATCAACACTTCAAAGAAATAATCTAAGAATCAGGTGAAACAATGTCCATGTCATACTCCTATAGTTTGTTCACCCATCTACATCTTTTACTTGAGATCTCCATCTCTTATAAGATTTCTTTTACCATAGTGTGGGGAACATAAGCAACAAATTTTGAACTTAAGATATAAGGCCTAAAAACCATTGTTGCTTTCACCAAGGCAAATGCTTATTTTTCCATGATTATATACTTCAACTCAGTAGCTTGTAAAGCCTTTCTAAAGAAGGAATAAGGCCTCTCAACCCCATCTTCATCCTTTTGGAGTAGAACAGATGTAATAGTATTTTTAGAAGCAAAGGAGAATATTTGGAAAGGCTTCTTGTAATTCGGGGCTGCCAAGACAAGTGCATGTTTAAGTGCTTCTTTGATTCCTTCAAAATCCTAAACAGTAGCCTCCTCCCACTTGATAACTTGATCCTTCTTTAACATGCATGTGATAGGAAGAGTCAACTCAAAAAAATTGGACACAAACCTTCTAATGAAATTGATCTACCCAAAGAAAGATTGGATACCCTTCTTTGTTTTTGGAATTGGAACCTTGCTGATTGCTTCTACTCTCTCAAGGTCAATCATGACACCAGCCTTTGAAACAATATGACCAAGCATCTTGGCCTTTTTCACCCCAAAGTGACACTTCTTTGGATTGAGAGAGATTCCAAATTATCTACATCTGATCAACATCCTTTCCAAATGTTGCAAGTGATCTTTTCTACTCCTTGAAAACACAAAACATAATCCTGATAAACTGCAATGAAGTCATTTATATAACTAGAAAAAGAAACATCCATTGCCCTCTAGAAAGTAGGTCCAGCATTCATGAGACCAAAAGGCATTCTCACATAAACATATGTTCCCTAAGGAGTGGTAAAGGTGGTTTTAAATCTTTTTGACTCCTTGACAACAAATTGATTGTAGCTAGAGAAACCATCCAAGGTAGACAACAATTCAAATCCAGCTTACCAATCAGTAGCATGTTTTCCATGTTTGGAAAAGGATAATTGTCTTTTAATGAAGCTCTATTCAGATTTCTAAAGTCTACACAAAGTCTGATATCTCCATTCTTCTTTTTGACTAGCACAAGGTTTGCAACCCAAGATGAATACCTTGTGGGCTGAATGATCCCTCCCTCCTTCATCTTCTTCAATTCATCTTGCATTTTCATGGAGAGGAGTGGATTGATTGGCCTTTTCTTCTGTCTAAATGGTTTGGCATTTTTCTCAAGAGGGATCTCATGTTGGAATAAGTCTTCTCTATATGCTTTCAGCTCTGAATATGACCAGGAAAGGCAGTCTTGATATTGTTTCAACAATTGGAGGTAGGACTATTTTTCTTCCTTGTTTAAACTATTGCCCAACCAAACTCTCCTTGGTTTCTCATTAGTTCCCAAGTTATGCTCCTCCACATACCTTGAGGCAGATATGTTTCTACTGATGATACAATCAGCATTGCTAAAATTTGACTCAAGAGCAACAAGACCTCTAGGAATGGTGTTAGTTTTCAATTGGATAATATCTTTTCCAAAAAAAGTCTCTCTTCCTTCAGTCATACATACCATTGGTTCCCAATAAATATTCTAATCTACAAAATCACCTTGATTTTGTAAGAACCTTTGCACTTGAGCATCATCATTAAACACTTGCCAATGTTTGATGTTGTCAGGGACAACTAGCCTAGTTAACACTTCAACATTGTACTCACAATAAGGTGAAATGGTGCAATCTCCAAATATTGAACCCAACACTACCAAATTTTTAGTAGTAGCATTCAAACTTCTGTCATGATGCATGATATTGAAAAAATCAAACATCTCAATTAGATCCCAAACTACATGCTTATGTTGTTTCATCCGCCGACTTTTTGTACCATACGCTTTTCTTATTTTTTGACAACAAAATCTAAATCTCATTTTGTAATGATGTCCTTGATACCATACTTCCATGCAATTCTCGAGATCCAACAACAAGGATTCATACTCAACAATGTTGTTAATAAATTCAAAATTAAGCTTGAAGGAAAAAACAAATTCTTCCAAGCTAGGAGAAATCAGAATTATACCAGCACCATTTCCAAATTTGGAGCAAGCTCCATCAAATAGCAAGGTCCAAGGAGAACTTACCTAATCAAGGCACTTTGACTAACCCATCTTGTGTTCCTTTCCATCAACAAACCCAATAAAATTATCAACATCAACATCAATGCAAACAACACCTCATAGGAAGCATTGTTTGGATCCTCAATTAGATGCAACATTTTCTTCTCTCCATATAATTTGACAAGGCTGCCCTCAATGGGAATGGTGGTGAAATACATATCCATTTGGACACTCCCTCCAACACTTGCAGCCCACTTTCTTGACAATAACATACCCCATTTAGCAGGGCAATCAACAATCACAACATCCAATTTTAAATTCCTCCCGAGATAAGATGCAAGCTGCACCACCAAACCCTTCACATAGCTAACTACAGACACTTCTCTTGAGTCCATGGCAGTACACTTTCCACAGGCTGTTTTCATTTTGATATCTAACTCATTCATGAATTCTAGAGGCATGACATTACATGATGCACCTTTGGAATCAAACATACAATTTTGAAGTAGCCTATCCTTTATGTTCGAGTTGTGAAGAATGGATCAACATTAAATTGGGAATCAACCAAGGATTTCCCCAAATATACCTCAAGTGTTTCTCCAAGATCCTCTCTTTGTTGCTGGTGTTTCAAGATCTACAATGATCTCGAGGAGTTTCAACAACATTTAAATTTCTTCTGAGTAGTCTTCTCCCCTTCAATCCCAAGTACTCAAATGATCTCTTCTTATGCTTAGGAATCCTAAGCAACTCAATGACTAGAAAACTCACTTTGATTTGGCTCAATACTTGGTCTATGTCATATGGAACACTCTTTGGAAAAGCATCATTAGAAAGGAGACAAGAAGATTCATTAGATGGGAAGGGATTCTTAGCAACTTGGTATGAGGAGGACTTTGTAATTTTGCTTAGTACATCAAATCCTTTGGCGGTGTTTCTCTTATAGGAGATTCTTAGGGAATGCTTGTGAGCAAGGGTATTATAGGTTTGGCTTGAGGCCCAGCTCCCTTAACAACTTTACTTCTAGTGTTATAGTCTTTCTCTTGAGATACAACAACATTCATCAACAATTGTCTATCTTCCTCTGAAGGGATACCACCATCATAATTCTTAATCATCAAAGCTCTTAAGTTTTCAAAGTCATTGTTAGGAATTTCAAAAGCTTTCACTACATCAACTTTAAGAGTATGAGGGGGAAGAAAGACTTATACCTATTTGATGCAATCCCAAAAATTAGCAGTTGTCCTTACACTTATCACTTCAATAGATGTTTCTCCTCCTTGTGAGCTTAAAGAATAGCCCATCATGTAGATATCATCATCAGTACCATCATCTTTATTATCTTCACCATCTTGTTGGTCCACTTCACATGGAGGATGGGTTAGAAAACAACTATCACACCAATCAATATCAACAACTTCCTCAACAAAGAATGAACCTTGACGGTTAGGGGATCAAGTAACACTCTTCCTTCACATGCTTGAGGATGTTTATTTGTAGACCCCATAGGTCATTTCCCTCTATCATCTGCCCTTTGATCACCTCTAGGATGATTGGAAAATATGTCATGGTTTTGTGCTCTTGGCTGACCTTGTGAATTCTACTCAATTCCTTTCTCAACTCTTGCCAACTTGTATGAGATTTCTTTGACAGCCCCTGCCAAAGTTTTCACAACCTCCTCCAAATCAGCACCCTTACTAGCTTGTGTTTTTTCAGGGTTTATCAACTTTACACCATCTCTCTAGAGAGGTTTCCCAATTACTTTGATATTGTTTTAAATTTGAAGTACCATGGTGAAAGCTCGCCTTAGATTGGTAGGGTTCTTGTCTCTTAAGTAGTAGGCTGCCTTTTTATCAAATTCATCTACATATTTGATTAGACAAGATTCATCACAAGGCCTCAGACTAATAGGCAGCATTCTCAAAGTTTTTTCAAACCTTGTCTTGAAGTCATGAACTAATTCATTGGGGTTCTTCTTGATATTTTCAAATTCAGAAAAGACAAATCTAGGATCACTTTTGTCACCATACTGTAACCTAAATGCATTCTTCATTTCAGTTCATGAATCAATAAAATTATTAGGCAGAGCCTTGTACCAATCCCTAGCATCCTCTTCTAGTGTATGTATGAACAATTTAATATAAACATCTTTAAACTCTATCTCAAAATCCTCCATCATGTTAACAAAAAGTTTGAGATGTTGATCACCAGTTATGGCATTATTACCTTGGAACTTTGGCAACCTATTTTTGACATCTTGTGGGACAACATTTGGGTAACCATCCATTCCTCTAAAGTCTATAGGACTAAAGGTGTTCACAATAAATGGAGGTCTAGGCTGAGCCATTATTTTTGGTGGAGGTGATCTTGGGGGTGACACAAGGCGATGAGGAGTGCAAGGTCTCTGGGGCTCAAGAATGTGTTTCACAAGACTAGTATTCTCTAAGTGCTGATTTTCTTGGAAAGTTTTATTCGAATTGAAACAGAGAGGGTGTAGATTTGTTAGTTTGAAAATATGTCACTTGGGCAGATTTATGGATAGACGAGCCAACAGTGTGCAGGACATAGCCCCTCTTTGAGTCAGCAAAGCAAAACTGGTTTATTGCTATTCTACCAACGAGAATCATGCAAGTCTTACAATATTCTCGCCTTCGGGGTTTGGGATCTCATCCTAATAGGGGTGTTTCCATTGGAAAGAAAGGAATGAAAGAGAGGATGAAGAAAGATCAGGTCCGAAGGAGAAAAGAAATGAATTCCAAAGTAGAAAGGTCAGAGGGTTTATGTTTTGGGATTGGTAGTAAACAGAGCCAAACCTACTTGCATAAATAAATAAAGCAATACTAATGAATAAATGACAAAAAAGTAGAGATAGATTCAACAGAATAAACGTATAGATCTGACATAAGAAAGATCAGATGCCCATAACACACATATTCAGCACAAATTCTTAATATTTGCATTAATATCTTCTTCTGTTACAAAAAGTACAAAGCCTTTTCTTCTCACTTCTATTTTTCATCTAAAAGATATCCACCCTTGAATACAACAAGTATTTGAGTATTTATAGAAGAAGGAGAAGAAGGGAAGCAAAAAGGAACCAACCACCTAATTACAAAAATATCTTACAATAGATTACAAAGTCATGTGTTGACTTTTGACAACTTGGTGGATGACATCATCCCATGGTGCAACATGGATGATGTCATCATTTGTGTCAACACACTTTAAATATTTTATAAGGAGAAAGTTGGGAAGAAAGAAACTATTCGTCATCATCCCGCGGCTGGAAGGAGGTATCCTGCTTTTGCTACTTGGGCAACAAGATGTGGAACTGGGCACGGTACTCCACAAACTTTCTGATCATGGGTTGGAGTTGATCCTCGGAAGGATCCTTGTGTCGATCGCTGATAGCTTCGCAAGTCTCCCACTCATCTGTGAGCTTTTCTGGGAGTTTTGAATAATCATTCTCTACCTCTATCAGGTACCCGATGAAGTCACGACATGCCAACAGGTTGTTGATGGATTTGGCATCGAACGTGACCTCTGGCTCCAGTCCCTGTGAAACGATCTCCTTAAAGATCTGAATAGTTTCCTCAAACTTTCTTAAGGTGAAAGAAGAGGTGAGAAATCCTGGAGACATCCTTAGGACAATCTGTTCCATTTGATGCATTGCATCTAGGGCTTCCTATTTTACTTTGTCAATCTTCTCCAAGACGAACTCCAGCTGATCAACCCGATAATCCAGTAGAAAGGATTTTGTTGAGGGCTGCGGGTGACACAAGACGCCGAACTTAACCGGATCTTGGTCGAGCAGGTTGAACATTTTTTTGAAAGGTCTCATGTTGCATCCTGGCATGATCCAGCTCTTCGGAGATAGGTCCTGCTATCGCCTGGAGTTCTCTGTTCATCCGATTGATATTTTGATATAACCCGGTGAACTTAGCGATTACTCCTTCACTGTCCTTGAGGATCTGGCTCCTCCAGGTGGAAACTACCATGCCCTACTCACCGATTTTAGCATATTCATTGATTTTATCCTGACTCAGAGGCTCAGGAGTTTCGGTGGCAGTTGTGGGAGGTGCACTGCCCATCTTCTACAAGGTGTGGAGAAGGTGTTTATTTTTCTCCTTCAATAGCCTTTTCTCTTCCTTTGCTTCTTGGAGTTTCTTGCAAAGGGCGTCAACTGCAGATAGGGCCTCTCCTTGCAGGCTTTCTGAAGATGTCCCCATTGTGACTTGAGTCACTGTGTAATCTGTCGAAGACAGATCCTTCTTATCCTTCAAAGGATTGGGGTATGCAATCTCCATCACTCTCTCCCCTGATGCACTCTGAGAGAAGTGGGTTATGGGCTTTTGCTTCTTGGCCCCTTTTGATGGGATTACGGAGAAGTCCATCGGTGCGATGGGAACTTTCCTCTTCTGTTGACTCAGGTGCTGGGAGATCTAGGCTGGACTTATGGGAGAAGGACCAGAAATGGAAAAGGGAGCAGCTACAGTAGTAGAAGGGAAAAACATGGAGACACTTGGAGGCGGCATAGAGAGGGAAGCCGAGGAAGTGCTCGCGGGAGGAAGAGATATTGCAGGGGAGGAAGACATAGGAATGGAAGGGAGCTCAGAGATGAGGGAAGAAATGGAGGGGGATAGCTTGGTGAGAGAAGAGAAGATGGATGAGGAAGAAGGGGGAATAGTAGAAGATGGGGGAGAGGACACGACCAAAGGAATGGTTGCTTGGGTCACTCGAGGAGGGGAAGGAGGAGAGGGAGAAGGGACAGAAGGGACCTCAATAGTTACATTCGTGGCCACATCCTGAGTGGATGTGCCTATCGAGAACATCTTCTGCTGCTTCTTCTTCTGAGATTTCTGGGATTACAACCTTGTTCTTGTGAAGCGGAAGGAGGGCTTTCAGGGGCTTCCTCTTGGGTGGAGCTGGATTCACCCTCTTTGCCTTTCTCTTTGCCTTTTGGCTACTATTTTTCCCGAGGAGGTGCGTTGCCTAACGGAGATGTGGTGAAATCAACTCCGAGGTAGATGAGACCGTTCATTCTGCACCAATGCTCTGTTCTTCACAGAGTCTCTTTAACCCTTTCTTCTATGGTCTGAGGTGCTTTGGTCCTGTCAATCGCAGCAAATGGCCAGTCATCTCCACCCGTGTCAAGATACACTTGATCAACTTCTTGCTCAGTAGTTTGATAGCCTTTTGGGATGATGGCCACACCGTACTGGATGATTTCGGCCAAGGCTAAGCGGGAATGATCCTTCCTCCTGAGCTCGACCTCATGATATATGTCGATATAAATGTCTTCGATCTGAGGGATGTGGATCGGATCGAGCTTGGCCCTGGGGAGACAATTCCTTGGGTTGAAGGTGGGCCTGGCCGGAAGTTGTGCTTTAGATTCAGCAATTCCAACTCTGCAAGCATCTCCCGGGCTTTGTGATGTGAAACACAAGTATACCTGCCCACTGTAAGGGGGAAAGGAGTTCCACCCTTCTTCCTCTTTAAGCACTTTTTGTGGTAGGTAATGAGCTGTCTTGATAGCTCCAACAGGATTAGCTTGGGACCGGCATACCTTGGCAACTTAGTTGGTTTTCCCAAGAAGTTGGCTGCCCTTAGGTAGGTGAAGGTAGGGAATTGCATGAACAAGGCTCCCCACTTTTCTGTCACTATCACAATGCTCTTGGTCGTATGACTGTGAGTCATGTTTGGCCTCAAAAGGCAGATAACATCATAGAAGAAGGCATCGTTGATCTTTGTAAATTGTGGAATATTGTTCTCCAGCTTCAGCTCTAGATAGTATTCATATATTTTAACCTGGGGCCAAACCCCGCACCGCATTAGAGCTGGATAGTCTCTTTCTGAAGCTGCAGCATAGACTACATAGGAGTTCATATAGAACCTCCCCGTTGTGGTAAGTTGTTGGAGCTGCTCAGATATTGTGTTACTTATGATCTCCGCCCACTCAAAGCGTTGATCGGGCACATTTTTATTCATTGTTTCTAAGTACCTCAGCATCCACTTGTGAAAGTAATGGGCATCAGGAAGCCCAAACACTCTGCTCAGGAATGTGATTGTATCACTGAGTTCCTCTGAAAAGTCACTGTGATGAATGACTTGTGGCCACCTGGTCACCACCTTTTATTCTTCGGGTATACTTCGTTCATCAACATTATACACTTGATCCTCATTGTCATCCCAAGCCTTGATGCAATCTTCCTGGCTTATGGCCACAAAGTGCCGGTGATGAGGAATTCCGAGAATTATTTCAAAGTGGCGGGTAGTGAGGTTGATTATGACCTTGCCCTTCTCATTTATTAAACACTGGTGTCTTTATTGTAGCACGGGCCACCACCATCATAAATTCATTACTTACTACACTTGACTAGGACCCCAAAAAATGCAAAGACACCGCCCATTAGTTTGCCCATCCAGGGACTTCTTGTAACCTTTCTGGTTCTGGCCCAAAAATCCTCCATGTCAATGTGTCCGAGCTCAGAATCCCTTATATCTAGGTCACATTCTACTTGGGACTCGGGCATCCTGACCCTCTGATATTTGTACTTCATCTCTTCTTCCGTGAGTTTGGCTTTGCCCTTAGACTTGGTCGGTTTCTTGCTTGATGTTGACATATGTAACTCTGAGCTCAGTTGCTGATCTGCAAGAAGAAGGAGTGAAACCCAACACAAGAAAGTCATATTAGCTATTTGATCTTCCATTAAAGCGTCAACAGAAGAAAGAGTTAGTGATTTTAAGGCCTCAGGGCGCAGGGCGCATGAATACTGCAGGTTACAGGGCTAAATAGTATGGCACACAGGAAAGGGCTACTGCAAGGGATAAATCAGCGCCAAAGGGCGCATGGCACATGGGTATTGCAGGTTACATTTTTTGTTGTTGTAAGCAGAAGTGCACCTGCGCCAAATGTATGCATTTTATAAAGGGCATGGATATTTTTCATGTTACACGGGTACAGGATGCGCCAAAGGGCGCAAGTTTAATGCGTGTAACATCATTTTTTCATGCACCACAGGGGAACTTGGTGCGGCGCATGGAAAGTCTACATAACATGATGTTGTTGTAACAATGGATGCACTGCACCTTTTTAACAGTTGTACTTGGCGCATATAAATTTAATGTTGCATACATGCAGGGTGCGCCAATGGCGCAAGGTTTTGTAATGTTGCACGCAAGTTTGGTGCACCAAGAGGGCGCAGGGAAAGTGGTTGTAACAAGCAAGGGAAGTGCACCATGAGGGCGCATCTGTTCTTTATGTAACAGGCATGGTATGTGCACCATTGGTGTGACTGTTTATCATGTTGCAGGGGTGGCAGATGCGCCAAAAGAGGAGATAACAGTGTCTTATTTTAAAGCCATGATTCTTTCTCTGAGGGGTTACATGCATTTAAACTCCTTTTTAAGGGTATCTTTGGGTGATGAAGAAGCTGAAAAAAATGAGAGTTTCAAGCAATCTTCTTAGGACAGAGTCCCCTTTACCAGCAGATCTGGAAAGAGGGGGAAATGCATGGGGAAGAATAGAGAAAAACAGCAAGGAGGGGGTTGAGTTCATGATTTCACAGTCTTATTTAACCCAATCCATACCAACAAGCAACCAAAAACCAAAACACAAAACGCACAAAAGAAATGAGGACCCCTACCTGGATTATATAATGGAGAAGTGTGAAATGGGTCCATGAAGTGATTCAAAAACGACAGGGCAGGTGCGCTGATAGGTACAGAGGAAAGAGAAAAGCACGTGATTCTGACTGATGAAAATGACAGTGTAGATGCGCCTATATATAGGCGAGGTGATAATAAATGCGCCACCCACTTTTTCAAGTGGCGCATGAAACGTGTTGTCGACACAAGAAAGCATGCACCCTTTGGCGCATCAAAATACCTGTCAACACGAAGTTATGTGCGCCTTTGGCGCACCAAAAGTTTTGTTGACACAAGAATATGTGCGCCCTTGGCGCACCAAAAAGTGGCGCAACAAAAGTATTGTTGACATGAAGGCGCATGCGCCTTGGCACATGCAAGAAAGGCACAACATAGTGAGGCGCACCAAAATGCCTGTTGACACTTCAAACCGTGCACCAAAGGATTTAAAGGGGGCACACCTAAACTTGATGTTGCATAGACATTATGTGCGCCCAACCAAAAAAGACCAAAAAAGGTTAAGTTCGGAAAACTAGATTTCCCGGGAAGGGATTTTTGCAACGTTCTGAATGCAAGGAGTCCCTGACGAGGGACCGGAACAAAATTTTGGTAGGGTTATCTATAAAATTGCCCTTGCCAATTTTACGGGATAACAAGATTCAAGAAGGAACTTACCAGGTACAGCAGAGGGACCTTCACTAGTTGAGGTAAACAAGTTTATGAGAGGATTTCTTCAATTAGAATCACTTGAAGAAGAGTGATAATCCTCTACCAAAGGTTGATCTCTCTCACTTATCGATATATCTTTGCCTGATGTCTGACCTTTAGCAAATTTCCAAACTCTTCTCCCTTCTAACTCTGAGTTCCTTGAATTTGAGAACAACTTCTTAGCAGAGTCCCTAATGAAGAGAGATCTTCTTCCTTCTAGTTTTGCAGATATTAGCAACACAAAAATAAATGATAGAAAGCTTAAGACACTGGTATTTATCAAGATCAAATCAGCATGGAGTCACCACTAAGGATTTTAACCCTAGTTGTGTAGATGCACTAAAATACTCTGTCAAATATCTATCAAAGACTTGAAAACATTACCAAAATTTATAGATCAGACCTTCCTTTTCTTGAATTTATCAACCACAAATGCAAATGAAGTGCAACAACTCCTGGAAACTGATAAAATTTACAAGCAGAACTTATATCTTCACTATATCCTTACAAATCTTATTATAAAATGATGCTTCAACAATGTATTTGCATGCAGGATTTGCAAGGGACATTACCAGGGTTTGATATGCATTTAAATATCTCAAATATGTATGCACATGGAATAGATTAAACTAAGAAAATATCAAACACGAGAACTCTACCCTTCATTCCACCTTATAAATCGATGAGAAGATGATACTCGATTTGTAATTACACCAAAATCACATAACAAGTATTACCAGGGATCTGAAATACTAAAATACTTGAATAATCTCCCTAGCCATGATGCCAATAAAGTGTTGTTGATGGGATAAATAGACATGTACTGGAAATGAATTAGCAAATTAATCTCAATAATGCAAATTATTTCCCAGGAATTCAAAACAGTCCCGATAAGTGATGCGAAAGTATTGGTACCAAAATCTATTCTCCTTCTCAACTTTGAGTAGCATCGAGATATGGCATGAAGCTTGAAGTCAGATAGATCAAGATGTTTGTCATTTTGTAGCCGGGGATGTGATCTAACTGACACTCAAATTTGTGGAGAAATGGATAGCACTCAAATAGGACTTGATCTTGTCCTAACTTTTTTAGGTTGTGTCTTTCAACCAAGGTAATAGAACCTACTTTGTAACCCTCAAATGGTGAAGGATATGGAGATATCCCTCAATTTGTGTAAATATTATGGAAAGTGCCTTGGGAAAATATGATCAACACTCCAAATTTGACTTTCACAAGTTGTCACTCCCAGATTATGGAAATATTTTCAAAGCAAGGAAGGGTTCTCAAGACATTGCATGATCCTTATTTTCTTTGTGCATTTTTGTAGATGGATTATATTTTTTGTTGACACACAATGCAATACAAGGTTAGTATGGGGTAGGATTAGTTATTTTGAATGAATTTTGATGGGATATTTTTAGACAAGATTAACCAGAAATTGCCAAATTCTTTGAGGACCTTTCAAGAAATTTGTAAGACCTAAACAATGAGAATGCTTCAAAGGGATTAAGGTACTCCTTCAACCAGGATATGTGCAATAAATGGAATCTCATATCTACACTCTTCCACACAATATTTTACAACCTTCCACAAAATCTTGAAGCGGATGAACCAAGAAAGCATCCAGAAATCTCTATTTTATCATGACCTAAGAGTGCACCCAAAGGTTTACAAACAGTCTATAAATTCAAGAAATGTAAAGTGATTTTAAATCATTTATCTCTTTATCAAATGAAAGCTCTTCTAAATGTGAGATTGTAAATTCCACTAAAATATCAACAAGAAATGAGACCATGTATGATCAAGAGAGATATCGACACAAGAGCTGCAACAGAGCAAGAAACAAAAATTGAAAACATTCTAAAACATAAGTGCATGTAAATTTTTCCAAGAGACAACATAAAATAATCCGAGAACGACCAAATTTATTAGTAGGGAATGTTATAAGAACAATCTCGAGCTTGTCGATGGCTTTATAACTGGAACCAACTCAACATGATACAAATGTGATGAAGAAAGGATATAGAAATGGTTCTCGGTGGTTTCTCGAAAAATGGGATTTTTCCCATATTTTCCCATGAAATTCTAAGTTTCTCCGACCTTTCGTATGTCTTAAAACATGCATTATATAGCATTCTATTACATTTGATCCTACTTTCCCAAGAAAATAATATGCCCAACATCAAGTTTGTTACAAAATTCCAACATGATTCGAGATTGGGATGTTTAACAAATTTGCAAAAAAAGTTGACAGTGTTTCAAAAAGGTGAATCATTACAAATCCTTCATCATTATCCATTGTGGAGGCACATTTTTCATTCTCCAAGCATGCAGACCCCTTTCATTTCATTATTTCATCCTTATCCCTTTCAAATTTTTACTCTGCAACTTTGGATTTGATCTTTCACGTGTTTTCTCGAGCCCGAGTAAAAATTCATTTGAAAAATGCCCTGGATCTATAAATTAAAATTTCAAATTGATCCCATTGATCCTTGAAGGAAAAAATGACATGAATTTGCCAAAAATTGATGAAAAATGATGCAAAATTTGCATCTCCAAGCTTCCTGGAGCAAAAATGATGGCCAAAAATGAAAATGTATAGCTACCGTTGATTTTCCCTTTTTTCCATCAATCTGGGCCCTCCACGTGTCAAAATACAATTCGGAATCGATTTGGGATCACTTTTTTACCTTTTAACATTTTGAAAAAATATAAAATTTTGACTTTTTTCTCCACCCCTCTGCCCTTGAAATTTGGTGCTGACACGTGGCATATGGTGGGTCCCATTGAAATCGCGCTTCAATTGTACACATTTCCACCCCTTTTGGAATTTTGGGAAAATTTCACTTTTTCCACGTGGGCCTGCACCTCTGATTTTTTCCTTGACACATTTCCACCTCTCTATCACTAAGAATCTATGGGCTTATTTCAGGTTTTACCCCCTTTTTTCACCAAAGGAAAATTTCCAACTTTGCCTCCGTGGGCCCGCGCCTCTAGTTCCTTCCTTACCACGTGTCGGTCGTTGGTTCATCGTGGAGCCACACCTCAAATTTCCACACTAATTCCTTTTACAAAAATGGAAAAATTTCCCCATTTCCTCGGTGGCCCGCACCTCCTACATGCCTGCCACATGTCTCCCTCTATTTCATTCGGACCCGCGGCTTAATTTTTTTCTCTAAGTCCTTTTTGTAGAAAAAGGGATCCATTTCACTTTTGCCCCCACTAGCCCGCCGACCCGCACACTCCTCTACACCTGCCACATGTCCACCCCTTGCTCCATTGTGGATTTGTGGCCCCTTCTTCAACATTTCTCCCTTTTCACCAAAAAGGCAAAAATGCCTATGTTCCTCGCCCGCCTTCCACTCCATCTTCGTATGAGAATGTGACACATGTCCTCCTGTCGAGCTGCGGGGGAAATTTCAAAAATTTTCCCAACACCAAAAAACGCTAAGTTTTTCAAATAGATCCATCAATCCTTGTCTAACCAAAAGTGGCCACGTATGAGGGGATGCTGAGCTTAATTTTGATGGGAAAATGACACCCGTATAACCATCAAAAAACACAGAATTTGCTTGCAACCTCCAAAATCAATTTTTTCTTCGTGGATGAAAGATTTTTTGGTCAAAAAACATATGGGAAGTGATTTTAAGCAATTTTCAACCATGGGGAAGGATTTTGAGGGAAAATAAGTACAAAATGAGCAAATTCGAGCTCCAAAGGCCGAGAAAGAAGGAAAAAATGACAGAGGCCCGTGGATTTGGAAATTTAGGGCACAAAACAGAGCATGCATGTATTTTTCTTTCAAAATGGGGCAAAATAATAAGTTTGTGAGCCTTTGAAAGCATTCAATCTAGAGAACAAAGTTTGCAGACCACCAAATTCAAAGAAAAACATTTTTTGAGCACGTAGAACAAAGGGGAAAGATGGGAAAATAACAGAGGATCAAAATGGGCACCAAAGCACCTCCTAAGAGGGGGTGTTAAACTCATCAACACAAAGAAGCCTCAATAAAGTAAGGTTTTGGATCTTAAGGAAGTTGTAAAGACTTTGGTCGGAGCTTTCAAAGAAATCTCTTATAAGCTAGCTATGGTAAAGAAAGGAATTAGACAAGGTTCTCAAGGTGAACATAGGCAATAAGGGAAAGACAAATTTGTAAATCATCTCGAGAAATGATCGGAGATCCGATGAGAGGTAAAGGACCCATGGGAGCTAGACAACCCTAGGCTAGGGAAAATAGAGTAGTGCCTGATCCTCTAAATGCCAGAGTTGTTGTTATTGGTGAAGCTCATGAAATTGAGTGGTGTGATAACTATTTCTTACCACATTATCCATGTGAAGTAGATAGAAAGTTGAAGAAGCTGATGATGATGATAACATTCATGATGATGCATGCATTATGGTTTTATCTACGAGTTCACAAGTAGGAGAAAACCTCAATTGATTTGATGATTACCGTAATCTGTTAAAGATTTATGGGATTGCATTCACTAGGTATTACCTCTTCCTCCCACTCATACTTCTGAAATTGATATGGTGCAAGCTTTTGAACTTCCTAATAATTATTTTGAGTACCTAAGAGCTCTAATGATTGAGAATTATGATGGAGGGATCCCTTCTAAGGAGGATAGGTAGTTGTTAATGAATGTTGTGGTTGGCCATGAAAAAGAATAAAATACTAGGAGTAAGGTTGCCAAAGGGATAGGGCATTTGGCCAAACCAAAAATTCCAAAGTGCTTACCAGTATCCCAAAAGAAACTCTAAGTAAATATGCATCTAGCAAAGACCTCGTTGTCTCAAGTATAATGTGTGTCCTTTCCCATGCTCAGACTATAAAAAATCCTATGCCATCAGATTAATTTGTAAACCTTCCTCCTAACACTACATTACCCAAATATGTTCCTTGTGACATAGCCCAAATCTTGAGTCAGATCAAGATTTATGTTCCTATTGTTGAATTTCTTAGAATCCCTGAGCATAGGAGCAGAGCATTCAAATATCTAGGGTTTAGAGAAGAAAAGGTCACCCAAGGTAGAAATGTTGAGACTCCTCCTACCATTTCAGAGTTGAAAAAAACCCCAAGTATTGGAGGAACTAGGTGAACCACCTAAATTTTACTTGGGAACATCTTTGGTTGAGTCTTAATTAAATGTTGATCCATTTTTTACAACGCTGATTATTAAGGACACACTGCTGCATAATTATATGTTTGATTCTAGAGCATCATGTAATGTTATGCCTCTGGAGGTTATGAATGAATTGAACATTAAAGTGACAACAAATTATGACAAGTGTACTGCAATGGATTCTAGAGAGGTGCCAATTGTAGGATGTGTAAAAGGTTTGGTGGTATAACTTGTAGCTTATTTGAGTAAAAACTTGAAACTTGATGTTGTTTTTGTTGATTGCCCTGCCAAATAGGGCATGTTGTTATCAAGAAAGTGGGCTATAAGTGTTAGTGGAAATGCTCATATGGACATGTCTTATGCCACCATACCAATTGAGGGCAGCCTTATGAAGTTACCTAGTGAAAATAAAATGTTATATCTTATTGAGGACCCCAACAATTCTTCTTATGAAGTATTGCATGCAAATATTGATATTGATAACTCTATGAGCTATGTTGCTTTCAAGGAATATGCAATTGATTAATGCATGTATCATGAGCAGGATGATTTTCATAAGACTTTGATGTTTGATACAGCCTTGAAGGATGTTAAAAAACTTGGCCCAAGCGCGAGGGGTAAACATGAAAAAATGTGGTCAGATAGCGACTTGGATGGAAAAGAGAGAATAATATGACCAGCTGTTAAAGACATATCAGGATTGCTTAGCATGGTCATATCTAGAATGGCAGACACTTGAAAATTTTCCTTGATTGTTTTCTTTGAATCAGGTTACTCACCATTGTATAGTTTATAGTTCTTTGTTCTCATCTCGCTTTTGTGTTTTTGTTCATTCTGGTCCTTAGTGATCTAGTTTTGCAGCTTTCTCGGTTCATTTTTTGGAGGGTGGTTATGGTTTCTTTTCTCTACAATCTTATTCTTTGAATCCATTGCCTAATGGTCTATTTTTGGCACTTGGTCTGCTATTTGTTCTTATGACACTCACAGGGAGTGACCATCCCCGAGTCACCGATGTTGGTGCTCAAATTAGTCTCGCCCCATTTGTCATTGAAATTCCTCCATTTGCAGCTTCTGTCATGTTTTCTATCTCCTCGTGTTGGTGCTTGAAGACTTTGTCCTCCATTTGGTTTCCATGGTCAATCCCTTCCCTGGTCGAGGATCACTTAAAGGTCTAGAACTTGTTTTTCATTTCTATGTCCATCTGAAGGAGTGTGTAAATTGGGCATAAAACCCAAGTTGTTCCTTTCCTTCTATTTTCTGTAGTCACGTTGTTGTTGTCCCTATTATTTTTGTCCCAAATACCTATGGAAACATGATTGGATGTAGCTCATAGGATCATATTTAAGCCTTATAATGGTGCAAAATTCTCTATCCTTGAAGAAAGATTCATTTCCGAGTTCAAATGGCAATTTTCTTACATTTTACGGTTTGACGGGTGTATTTTTCCTGGTCAAATTTACATCTTAGCATCAGTGGAAACGTGGCCCTTTTTGGTTGGATGTGGCTCAGTGGGGAACTTTAAAAACTATAAGACTCACTTCAACCCAAAACTTGTCCACGTGGAGGAGCGGCACTCATTTGAAAATTCACCTTTTGGTTTGGGCTTGGAGTTACGCTAGGGAGACACATGGAGCTTTCCATGACTCTGTCCATATTTAGACTTTTTAAATAAACTTTCTAAGGCCTGGGACATGTGGAGGGACCATGCATGTTTGGGGACTGACCCCTAAGTTTTATTTTAAAGAAGCATCAGGAGGACACTTGAAAGCTTACACTCACTCTTCCCTTTGTTTGGACTTTTCAATGGCCTAAGAAAACTATCTCGGACCCTAGACACATGGTGCCTTCCACTTTGAACCTTCAAATTTTTAATAGACTCTACCAGACTAAGACACATGTTGAGCCTGCACTTGTTTGGGGTCTCTACTTTTGGGGACCATCTCAAAATGTGTCATTTACAAACGTGGAGGCTTCTGTGGCTCCTTTTTTACACTAAGACTTTTTAAAGGCCAAAAGGTGTTTTTCTTGGGCCTAGGGTACATGGAAGGCTCGCACTTGTTTGGGACTTTCCTCTGTGCTTCTCCTTTGCAGTTACACCAAGGAAACACATGGATGGCTATGATATAAAGTGGAAAAGGGGAAGAATCAATGGTTGTTGTGCATTTCACCTATTTTTTGCCATTTCTACTCCAAGACTCCTAGAGACATGAATACACATTATTTTTCATCGTTCTTTGATGAAATTATTTGTCGTCTCTATCTATAAGGTGTCATTGAATGGATTTGAAACTTAAATTGTGAGTCCAAGGATTGTTAAGGTTGATATTTTGAAGTTGGAGTTGCTCAGAACTTGTGAAAATGGGAATTACTAGAGGAAACAGATGCGGGGTAGAATTATAGAGGAAAGAGAGGGAAAAGGGATGAAATGATGAAAGTGTAGGCACAAAAGGTGAAAAAGGCATTGCCTCGAGAGAAAAAAGGGATGACCTATCAAGTCTAGCTATGCAGAGGCTCTAAAAATGATTAAAAGGGGGATTTCTCACATGAAAGAATTATAATGATTAAAAGGACTCTGAAAATTTGTGGCATGGCATCCTAGTCATTAATCGAGGGCCCAAGAAATGTGATTAGTTCACAATTGGTCCACCTAGCAGATTTCGAGATCGAATTTATTAAACATTGTTATCTCAAACACATTGTTAACAAGAAAAGGTCCCTCAAATATTCTTCTCTTTTAGGGGGGAAATTGAGTGAGAAAAAGGTATAAATGAAATGACATTACTCATGCAAATGGTCGAAGTTTGAATTCCTAAGAGAAAATTTGAGAAATCCTTATTCGAGAAGCTTTCGTCTAAGATACTGGTTAATTTCCTTTTTGTTATATTTTATATCATGTCAAGTTGGTTACAAATGTATAGCCATTGATGAGCATTGAGATTTCCTGAAGCTTTCCCTTGCTAATGAATTTAAGCAATATTGAAATTAATTTGTGTCCAATCTCTAGCAATTTATGTCTTCTTTATTTCAGAATGTCTGCAAATAGTTTCTTTCCTTCCTATTGCAATCTTACATTGAAATCTTTTTGAAATCATACAGGATCTCGTCCCTATGATAGTTTAATGGTATTTTCAATTTCATTTCAAGAAGACCCTTCATCTTGGATGAGATAAACAAATTTAAAATCAATTCATTGTCATTTATTGATAAAGATTATATGTAAGTCTTTCGGTGTACCTTAGGTGTGATTGATCAAAGAATTTGGTGTTTAATTGAGTCTTTCAATTTGAGCCTTCATGTTAGAATCTCAAATATTATGTGAAAACGTGTTGATTTGGGCCTCCACCGAAGCACACCTTCTAGTTGAAGGAATGTCTGAAGTATTCTATGTTTGATTTGTTCATTGTTGTGAAGTCCCTTTGAAGATCTGGTATAATCAACTTTACCCTACTTCATCTCCCACCAAAATCATTCAAAGACCATGAATCCACCCCGAACCACCATTGTTTTCCCTGTGTATCAATAAAGGAACAAAATCTACTTGTAAAAATATGAAGAGCAATCGGGATTCCATAATGTCTTTATGACCTTAGCCTTGTGTTGAAAATATCTCCATCTTCTGGAAGTGACAACTCGTTAGAGTCAAATTTGGTGTGTTGTTCATATTTTCCCAAGGTTTTCTTTATAAAATTTGTGCAAAAGAAAAGTATCTATGTCTCCTTCAATAACAGAGAGGTTACAAAATAGGTTCTCTTACCTTGTTTAAAGGCACACCCTAAAATAGTTAGGATAAAATCAAATCCTTTTATGGTGCTACCCACTTCTTCAAGGCCTAAGTGCTAAAAATTTAGATAAATTACTTCCCGACTACCAAACAACATACATAATCATTTATCTACTTTTGAGTGTCTGTTAAATCCATGATGCTTCTCGGTTTATGGAGAAGAGTAAATGCAGGTACTAACAATGTCATCACAACATTAGGTTTATGATATCCTTAAGATGATTAATCATTAACACATGTTAATCAAAGTTCATAAATATTTTAATGTATTTTGAAATATGTTGTTATTATAAGTAATCAGAAAATGCATCATATCCATATTAATATGGTTGTCATAATTATTATTATTCATCTTAACATACGTAAATAATCAATCATAATGATAACAATAATCATCAAATGTCGATAATGCATTAATATGCTACCGAGAATTTGGCATTATAACACTTACTAGAAACATAGGAAGCTGAAAAAAACTAACATATCTTTATTTCACAGAGGTTAAAAACCTCTTTAAATGTACATATGATAATACAACATCAATAAAGTACCACGGGCTTAGTTTACCTTTCTTAAGTCATGCGAACCAATTCATTCAATTTTTATAATACAAGAACATTTACGATATTCTCAAAAATTAAAGTCAATCAGGAAAAATACATTTATGATATTTAAGAACTCATAGTAACATCAACAAATATTTCATATATTTATATCGATCTACCCTTTTATTCTTTTCGTGTTTCTTTTAATCCTGCAAATCTTAAAATGTTGAAGTACAAATTATACATGGTCAGTTCAACTGAACTAGCATGAATGGTCATTTTATTCACCCTTGTTGTTTAATTCTATATAATGATTATATGTAAACAACTCAACAAGTGCCATCATCATGCTTAGCAAAATTTCAACTTTATTTTGACTAATGTAGTATCAAAAACATCAACAATACTAATTATAAAAGCAAGTATGTTCCTTACTATTGAAAGTACTTGAGATAATAAATTCCAACCTACCCAAGTCAATATCTAATAAGATATATTTTCATGTTATTGTAAACAATATAGTGGATAACGTATCCTTATCATGATTTTCCTTAACCTTTCAAATAAAAATTATATTTAATCATAACCATATCATGCACAAGTAATTCTTGTCATATTCCCTTCCAAAAGGTAATAATTTCCACAATCTTATCAAATAAAATAAATGATTTACTTAATACCTTTCAACGGAGTTATGATTCACTATACTCATATCAACATGAGTAGTAAGTTACCCTAATATTTCAAAAATAAATCACTAGATTCATATCGAAGGTATATTTTCCTTAACTCATCAAAGAAATGATGATTCTTCATACTTGTATCAACTAAAGTACCAATCAACCTTAATCAAAACTATAAGATAATGAAATACATTAATCTTTTCAAATATGGAAACTATGGATCACAAAAATCATATCAAATAAAATCAAATATCTATCTCTCGTCCCTTCACAAAGAATTAACGATTCACCTTGAAGTTGTGACAATAGAAAAAGAATGGAAACCAAGACTTATTGACCAAGATAAATCCATACAAAGATGTGACCGTGATTTCCGTGTGAGGTAATTAGTTTTCTGACCAAAGAGAAATAATCGGAAGATCCATAATTTCAGTCAAAACCTTCAATTTAACAACCCATTGTCAAATTTGAAACCCCATTTTTAATTTGGTGTAGTTCACAAAAGGAATACTCAACCCGAAAAAACCAATTCATCTATCAACAAAAAAATTATTCATATAGATCAACAATTCATCTTACAAAGATCCTTTTCAATTCATATAGTAACCATAAAAATAAAATTGCCATAACCACCTAAAATGGGTTTTAGCCCTCAACCCTTGAATTCATTGTAGGTTATAATATAGAAACCATTTCTCATAACGACCTATACCAGTCGATCCAATATTCACTTTTTATAGTAACCCCCAAAAAAATATGTTGGTTCTAGTTTCAAACTTTGCCCTTGTCATTTAAAAACGTTCCTCCAAAAATCTTCAAGCCATGTTTACGGGAATGATATTCATAATAAATTTTTTAAAATAGACGTATCAATCCTTGCATAATTCCTAATGTGTTGTTGTTTCTTAATCCTTGTGCAAACTACATTTTGTCTCTGAAAATTCAAAATCAAGTGGTGTATATTTGTTTTTTCGCTATATCAAAGTTATGTCTCAGTAGAGGTAATGTAAATGTGCATGACACAAGATAGTTCCCAAAATTCCGATAAATAATTCCAAGGAGCATTCATGTAAAATACGATATAAAGTGTGGAGACATGCCGCTTCCCGAAAGGAAAATGTGTGTAAAGGAATTATTAGAGTGGGGAGATGGGACTTTATCTACCTAGGAACCTCACAACCGATAAAGTACAAGATGAAGTTGTAATTTCAAAACTGAAGGAATACATATGCTATCTCACCGTAAAACTCAACAAGTAACAAGAAAGTAATAAACGAAGAGAAAAGTCAAAAAGTTGGGAAAAAGGAGAACAATATCTCATGATTCTTTGGGGTGTGTAGTTGATAAAAACAAAACCAAATTCTAAGCTACTTGAGAACATGAACCAAGTATGTAGTATACATGACAATGATCGAAGGAAATGCATCTCTCATGTTACGGTAATAGCATGCGAGATCATTTTGGAAAAATCTCCCGAAGCTTGTTAGTGGATAAAAAGAACTAGTTCATTAATACACTATCCATACAGAATAAGGCCCATTAATGTGAAGGATTCATGTAAGATAGATATGTGAATGATATGACATGAAAATATTGCAATGGTTGAAAATATTAAAAATATGAGAACTATGAAAACTCCCCACAAACACAATCTTTCGCATTAATGCATAAATATGTGATCTGTTAATAAGGTAACTTGTTTTAAAACTATCTACAGATATTCCCAAAGTTTTATATTCTAAATGAGATTTGTATTGAAGGATATTGGAAGAAAGAGGGGCGATTACCAAATATTCAACACAATAGTACTAGAATTCTCATTCTAAAAAAGGGAAAAAAAATTATGAATGATCATTCGTTGAATAATCCTTGAACTTCTACCCTAGAATGACAAAGAAATTTAATAGGGCTGAATTTATTGAGGAAGTTGGGGATGTGATTACATTTTTAATAGAGTAATGGGTATTGAATATACTACCTTTTTTGAAACTGATGTTCCAATTCATTCAAGTCATACTTGCTAACAAACAACCTCTCCCTTGGGCTGAGATTATAAGTACCCATATTCATGAGAAAATGATGGGATTTTCCTAGATAACAAGAGGAGAAAGACTTGGAACAGTTAATTTTTCATGACCTCTTACCTTGTTTATAATATTTCTTTTCATAGAAATTTTCTTGAATTAATAATGGATGGGGACCTCAATAGTTCCAAGGTATATGATGTTTTCTATCAAGAGTTGAAGTTGGAAAGTTAACATGCACTACATAAATATTGTCAATCACTTCTTTATACCTAATTTGTTTCATATCACCCAGATTGGTAGATGGAAAGGTTTTCCCTTGATTCTAAGAGAGTCATTACTCAGTATGGGTGTTATTTCATTCACTTTAGAACTTATTCATATATCAGGGTTAGTGGTTTTGATGGAAAATCCTACATGTTACACGAGATGTGTTAATGAAAAATGGGCATTAATGGAATTAGTCAAATTTGTTGTTAGTACATCAATTATTTTACTAGAAGCATGTAACATCCCCAATAAAATTTCCCATAGTCAAAGGTAATTATACAAGTCCCCATATCCGTAGAAGACAAAAATCTTGGAAGGAGAGATTAACGGATGCATGATAGATAAATTTGAGGACAAAAATAGTATGATATAAAGCATATCTTACACATTATTGTGCCCACTCAGGTAGAGCACAAACCTCATTATGAGGATTTCTGGATGAACTATGAAGATGAAAGAGAAGTCAGACAAAGAGAATATTCAAGAATGACTCTATCTCAGATGATTGATTTTGGGGTCATCCAAGCTCCTAAAGGGTTAGAGGATGATGGTAATATAATTAGTGAAGAATACATCCAAAACAACATTTACTCTCAACCTTTTCCACCAATTAATTATAACCTCAATGAGAAGAAATATAACCAAGAGAAGACTGCACATCCCATCCGACTCTCCATAAGGAGTTTATTTTCAAAAGGAGTGAATATAAGTTACCACTAGATCCCATTGTTGAGAGAATATAGGAGTAACCAACTCATTAATGATGTTCTTCCCACATTTTTGAGGGTTTATGCCACTAGAGAGGTGTCATGGAGACATAAGATTAAGAGGTTGGCCTCATTTCAAACAACATGTGATGTAGGTGCTCAGGATAGTAGATTCAAAACTCCCCTTCTTTAAGTAGCAATAAAAACTAGAGAGATGCTTCAGGAAGGTATGGTTGAAATTCCTATTGTTCATACTACTCCCTTACAGATTGTTCCAGCATCTACTTCAGGAGCCAAAGGAAAAGAGAAAGTGATGGAAACCACTTTGAAGAGGCCTAAAGAGGAAAAATTGTTTGAGACTCCCCATACTAGTCTCTGTAAGGATTAGAGGAGGAGGAGAAAGTATATCTTTGAAGGATTAAATGAACTAAAACTATTGAATGGGTTAATTTAAAGGAGGAAGAGATCCCTAAACATGTAATGAATCTCGATGTTCTGTTGTCTTATTTTTATCACCTAGTCTCCAAAAACTTTACCCACTGAGAAACCTATACCTATGATGGTAACCCTTGTCATTCTGATAACTACGGTTGCTTCACTCACCAAGGAACAACCCTCATGAATGTTCTTGTACTTGATTCTTCAAATACTCTAAAAAAACATGTTGATACTACTCTAGAAATAACTCTAAGTACACAACCTCATGCTTTGAAGAGATTCCAATACAAGCCTCACGGGAAGAAAATTTAGATGTCACACTTGTATTAGTACCTCATGACACTGAAGTGAGTGTAGGGATTCTTGAATCTCACATTCCCAAAACTGAATCCATTTCCTATGGATTCTTCGGAACAATCTCTACTCATGGTGAGAGAGTGGGCAAAGACTTAGTACAAGAATAAAAGAGAGTTGATGACCAACAAACCTTAGAAGCTGAGAAAATAGGGGGTCAGTCTGAACCTATGGAAGGAATTGAAAGTTAGAGTAGACCTATTGGATAGAGTATCTAGGAAGAATGAGTGTTTGCAATTTTAAAAGGTATGTTAATGCCTTCATCTTCCTCAAGGCCCTTACAGTTGTACCCGAGACCCCAATTCTACAATCACTTGATGAACATGATTCTCCCATAAGAAAATGGATCAAAATTACTCTCTGACATAAAAATAAGGTATTAATACAACTGAATGATGATTATTTATAAATTTTGGCTCTCCTCACTCCTACAAGATTACCTAAAAATACAAAATTCATCTCTAGGGAATCCCTGAGAAAGAAAGGAGAACAATTTTTATATATTGTAACCCCCAAAGCTAATATGCCCCAAGTGGAAGCATCCACATCTGATTTCTAGGTCTCCAAGATCTCATTATGTAGGTCTTATACTGAATAAATGAAGTATGATTTTTCTATAGAAGTAGAAGGATTATTCTAAAGGATTGATGAGTTCAAAGAAACCAAAAAGGATTTAAAGGCCAAGAATGAAGAACTATCTAACTTGGTCAGGAAATTGACTAGAACTCATTAGGAAGGATGAATTGAATTTCAATATATCACTAGTGAATATATCAGGAGGGTAAGTGACTTGAGTGGAAGAGGAGAGGCTACTATCCAATGGGAAAATGATTTGGTTGTCGAGGCGAACCAATAATCATAAACTTTGTAAGACGGTATTCTCGTAATTTTGAGAAGGTCAAAGAAACCAAGGCATTAATGGATAAATGTAAGGCTAAGAAGTTAATGTGGATTGATATGTTACCTAAAATGGAAGCTATCAAAAACTTAGATGATGACTTGGTTGTTGAAGAAGGTATTATATCCCCTAATTCTGTGGGTAGTCAGCATGAATATTACAACATGGCAAAAGTAAGAGTGGAAATATTAGCAAATTCTCTTAAAATTCTTGACAAAGTGAGACATAAAATAATATATTATATCAATTGCCTTCGTGCTCACGATAAACAAACTGATTGAGATAGATAGTGGAGAAATTATTAGAATGGAGGACACTGACAATTTGATCAAAATTTTTAGAGAATATATTATGGGTAAACCAGAGAGAGCCTAGAATTTTCAATGTAGCTCTCATGCATAACTCGGGAAAATATTAAATTAACAATCAATAAATTGATAATAATACTAAAGAAAGAAAGACCAATCTTTAATGATATTGATGAAATAAGTATGAAACGTGAAGTAATCTTCAACTATCACTCAGGGACACGATGAAGAAGTTGTAACACAAATGTTTAAAAGGAATGATGCCTACAAGAAAAAGGTAGGGGGAGCTCAATCCAATTCATTAGAACATGCCATAAAAAGTAAAGAGAAGAATGATAGAGTTAGTTATAAGTAAAATAATATCCTCTCTATCTCTTCTAGGTGTCATCACATGTTTTTTCACTCGGCCTAATCAGAAGAAAAAGGGAATATTTTTAGTTAGTAGATATTTCCTCTACATATTTTGAATTATGAGGAGCAAGGATTCAAGCGATTTTTAAGATGTTTTTGAGGGAAATCATATAGAATAGTAGTATAAGTATGAGGGTTTTTCCTCATACTAGGAGGCATTTTTCTGAATCTTTTGCAATAGAAAAGAATTTATATATTTTACTGTGACACTACTTATTTGTTTCCTAGAAATACATTTTAAGTTTTCTACTCTTTCAAATTTATGTGTTAAGATGATTACAATGTATATTCATTAACAAGCATTAAGATCAGTCATTGTATTGTTCCCTTGTCAAGAATTTGGTGGATTTTAAATGGAATTTTTCTAACTATGGGTTTGGTTTTTATGTTTTGGATTTTGAGTATCGAACACCTAGTTGATCAATTGCGTTTTCTATTGCAATTATGTGCTTCTTACTTCTCTGAAGTACACTAGTTCTATCTTTAGTGATTAATCTTTGGTTTTTTTTTTTAAAAAAAATTGTGACCTTTACTTTATAATATTGAATGCAATTATAAAATCCTTATTGAAATCGTATTGTTAATGGATCTTTGTAATCTTTTGAGTGTATCTTAAGCATATGAGATTAGGAGCAAGAAACACTTCATTGAAATATTTACATGAGCTTTTGTGCTAAATATTTTGAGGATTGTGTGAAATATTTTTCTTAATTGAGTATCAATGAATGAAAATATTTCTTTAAGTGGAAATTGTTATGAATTGATGAATTTTTCTTTATTGTCTCGAATGTCATATGTGTTTGAACACACACTATGAGTAGTGCTATATGAAGATTTATCATTTTTTTGATCCGCTGTCCTTATAAAACAAAATATTAGTCTCATCACACTATACAAATGTTCTATCAGTCATCTTGTTGTATCATTTGCAAGCACTATTGAAAGGAAACCTTGATTTCACTTCATCCTTTCATAATTATGCAGGAGCAAACAAAACTTTCCATTGTCTAGAGTAGCATGAGTCCTTCTCGAGTGACATTTTCACTGCTTAGTGTGATAACTTGTAGGAGTTAAATAGTTCATATATTGACCATGTTCACTTAGGACTGATACTTAATTTCTGAAGAATAAGATAAGAAACAATGAATGCATCTATCATTTTTACAAATACAAGTTAAAAATGGGTTCTCTCACCCTGTTCGAAGGTAGGACCTAAAGTAGTAGGCAATTTCATCCCCTTTGCATGTGTCACTCGATCCATCTAAGGTCAATTCCATTCAAGTTTATCAAACTTCTTTCCTAGCTACAAATGAAATACATTTCCAGTCGGTCATCCTCAAAGTTCATCAACTCACCTGTTGAAAATTTCCTAGCCCCAGTGGGTGTAATTCTGGGCACCAACAAAATACACCCCTATTTTATTCTCAATAAGTCATCTTCTACCATTAATATTAACAAGCTAAAGATCAAAACCCATATTGTTTAATACTAAACAAAATATTCTCCTAGCTATTCAAAACATATAATATCATTCACAAATCAAGTTGAGAATAACCCTATAGGTGGGAATTTTACTAGTTTATTATCACAACACGGTCGGTTTATACTATACCCTAAATGGGTTACCTTAGCTTCAAAAAGTCTGCATAAGAGTATTCCAAAAAAATGAAAGATCAAATTTATCAACATTTGATGGTCACACACATTTAGGGACCCATCTCATAAACTCATGGTAATAATAAGATTACCTTAATCTTGAATCTATATTTTGTTCTTAATATTTTAGTTTCACAAATCAACTAAAAACCATATTCTTATAGAGATATTTATATATTATCATTTTAACAAAAAAACACAAAAGGAAAGAGAAAAAATTCATGCCTTTATATTTGCAAGCTTCGACATGAAGCACCGGTAAATGTTAATAACATTTTCTCCATGATATGATCCGTAAATCGACCCATAATAATCAAATATTTTATTCATCAAACCTTCACAATTATCCCCAATTTATAGATTTCAAAACTTCCCTTCAATCATAATATAAGTACATAAATATCGCAAACGAACACCCAAAAATAGTTTTTCCACAACTAGGAAATCTTGATGCAAAAATCATGGAACATGAAATTTCTACCAACAAGGAAAATAAAAATGGACCCCAAACGCATGCACAAATCTCACAAAATAAGAGCCTCTAAGAAACTAAAACTAAAACCAAACAATAACCAAACCCAAAAATGTATAAAGTTAACTTCCTTAAGAATCTTCACCACTTATGAGAAACCACCGCCCATGCATTTTATGCCTTTATTTCTTTTCTGCCATGAAGTGGCTAATAAAACTTACCCACCACCATTCACATTGTCTTCCAAACTTGGAAATGAGGTAAAATAAGAAACAATGGTTTACCCAAGATTACATGGTCAATGGGCCAATGATATAATTAAGTCAAGTTCCCCCTATGTTCATGGTATGTTAAGTCCAAAGTAATCAAGTTCCCATCGAGTATGGTTGATGACCATTTCATCTATATCCAAAAATAAGTCCCTCTAGTATTTACATGAATTTTTCCATTATAGATCATGTTAAGGGTATGGTCAACATCCCTTTTGTTTTCCAACAAAACATTAATAATTATCATTCATCAAAATGGAAACCACATATGACCTTAACAATAAAATATAATACAATATGACTTTGCATTCATAATGATCAAATGTCACCCCTTTTTCTTAGTTTCTAAAGAAGAGCATAAAAATAGAATTCCCAATTCCATGTTTTAATAGAAGTCAAAATAACACAATAGACCATTCCTCCTTTCTAATATTTGGCCAATGGCCTTTAGAATAGCCAAAGATTCAATAAACCACATTATTATTTTCCGTGGAAGAAGGAATTGCAATGATTCTAAGGCTAACAATATCACTTAAACCTTTTTTAACTTTTACTTGTCCCTTTCTAGGAACCATTACTCCGTTTCACAGGTCTTGAATTTCATGAAAAAAAAAAAGAGGTTAGAATTATTTAGTCAGGTTATGCCTCTATGCTGAAAATATACTTTTACAACTATGTAAAGATTCGTCAAATTATACGATTTTTAGTTAATAATGTATTGCAGCAATGTATAAATTCAGTCCTTTGCAAGTCATTATTTCCCACAAGTTAAGAAAAAAATATTATTAATGACAGGTACAATTTCATGCGAGCATCAAATTTCCTTGATCACATTAAACAAGGTGAGTATCACATTATAAAAAGATTACAATCAACATATCCCTCTAATATGGTTAAAGAAACCATCATTAACATAAAACAAGGTAATGTAGAATCATGACCACAAGTACACAAAACAAATTACAAAATTAATCATGTTATGAATATGTGACAACATGAGCCATTACGATGTCCCTTATACAATTGTGCACAAGTATGCATACCCTTTCAACTATGTGTACATGTGCACAATGGTACATGGGATAGCATCATGGTACCACTTCCTTGTTACTCGAAATTATTTAATGCTACAATTTATTTTATGACAACACAATGAAAAATTGTGGGATGTGATAGGATCAAGAAAATAACTTGATCAACTCCATTTGTGGGAGAGAGAAAGAAATTTTTTTGATAATCCCTTGCCATTTAGTAATGAAATTTGTAACGTACTTTTCCTCAAATTTCTTAATGACATAGAGATCAATGGTGGACATCTTACGAGAAATGTTTATTGAGAAGTGTTATAGAAACAATTGTGCATGTTTTATGAATGAGAAGATATAATGTTGTGGGATGCTATTATACCAGTCAATGGCCATATTAGTTAAGGACATAAGAAATGTTCTCAACATAAGGTATTTCTCATGGGCAATAAGATAACATGCATGAAAAATGGCTCTGATATGTTGTTGTGGGTCCTCTTTACTATAAAACTTAATGAATTTTGAGAGTTCCTAGTGTGGAGGATAGGCCTTGAAAGGCATAGATGGATGGATAGGCTCATTGCAATTTTTTTCATATGAGAGGTTATTCTTGGGTCCCATGGTGGAAGCTTTAAGGCTCATTATTCTTCTTAATAACACATGCATGGGATCGTTCTGATGTTTTCATTTATTTAAATAATAAGGGAAGGATTGATTATAAGGATGGGGGTTTAATTGATGATATAAATTGTATGATAATGGGATATTATGATGAAGATGGGTACTTGTTGGGATATTATAGGTATACTGAGATAATAATGGTTGTGAGGGTTAGATGTATTGATAAGGAAGAGGAATGTAAGTGTTAACAAGAGGTTGAGTACGGATGTGTTATATATTGAGAAGAGATGGTGCTATATTATGAGATATGGGAATTAGATGCTTGTTATGAAAAGGGGTGATTACTAGCAATAGAACTCGTATTGATAGAAGGTATAGATGTGGGGATAGATAGAACTATGTTTTGTATTGAAGACGAGAGGTTGTTAGGGTATAATGAATTGAGATGTGATAGGAGGGATTGTAGTTAAAGGAACACCAAGTGAGCTTATGGGAGGTGGAAGAAGATCGAGTTGTTGTGGTATTTGGCGTCAATGGGGAGGTTTTAGTGTGGGTTAGTGTGACTAATGAGCTTTTATAGGATTTGATGATGTAGGAAGTTATTGGTTGTATGTCTTGTGATGATATAGTGTTAAGATCAAAACCAGTGACAAGAGGATATGAATTGGCTGTTTATATCCCTACATAACTAATGGAGGGGTAAGGGGATATTTTCCCAATAACGGGTTGATAATCGGGATCATAGAGTTTGGAGTACTTGTAAGTGGTGACTTCAGAAGCTAGATAATATTTTGGATGGGGGAATAAGTAATATGTATACCCTTGGAAGAAAGGTAGATAGAAAATGAAATTGGATTTTTGTGTAAGAGTTTTGTAAAGATTGGATCATCTCTCTTGAAGAACTACGAAGGATCAAGATAATGCACTTTTGATGTCATGGATTGACTATTAGGAGAATGAGAAGGATCTATGTCTATTTCTAAAGGTGGATTTGTCATTCTTGGGATATTTTAAATATAATAATGAAGTGAATCTTCTATTTTTTTAATATTTTTTTAGTCTAGTTATAAAAATGAAATAAGAAAACAAACAATAAAAATGAAAGACGGTTATTTTTAGAAAAGAAAAGACTACACAATTAGAAGAAAATTTTGATTATCTTGATTAACTTAAGAAAATTTTGAAATGAAAAATGGATAGAAGGAATTAAGAAAATATTAACTAATGTTGGTTTCAAGTACATTAATGCTAGAGTCCTTGATATACCTAAAGGTATGTGAGGCCCGAATCAGTGTTGGTGTTTGTATGAGGAATGGTCTCGGGCCTAACCCCTCACGTTATGGTCTCCTATAGATAAGGGTGTTGAGTGCTTAGCTGATATACTTCCCATGAGTTATTTATATTCAACCAGAACACCAAGTTGAATTTTCCCCTTGGTGATGAAATCCAAGTAGGTTTTCCTTGAAGGAAATTTTTAGATGTAAATTTGATTTGATATGTGATTTAGTTGTGTGTGAAGGGATTTTTGTGAATGCACTTCATTTATCCACTAATTAGACTACGTAAATGATGTAGCCTAGAATTTACCATGAATTACCCAGGGCATGCTAGCACATCACCCAAATTTAAGCAGAGTGCTCACCCAAAGCACATAAAGGTATCGAGGCCCCTCTTTAGGGTTTCTTATACATGATACAAACATGATGAAGATGTAATGTATTCATATCCAAAAACAACATAAATATCCCACAGAGAATATTAAAGATCTAGATCTACTAGAATAATGAATTAAGTGATAGATATAATGAAGTCAACCATGTAAGAACTAGTTTTAGTCATGTTTAACACCATTATTCACCCAACACACTCCATTATATTAAAACACAATAAACACAAAAGCTTCTTACAATAAGTAGTATCATAAGTTTATGCGGGCATCAAATATGGCATTATAACTCCACAATAGCTCATACATAACACCTTTTCTTAATCTACACAAATTACTACATATTTATAAGGGTGGGAAATTACCCTTCACTACTTACGCACTTACAAAAATAGGTTACATACTGAAAATAATCATGCACCTTTACAATAACATGCACACATGCAAGTGCACTAATAATATATCTCTTATAGCTAACTAGAAGTAGTAATTCTATTATTAATTCAAACTCATGCATGACACTTTAGTAGATTCTCTTCCCAAAATAACATTTGTGTGTCACGTAAGTCTCCATCCCATTGTGTGCTCCGTACGCTATCTCCAAAATATCTCATAACAATGTAAATGGCTAAGTCTCATTCAATATGTCTTTCATGCATGATTTCTTCCCTATCCTTCCATGCCTTAAAATCTTCCTTACTACCACACACAAATATTTTGTGTGCCTTTTTAGTGTCATAATTTTTCTATTCAACATTACCCCACACTAAACCAAAATTTCCACCCCGAAATGGTTTCCTCCTAATTCCTTAAAGAATAATAATGGAATAATATAAATAATGAATTTTGTACAAAGAATATGTTTTACTCTCCATTACTCTCCTCTTCCACCGAGAGAATCAACTCTGGATATTCTTCCTTAATTTTAGCTTCTAAAGCTTTCACTCATCCAGCGCATTCCGGGTCTTCTCTGGGACATCTGTAGTGATGACCTCCAACTCATCCTAGGTCATCTCTCCCTTCTCATTCTATAATACTATGACAACATTAGCCATAGTAGACATTCGTCCCTCCAGAAGATCCATCTTTTGTGCTATGAGCTTTCCAAGCTCATCCAGCCTTTCCTTATGCGGTTGTTGTGTTGCTGTAAGGTCTTCACGCTTTTTCTTCACTAACACCAATCTCTCTGTGCATCCTAAAGTCTCATCCTTCATTGCTTTCAAAACTTAATTTTCCTCCATTATATTTCTTATTTAGATTACGATTCTTAGAGATGCACAAATGTTCAATGCCTAGTCTACTTTCTTCAACTCTTTACTAAAAGTTCTAGATCAAGGCTTTGTAAGATAAAATCTTCCTAACTAATACAGGCCCTTGTTCCCTCTACTTCCTATTCAAGGTCCTTTGACACCGGCATGTGAATCAATCCATCCTAAAGCACCAAATATACTAGGGTTACACACATAATGCATAGCTAAAGGAAACCTTTCAGGTACCTTAGATTCCAAGTGTGGTCATGCTTTTAGGACATGGTCACCACTTTCTTCCACCATACTGATGAAGGCCTCATTATTTTTCTGCTCCAAGTCCTTCTCCTTATAGGCATGTTATTTCTATAGCTTTGGCCTTCTTATCTTCTCGTAGTGCTCTAATAGTGGAAACCTTATCTATGTTTCTCCATGCCACTTTTGTAGATACCTTAACTAAGGAATTTATTACGTGCTCATCGGACATGAGAGTGGAATTTATAGTCATGTTCTTGTTCTACAACCTTCTTCATTCTTCGGCACACATGACTCCTCATATACATCAAAATCGGACTCATCCATGTGATTTTGCATAGAACATGACAACTTTGTTTCCTCTCACGCATAGTGGCCATGTCTTTTCCATCAACTCAATCCATACAACCCCTTAAGGTCCATCATACTCTAAAAATGGGCAAGGACAATTTTACTTGTGTCCTCAACATAGCCCATACTTGGCACAACATACTCCCCAATTTTCTCTTTATTCATGGCCCTTTAGGAATTTGAGCACCAAGATTTGGAGTCGAGATCTTGATTTTCTAGAAATATCATGTTTTGTTTATTATACCACCCTTTACTCCCTCTTGTTCATCCTTCATATCTTCATCCTTGGGTTCCTCCACATCTTTTGGTTATACAGGGTGTTAAGTGTGCTTTCTTTAACTCCTTCGACTCCTCATTTAGCTTTAGCTTTCTCTTTTCTTCTCAACTACCTCTTTTCTCGAGGAAAGAGTCATGGTGATCTCCTCACAGGCTATGGGGGTTCCCATGCTTTGGGTCCTTATTATTTTGAATACCCTTTTAAATCAGCACTCTCCATGGACTACTTCTACATATAATTCTTTCTTCTATGCTTGTGGTGGAGTTCTCACGTGCTCGAGTCTCCACTCTATCTTTTGGCTGCCTCTAGCCTTTGTGATCTAAACCACCACTATCTTCATCTTCCTCCTCATCATCTACTTCTATATAAAATTTTCTATGGGATTTAGGGCTGGCATGTTCTCCACTATATGCTTTCCCTTAGGTGGCCCTGGGAGTGAAAACTCTTTCTCCACATACTTGTTATTCTCTATCTTGGGATTAAGCTGAAGGTATACAAGAATTTATATAATGTCCCCAATTGCCAAGATTACAGGCTTCATGCTTATAACATCTGAAATGAGCCTCTCAACATAGGCATTCTGGCTTGGATATACATATGTCTTCCTTAGAGTGTGGTAGTCATAGTCTACCTTTTTCTAATAAAAATTAGGTGGCGCATGCATCGGTAAAAATGGTGGACTGATGCCTAGATAGTAGTGTGCTTTATGAAGGCATACATAAGTTTTAACCATGGGCTCCATGTCCCATTCCTCATAGCAAATTACGTGATGTAAAATTGTTGGTACACCATAAACTTATTGTCTTATAAACTACCAAAGGTAGCTCCTTGAGGATGTGCCACTCCTCTTCAAATTCCACGTGGAGTCGATTGTACCACATCTTTTCCCTTTGTTTAAATGGCCCACTCATTGACCCTTCACATAAATACTTTTCAAACCTTTCTCGCAAGGGACTTTTTTCCATGGGATATTCCCAAATCTTGTTCTTTGGCCCATTAGGCACTCTAATTTCCATAAATACTAAAGAAAGTAAGATAACGCACCAAAACTGATCTTATCACCTATGCACACTTCCTCAATAATGGTTTCTAAAATGTAGCCTGCTATGTTATAGACTACTCCTTGAGATATTTTCCTCATGATATGGAGCCACATGGTATTTACTTATGACCATATCTCTTGATCATTTAACTCACTACCAAATGTGCAGTTTCACTGTACCATCGGATACTTCTTCAATTTATCAATGGACATTCCGCATGGGACCTTTTATACCCTAATTCTTTCTTTTTCTCCAAGATTTTTGCTTTATCAATCATGTCACTACTAGGTTTATCCATGTGCATTTTAATCTTATCAATGTCAAAATCGGGGTTCTGATGTGATTCTAAACCTTCATCCGGAAAAATAGGAAAAGTCGCTCATGGACTCTCCTCATCACCCACTTGCATAAAGGTTCATAATTTCCAAAATATAGAGCTTGTATATACGATAGACTCTACGTTTTCAACAATTTATCTCCGGCCATCATACATTGGCATATCCTCCACCATGTACTTGTTGGTCTTTATACTCAACAATGCATCCACCTCTTTCTTGTTGTCGATATGCGGTGGTTGTAGTCACTTATATTGCACTTGTAGATGTGGGAATCCATCGTTTCTAATTATCACACCCTCTTTATACTACATTTCTAATAAATTACTCTTGGGATAAATTTCAACTTCTGTTTCCACTTTCTTCTTTCCTTTGGTACCTGCAGGAGGTGCTTTCTTTGGTGCCATCACAAAAATCCACCCTTTCACTATCTATAATGAGAAAACTCAAACCCTAGCTTGAATATGTGTGCCCTAGCTCCTCCTCAACATGTTTTATTCTCTCAAACCCTTCACTAATGGTGATGCAAGCCTCTTCACACAAGAATTTTCTCTCCACACCTAGTTTCACAACTCTCTACACCTTAACACGACTCGCTCATCTCATTTGCATTTATCTCACTCAAATAATTATGATCACAAAGGTAAAAATGAGACTGCATCACATTATTATATAGATTTTTAAAAATTTAGTGCATTTATTTCCTCCACCTACCAATAGTCCTCTCATTAATTGACCATTTACACAATTTCCATAGTACATCTTCACACCCTAGCTATAACCTTCTAACGTTCCTTCCTACCTTCTATGGTTGGCTTTTGTGGTACTTCTCTTTAGCAAACTTCCATGTGCCCGAGTACCTCATCACTATGCATTCCCAACTTCTCTACGATTTTTAACTCACCTTATATTGTTCCCTCATCTATCTCCATCTACGGTCATATTTTTAAAGTAATCTCCTTTCTAAGCCATGCTCTACAAACTTGAATAGCATTTCATAGCTTTTTATTCCTTTATGTGTACCCATTCGTAAATAGCCACATGTAATGGTATGTGTAGTCCATCTCACACATAAAATTTCTTCAAATGGTAATTCTCTTCCAAAGTGAAAACACTCTTATTACACTAAACACCAACTAAATTGACAGAGATATCTGACCAAAAAGGAAATACATAAATGAAAACCTAGTCTAAATGGCAACACTACCTTATTAAAAACACCATTGAAGACTTATTTATAGATGGATTCACCCTTATTCTTTATTAAAGTAACCGTGTAACTTTATTCCATCAATTTACTCTAATTAAAAAATCACCTTCGATTCAAGTATATGAGTGATGATATAATATCCCAATAACAATGTACTTTCTTCCTTATCATGGCACATAAACTTAGAGTCATAAAGAAGTACCATCTATCTTATCTTAAAGTTTTTTTCCCTAATGTGTTTGTCATGTAATGCCTTCTTCCTAGACTTTTCCTACTCCTAGCTCCAACATGCTCATGGTGCACCTCTCACCAATAGTTTCTCAACTACTTTTCCATGACTTGATCAATTCTTTCTACAGATATTTCTCATCAGTGTATAAACTCTAGCATTTAACATATATATGTAAAGAAGGTAACATGAATTCCATTAGATTAGAACTACTTTATGTGAAACACAAACTAAAAGGTGTGGCCTTGTTCAACCACTTGTAGGTTGTTCTATATGTCTAAAGCATGGAAGAAACTTTGTCATCCCAATCTTTCCTTCCAAATCACATTTTTTTGTCAATTTCTAGCTCAAAATCTTGTTGAAAGATTTAGCAGTCCCATTTTCTTGAGGATGATATGGAATGCATCTTTTAACATTGCATAATCTACGCAATTTTAATAAGGGTCAAACTTCATGTACCAAATATGTGTGTGTCCCTACAATGTAGTTACAAATTGACTTGCCTTGCACTTAGAAGCCATGATTCCTTTTGCACACCTCAGTATCTCACACATGTACATGTGTTCAACAACATCTTCTATTCCCCTATACTCTGAAAGATGAAGAGACATCTCCATGTAAATATTTTTGGGTTGGTGCACCCTTCCCACTTGATCTAGAACCCCTTATGTTTCCTCTGCCTCCAAAACCATCAAATCCACTAGAACTAGAGCCACCTACACCCCCTGATCCTCCACCTATAGCCGAAGTGGACCAAAATATGTACTTCCATGTGTCCCAATAGTAGTACTGTATTGAACTCCTACAGTCTACATGGTGGTACTACTCCTATAAGTGAGCCCCAAATTCTACGTGCTTGAATTTTGTGTAGATGATGCACCTAAAAGGTACCTCCAAACAACAATGAAGACGTTTTCCATGCCATTGATGTACTTACTATGTGACTTACTCTTGTTTCCCTACTGCCTAAATTAGTTTGCTGACTATTAGATGTACTAGATACTGGAAAACCAAGTGCAAGGGCTAGGTTTCCAAGTAGATTCAGATGCGTGCCTATGACCCAGGTCGTCTCTACTAGCATGCTCCCATGTGAGGCCAAGGAGGGTTCCCTTTCATGATTTCCTAAATTGGGGAGTTCTTAATGCTCTAGCTCTATGCCTTCTATGTGAACTCTAAATCCTTCGTGATCCATCTCTCTCTCAATGCCATCTACTTTGTAATGTTACATTTCTTCTATATCTCCCTCTCGCACACCTCACTATACTTCAGCTATCTTTCTTCTCTCTACCTCTCTACCCCTAGGTCTACCATCTTTCAAAAACTTGTTCCTACCCCCACGAATGGTGGGGTTTAGCCGCCATTGGACTTTTCTCTAAATTCAGGGTTACCATCAAGATATTAATCGCTAATGGAATGCCTTGCAAGTAAGTTCCCCTTGGATACAATAAAAATTTGAACTCAGCTACCTCTAGGCAAGAATAAGTGGAAATAGAGAATTCCATGATATAGTTGTTCAAAACACCATGGAACCAAGTATCCACAACACATGTCCAAATCAGATCAGCATCATATAAGGCTTGAAATTCTCCCTGTGTCTAAACAAGTGTGTGATACCTCTAATTTCACTTAGACATATAAGCAACTAGCCACTTGTATAGTTATAATAGGAAAAATAGCAAATAAACTCTCATACTCACAGTCATACATGTTCTTTTCCACTCATGTGCATGTGTCAAACTCAAATCCAATGTTGAATCTCCTTGTGTACTCTTCTTCTATATATTTTATTCACTCCTCAACACTTTCTAGGGTAACCGATATGTCTTCATCATTAAACTATCCTAAAACAATACTAGAAAAGAGGTCTCGACAATGAACCAATGATCTAGCCTAGAATTTACCACAAAACCTAGGTGCACTAGCACATCACCCAAAGTTAAGATGCTCACCCGAAGTGTGCAAAGATACTAGGCCCCTCCTTAGGGTTGTTTGTATACGATGTGAACATGATGAATATGTAATGTATTCATATCCACAAATAGCATAAATATTCCATAGAGCATATTCCAAATCTAGATCTAAAATAATGAATTAAGCATAGATATAACAAATTCAACCATGTAAGAACTATTTTTAGTCATGTTTAACACCATTATTCATCCAACACACTCCATTATATTAAAACACAATAAACACATAAGTTTATTACAATAAGTAGTATCATAATTTTATGTGTGCATGAGATCTGGCAACATATCTCCATAATAGCTCATACACAACAACTTTTAATCTACACAAATTACTACATATTTATAAGGGTTGGGACTTTCCCTTCACCACTTACGCACTTACAAAAATAGGTCGCATGCTGAAAATAGTCATGTGCCTTTGCAATAACATGCATACATGCAAGTGTGCTAATAATAGATCTCTTACAATTAACTGGCAATAGTAATTCTATTATTAGTTAGAACTCATGCATGGCACTTTATTAGATTCTCTTCCAAAAATAGCATTTGTGTGTCATGCAATTATCCATCCCATTGTGTGCTCCATACGCTATCTCCAAAAATAGCCCATAACCATGAAAATGGATAAGTCCCGATTCAATTTGTCTTTCACGCGCGTTTCCTTTCCTATCCTTCCGCGCCTTCAAATCTTAGCTCTTTTGTTTTCCCAAAAATAAATGTCAATTTTGATGAAAACTCGATCAAGAATGCAATGTTGAAAGAGAAATGAAATTAATTTTGCATGTGATCAATATTCCTTTTTTATTTTAATTCTAATTTCTACCTATTATCAAAAATGGCACCATTGGATAACTCCTCCCAGCTCTTTCTCAGGCTTTCACTCAAAAAAGGTAAATAGTTTTCCTCCT
This sequence comes from Taxus wallichiana var. yunnanensis, assembly GCA_018340775.1. Lineage (NCBI taxonomy): Eukaryota > Viridiplantae > Streptophyta > Pinopsida > Cupressales > Taxaceae > Taxus > Taxus wallichiana. Next base: position 607,193,086 of record CM031244.1, read on the forward strand.
AACTCCATGTATTTTTCAAGTTATGGCTCGACGGAGTTTTTGTGGGAAATTTTCCCCGAAAGGCCCGCAGCCAATGAGAACGCGCCACGTGTCCAAGAAAGTGGCGGGGGTCGGAGGAGAACTTGGTTTTTGCCAAGTGTTTTGGCAAAGGTTTCAAAAGGAAATATTTTTCCCCGCAGGCCCGCCGACAAATCAGGGGCTGCCACGTGTCCAGGGGGAAGATTTTGAAAATTTGGCTAAGTGTTGGTGCAAGAAATTTTTTTGAAGGATGGCCCCGGCCAATAAAAACATGACACGTGTCCTAGGGAGCCGGAAGTTCGGCGGCATGGGGGAAGGTTTGAAATTTTGCTAAGTGTTTCGCCAAATTTCAATGGAGGATTTTTGGACCCATTTCCCGAGCCGAATCACAATGTGACACGTGTCACCAAAGCTCAGACCGGCGGGGCGCGAGGAAGAATTAGATTTTTGGGCAAAATGTTTTGCTGAAAGTCCAAAGGATGAGTTTTTCCCAAGGAAAAAAATTTTTCAAAGAGAAAAGTCCCCCAAATCGCCAATCATATGAGGACACGTGTCCTGGAGTGGCGAGAGCATGGGGAGAATTCAGAATTTTTTCCCAAGGAGGAAATAAAAGAAAATTCAAAGGGAAAGCCCGCCCCCTTATTGCGCGCCCAATCATTTGCTGCCACGTGTCCCAGCTCGTCGGCCCGGCGGGAAAATTTTGGAAAATTTTCCAAAGGCTAAAACAAAGAAAAATGGAGCAGGAGGGGCCCGCGCCCAATGAAAACTTGCCACGTGGCACCTAGACTTGTGGAGCATGGGAAAATTTTGGAAAATTTTCCAAATGACCAAAAAGGTAAAAATTCAAAAAAATTTCCCACCGACCCGATTTGGCCCTGTTTTTCCCTAAAACTTCAAATCGCCATATCTTTCGATCCAGAGCTCGGTTTTTCACGTTCTTTATATCAATGGAAAGCTGGTGAAATTATCTACAAGATTCCAGGTTATTTTTGCATTTTGGTGGAGTTTGGAGAGATAAAATCAAGAAACACCTCTGGCACGTGGTCATGGACAGAAATGACGTTTCAACCACCGTTTTTAATGAAGAATGGCTCGCATTCTCTCCCAGCATGGTTAAAAATGTCAGGGAATGGGTCATCGGGTGCCCATGCTGTTTTGATGGCATTTTGGTCAATGGTTGAACCCCTTGCACTTTTTCCCGTGTTTCTCTCTCCTGGGGTCGTGGTTTGCACTGTAAAAGCTAGAATGAGTTCATTTTGCAAAGGAGAGACACTTTTTCAGCTCTGCAACTTCCTTTTTCTTCCTCCTTGGCAGAATTTGTGAAGAAATTTTACCTTTCCATGTAATGCAGCACCTTTTCTTGCCTCTGGATCACTTGTAATGTATTGTATTGGATCTGAGATGTTGATATATGTTCTGTGATTAAAATCCCTCAATCCTTTCATATATCTATCATTGCTTTCTTGATCTTTCATTACATTTTGAGCATTTGTGCATGTTTTGTGTTGTGTTTCCTTATGGATTGTGTATTTCATGCAGCATCAGGTGTCTACAACTCCTTTGGTGCATCACCTATTAGCATTAGTTCTTTCTTTTTGCATTCTCTATCTCTGTCTCCTTGGAATTTAGAGTAGATTTAGGAGTTTAAACCTCTGCAATTGTACAAGTGAATTAGCTGATCAGAGGAGTTGAGGAACCAACCTCTAATCTAGAGATTCCTCTTCCATTTTGCAAGTCCCACACTTGGGAAGAGGATTCAATGTTGTGCAATCACACTGGATGCTTAGAATGATCAAATTAGAAGCCTGATCAACATCTAGGGGGTGCTGCTGATTTGCAACAATAGTTTTGGCACGCCTGGTGGGACCTTAGAGGTCTTCCACTTTATCTTTGATAGGTTGGTGTGTTCCTGTTAAAGATTCAGCCTTTTGGAGGCACTTTCAAAAGCACATCTGGTGACTCCATCTGGTAAACAACTCATTCTCTAAGTTGCAGACCTGTTTTCCATTCATTTCCATCCATTCTTCTTTCCATCATTTTCATTCTTTTCCATTCCATGAAGTTGTGCAATCATGACTTCATTTCCATCATGGAATTCACATTTACAACAGCAGTATATCACACCTCCAACATGTTTTACAAATCCTCCAAATCAGCATTTTGATCAAATTCAAAATCAGCATGTCTACCCATATGAGCAGCAGTGCCAAAGTCAGTTTGGATATGAAGCATGTCAAGCACAAGGGTATGCTGGTTGTGAGGGCAGTCAAGAAGAAAATGCAGATCTGCTGGAACAAATCCAAAAGATGGAGGTAAACATGGTGTTATCCAGGGCTCAAGCACAAATGAAAGCATTTAGAATCGGTTGTAGAGCACCTTGTCCATGGGTGGGACCTTTTCCAAGGCATTACAGCCCTCAAGAGAAGCTAGCCTTCATGATTACAACACTACCATTGCTTGCAAAGTGGACTAAAGGAATAAAGGTGTATGAGAGGAGTATTCAACAACCTTGTCAACAAGTAAGCACACCATCTCATGCCTTTTCTCTCCCTCTTTCCCAATCTATTTTATCTCAGCAGTGTCAAGTTTTAAACTCTCCATCTGCTGTCCCAAGTGTTGAATCCATTTCTCCATTCCCTAGTCTTCCACCCCATCTCAATTCTTCTATCCTTTTCCCTTCCAAACAGCCATTCCCTCCAAAGAAACAAGAGTTCCTACCTCCTCCACCACCACAAAAAATTGCAAAATCAATTGAGTTACAATCCACTTCTCCTCTTGCATTCCCAAATCCATGTTGGGAGGATAAAAATCAGAATGCCAATCAAGGAAAACAAGCAGAAAGAAGAGCCAAACAAGGATGAAGAAATTCAAAGTCTGAAGAGTTGGGCTCTTAAATTCGGGATTACAAAAATCCCCTTGATGGTGAAACCAATAGAGGATGTTGAAGTTGGAGAACAAGTGGAAAACAAGGCTGATTTTATAACAGCAGTGAAGTGAGAAAAACAGCAGTTTGTTGGTGATGAGTTGGGTGTCCATGTTGGCACTTTGCCCAAAGAAAATGCTGATCCAGTTTGCACTGCAAAATCAGCCATCGAGAAGGAAGGAAAACCATCTCAAAACCCCATCTTTGAGGAGCAAATGGATGAGGTCAAGTCAGTTTTTACAACAGTAGAAGAAGGAAGCATTATTGATACATTTTTGCTTTCATTTGAAGGGGCTGATTTGATTGATGAAGCCATTATGGAGGTGAACAAAACAGGTCCAAATTGTGAGCAAAAGGCACAAGAAATTTCATGCTTCTCTCCCACTTCATCTCTCCAACAATCTGATTTTTGGGATGAGTTTGGATTGACAAGTTTCATGTTTGAAAATGAAGTTATACAGGGTGAAGAAAATGCAGATTTGGAGGCCACCATACAAGAGGGAGAGACTTTGCTTTGCAGCAAGACATTCAAGAGTTTGATTTTCCATCAGACTTAGAAGAATGTTTAGATGAAGAGCTAGCTGAAATTACCATGTTTCCTTCTTCACCATTCGTTCTCCAACAACAAGAACTTGCTGCCATGGACAAAAGAGTTCAAGGACAACAACCTACAGTTTGCAACATGCCTCTTGAATCAAAGCTGGAAGAATTTGATCTTCCAAAAGCTACAATGGAGGAGCTCCAAAGCCAACAATGTATTGCAGCAGGTAACAACAATGCAAAAGCAACTTCATTGGATGTTGCAATCAATAACGAGGAGTTGCACACTATAGAAGAGTTCCATGTTGCCATGAAGGAAGAGAAAGGGCAAAAAAGTCCTACCATTGCTTCCACATCACCCACCCAAGAAGGTCTACAAGAAGACTCCATTTTTGGAGTTGAAAATCAGAGCTATGGGCATATCAAACGGATCATACCTTGCCCAATAAGGTATTTGACTTCATTGGAGTCAAAGGAGAAGTCACAACCAGTCATGCTTGCTTCTAAGCATGAGGGTGAGCTACAAAGTACCAAGGATCAGCTGTCATACCTCTTCAATCCAAATGCAGAGCAACTAAAAGAGGTATTGGATTTGTTTTCAGTTGACACCTTGATGATTTGGGTAGAAGACCAACTTCTTGTTGATTTTCCACTCATCCAATCAGCCATGTTCAATGCCAAATCAGTTGCATGGTTGCAACTTTTGAGAAAGGGAAGCTATTTCTCCCAACTAGTTGCAGGGTTTGTTTAGCCCACTTTTGCTTCCAGTTAGAGTAGGATAGGTAGTTTTGCTTTCAGTAAAAGAAGTGCTTGTGCACACTCTGCATGTTCCATTTTGGAGCATGTATGACCTTTAGTTTTGTACATAGTTTTTGTGGTGCTGGTTTTGCTCTTGCGCAGTCCATTTCAGTGGGTTTCCAAGTGGCTCAGAGAGGAGGTTTTCAAAGTTCAGATCAGTTTGTAGGCTATAACTCATGACTCCATGCCCAATGGATGCTTCAGCAACTGGTAACTTCATCCGCGGGAGATGCCCCTCGAGTCACCAAAATTGTTATCCAAAATGTGCCCCTACTCATTTTGTGGCTAACTCCTCCCATTCTTCCCTCTCTTGTGCCTCAGTCACAAAATTTTGCTTTCAGGCACTCAAAACCTTTTGGAAATGGCACCATTGGATAGAGCTCTTTCTCATCTTTCCAGAAAGGTAAAGTTTTCCTCCTAACTCCATGTATTTTTCAAGTTATGGCTCGGTGGAGTTTTTGTGGGAAATTTTCCCCTGAAAGGCCCGCAGCCAATGAGAACACACCACGTGTCCAAGAAAGTGGCGGGGGTCGGAGGAGAACTTGGTTTTTTACCAAGTGTTTTGGAAAGGTTTCAAAAGGAAATATTTTTCCCCACAGGCCCGACCGACAAATCAGGGGCTGCCACGTGTCCAGGGGGAAGATTTTGAAAATTTGGCTAAGTGTTGGCACATAAAATTTTTTGAAGGATGGCCCCGCGGCCAATAAAAACATGACACGTGTCCTAGGGAGCCGGAAGTTCGCAGCGCGGGGGAAGGTTTGAAATTTTGCTAAGTGTTTCGCCAAATTTCAATGGAGGATTTTTGGACCCATTTCCCTAAGCTGAATCACAATGCGACATGTGTCACCAGAGCTCAGACCGGCGGGGCGCGAGGAAGAATTAGATTTTTGGGCAAAATGTTTTGCCAAAAGTCCAAAGGATGAGTTTTTGGCCCGCTGCCTCCCAAGCCAATCATATGAGGACACGTGTCCTGGAGTGGCGAGAGCATGGGGAGAATTCAGAATTTTTTCCCAAGGAGGAAATAAAAGAAAATTCAAAGGGAAAACCCACCCCCTTATTGCGCACCCCAATCATTTCTTTGCGAATACACGTGTCCCAGCTCGTCGGCCCGACGGAAAAATTTTGGAAAATTTTCCAAAGGCTAAAACAAAGAAAAATGGAGCAGGAGGGGCCCACGCCCAACCCAATGAAAACTTGCCACGTGGCACCTAGACTTGCGGAGCGTGGGAAAATTTTGGAAAATTTTCCAAATGACCAAAAAGGTAAAAATTCAAAAAAATTCCCACCGACCCGATTTGGCCCTGTTTTGCCCTAAAACTTCAAATCACCATATCTTTCGATCCAGAGCTCGGTTTTTCACATTCTTTATATCAATGGAAAGCTGGTGAAATTATCTACAAGATTATGGGGTTATTTTTGCATTTTGGTGGATTTTGGAGAGATAAAATCAAGAAACACCTCTGGCACGTGGTCATGGACAGAAATGACGTTTCAACCACCATTTTTAATGAAGAATGGCTCGCATTCTCTCCCAGCATGGTTAAAAATGTCAGGGAATGGGTCTGTCAGGTTCCCATGCTTTTTTTGATGGCATTTTGGTCAATGGTTGAACCCCTTGCACTTTTTCCCATGTTTCTCTCTCCTGGGGTCGTGGTTTGCACTGTAAAAGCCAGAATGAGTTCATTTTGCAAAGGAGAGACACTTTTCAGCTCTGCAACTTCCTTTTTCTTCCTCCTTGGTAGAATTTGTGAAGAAATTTTACCTTTCCATGTAATGCAGCACCTTTTCTTGCCTCTGGATCACTGTAATGTACTGTATTGGATCTGAGATGTTGATATATGTTCTGTGATTAAAATCCCTCAATCCTTTCATATATCTATCATTGCTTTCTTGATCTTTCATTACATTTTGAGCATTTGTGCATGTTTTGTGTTGTGTTTCCTTGTGGATTGTGTATTTCATGTAGCATCAGGTGTCTACAACTCCTTTGGTGCATCACCTATTAGCATTAGTTCTTTCTTTTTTACATTCTCTATCTCTGTCTCCTTGGATTTAGAGAGACTTAGAGTTTAAACCTCTGCATTTAGTGAATTAGTTTAAAACCTCTGCAAGATTCCTCTTCCATTTTGTGTCCCACAAGTGAATTCATGTTGTCTGATCGGAGGAGTTGAGGAACCTAGCCTCTAATACCTTTTTTAGAAATGATTCCTCTTCCATTTATGATATTGACAAGAAATAAAATAGGATAATATGAAACCTAATAAAAAAATGGACTAATGGTCCCACCAAGAGGATTATTTTTAAAAATATCTCTAATATTGAATAAAATGTTATATAGGCAAGTCATATGGTGTGATGCACCGCTATCGAAAATACACTCGTTACGATTAGAAGTAAACATGACAACACATAATGTAATAACATTAGAAATGTGTTCATGATTGTTGTTTTGATTATAGTTTAGGTTATTCTAATGGATCTGATTAGATTTATTCCCTTTGTTATTGTTATGAGTTTTATTATAAACTCTATATTTTTTTATAGTGATTTTCCTTTCTAGGACCAAATTTAGCACACATATTACTATTTCCATTAAACTTAGGTTTATGATTATTTTCCCGATTTCATATTCCCTTTTTGCCATTAGCGAGAATTAGTGTTATATTTTTGTTTTCTATTATTTTAATAACCATGATTGAGAGAAAGAATTTCATGAGTGGTATTCTCTTTAGAATCAAAATTAGAAATCACTTACTCTTCTTGGATCAAAAGAGCTGACATAGTAGTGAGGTCAAGAATATCTTGCTATGATTGGTACTTTGAATTTAATGTCAAAAAAAAAAAAAAAAAAATCATGAATATTCAATTGAATAATGAAATATAACAATTGATCTTGAATTAAATTACATTTGCAACCATCTAAATGAGATTTAATATTCTTAATTTTAGTAAGAAATTTAACAAATTTTTCATCACTTTTCATAGGTGTAGTAAGCAATTCAAGGATCAACTTAATAATCTTAGAAAAACAGGTTTCCTCATACATGGACGTAAGGAGTTTCCAATAATTTTTATGAGACTCTTTATTGTCGATATGGACTAGAATTCATCCTCAACACCCCATAATATAATTGACATTACTTTATGCAATTTATGCTAAAACACATTTGAAAGTTTAGGTGTAACATGTCATCCAAATAGGATTTTTTTCAGTCCCTATGACAATTTTCCACATCTTTTGATCCATAAATTTTGTTGCAATGCAAATTTTCCATCTATTATAGTCGATCGATTAAGCATTTGAGATTTATCTAATATAAAGTTAGGCAAAGCCATTGCTTCCCTTTAAGAATGAAAATATAACACTAGATAATGCTTAAAATTGAACTCCCCTCTTTTAGATATAAATTTGAAATTAAATTGAAATTAAATCAAATTACAAGTGTAAACAAGTAATAATTGTTCAAATATATGCTAAACAATGAGAAAGATTGGAGTAAAATGCACTAATTTATGTGTCGGAAGTGTCACACATAGAACAACTATCTAAACATATAATTAAAAAAGGTGTAAAAACTATAAAAGGAATCTTAAAACAAAAAATGGAGCACACTAATGTTTCCAAAATGTGCCAAAACCTAAATAACGACTAGCTACACAACTATATTTGACATGAGGTTCACTAGGTTAAATGTCGCAAAAGAAAATGACACTAGAGAAAGGTTTACACCTAAGAAGTTTGTCACACAGACCAAAATAGAAGGGAATTCAATTTAATTCAATAAAAATTAAATCAAAAATTAGGGGTTTTAAACACTTGATCACCCTAGTTACAAGATTTTAGAAAAATAAGAGCCACCAACCCTTCTAGGAGACTAGTTAAGAAATTACATGCACTAATTTATATTTAAAATTTATAATATCTAATTTATTTTAAGTTTGTGTGTGTTTATTTTTGCACGCGTGCATGTGCTCATGCATGCATGTAATTTGAAATGTAAATAAAAATCACTATTTTTCACTTTTTGGATTAAAATAGTTAAAACAAAGTGGATGCCACTTATGGAAATTAAAGATATACTAAATAAATTATTTTTAAAATATTTAATTTAACTATATGAAAAAACATCATACCTTTAGTTGCATTTTTTATGGCACTCATGTAGATGCACTAGTTCTCGGAGAAAATATTTAAGCCACTAGAGACCTCCAAACTTTGTCAATCTTCTTGAAATATTGAAGGAAAGCAATATATAGCTTTGAAACTGAATTTTGGTGGATAAATCAGCATTTCCTATTACTAAGCTAAACTATGGCACCCGAGGATTGAAAATAACTTAATTTTCTTTAAAATAAAATAATATTTCTTGTCACAATTTTCAATCCTCTACACTCCCTCATGCTCTAAAATCATGTTAAAATACAAAAACTAATACAAACACTTGATATCTAGAATGTAAATAATTATAAAAACGTGAATTAAAATAAATATGAACACAAACATAGAGACTAACGTGGGAAAACCTTGAGAGGTAAAAAAACCCACAAATATGATATTCATATATATGAGAAATTCAACCATAATACACTCGTAAATATTAAATCACTCAAATGTCTTCACCAAATATATATCATGTAATATGTGTGAATTATATTAGTGGTTCCATGAGTCAAGAGGATTACACTCATGAAAAACTCTCTAGCGGAGTTCCATACTATCTATGCTAGGGAAGAATCCTACTGGAGACTTAAATCTAGAGAAATTTGGCTCAAAGATGGAGATAAGAACACGAAGTTCTTTCATATGACAACCCTAAAACATAGAGCTCATAATAAAATCTCTAAGGTTACAAATCAAGTTGGAGTTACGACATCGAATCCCAACTCCATCAAAGAAGAAGCTATTATTTTTACAAAACCTGTTGAATGATAGTCCCCCATTGTCTCAGGAAGTTGTGAACAAGTTGTTGGAATCTATTCCAAACAACTTGGTTAGACCAGATGAGTTTGGTGCTCTTGCTAAACCAGATACATTAGAAGAACTTCAGAAAGAAGTCTTCTCCATGGAAGGTTATAAAGCCTCAAGCCCCGACGGCTTCTCTACTTTCTACTATAAAAAATTGGAGATTTGTACGAATGACCTCCTCAAAATTGTTAATGGATTCTTCGGAAATACATAATTCTCAAGGAAATAAACAATACTTTCATAGTTCTAATTCCTAAAAACTTTGGGCGAAGGAATTCAAGCACTTCAGACCCATAATTCTCTCCAATGTGCTCTACAAATTTTTTTACCAAAATCCTAACCTCAAGGTTACAGCCACTTCTTCCAAAAATAATCTCTATCTAATATGGGGGTTTGTAAAAGGAAGAATTATTCAAGATGGAGTAATTATGGTTCATGAAACCATACACTCGATGGAAAAATCAAAATGGTAGGTATGGTTCTAAAACTTGACATGAACAAAGCTTTTGACATATTTTCTTGGTCTTTTCTTGATCAAGTACTGAAAAATTTTGGTTTTGATGAGAGGTTTAGAAAAATCATATGGAACTATATTTCATCACCAAGATTCTTGGTGATTGTCAATGGCATCCCAATGGGTTTCTTCCCAAGAATTCATGGTATCAGACAAGGAGACCCCATCTCTCCCATACTCTTCATCATCATGGCGGACAGTCTCAGTCACACTATTAACAGAGTTGTTTCATTGGGATATCTCAATGGTTTCAGACCCTCCACTTTTGACATAACAGTCTCCCATCAACAGTTCATGGATGACACTATCCTTCTCCTTCTTTCCTCCATCCTCAAAGCCAAAACAATGAAGCATATTCTACAGCTTTATGAAGAAGCTTCGGGACAACAAATTAATTTTGATAAAATCTCTTTATACTTCTTCAACACTCCTCCCGCTAGACAAAGGAAAATTGCACAAATCTTAGGTTGTGAAATCAATTCTTTACCTACTACATACCTTGGTCTACCTCTTGGCACCAACAAAGTCCAAATGAGCATGTGGAATACCCTACTAGAGAGAGCTTGCTGGTTGGAAGGGATCTATACTATCAAGCACTAGGAAATGCCTTCTTATTAAGAGCACACTTAAAAACTTGTCGATTTATATCATGTCCTTATTCTTTATTCCTGTGGCTGTTGTGGAAAAAATAGAAAGAATCCAAAAAAACTTTCTTTGGATAGGAACTGAAGATAAGAACAGGATGCACTTGGTAGCTTGGGACAAAGCATGCAACAATAAAAACACCGATGGTGTTGGCATAAAAAATCGGACCATGAATGTTTCTCTTGTCTCTAAAATGGGGTGGTGACTAGTGAAGGAGGAACAACCATGGACCAATCTCATTAAAGCCAAATATATAAATCAAGGTAGTACCATGGACTACTTTAATAATGACAACCACCCACTGGGTTCTATGTTCTGTAAAAATAGCATTAGGATCAAGAAAGAGATGTCTACATGATGCAAATGGACTCTGGGCATAGGTGTAGACACCAAAATTAGGTCACACTCCCCTTGGTCCCTTGTCAAATAACCAGCTCAAGCATACTCATCTAACTATGGCCCCTTCCACCCCAAATTAATATTAATTTAATTAACTTAATTAAATTAATACCCATCCTCACAATATTCATTACTTAATTATTTTAATTAAGCTAATTTCCACCTCACCTAGACACCTCACCCATCCACCTCACCCTAGACCTATTCTTGGCATGTTTCCATAACTAACAATAACTAAGTATTACTTGCCTTAATGAGATAAGATTTTGTCTAACCCTAAAATTTCTCTAACCACATTCCTACTACTTAGAAGGGAAGTATTCATTCTAATTCGTGAGAATAAACTAACTGGACCCAAGAACTTAAAAAGATCTGCCCATTTTAGTAAACCTAGTGAATCCTACCTTAACCAACACTGGTCACCCCTAAACCGATTCCGGTCAACCCGGAACCATCATCGCTTACCATTAATTCACCTAAACAGCCTTATTCTCGGTTGGCACATTCTAAGAGAAAGGAACGAGATTAGAGATGCATGCAAGCAAAACAAGCATCCTTTTACGCATCCAAATATCGAGAGCCATCACCAAGATCAATCATAGAGTCATTGCATTCACGGGAGCACTCCGGAAATCACTGCTAAAGGACCATACATGTATTCTCCGATCAACGACCTCTACCACTCGGGCATTAGATCCTTAACACGGTATGGCCCTAACTTGTAGGGTTTATTTCAGTCAGTAATCTTTATTACTCCTGTTATTAATTTGTTCTTCGCATGCTTATTACTTCATCACCCACTTTCCTATGAACTCAAAAATCCCTTCACCCATATCACCAAATCACCTATCCTCACCTATTGTATACTTCTGAGCATACCTAAGACCTATCTGAGACCTCCCCATTCATTCTCCCAAACTTTATTTGACCTCAGATCACCCCTACCGTTTAATCTATTTGAGTTTCTTGTACCTCGACCATACCAACGCCGGTTATCCACAACCACCGTTAGTTATACCTAAACCGGAATATTCATATTTATCCAATGCCGGTCTCATGTTTTACACCTTGACCAAGAACAAAATAAAATCACCCTACCAGTTGACCTAAATAACCCATAATCAGACCCTAACCAGTCCCAATACCTTGACAGACACCTCACCTCTTAGATCCAACTATAGCCTAGCCTATTGTGATTGGATTTGCTTATTGTACTTGAATGAGATACCTAAATCATATCAACTACAATAGGAATTTTTTTATTTCTTGCATTAACTTATTTTAAACATTGGATTAACAACCGTCTAGGAAGTATCACACTTTCTAGAACTAGCATATGCTAGAAAGTCCACTGTCATATATCATTTAACTCTATTTTTGTCATCTTTTTCTATTACAGTAGTTCCTCCTAGCCAAAAGGAAGCTCTCACATTCAGCTATGGATCAAGAAGTCATAACACGTCAATAACCATTAACCGACCAACATTTAACATGTATTCCTCCTTAGCCCTTACCAATATCTATTTTGTCATTTTAAAAGGTGAAGAAAATGGTGACACATTTTGGCACGCTCGGTGGGACCCATCGGGGTTCTTTTACATTTATTCATTCTTAGGTGAAATTTGTGTATTTTTTTCCCTTCGAAAAGCTTCCACATTAATTTTCTTGTTTAAAATCCTTCTCTTTCTTTATATTGTCTAAAAACAATAATATTTTTGGTGTTTTAAAAAGAACACATCTTCCTTCCTTTTGCATTTCATTAGTGAAAGAGCATCCCTCTTCCTGTTCATATCTTGCTACATCAAATATCACACTTTGATTTGGGCTTTAAAAACTTGCATTACATTCTGATTTGTTGTATTATTAGCTCACATTAAAACTGAGGGAAACCTATATGTTGGAAGTCATGCCCAGCTGATGGTTGACACAAAGAATCATAGAAAGCACATTTCTCTCTCTCTCTCTCTCTCTCTCTGTCTTACCAAACTTGCACAAAATCAAATATACACATCTTTCTTAAACAACATCTTACCCGGGAACATCTATCAGTGATCACATGATTCGATTAGCGGTACTCCCCATCTCGTTGCCTCTGTCGAGTCATCATCTCAGAGGACGGCCTACCCCTACCATAACATACCTGAAACCTCTCCTTTTAGATATCCTTCTTTGTAGGATGCCTTCCCAACCAAAATATTATGTTCTAAATACACATAGTCAGTCCTAAATAGCATAAGCTAAACAAACATAAGAAAATCACTATTAGGATTGTGCTTTTTCTTAGTGTTCTTCTTGGTTTGTGTTTTGAGGTGTGAGACTACGACTCTCCATTTTCTTCTTCCTTGCACACTCCACCATCGTAGTTGGAGTATTCTAACTTTTTCTAAGTGTGTCAGGGCCCCATATCCTCATTCTTAGGTTTTTGAGTTTGATTCTTCACTTAATTTAACTCACAAAACCAATTTTCTTCATTTCTTTCTAATTTCATAGTCACCGATGTCGGTGCAGCAACCGTCACCAGTTCACATCTAACTGTCTTCGGTTAAACCCTAACTAGTTTTGGCTTTTGGATTTATAGTTACTTTACCTAGAATAGATTTCATCACTTTGCTTATGTTCTATTTCTAGCCCTCAGGGCATCATCATATTTCTCCCCTGTTGATACTTACTGTCATACACAGTTTTCACAAATACACATCCAACATTCCTGTTTCATTTTTTTAGACTGGTTTCTTCCATAGTGACCAGTATCGGTTTCAGAAACCATCATCGGTGTTCCCCAACCGTCATCGGTCAACTTTGGTATCATCACCCTCAACCATCACCGGTCAACCTGACCATCGTCGGTTTCCTATGTTTGATTTTTCAAAATCTATACATTGACCAGATTCACCCCCAAACCCCATTATTCTCTATTTTTACTATTTTCTATGTCATCTACAGAATACAATCTTACCAAGTCAACACTTGTTCACATGGTGTTGACTCACATCCAAACTAACGCCCTCATATTCCACGCTAGTCGTCAACCACTCCCACCTAGTCCTTTCGCCTTCTAATTTGTCACCCATGGATCCAACGTTACCTACCACCAATGTTACAAGTGACAAAGAGTTTGCATGACTCCTTGATCAGAATCCTGCGACCTTACAGTTCTACCTTTCCCACTCTTCCACCCGAGATCTCTCAGTTAGTTGATATACAACATTCCTATATCAATCTCTCCTACCCTTATTCCTACTCTGCATCAGCCCCTAATAATGTGGCATTACCCTCACCTGCTTCACCCCCGGTAGTTTCGCAGCTAGGCCCCATACCCGCCATGACCACTGCATCTGTAGTTTCACTCGCGCTTGTCATATTTGTTGTCCCCTCATCAACCACCTAAACCATAGCACAATCTGCACCCATTGTCTCATAAATACCCATTGCAACACAACCACTCATGGTGTCGGTGACCCCTACACCATTCAAGAATCTAGTAATCTCCATCCCACAAACACTTGCCCCCAATCACTACTAGATTCATGACGACCATCTCACCTACATACACCTATTATCAACAACCCCTATCTTCTATGTCACCCATTCTCGTTTATGTACCTTCTATGTTGTTTCCTTATTCTCAACCTCCTATCTAGTTCAAAGATCTCGGCTCCTTATGCCACAAGAGGTGTCCCTCCATCATAGCCTACCAATGACCTCATCAAGTTAATGATGGAAAAGATGTAGACACTATAAGCATTAGTTTCCAACTCATGTAATTCCCTCACCTATGATGAAATTTGTAACGAGCCTATTCACCCATCCATTCCTATACAACCATACCTCGTACATTAGGAAATGCTAAAATTCAATTGCTTCAATAGCAAAGAATATCTACAAAAGAAATTGCGGTCCTTTAAACATGGGCGTTACACGATTGCCCACAATAATGCTTTACTTTTGAGGACTTTCTCTATGTCCCCGACAGGACCTACATTGGGTAGTACGGTGGACTACCAAGACACTCCATTTACTTATTCAATCAAGTAGCGAAGCCTTCCTAGATCACTTCTCCATTAACATTGTTAAGAGGGTTACCATGACAGATCTTTATTCCACACGACAGTATGATAATGATTCCATCGCTGACTTTGTTGCTCATTGGTGCAGCCTCATTAACCAGATCACATTCCAACTACCTCAAATTAAAATTATAGAATTATTTACTCAGAATGTTCTAGACACATCTCACCAACCTTGTAGGTGAAAATGTTTCCCACTTTCGATGAGGAATTCACCATGGCATGGAAATTAGAAATTCGTGCTATCAAAGAAAAGAAGATTCAACTTCGTAACAAGAACATCACATTCAAATCAAATGATACTTCTTCATCTTCAAAACCCCAAAACAACTATTCAAAGCCCAAAGGGTCTGCTAATTCTATAGTTCTCAAGGTTGGTCCCCCTCATCAATCAAACCCAACCAAACCCCCTTCTAATCTCTCTCTTGTCCAAGCTTTCCAGTTTAGATGAGAACAACAAAAGTGCACTTCCCTAGGAGAATCTTATTCTTCTGTGTTGGAAAATCTTGTTAAAGTTGGTTTCATTACCATTCCACCTATAAAACCACATACTAGTTTTGACCCTGAGTGACCCATGCCGGCGTGGTATAAGGAACATGACTTTTGTAAGTATCGTTGTGTTAAAGGTCACACAACAATAATCGCATCACCTTTAAGAATATCATCCGAGAAATGATAGACAATGGAGATCTATTCTTGGATAACCCGAATGCACCCCTAACCAAAACCTACATATCTTCAAGAATCCATTCCCTAATCATGCCCCACCTTCCAACAAAGTTAGTGATACCTCAAATAATGATAGCAATATCCACGGGGTCCACCCTATTTTCCCCAATATAACAGATTACATCCCAATTTCCTCATGTTCCTTCCATCTATGAAATCTTATCCCACACTCCCCTACCTACACCAATCTATTTCATCTACTCCTCTACCCATAGAGGAACCCCCTTCATGTTTCCCTTCACCCTTAAATGAGCCTATAATCGAACGCCACCTTTGACCCCACTGAAAATTCCGAGCGGTTGTCAACGGCACCTCTCCTACTCATAGAAGATGTAGGTCCACCACCTACACCTATGCAAGAAGAGCCCACTTCAATTGGCCCATCCTCTCCTCTACCCATGGAGGATACTATAGAAGTACCACAACTTGTTGATGACCAATCACCATCGACCTTCAAGATCCTATTGATATGCTTTCAGCTCTCTTACCCATAAAGTCTCGAGGCTAGCTATTTCCTGTATCTCAAAAACATTTTATGGGGATTTCCATTTGATCCACGTCGGCTCTACTTACAACAGTACCATTCTCACACTTGGCCAATCTCTGAACTATGTTGATATAGGATTACTTTGGGGGCATCTTCTACTTCCTACTTTAACACAAATGAATCTATCACTCATTAACACCTCCACTATCTATCCAAAACTATTTCGAGCAACCAAACCAAACCAAATGCAATCACAACTATTGCAATACCTTCCATGACCCCACTCATGGCCCAACTCACACCTCTTCCCATAGCCCAACATGCATCTACACCCAAATCCACGTCTATATCATCTCCCTTACTTAAACCTATCACTACCTTAGGGATCATACCAACAATAGCCTTACTCACCCACCCATCAAATTAGATTTAGCTACATCTTCCAAAACTAACACAAAACTTAACCCGGCCCCTGAAAAGAAGATCCAATCTCCTAGATCTCATACCCCAACCTTGCCAACCACACCCTTATCACCTTCACCCCTTTCATCCATCCTAGGACCTCACCCCGACTCGGCCAACAAACTCCCGACCATCGGTAAACCAAGAATGCAGCAACCCATTTCCCCATCATAGACCTCTAATATACCCAAGCTACCCACACAACCTCTGCCCTCACCCATAACCTTCTTACCACCCATAACTCCAATACCTTCAATAACTTATTCACTACCCATGAAACTTCCTTCTCTTTCACTCATGCCTCCCGCCCAACCCACACTACCTACCTCCATAACACCTCGCTTACCCCCATGGGTAACTTTGACCTCTTCCACCATCTACTTTTCCCTCCACATCTCATGCATCCGTATCACCTTTACCCAAAAAGATGCAACCTAAAGCTAAAAATCTACTACCCTCTAATAAGGTAGTTAAACCAACCACACCTTCTATTTTCAATTCATCTACCATGCCCCTACCCAAGCAGATATGACCAAAACCTAAGACCACACCACACACCAAACTAATAGCCCAACCTACTCCCCCTCTTATAAATAATCTTCCTCCACAATCAGCCACACTTGTACCCAAACCCACATTCACCTCCCATTGTGATCCATTAGCAGGATCCTACACCAAAATCCTAACCAACCTCCTCGAAACTTTTGTCATCACATTACCACCTCTTAGACCTTACGACCCACTCAAACCCAAACCAAAAGGGTTTGATGAAACCAAAATTTACACCTACCATCATGTGCTAGGACACGATGTAGAGAATTATAAGGCTTTGAAAACTGCTCTTGTCCAATTGTGTCCTCTTGAAGAAAACTTTGATGATTATGATCTTCTTGATGAGGACCCCATTTCACCTTCACCAATTTCCACAAATCTTCCCTCATTTCCTACTCAACAACAAAAATCTCCACCCTCACAACTCTTAGATCCATCCCCGAGATTTGAAATTAACATGGTTCACATAAGAGAGTTGGCCAAACCACCACCCAAATGCCAATGCACCCTTCTCATCTCACAAGGCTCGTATCCACCATTATATTTTTGTCCCTCTGGCCACTATACCTTCCCTGACACACCCTCTTCATCCACCTCCCCTCATATTACCATGATCAACATTGCCACCCATTCTCAAAAATACAAAGGCAAAGAGAAAGCAAGTGGACCATCAACCAACCTTGTACCCAATGTACCATCCACACCCACACCCAAAGTCATAATTTGAGGTC
Organism: Taxus wallichiana var. yunnanensis; assembly: GCA_018340775.1. Taxonomy (NCBI): domain Eukaryota; kingdom Viridiplantae; phylum Streptophyta; class Pinopsida; order Cupressales; family Taxaceae; genus Taxus; species Taxus wallichiana. The sequence continues at coordinate 607,210,917 of CM031244.1, forward strand.
TTGTATATGCCATTTCCGACGGGTCACACTTCACACAATGTTGAAACAACTACACCAATCCCCCTCAAAATGTCTTTATATGATATCGTCCAGGACCTCGATTCACATCATCAAACCCTCATGGATTTCCTTCAATCTATCAAAGTCTTACCAAATGATCCCACACACATAGCCTCCATCATTACCCCTCACCATGTAGCCTCTCTTACTAGGTATTCACCTTCCACTACACCTCCACCCACTTGACAAGTGGCTGCCCTTAACTATGCAGATGAAGAGATCACTCCCTTCAAGTATGACGACCCTAACCCCGCTCTTTTCATCTCTGTCTTTATTGATAAAATACGCATACAACATGCTATGATCAATGGTGGTGCTAGCATTAACATCATCTCCTCCCATGCATACAACTAAATGCAAATACTTGCCCATTGCATGTAGGGTAACCCCAATATGTTGCATTCCTTCAATGAAGCCATGACCTCTACACTGGGTACCATTTTTCTCCATGTCCACGTAGGCCCCCGCACCATCCCAAAACATTTCTATGTCCTAGAAGGTGAGTTCCAGTATAACTTGCTATTTAGCCAACCTTGGAACTATGTTATGGGTTGTGTCCCTTCAACGTTACATCGATGCCTCAAATTTGAACTCGAGGGACATAATTACACCATCCCTTTAAACCCCTCACCTTTCGGACTGTAACATGCTATATCAACTCGATGATGTACTTATACTTGGTCAAGGCATCCATCACCACAACCACTTCACCTCCACCCATGATCCCATCAACCAAAATTGCCACTTCTTTTGTTGCATGTAATCTTGTTATACCTACTGCAGTTGTAGCTTCTACCATTGGTTCCCCTATCTCCCCTTCATCTAGCGAGCCATCTACACCTGCTACCCATATACCATTTACTTGATCCCTTAGAAGGTGTTTTTTAATGCCTCGCTCTAGGGGAATGTCACCTATACAATATTAATACCTTCATCACCCCACAAGAGTATGGGAATCTACGTCAACATCCCGTTATGATGTTCACATTGGTGATGTTTTCCTTATGGCCCTTCCCACCTTCACACCAATCTAACGTATGGGGGACTTGATATGGTGACCTATAAACCCGAACCTCCATCCCAAACCCAACCATTTTCATCGACCTACACTCCCTCACTAACCGTCATTTTACTCACACTTTCCTCCACCGGTGCATGTGGAAAGGATTTGGCTTTGGTTTTTATGAACAAGGCTACCACACTATCATCTCATGTACCTCTTGTAAACATAATGACTGTAGTGGCATTGGTTTTGACACTCCATCTTCTAAGAAGGTTTGCATCGACCTTATCCAGGATGAGAAATCTTCCCCCTCTCATTCACCCACATTACCATCCTCACCCACGGAGTCCATAGATCCTAAATCTATACCTCCTAACTTTTTTTCGTAAACACCATTTCCTGGGATTATTGACCTATCAACGTGATGGAAAAGCTCCCTCTTCTCTCCCATTCCTATAATATGACATGATCGATGATGATACGCCTTTAATTAATGTCGTTGAATGTCAAGATGATGATTCCATCCTCACCTACCTTGGTGTAGAAGACTCTTATATTCATAGGTCGTTACCCTCTAAGACATAAACCATGTTAAATGAATCGACCATCAAAATCAATAGTAATACTTAGGATAACCCACACATTCTAAAGATTGACCAATCCTTAGACATTACTAAACAAGAAGCCTTCACCTCTTTCCTACGGGACCATAACAATTCATGTGATTTGTCCTATGCTTTGATATGCTCGGTATCAATCCAAAAATTGTGGTTCATAATATCATAACCATTCCTGATGCCAAACCTATCAAACAAAATTTGTGGAAAATACATCCTTGCATTGCTCTTCTAGTTAAAGAAGAGCTTCAACACCTTCTCTCGATTTCCTTCATTCTACCCATTGATTATCCCCAATGGATTTCTAACATTGTTCTTGTCACGAAAGCAATAGGGGGACTCCACATTTGCATGGATTTCGTGACCTTGACCTTGCCTCGTCCCAAAGATGATTTCCCACTACCAGGTATTAACCAACTAGTTGATCTCACTGTTGGCCATGAAATGTTATCACTCATGGATGGTTTCTTGGGCTACAATCAAATATTACTAGCTCCCGAGGATCAACACAAGACTACCTTCATCACCCCTTGGGGGACTTTTTACTATCGAGTCATGCCCTTTGGTCTCAAAAATGCTGGTGCTACATATTAGCGGGCCATGACTTACATCTTCCATGACATCATGCATCACATATTGGAGGATTACGTAGATGATTTGCTTGCCAAATCAAAGCATCGAACCAAACACCTACCCATTCTTAAAGTCATCTTTGACCGCCTCATCAAATATTGTGTTCGTCTTCAACCAAAAAGTGCATCTTTCGGTACTTTTCGGGAAACTCCTAGGTTTCATCATTTCTTTACATGGCATAGAAGTCAATCTTGCTAAATTCAAGGCTATCCTTGAAATGCCGCCACCCACTAATCTCCATCAACTTTGCAGCCTACAAGGAAAATTGCAATCAATTCATCATTTTATCTCCCAGCTTTCTGACCGCTGTCAACCATTCCATCATCTTCTCAAGAAATATGTTTCATTCAAATGGGATGATGACTACCATAAAGCCTTCAAGCCTTGAAACAATACCTACTTCAACCACCAGTGCTCATTTCTCCTAAGGATGACCAGCCCTTCTACCTATATATTTCTGCCACTGACCATTCTCTAGGTGTCATGCTTGCTCATCGCGATGACCAACACCAAGAGCAAGTATTTTATTACATAAGTCGTACCCTTCTTGACTACGAAACTAGATATATCCAGCCAAATTTTTTTTCCTATCGTTAGTTTTCATCACCACCAAACTCCGCCATTACCTACTCAACATAAAACCTTCATCATTACTAATACCAACCCATTACACTACATGTATGCCAAACCTTATCAAAATCAACGTATCGCACGCTTGCTTCTACTTTTGGTTAACCTTGACCTTGAATTCATCCATCAAAATTCCATCAAAGGCTAAAATATCACCGACTAATTGGCCGACGTACCCATTTCTAAGGATCATCCCTCTAACTTCAACTTTCAAGATGAGTCTATTGCTACCCTTTCCCTAGATGAACCCACTTACCAAATGACACTCTTCTTCGATGGCTCCAAGTGTCAGCATGGGGGTGGGGCTGGTGTTATCCTCATTCCGCTTGATGGTGAACCTATGCCTTTGTCTTTCAAACTCAATTTTGATTGTACAAACAATATTGTTTAATATGAAGCATTTGTATTGGGTCTTCAAGATGCTTATGCCTTAGATTTTAAGTCAATCAACATCTTTGGTGATTTTGAGTTGGTCATAAACCAAATCAATGGTATATACCAAAGTGTCATAATGAGATACTTCAAAAGTATAAGCATCATATGGACATACTTTTGACCACCTTTGACCGTTACACAATTTATACCACCCCACGTTCTACCAATAAATTTATAGATACTTGTGGCATGTTTGGCTTCTCGTATACCTACTTTGCTCGGCCGACTCTAAAATATTTATCACCATATAAAGACTACAATCACCCTCTTATTTGCCTCGTGAAGTCTACTCTATCGAACCATTTCTCCCGACCCAAGTGACCTTTGGTATAAGCAATATACGACTATCTTTCCCTTTCCATTTTACCCATCAATCTCACTCATAATGGACAATGTGCCTTTCTTAAATGTGTCTCTAGTTATGTCATAATGGGTGGTCTTTGTATGTACCCAAAATTATAGGGTACTGCACCATCGAACAATGTAACACGTACCCCAATGATGATACAAGTCTCCTCGCAAGGTGTTCGGGATCCGGAAAAGCTCCCCAAGTGTGCGTTAACATCCCGCATGCCCCGCTTAGCCCCCGCGTGCTTTTTTTTCTCTTTTTCCCTCTTTTCTTGGCCTTTTTCTCTTCAGTTACAAAACCGCCTCCATGCCTAGCCGGCGGTCTTGAGATCGCGCCCTAAGCTAGCCAGCGTGGCGGTCTTGTAACCACCACCTGCTGTGGCGGCGGTCCTTTACGTGTTTTCCAGAATGCTCTTTTAACATGACTCACATAAATTTCAATGTTTACCAGCTTTTTTCACCGCCATGAGCTTGCATTAATGATTCTGGTTCCCTGGAATAGTGTTTTGCCATTGTTTATAGTTTAAGAGATCAATTTGGTTTTTACCTTGGGTAAATGCAAATGCTATAAATAGATGGCTTGTGCTCAAGCAAATGGCCCCTCAAATTTGCCTCTGAATTTCTCATTACAATAGATTAGTCTTTCATTTTACTTAGAATTCTTAGTTTCTTTCATTACATGCTTAGTTAGTGTTGTTTTGCTATTAGGAAGCCACATATCCATCTTGTGCAAGTGTTGTTGATATTTTATCCAATCCATTGGAGTAGAATAGTTTGTTTTCAATAGGAAGCCATTAAAGTTGTAGGTTTTGTTCTTCAAACAGGATAGTTTCAGGTTCTAGACGTTTTATGTTGCATGACTCACAATAAATCCCGCTAGGAATTACATAAGCCAAGCTCTGTACTCTTGCGCTATCCCTCTCCTACTCGCATTGTATTCAGTCTATATCCTAAGCTACCTTTGTCCCAATATCTACTTCTGTTGATGCTAGCATTACATGCTTTTCTAGATCCACGTGAACACGAAGGAATGAGGAGATCACACTGAGGGGACAAGATCACACACACCATCAAATTCACCATTGTTCTGTAGAATCCAGGTTCTAGCTTTCAAAGTTCTAAATATGAAGCATATCAAATAAAGTAGCCAATCACTTTATTTTAGTCAATTCTACTTTCGATATTGCTAGAGAAGTTGTGAGGATTGATAGTTTCGAGAGACTATGATTCTAAAATCACTTCTAAGGTAGGATCGAGTGTCTTTCAAATAGATTACATCGCTTATTTCATTGTTTAGAATAGATTTACAATCGCATTGAGAAAAAGTAGCTATACTTGCTTACTTTGTTTGTTTTAAAATTCGACACTAGGTTAATTATCAATTTCTAGATATATTAAAATATCTGCTCTTTTAAATTCATTTATAAAATTCATCAAAAAACAACAAAAATATAGAAGTTATATATGTTATAGACATACTTCACATAGTTAATTTTATTTTGCTACATTTAGTTTACATTATTGCTTTTGTATGACAATCACGGGACCTAGAGAGCCCAGGGAATACGTATTCAAGCCAATCATGCCCCAACCCAATCTCGTCACAGCCATAACTGATATAGATCAGAATCTCAGGATCCAAGTCTTCCAAACAATGGTAAACTTACAACAAATCAGTTTCCAACTGCACGGATTAAACATAGAAGATGACCAAGCACACACATTTTGGTCAAATCAGCCAAACTACAGATTACCATAGATAACTATTCACATGACTGTAGAAGGGCTTGAAAGAGAGAAAATGTTCGGTTGTGATCCTTTAGTCCCACAACCAGACGCAGGAGATACTTTCACAGACATAGATACTATTTTAAGAATTCAGGTTACAAGAACACCCGTGAGATACTCTGAGAAGATCGCACAACTATTAATTCTGAACATATGGCTTTATCTCGGAGATATACACGAAACTATCCCACGTCATTTTACACGTATTCCACAACCTATAGACCGAATCATGCCGAGCTCGATATTGATTGGAGCCTTTGAGTAGTCATCCTTCCCGATTGATCTATCATGCCAATTCAGGTTAGGAGGGCCTTCTTTGCCTTAGATTCACAAATTCCACTAGTGCGCGTCGAGACATTAGATTTCCTAACTAGTTTGTCTCGCATCCCACGCATATTCAATCCCCACCGGTTGTCTCGGCACAACCTCGGGAGGTCGTGGTGCAGGAAAATTTACTTGTAGATTTCCACGCTCGCTTGTCACTTTTCCATCATACAAAATTGGTGAACCCGACATGAACCTTTTTACTCTCATCCGAGTCGATTTCTACTGGTTCTTTCAAATTAAAATGACTCTTTCATCTTTACTACCTCATTAGCTTTCACCATCACCTTCGCTCCTTCCCATTATTCTCATGGGTATTCATATACCCCCGAATATGTCGGGATTCGATGCATATGGTAGGCCTCTCTTAGGTCTTGAGGCATACTACGCTCAACTGAATGGACAATCATCACCCTCGCTCTCAGTATGGGGTGACAACTACTCAACTAACTAGTTGTCAACACAAACTCCAAGGGTCAGATATAGCCCATCTTTCCAAACAGAGGAGTTGGATCAATTCGCTCAAACACAACAAACAGAGCCTTCAGGCTCGAACAATATGACGCTCACAGGAGAGTCTAGTTCATCTCCTCAGGTACTACTTAGACCAAAAATTAGTAGACAAGTTGACCCATACCGGTTTTAGATAATGAACATTCAACACGTTATCCTAGGAATGAACAACGTTCCCAAGGTATGTACCCACCTATAGGGAATCTACAAATACAACCCGAGGTCTCTTTTCAAGGAAATACCTCCATGTCGTCACATATAGGAAATGCCCTCGAAACTTGGCAAGGCAGCGATCAGTTCATAGCAAGATATCACATGCCTATACAACACCATGATATACAACAAACACCGCTAAGGAAAAACACCGTGACTTCACCAAATGAAGTCATTTAAATGTTAGTAGAAAAAGTGAGGGGGTTAGAACTTGCCCAGGAAAATCACCATTCTCAACTCATGCAGGCAGGAAATTCCAAACCTAGCCAAATAGACCTCCTCACAGGAATAGGTACGTTAGGCATGACCCCTCAGTATTCACAACAAACGCCAACTAGAACCATCATTTCTAACACCGATCTGATACCTCCCGGTCTAGTACAAAATAATCCATTCTTGGACAATACCCCTTCATACTTAAACATGTACTCCAAATCACCACAAGGGGATATGTTCTCCTCTCCCAATATTTTTACTCAACCACAGGGGTTCCCTTATGCTCCTACCAATGCATATGCAATGCCATGTCAACAACCCATTCCACCGCCACTCCCTCAGCAGGCACCATCAATGGTCGAAACCTATGCGATAGGGACATATTCAGAATACTTGAAAGAGCCCTTAGATTTCACCATACGAAGTGTCATGCTTCCAAGACCTCTTCCCAATTTTCCCAAATACAAAGGTGAGGGATACCTAAATGCACATATCAAAGCTTACGCCACAGCCATCCGAGAACTACTCCCATGGGATGGGGTTATTGCTAAAATATTTTCCAAAACCTTGGAAGGTATCGCTCTCACTTGGTATTATAGAATACCTGAGGCTTCCATCCATTCGTTCAAGCAACTCATTTCAGAGTTCATCAAGGCATTTGACATGAACAAACTATTAAGAATAGGAATCAGGGAATTCTTGCACATCAAGCAAGAACACAATGAATCTGTCGCCCATTTCATCCAGAGGTGGCGCATAATTCTTTATTCTTTGGAAAGTGCTCCAAATATGGACCAAATGGAACTATGTGATTTATTCCTTCATTCTCTCAGCAGAGAGTTGAAGGAAGAAGTCCAAAAGTTCCCACTAAGAACTTATGATGAAGTACTTGAGAGTGCTCTCCGAATAGATCAAGCGGCAATTGATAGTGGTCGCAAAACATATGGAGCAAACGGGAGGTTAATCACCTCCAACCAAAACACTACAACTTATCCTACTATCATGAATGTCAATCAAGGACCTAAAATCCTTAATAAAAATCATAGAGTGACAATGGATGGAGTAACTGATCAGAAAAGCTAAATGTTGAGAATACTCTACCACAAATAAACAATCAATGAAACAATAACTTTACTCCAACAATCAATATAGTGGATTTTAATCATCCACAACAACAACAACAACAATGGCGAAGCCCTACACGGGATCCAAATCAAAATTCAAACCAAAAATAACAAACGCAAAAATTTAATAAGCAACAGTTTGATCAAAGTTTTAGGCCACAATATACACCGAGCCAACAAACTAGGAATTACAATCCTAACTCCTATTGTGGTTTTCACAAAATCTAAGGCCATGACACTAGAACGTGTCGTGACTACAATAAATTTATGCAACGTTTTCCAGAGGAACAAAGACAACTTTTTATAGATATGTTCTTGGCAGATCCTACGTCACCAGCACCAAATACTTTTACAGGGGTAGTTTCCCCTCAAAATGCACCCCTCCAGATCTTCAATGATCCGCTTCCAAATCACAACAATAACAAGATAAATCCAAATGGGACAAACAAGGGTGTAATTACAGGAAACAATGATCATGAAGCCTCAACTTCACTAAATCCGTTAGTTGCGCCACAACTAGGAAGTCAGCCACGACCTAAGATAGTCGGTTTAGTGGAGTTAGATGCCGAACTACCCATAGAAGCTGTAACAAGGACACGAGAGTATTCCTCTCAGCTAAGTCCAAGCTACCCGCTAGAAACAGACAATATCCAACAAGTATTAATAAAACCCGTGGGTGCTTACGACTTAATTAATGATCTAACGAAAACCTTCTCACACATCTCCTTTTTGGATTTGTTGAAGAACTCCCCGCTCACAGGGCTTCTCTTTTAGAAGCATTAGGTTTAGGTCATCTAATTAGCATCACTCCACCTCCCAAACACAGGTAAACCATATAGACTTTGATATCCATCCTCCGGGCAGCAGCGGATAGGGACACCGAATTCATATTTGAAATAAACAAAATGCCAACAGACGCTAAGATTACATGCCGAGGTGATCCGGCCTTACACTTGCAAGTGTGGGTTTATAACAATTATGTGAAATGCGCGATGGTTGACGATGGGGCAGCAGTTAACATAGTCCCTTTTTCTTTCCTTCAAAAGCTAGGGTATGGAGAAACAAATTGTTCCACAACCCGAAATACGCTAAGAGGCTATGACAGCCTTAAAGCCACTTCAATTGGAACTATAATACTACCGGTCACCTTAGGACCCAAAACAATCCTGACTGAGTTTTATATTATAGATCGGAAACTAACTATAATATGATCCTCGGCCGACCATGGATACACCGTATGAAGGCAATCCCTTCTACACTATTTCAAGAAGTAAGATTCTTGCATTTAGGAAAGGTGTTCATAGCCAAAGGTGATCCAAAACCATTCGATGTACACCTGGCTGACCTAAAGAAAAGACCAGGCATGCACTCGGAGTTTGAACTCCCAACGAACCAACTTAATAAACCTACCGACGCGAAACTAGAAGAAAAGTTGGTACCTACGACAGATCTTGAAACTATGAGCCTAGCCAAGGTAACCCCAGCCCCCAAAGATGAGGCTAACACTAGAAGAAATAGTATCATTAGGAACTACTACAAAAATTGTTGAATTACTAGAACAAGATCTACCAATGTTCCTACCATTTGATTCTGTAGGCATGGGGTACACCCTAGGTGTCGGTTCTCTCCTAGCAGTAGATCTCTACATGGTAGAGGTAGAAGATGTTAACACAACAAATATCCCAGTGCCCATATTCCCAGCTAAGTATTGGACTCTCCATTTCGATGGAGCTAAATGTCATTACGAGTCACTAGAGTAATCCTTACTTCTCCCAAAGGAAAAGTCCTACCATTTTCCTTTAAACTAAATTTTGAATGCACAAACAATGGTGCTGAGTATGAAGCCCTCCTCCTTGGCCTCATCGTAGCTAAGAGAATCGGTGTTGATAACATCAGAGTGTTAGGAGACTCACAATTGGTAGCAAATCAAGTTGCTGAGATGTATGAAACCAAAGCCGAGCACTTACAACTCTACAAAACAGCTGTACTAAATTTAAGCAAAGAGTTTGACTTCATATCAATCGAAGCAATCCCGCGAGAACAAAATCTTCTCGCCGATTCAATAGCAACCTCAGCATCACACTTTACTCCAAATAGTAAGTTAGAGGATACCCATTTCATGGTATCCCTTCGTGATGAACCATTGATAAAAACAATGTCAAATCCTCTTTTAAATAGAAATGAAAACAAATCTACTATCCTAGACCACATCGATAGTGATACAACCACTCTTGATTTCTTAAACGCCTATGCGGCATTACATCTCACCCATCACGTGGTAGATTTATCCCTAATCCCTCATGCATCTTCTTACTTTGGGAATCCCATGACAGAGCTTCCCCCACAAAAGGAACTTGACATATATACAGATTCGAGAATGGAGATGATCTAGAACTACCTCCACCCTTGAGTTTGAAGAAGGTAACACTTTTTTAATCGAAGAAACAATTGATATTAACATCGGAACGGAAGATGAACCAAGGATATTGAAGTTAGGATCCTCGTTAACTCCATCAGAAGTAGAAATACACACTCGGATCCTCAAGGAACATCAGAAGGCATTTGCATTTAATTATAAAGAAATGACAGGGTTGCACCACACATTGCGGTGCACAACCTCATCACTAAATCTGATGTAAAACCGATTAAACAAAAATCAAGACCAATGAAACCCAAGGTAGCTCTCATGGTGAAAGAGGAGGTAATGAAAATCCTCCAAGTAGGATTCATCAAACCAATCAATTACTCTCGGAATGGGTATGTCATCACCAATCCGACGACTTGTCATCACCAATCCGGCACTATGATAATTCTTCACCAGAACTCCTCGTGCTATGATTATTTACTAATGCACGACTTTAGTTTGGTGGATGTAATGTGGAAGTAAAACAACAACCGAACACAAGAATACCATTGACTATGATAAGACAATGACGACAAATTTGAAATATCAAAATAAATTATAATATTAACATGAAATCATATAATCTCACCCATGAGATACTTCAACAAGACTATGGGAGAAACTTTACAATTACACCTCTTGATGGCTTCTTCAACACACCTTTAACTGATGGCTTCCTTCGCACACTTCCTACAATATTTCTCACTACTTCTTTCTATGCTAAATGAGGGGGGTGGCCTCTCTATTTATAGAACTTCCAAGCTTATCCATCCTATCTCTAAGATAGGCTAAGAAATCCATTCTCGACGAATCATATTCCATACCTTAACTCTTATTTGTACATGTAAGCTTATCTCTTAAGATAAGATAAACCTTATCATTTTACATGGGTTCCACATTTTTAGACTTTTTACAAATAAAATACACAAAATATTTATGACCTCACTCCTTGTCCTTATTACCAATATAATATTTCTAATTCCTAATCATGTAGACCCTACTTCTCTAATTACCCAAACTTTGACATTTTAACATTACCGGACCACTTACGACAAATATTTACTTTTTACAACATTCCTATTGTACTTTGACTGTTACCATACTCCACATTATTGGCAGCACCGTACTGACGGTGCCGTTATCTTCTATCAAACGCTACTACTAATTATACTTAACAACATCCTATTCCTAATACATACATTAATGAAATAGAAATTATGGAGGAAAATTTTAGTGTCGACATCTTCCCCCTTCCTAGCTTCTACTCCGTCCTCGGAGTAGACTATTCTGGTGCTTGGAAAATCTTCAACTTGTCGTGGTTGACCCATTTCGTAATGGGAGTGCCATCCAATTCCTCCAGTCAGTACGTACCATTTTCATGCACAACTACTATTTTGTAGGGCCCCATCCATTTTGGAAGAAATTTTCTCTGTCTTCTTTTTTTGTATCTCGAATCATATACTAGGACCAAGTCATTCACATGAAATGGAGACCATCGAATCTTTTGATCAAAGTATTCCTTCTGCTTCATTTTCTTCTTATGGCTTGTATCCTTTGCTATTTCCCTCATTTCCTCTAGCAAATGAAGATGTACCAACCTTTCTTTTCTCAAACACTTTCATCCATCCTTTCATTCTTCATAACTCTCACAAAGGGGGAATATCAAACTCAATAGAAGAATCGATCAATGCCATAGGCCAACTAAAATGGGGAGTATCCTGTTGCTAACTTTGATGTTGCCCTATATGCCCACAATACTTTGCATGAATCCTTTTATCCCATTTATGTACCTGCAAGGCTGCATCTTTTGCTAGAATTTGACACAAAGACAAAAATTTGTTCGTTCCACCTGTCCATTTGTGCTTGGCTTGTATGTTGTTGCCTTCCTGTGCTTGATAGAAAACTTATTGACTAGGGCTTCTACCACCTCATTAATGAAGTGGCTTCCTTGATCTGTTATAATTTCTAATGGACAACCAAATCTGGTGACAATGCATTCATATATGAACCTTGCCACTTCATCCATGGAAGTCAAGTTTTCAATGGCCTAGCTTCAACCCACTTGGTTAAATAATCTGTGGCAACTACAATATACTTATTTTGACGTGATGTAGTTAGAAGTGGACCTACAATGTCTATTCCCCATTTTTCAAAGGGACCAAGGGGAAGAATAGGACATAATGGAGCTGATGAAGTCTTACGGTTACCATGTGTTTGACAAATATCACATGTCTTACAATAATTATAACAATCTTTAAAAAGAGTGGGCCGTGATAACTCGCATCCAAGATCCTTCTTGTTGTAAGTTGTCTAGAGAAGTGCCTCCACATGTACCATTGTGGAATTCTTCTAGCAGCTCTCTTTCCTTAATCACGTCCAATCGCCCTCTTGTATCTTGTCCATCGTGTCCTATTCGAAATAATGCTCCATGCAAGAATAGAATATGGACGACTGGCTTGAGTAATCTTTCTCTTAGTCTTTGCATTGGCACCATCAGGAAACTTGAATTCATTCAGATAATTCCAAATATCTATGTATTCACTAGGGATTTTGTCAAGGGAGAACAATGCTACATCGGGAAAATCATCATCATCACAAGATGATCCTAAACCATCATAGGCTCGAGAGAGTGCATCTGCATTGACATGCTTCTTTCCTGGCCTATCTATACTATCAAATTCAAATTCTTGTAGCAAAATTATCCATCTTGCTATCCTCCCTGATGGGTTAGGCTTATTGACAATATATTTTAGAGCTCGATGATCTGCTTACAACTATAAATTTCTGCCCTAGCAAGTAATTTCTAAACTTCTTTACAAAAAAATGATAGCGAGCCTCTTTTTCGATTCATGATATAGTTTACCTCAACACTTTGCTTATTTGTCTCGCTCCCAAAGTAAATTGGATGTTCATTCCCATTTTCATCCTTTTGGCTCAAAGTACTACCTAGTGTTGCATCAGGCATCAGTGTACACAATGAATGACTTGCTCAACTGATTCTTCAAAATTGGCACTGTGGCTTCCTTCGATTGTCCAAAAGCTTCATGATTTCCTCGGTTCATAAGTAACATCCTTCTTCAAGAATCTGGGTTAGTGGAGAAATTCTTGCTCCAATCTGGATTCTTCAAATAGGAAATGGTGAAGACACTTTATCGAGGGGCTTCCTTCAATTGTCCAAAAAACTTCATCGCCTTGTTTCCTTTGAAATGTTGTCTCCATCTCAGTGCAGTGGTCCAACTTGCTCCCATAGATGCAAAATCATCCGTAAATACTCGATGAAGGTCCCAATGTAGGGTCGAACACCCTATTCATCAAACGCTGAATGTTGTCCGGAGCATTACACAACCCAAAAGGCATAACTCTATAAGCAAACGTTCCCCAAGGAGTGGTGAACGTGGTCTTCACCTGATCTTCTCTCGCTATACGAACTTGGTTGTAGCAGCCGCTATATCCATCAAAGAAACTATAGCACTCTTGCCAGCTACTTCATCCAAGATCTGATCTCGAAAATGGAAGAGGCTAATGATCCTTCTTTGTTGCCTTATTGAGCTTCCTGTAATCAACACAAATGCATAGCTTCCCATTCTTTTTTATTGAGATCACAATAGGAGAAACCCATTCGAATTCTCCACAAAGAAATATGAATCCTACATCAAGTAACTTATCTATTTCTTCTTTTACAGCCTTGGAAAAATTAGGATTCATTCTATATGGCATTTGCTTTATAGGCTTAGCACCATCTACCAAATTCAATAGAATGTTCTACCCAACTTACTTGACGGAGTTCATTGTAATCAAAAGTGAATAGGTGTATGTACCTTCGAAAGAGCCGGAGGTAGGATTCCTTCTCACTCTCCATGACAAAGATCACCAATCTTTATTTGTTGGAGACGATCATCAACTTCTTCTTCGATAATTTTATGGGGTCATGAGTTGGTGTGACGGGCAGGATATCCATGACCAAACATCCACCTCGCTTTCTTCATCTTCGTGTCCACTTCACCGGTACTAGAGTAATCGAGGATGTCTAATCATCGGTTTCATCACTTGAATCCACAGTGTTCTACTTTATGATGTCGAGGATCACGTTTATCTTCACCCTCTCTACCACGTCTAAGTGTCATGAAACCTTCATTCCAAAGAGTTTCTTGCATGAACTCTCCTTAGCCATGGTCTTCCCAACAACATTGGGTACGCAACAGGAACCATTTTTCATCACTTGAAAGTCTACCACACATACAACACCCATAACAGATATTGCCACATTTGAAACTACACCTTCTGGTTTAGTTTTTCCCTTATTTAATGACCTTAACATAAGTGTTGAAGGGTGATCAATTTTTAAACCCAACATATTCATTACAGACTCGGTCATTACATTAACTGCAACACCTCCATCAACTAAGACATCATGAATTGAAATACCATTACATAATACCTTAGCTTGTGGAGCATAGGGATCTGCCTCTGCCTCCAAAACAGGGACCTCAACCTCCTTCCTTCTTCGAGCATTGAGTCCACCTCGCAACTCCCGCCTCTTCTCAGAAGACATAGCCAAGAGTTGACCATATGTAATATTTGCAGGCCTTTTGGACAGATCTTCCAAGATGGAGTATGGTCCTTGCCCCGTGAAATCGTAAAATCCCACACCCAACTTTCTTCTCCTATGTTTCTTACTAGTTTCTTCTTTCATCTTCTTAGGATCATTTCCATCTTGATTATCTTTTTCTTTCTTTCTTTTTGTTACAAACACATCTACTTCATTATTTCTGCTCTTATCTACTACATCAAAAGAATTCACAGGTGCTTTTCCTTTATCATTATCTCCTTACCGATGTAGAAGCTCTATCTGACAATTATACTTATAATGACCCTTTTTATAACAACCATAACAAACAACTTCAGAAATATTTCTTTT
This sequence comes from Taxus wallichiana var. yunnanensis, assembly GCA_018340775.1. Classification (NCBI taxonomy): domain Eukaryota; kingdom Viridiplantae; phylum Streptophyta; class Pinopsida; order Cupressales; family Taxaceae; genus Taxus; species Taxus wallichiana. Next base: position 607,226,143 of record CM031244.1, read on the forward strand.
TGGACCTCTATCTCCTCCCTGAGAACTAAATTCCTTTCCTTGAAGAAGATTAATAGTTAACTGACCCATCTTTTTGAGCAGATCTTCATACTCAGTAGATGTATTAGGAGAAATATTTGTGCTCACCGGGAGTGGTTGTGGATTCTGACCAAAGGTGCCGGTGTAGGCTCTACTTTAGCAACAATTTCTTTGGGCTCCTCTTCCATGCTTTCTTCTTGCCTTCTTGCAATCTCCTTTGCTTGTTCAATGGTAGCTGGGCGGTCATACTTCACTCGTTGTCTGATCTCTGGCTTCATCCCAAGAATGAAGTGCTTACAGAGGAGATTATCCACACCATTCATCAACCCATCCGCTAGTCCTTCCTTCCGGATCTGGGCATCGAGCTTCCTCCTTAGCTCTAGAACACAAGCATGATAATCCCTTATCTTCTCCTTCTCTCCTTGGGATAGCTTTGTGATCTCGATCATGAGATCTGCATATTTCTGTTGTTCACCAAATTCTTCAAGAAAACTTTCGGTTAATAAATCCCATGAATTTTTCACATTATCACCTAGTGTTTCAAACCACCTAAGTGTTGAACCATCCAAAAAGGTAGGAAAAAATTCAGTCCATTGTTCCCTTCTTATGAGGCAATTACAAATACAAGATCGCTTAAACTCTTGAATGAAAGAAGAAGCATCTTCATTAGATTGAGCTGAAAAAACAGGAATCTTTCCCATTTTCAAAAGTAACCACCATGAAATACCAACCCACAAGTACAATTAATAAGACTTATGTGCACAAATAATTGGAATCACTATAGAAATGACCACGGTAAACTATGGTAAAATCTGACTTACTGCGGTAAAAACTGATTTTACTGTGGTAAACACTATTCACGGTAAAAAGTGAAGTTATCATGCGGTAAATACTATTCACGGTAAAAGTGACTTTACTTGTGGTAATTACTATTCCCAAGAAAAAGGACTTTACCAGTGGTAACTACTATTCATGGCAAAAATGACTTTAACATGGTAACTACTATTCACGGTAAAAATGACTTTACCACAGGTAACTACTATGCACAGAAAAACAAGGTTACCCTCCAATTGATTTTTGACTAAGTGGGAATATCTCTCCGGAAAATCCACTAACAAGGAATGGTCCCTGAACGGAACCAAAATGTCATCACCAATCCTAGCACTATGATAATTCTTCACCGGAACTCCTCGTGCTATGATTATTTACTAATGCACAACTTTAGTTTGGTGGATGTAATCTGAAGCAAAACAACAACCGAACACAAGAATACCATTGACTATGATAAGACAGAATGACGACAAATCTGAAATATCAAAATAAATTATAATATTAACATGAAACTATTACAATCTCACCCATGAGATACTTCAACAAGACTATGGGAGAAACTTTACAATTACACCTCTTGATGGCTTCTTCAACACACCTTTAACTGATGGCTTCCTTCACACACTTCCTACAATATTTCTCACTACTTCTTTCTATGCTAAATGAGGGGGTGGCCTCTCTATTTATAGAACTTCCAGCTTATCCATCCTATCTCTAAGATAGGATAAGAAATCCATTCCGACGAATCATATTCCATACCTTAACTCTTATCTCGTACATGTAAGCTTATCTCTTAAGATAAGATAAACCTTATCATTTTACATGGGTTCCACATTTTTAGACTTTTTACAAATAAAATACACAAAATATTTATGACCTCACTCCTTGTCCTTATTACCAATATAATAATTCTAATTCCTAATCATGTAGACCTTACTTCTCTAATTACCCAAACTTTGACATTTTAACATTACCGGACCACTTACGACAAATATTTACTTTTTACAACATTCCTATTGTACTTTGACTGTTACCGTACTCCACATTATTGGCAGCACTCAGATCGACGGGCGCCGTTATCTTCTATCAAACGCTACTACTAATTATACTTAACAACATCCTATTCCTAATACATACATTAATGAAATAGAAATTATGGAGGAAAATTTTAGTGTCGACAGTATCTAATATCGTTCCCATTCTCAAAAAGAATGGGAAGATACGCATCTGTGTAGACTTCCGAGACATTAACAAGGCATGTCCTAAAGACGACTTCCCATTACCATCTATAGATGTCATCGTTGATGCAACAACTGGATTTGAGCTTTTATCTCTCATGGATGGATTCTCGGGATACAATCAAATCAGAATATCTCGAACAAGATCAAGCTAAAACCACATTTATAACTCCTTGGGGAACCTATTGCTATGATGTTATGCCATTTGGTCTCAAGAATGTCGGTGCTACATACCAGCGGGCTATGACGTATATATTTCATGATCTTATTCATAAAATTGTGGAATCCTACGTAGATGACTTGCTGGCTAAAGCCAAGAAACGTTGTGACCATCCGGAAGTGCTTCGCGTCATTCTTTCACGTCTGATAGAATACGGAGTCACGCTAAACCCGAAAATGTGTCTTTGGTGTGACAGGAGGGAAGCTCCTAGGTTACATTATATCATCACGCGGGATCGATGTTGACCCAACCAAAATTAAGGTTGTTCTCAAAATGGTCCCACCTTTGGATGAATCTAGAATCAGATCATTTCTCGAAAACTTGGTGCGATCCGGAGATTCATCCCGGACTTAAGTTTTGCCATTCATCCAATCAACAATCTACTCAAGAAAGATTATAGCATCGATTGGACCGAAGACTGCAATGAAGCTTTCAACGTAGTTAAGCGTTTATGTTATCACCACCTACGTTAATTCCACCCAAGCTAGATTGCACCGTTAATTTTATATTCGTGAGCCACCAATGTCTTGCTAGCTTTGTATCTTTGGCTCAAGAAGATGATGACAATAGAGAATGTGCGATCTATTTCATTAGCCAGACATTGCTCAACTATGAAACACGCTACACACAAGCAGAACGGAATGCCTCGCCATAGTCTTTGCAACAAAATGCTTAAGACATTACATGTTAAATCAAGAAACAAAGGTCATTGTAAAAACAGAACATTTACGAACCTTCCTCACGCAAGGGTCCTTGTCTAAAAAGGCTGGACACTTTATAACCTTAATGGGTGAATTTGAATTAAAGTTCATAAATCAGAAGTCGGTTAAAGGACAAATCATCGCGGATTGGTTAGCTGATAATCCATTAGATGGAGGTGATCTAGTAGATCTGGACTTTCCAGATGAGTGCATATACTACGTCGAAACCCAACCTTCTATCTCTAAGTGTCCTTGGTACAATGATATCATTAATTATATCATGGATCATACGTATCCAGAAGGTGCTACTCCACAACAAAGAAGGTGGTTACACATTATCATAGTGAAATACGTCATTATAGAGCAAGTCCTCTATCGAAAGGTGTTTGATGGAATGCTTCTAAGATGTGTCGACACAGAAGAATCCAAGAAGATTCTCCATGAATCTCACAGTGGAATGTGTGGAGGCCACTTCGGTGGCCATGCCACCACTCATAAAATACATCAAATGGGCTATTTCTGGCCCACTCTAGAGCACGACGCAGTAGAGTTTGTACGAAGGTGTCATAAATGCCAAGAATTCTCTCATGAGATTCACATGCCGGCACAAGCTCTACAACCAATCGCTACTCCATGGCCCTTTTCTACATGGGGCCTAGATTTAATAGGGAAATTCTCTCCCTCATCTATAGATGGCCATAATTTCATAATCACAGCCACCGAATATTTTACCAAGTGGGTAGAGGCTATGCCTCTTACTACTATACCAGGTTCTGTAATCGCCAAGTTCATTTTGAACCAAATCATTTGCAGGTACGGTGTCCCGCAAGTCATTATCTCAGATAATGGGACTTCTTTTAAGAATGACGAAGTTCACGAATTATGTAATAAATTTAAAATAAGCCATCATACAGCCTCCTTGTATTACCCTCAAGCCAATGGACAGGCTGAGGTGACAAACAAAACATTAAAATCCATTCTCCTTAAAACGGTGAAAGAAAACAAATGAGATTGGCATTTGAAGTTATATCCGGCCTTATGGGCCCACCGAACCTCAATAAGGACACCAACAGGAGTGACTCCTTTCTCACTAGTATTCAAGGCAGAAGCAATTCTCCCGCTTGAGGTTGAAATACCCAGTCTCCATATTTCATTACAAGGGATCCTGGATGAAGACGCTTTTAGAGAAGCATGTCTCTCCCAACTAGAAAGCCTAGATGAAGCTAGGTTAGATGCTGAATAGTGGTACAGAATCTATGCTGACCGAATGTGCCGGTAGTATAACAATAAGGTCTATGAATGCAATATATATGAAGGTGATCTAATTCTAAGGCTAGACAGCCGGATCGACAAGAAGACCGGTGAAGGAAGGAAGTTCCGGCCCAAATGGTTGGGCCCATACCGAGTCATGAAGGACTATGGAAATGGTGTATATCTCCTATGTACGCTGGAAGGTGAGGAATTTGGTGAAATAGTCAATTCCCTACACCTCAAATGATTCTACGCATAAGAAACTAGCACTACTTGTATAATTATATCTACATTGCATCTTCATATAGATTAGGATCATTTTTTCCGCTTGTTTCGTACAAAAATTGTGATCAAGGAATTTATTCTTAAAGCAATTCATTACAAACTTCTGATTGTATTGGCATAAAAATTCTAATCATACCTCTTCATTTCCATGATATCATCAGCTATTTCGAATCATTTCATCAAATAAAGCTAGAAATGACAAAGTCTTACTGGTAACCATACCAAGATCTGCATGCTTGTTCTCACTTTTGGTTTCTTCTTAGGATAGGTGTCTTGCCTATGGTCTGTTCTAGAAGCTTCATCATGTCACATCTATCCCATATGTATATCTCTTTGGAAATAAGCACATACTAACATTTTGCTCAAGTAAACAAGTCAAATATAGAATCAAACATAAAATTTTAAATTTACACATTTCCTTTCCCCACCAACCTTCGGTGATGAGCTTACGTCTCTTACTAGTGACGTAGGGTTGGGAAAGGATGGAAATTCCCTTACTCACCTATGCCTTGCCTATGGTGATAAACCCACGCTTCTTACTAGTAGCATGGGGCAAGGTGTAGGGGGTCCTCTTGACAAACAAACGTAAAAGGTCATAAACAAACAATTCAAATCTTGAAGTCTTGAGTCAAAAACAAATGAATCAGATGTCCAAAATTCCAAGAGAATTAAAAATCCTAAAAACCCATATTTTGTCTACCATGTGGCCATCTACGGATCTAAGTCTAGATAAACCGCAAAGCAAGTTGCATCCCAAAACTATGAAGTCACTCGAGTGGAGTAAGCTTGTAGCATCCTAATTTGGTTCCGCTAAAGCTTTGTCTATCTCTCATCACTACCATTTCAACACATTTCATAACTTGTGCCCTTTCTAGCTCTCGGTGATGAGCCCTCGCATCTTACTAGTTGTGTGGAGTTAGGAGAGGGGCAAGTCTATCTACTCATCATACCAGCTTATCTTCACCACTTTGCCAAAGCAAATATGAAGTATCCAAAATTGCTTACAGAAACTAAGATTCAAAATCACATTGTATCTACATTATCATATATCAGCATCATAAAATACAAAAAGAAAGTAAACACTTGCATCATTTGTTCTCCATTGCATACATTCTAAAGAGCATATAAGCATAATATCATAGTTCACATGAGGAAACGGAAATGCAAGTAAGCCATAAATGCCAAAAGTCTGATCCAAAAAGAATATATATATATATATATATATATATATATATCAAAATTCCTGTACAATGCCATCATGCGCTAAGCATGGTCAAAACGCTCAAAGAGCCCGAGATATACAAAAATATCATGCAAAAATCTAGAGAGCCAAGTGGCTTCTCAATCCCTATGAGACCCCTCTGAAGGCACACGCCCACACCTAGGACTCCGGTTACGCCGGCACTCTGAGTGCACGGAGGGCTCAGGATCCTGAGGGGCAGCCGCAGTCTCGCCACAAGAATGACTCCTCATCAGGAACTCGGCTATCTTATACCCTGCTAGCTTCATACGGAGAGTCCATACCATCCTGGCCACATGCCAAACAAGGGCAAAGACATCAGTATGTCTTCCAGCTACTGAGGGCTCCCCGGCATCCACATACAACTCTGCGTGGGTCCTCTCCATGGGGATCATCAAGGTATCTATGCATAACCTGCGAATCAGGTCTCACCACTCATCGGCGGTCTCCGCAAACAAAGGAGAAAATAAATTAGAAACAAAACAAGAGATAAAATACAAGAGAAAAAAAAAGGAGAAATAGTAACTAAGGAAATCCTAACTAAAAACAAACATTAAAAGGAAGGGTGGTAACTTACTCGGATCACTAGGCCTCCAGGATGGATCTCTAGGGTCAGCACCTGCCACAGATGTTGCCGCTGACTGAGGTGCTCCCCCCGTGGCTAGAGCAATGTAGCATCCTGCAACGGACTCGTCCTCCCCACCATGGCCCTGGGAGAGTGGCTCCTCTGAAACTAGAGTAACTCTCTCTGCACTCTGCTCGGCCCTCTCTACCTGCATGATATCCTGAGTGTCATGCCACTCAGGATCACTATCCTCCTCAGTCTCCTCCTCTGTCTCTCCCCCTGTAAACTCCTCGACTCGGAGTCTATGTCGATGGGGTCATTGCTGCTATGGGCAGGACCCGCGGAATCCGAAGCGAGGGTGCACGAGGTGCATCGGCTCTCCCTCGGGCACGTCTTTTACCCTCCCGGCCTCAATAGGAATGCCAGGAGTAACAAATGTCCAACCTCAGCCTCTAGGACCCCCTCTGGCCTCTCAAACCGACTCAGATATCCGGCACTACTAGGGGAAGCATGCCCATGTAGGGTAGGCCAAACTGTTGAGGAACTCGGCCAAAGGGGTGTATCTCCACTCACCCCACTCTATCAATAAGCTACCTTGTGGTGGAGTAGGAGATCAAAGTAAGAGCCTCCTCGCCCCATATACCTGCCATGGTCTGATATGGTGTGGCCTCCATGTCATCGGTGGTCAGAGAAGCAACTGGCTGATGAGGTGCTCTAAGCACCGACATATCTGTCCATCTGGCTACCCTCACAGCTCCGGGATCTGTCACCTCTACACCTCTACCATAAGGAATGAAGTGCTCGTAAACCCAACTCATGACCAGGGTCGGGTGGCTCAAAGACTGCCCCTGTAAACGGACTACCCTGTACAAGTCATGGTAGGTAGTCCCAAGTATGTCTGCTCCCCAGGCATAAATCTGGCCATGGCCCTCGATTTGTGCAATGATGGGGGACTAGCAGTATAGTAATGTGTCTCCTCCCTTGTCCCCAATCAATCTCAAGGCAAGGATCCCCATAATAGCCTTGTGAATCAAGGGGATGGGCAAGCTAGGAATAGATTGAACTCTGACACCCTTCTTTGAACTCGTGGAGATAAATGCATCTCCCATATAAGTGGCCCACTGTGTTATCTGTGCCCGTGAACCTATTGTCTCAAGGGTAAGACATCTCTCGATGATCGGGACCCCCAGAATATGATAAACATCCTCAAAAGTGATGGTCCACTCAGCGGACCCACAGTAATCGGAAGGTGTTCCAATCAGCATCCCAATAGGAGAATAATTCACAAAGAATGTGACTGGATGGTACAACATGTGGAATGCATGAGATACGTAGTATCCGGCCCTCTAAAGAGTGTCCTTCTCATCCCGTGAAAGTGCATCTAAATCTGCTTTGAGCCCCGATCTCTCTCTCTCTCTCTCTCTCTCTCTCTCTCTCTCTCTCTCTCTCTCTCTCTCTCTCTCTCTCTCTCTCTCTCTCTCCTCTAGAATGAATGTACTCCTCTCTCACCTACATACACCCAAAAACACACAAAACAAAGCAAGTTAGCATCCAAGTGACATTAGAAAAATCATGAAAACACATAGAAATGCTAAAAATGCAAAAACAATCTCAAACAGGTGTTCTTTTGAAATTACATTCAAAAACCACCACCACGAGCAGGAGGCGGTTTCGTAACCACCGCCTTAAGGGCAGCGGTCTTGTAACCACCACCCTAAACAGGAGGCAGTCATGTAACCGCCACCCTGGGCAGGGTGGTGGTCGTGTCCCGAAAACCCACGCGGGTTTTATAACTTAAAAAGCCTAAAAACACCAAAAAAGGACCGTTTTAGCTAAAAACAAAGCCTACCCAGTAGCCCCCTAGATGGACCTTTTCAACCTAACATTTTTGAAAATAACCCCCCCATGACAAAGATTTTAACATTTTAAAAATTTGAAGGTAAAAACGATAAATTGAGGAAAACTAACCTGTGATCTCGTGGGTCGATGATCTGCACGCGGAGGCATGATCACTATCTCACCATGAACATTTTGACTCTACTCTCGTAAGAAACCATCACCGTGGGTCCCAGAGCTTAGAATCAATCAAATCAACATGCGCAAATGAATAGGAAAATGGGCCCACTTTCATATATATAGCAACCTGACTTGTTTTGAATGTTTTTTTTCGCAGGTTTGGAGTGCTGACGGAGGTAAGTTCTTACCCCCGCACAAATGGTACGTCCTCATTTCCCATTATTTTAGCATTTATTTTCCGATCTATCTTGTCTATCTACACTTGAGTTCTCTTTTTGTTTTGCAGGAAGCGGGAATTTTGGATGGCGTCATTTCGACACACGGACGTACCAAGTATGACTTCCAACTTCCCATTTTGGGACCACCATACTCGGACCCACCGTTTTACGCCTCTTCATGGCTAAAATGCTTCTCCGAGGGGGCAATATGTATGTACCCAAAATTTTAGGGTACTGCACCGTCGAAACAACATAACACGTACCCCAATGATGATACAAGTTTCCTCGCAAGGTGTTCGGGATCCGGAAAAGCTCCCCATGTGTGCGTTAACATCCCGCATGCCCCACTTAGCCTCTGCGTGCTTTATTTTTCTCTATTTCCATTTTTTTGGCCTTTTTCTCTTGATTCTGAAACCGCCACCCCTGCGGTGGTGGTCTCTGTGACCACCGCCCTAAGCAAGGCGGCGGTCTCAGTAACCGCCACCTTACTCATGGCGGCGGTCCTTTACACATTTTCCAGAATGCTCTTTTAACACGACTCACATAAATTTCAACATTTACCAGCTTTTTTTCACCACCATGAGCTTGCATTAATGATTCTGGTTCCCTGGAATAGTGTTTTGCCATTGTTTATAGTTTAAGAGATCAATTTGGTTTTTACCTTGGGTAAATGCAAATGCTATAAATAGATGGCTTGTGCTCAAGCAAATGGCCCCTCAAATTTTCCTCTGAATTTCTCATTGCAATAGATTAGTCTTTCATTTTACTTAGAATTCTTAGTTTCTTTCATTGCATGCTTAGTTAGTGTTGTTTTACTGTTAGGAAGCCACATATCCATCTTGTGCAAGTGTTGTTGATATTTTATCCAATCCATTGGAGTAGAGTAGTTTGTTTTCAATAGGAAGCCATTAAAGTTACAGGTTTTTTTCTTCAAACATGATAGTTTCAAGTTCTGGACGTTTTATGTTGCATGACTCACAATAAATCCCGCTAGGAATTGCATAAGCCAAGCTTTGTACTCTTGCACTATCCCTCTCCTACTCGCATTGTATTCAATCTGTATCCTAAGTTGCCTTTGTCCCAATATCTACTTCTGTTGATGCTAGCATTACACGCTTTTATGGATCCATGTGAACATGAAGGAATGAGGAGATCACACTGAGGGGACAAGATCACACACACCATCAGATTCGCCATGCTTGTAGAATCCAGGTTCTAGATTTCAAAGTTCTAAATTAGAAGCATATCAAATAGAGTAGCCAATCACTTTATTTCAGTCAATTTTACTTTCGATATTGCCAGGGAAGTTGTGAGGATTGATAGTTTCTGAGAGACTATGATTATTTCCTCACTTCTGAGGTAGGATCGAGAGTCTTTCAAATAGATTAGATCAGTTATTTCATTGTTTAGAATAGATTTACAACTACACAGGCAAGTAGCTATACTCGGTTACTTTGCTTGTTTTAAAATTCGACACTAGGTTAATTGTCAATTTCTAGATATATTAAAATAGCTACTCTTTCAAATTCATTTATAAAATTCATCAGAAAAACAACAAAAATATAGAATTTATATATGTTACAGACATACTTCACATAGTTCATTTTATTTTGTTGCATTTAGTTTACATTATTTCTTTTGTATGACAATCACGGGACCTAGAGAGCCCAGGGAATACGTATTCAAGCCAATCGTGCCCCAACCCAATCTCGTCACAGCCATAAATGATATAGATCAGAATCTTAGGATCCAAGTCTTCCAAACAATGGTAAACTTACAACAAATCAGTTTCCAACCGCACGGATTAAACATAGAAGACAACCAAGCACACACATTTTGGTCAAATCAGCCAAACTATAGATTACCATAGATAACTATTCACATGACTGTAGAAGGGCTTGAAAGAGAGCAAACGTTTGGTTGTGATCCTTTGGTCACACAACCAGATGTAGGAGATACTCTCACAGACATAGATACTAGTTTAAGAATTCAGGTTAAAAGAACACCCGTGAGATACTCGAGAAGATCGTACAACTATTAATTCTAAACATATGACCTTATCTAGAGATATACACGAAACTATCCCAAGTCATTTTCCATGTATTCCACAACATATAGACCGAATCACGCCAGAGGTCGATATTGATTGGAGCCTTCGAGCAGTCATCCTTGTTGATCAATCTATCACGCCGATTCGGTGTTAGGAGGGCCTTCTTTGCCTTAGATTCACAAATTCCACTAGTGCGCATCGAAGACATCAGATTGCCTAATTAGTTTGTCTACATCCCACGTATATTCAATCCCCACCGGCTGTCTCGGCACGACCTCGAGAGGTCAGGTGCGAGGAAAAGTTACTTGTAGATTTCCACGCTCGCTTATCACTTTTCCATCGTACATGCCTTCTTACATACAAACATGGTTTTGACAACATTCTCTTGTGATGCCTTACCAGTTCTGAAATTCTTTACACCATTAAGAAAGTCCACAATGGAATTTGTGGAGGCCACTTTAGTGGTCTCACTATTACAAAATGCATTCTTCACCTAGGCTATACTAGATAACCCTAAACCATGACTATTGCAATTATGTCAAACGCTGCATAAAACGCGAGCAACATGCTAATCTCCTTCACACCTCTAGTCATGTCTTATAGATAGCACAAGACCTTTGGCCTTTCTCTCAATGGGGTTTGGATGTTTTCGGTGAGATCAACCCCCATTCTTTACAATGCCACTAATGGATCATAACTACTATTGAATATCACACTAAATGGGTAGAAGCCATTCCCCTAATTTCCACCAAAGTTGATAAAATATGTGAATTCATCAACCATCACATCATCTCGTCCGCTTTGGAGTCCCTCACCATATTATCACGGATAACAGAAAACAATTAAAAAAAAACCTTACACAAAATATGCGATGATTTTGGCATCTAACTTAGTTTATCATCACCTTATTACCCGTAAATAAATGGTCAAGCCGAATTAACCAATAAAACCTTAAACAAAATCCTTATGAAGGTGGTCAATGATACTGGGAAGGATTGGCATACGCACATTCCTTTCACCTTGTGGGCTTACTGCACTAGTATTCACACTTCGACCGTATCACCCCTTTTCTCGGTCTCACAGATCTTGAGGCTATCTTACCTCTTGAAGTCCAAATTCCATCCCTCTGCAGCTCACTACAATACATGCTCAAAGACAATTAATTTCGCTTAGGATCATTTGGTGCAACTTGAATTATTAGATGAACGTCGTCTCAACACTCTTGACCATCTCCAAATCTACCAAAAATGTATCAAATGTGCCTATGACAAATGTGTTCACGAATGAACCTTTCAAGTTGGTGACCTCTTCCTGAAGGAAAATCAACATGTAACCAAAGAGGAGAAAAGTAAATGGGGAAAATTTGCTCCTAATTTTCTTGGACCCTATATCGTCACCCATGCCTATGGATCGGGTGGTTATCATTTTGCTTCACTCAAAGGTAAACCCGAACTCAAAACCCTTAATGCCTTGCATTTTCAACCATTTTATTATTTATATAAAGTCCTATATCACTTTCAGTCAATTGATCACTCCTCCCTTGAGTGTTTTTCACCTTCCTAATTACCCATTTTGAGGATCCACCACTAAACAAGAATCATGTGATTACCCATCACCTTTTAGCCTTGTCTTTCAATATGAGTACCACATATCTGCTCATAGCATGATTCTCATGGATACTTTTTGTCTCCTTCAAGATGGAATATGTACGCCGGAAAAGCGACAAGCGAGCATGGGAATCTACAGGTAACTCTTCCGCGTACCCGACCTCCCGAGGTCGTGCCGAGACAGCCGGTGGGGATGGAATATGCGTGGGATGCAAACGAACTAGTTAGGCAATCTAATGTCTTCGACACGCACTAATGGAATTTACTGAATCTAAGGCAAAGAAGGCCCTTCTAACTTGGACTGGTGTGATAGATTGATCAGCAAGGATGACTGCATGAAGGCTCCAATCAATATCAAGTTCTGGCATGATTCGATCTATGGGTTGTGGAATACGTGGAAAATGACCTGGGATAGTTTCGTGTATATCTCCAGATAAGGTCATATGGTGGGTAATGAATACAATCGACTCTACGGACGATTCTCTGGCCTAGTCCAGAATTCTCTAGCTTTGTTAGCCGCTATATCTAGTAAGGACAATTGTTCGATGATGATGGGTGGAAGTGGAGTGGACTGGAATACTAACGTGCGTAGGCCAGTGTCTATATCTGATTGACTTATGGATTCGTTAGGTTGCGGGATTTGTGGATCACAACCGTAGACTCTTGGTTGTTGCGGTCCTGCTATGGTCATGTACAAAATCAAGTCCTAATCCCTAGTATCCAGTAATCATACGCTTTCTCAGCTTCTATGTTTAGACTTAATAACTGTGTGATTTTCTCGGAATACCTCACAGGCATTCGTGCAACCTGGATTCTTAAACTAGTATCTATGTCTGTGAGAATGTCTCCTGCATCTGGCTGTGGGACCAAAGGATCACAACCAAAGGTTTGTTCTCTTTCGAACCCTTCTACAGTCATGTGAATGTTTGCCTAGGGTAATCTGTAGTTCGGTTGATTTGACCAAAATGTGTGTGCTTGGTCATCTTCTATATTTAATCCTCTCAACTGAGAGCTGATCAGTCGTAAATCTGTTGTTGTTTGGAAGACTTGTATTCTAAGGTTCTGGTCTATGTCAACTATTGCTGTGACGAGGTTGGGTTGAGGCACGATTGGCTCAAATACGTATTCCCTGGGCTCCCTAGGTCCCGTGATTGTCATACAAAACAAAATGTAAATCTAACTGTAGTAAAGCAAATTCTAACTATGTGGAATAAATCTAAAACATATATAACTTCTATTTCTCTATGAGACTTTCTAAGAATTTAAGAAAAGCAGCTATTTAAACGTATCTAGAAATAACAACTAAATAACAATTTAAAACAAACAAGATAACCGAGTGTAGTTATTTGCCTGTGCAATTTGTAGATTTATTCTAAACAAATAAAATAGCTTATCTAATCTATCTGCAAGATTCTCGATCCTACCTCAGAAGTGAGGAGTGAATCATAGTTTCTCAGAAACTATCAATCCTCACAGCTTCCCTGGCAATATCGAGAATAGAATTTACTAAAACGAAGCAATTATCTACTCTATTTGATATGATTCTAACTAGAACTTTGAAAGCTAGAACCTGGATTCCACAAAACAGTGGCAAATCCGATGGTGTGTGTGATCTTGTCCCCTCAGTGTGATCTCCTCATTCTTTCGTATTCACGTGAATCCAGAAAAGTGTGTAATGCTAGCATCAACAGAAGTAGATATTGGGACAAAGGCAGCTCAGAATGTAGACTGAATATAATGCGAGTAGGAGAGGGATAGCGCAAGAGTACAGAGCTTGGCTTATGCAATTCCTAGCGGGATTTACTGTGAGTCATGCAACATAAAGCGTCCAGAACCTGAAACTATCCTGTTTGAAGAGCAAAACCTGTAACTTTAATGGCTTCCTAAGCTATTCTACTCCAATGGATTGGGTGAAATAACAGTCTTGCCTGCACAAGATGGGTATGTGGCTTACCAACAGCTGAACAATGCTAACTAAGCATGCAAGGAATTAAAACTATGGCTTCTAAACAGAATAAAAGACTGAACTATGAAAATCAGAGCATGAAAGTGAATGAGGGGCAGACCATTTGCTTGTGCACAAACCATTTATTTATAGCTTTTCATTCACCCAAAGATCAAAACCAAACTGAACTCTAAAACAATAAACAATGGCCAAACACTATTCCAGGGGACCAAAAACATAAATGCAAGCCTAAGTCGGCAAGGAAAGCTGGTGAAAACGTTGATTTTTACGTGAGTCACGTTAAAACACTTTCTGGAAAACACGTAAAGGACCGCCACTCTGAGCAGGGCGGCGGTTACAGGACCACCACCCTAATCAGGGCGGCGGTCACGAGACCGCCCATGCGGGTGGCGATTTCGTCATCAAGATCAAAAAAGCCAAGAAAAGAGAGGAAAAAGGAAAAACAAAGGATGCGGGGGCTAAGTGGGGCATGCGGGATGTTAACGCACACTCGGAGAGCTTTTTCCGGATCCCGAACACCTTGCGAGGAGACCTGTATCATCATTGGGGCACTTGTTGCACTTGTTAAAACAATACTGATGCCTTACAATTTTGGGTACGTATAGAATCCCATGGTCATTCATCACTCAAAATCACCTCTTTCACAATTAACCTTTGTGTACTACGATCTTGTCTTCTAAATCAGGAACCTAATCATCTTCTATATTCTTTTCCATGACTTAAACGTCTAAAAACAAAAAGGGATACAACTCCTTGAGTCAAACTTCCAACAAAAGATGACTCCCTCAAAAGGGACATCTCTTCTTTATATTCTCGCCACCATCAATAGACTACTCCCTCGAAGGACAGCTATATACAGTCATTATCAAAATATAATAAATATTTAGAAGCTTCTCGCATTGATCATCTTCACGAAGACCTCAAGGAGATAATATATTCATCCCATATAGACTTCACCATTATCATGCTTAACATCTTTACCATTCATTTTGTCTACCATTTCTTTACCATTATCATGCATTTTACTACAACACATCTTAACATGATCCAAATCATCATTAATTGCACAAATTAATGAATTAAAAACTCAACCAACCTCAACTCAACCATACCTAAACCAACCTAAACTCAACCATACCTAAGTCAACCTGACTCAATCCATGCCTATGACCTGACTCCATCCATGCCTATGACTCTGACTCCATCATGCCTGAACCGACCTGAATCCACCATGCCTACATGACCCTGACTCCATCATACTTAATTCACCTAGTTTCCATCACATACACAAATAATAATGGAAATTAAAACAAGTACACCATCCATAGTATAAATATCATCATCTATAAATCATGACATCTGTGTATACATACATATGTACATAGATACAAATGAATACAAAAATCTCAAAAACCCTCATGTACATCCTCACCATCTTTGGCACGTAGGCCAATATATGATAAAAATCAATCAACTCTCATATACATCCTCACTCTCTTCGGCACGTAAGCCGGTGTATATCAAAAATAAAACAACTACATCAAAATGGAGGTCCACATGGCTATCAGGCATCATCTCACCGAATATCCTCCATCTCAATCTCCTCGACTCCTCCTTGGCTCTTGTATGGCATCCTGCTTACGTCTCACCACCCATCATGGGTCGTGGCTGGGTGTCGACGAGTACATCACCTGGGACTGGCCTTCGTGAACTAGTGGCCTCGCCCTAACCCTATCTCAGGGCTCACTAGCCCCTTGTGCTCTCCGCTTTGGCGGTGCATGACCTGGTCCTCTCACTCGAGGCATGTTGTGCCTGTACTCTCCATAGGATAGAAAATATTTCCCTATGGCCATAAAAAATCCTGATAATACCTAGCCTCGCCTAGGCCATCCCACAATCTAGCTATGGGTACTATGTATGTGGTGGCCCCATTGGCCTCGAGGTTATCCCTATGCCTATCCTAAGGGACCTTTTCCCGCTCTTACCTATATCTGGTCTCGAAGAGTCATAACCTATGCTTATGCAATGGCCAATGGCCATTAAACTGTAACCTATGCCTGTATAGTGGCCACATGTATCCCATCACCATCACCACCACAATGCGAGTGTCATCCTCGTGCTATATGGGCTGTAAAATAGACACATGTTCTTGTAAGCCGCCACCTATACCTCAACACATGTCAACTTCCCTTACACCATCCCCAGCCCAGGTGTAATCAAGGTAACCACCTGCCCCTATAGGGCGTCCCTCTAAATAGTGATGGTGGCTAAATCCGGCTACCCCGACCTCAGCGGTACTACTCGTAGGTGTGCAACCCACCACTTCCTATATCTTTTAGTCACCCCGGCATCATCGATCCACTAGTCTCTCACCTACTCCTCCTACCCTATAGGCACTGTCACCGGGCAGAGTAATGACCTCTCCATGTCATCCCTCCCTGTCTTATGGGAAGGGTAGAGGTATATCCTGCGGCAGCCTGAACTATTATCTAACCTCATCTACGGGTATCATCTCGTGCTCTCTGGTATGTCACCCCTCTATCCATCTAAGTAGCTACAATCCATCTATCTCCTCATTCATCTGCCTATATGATGGAAAAAAAACATATAGTCTCCAAATGATGTCTACGCTGGATAACCCCTCAAGTAAATGCCTGTAGTAGTGTACATCATACGTCACCCTACACACTTAATGCTCTCCCATAATAGGAATTCATCACCTGTAACCCACTTGAACCAAACCTGGCTCGAATGCATCAGCCAGGGCATACCAACTAGACGCACACACACAATGTGATCATATGCCCAACAATGAAGTAGAAAGGTGTAGCACAAGCTGAACCTCCGAAGCCACCCATACGCCCATAACTCCCTATATAGTTACACCAGGAATGTTGGCACCCATGCAAAATAGGTCTAGTCTATCACCATATCATGCAGGACCCCCATCAATGATCACGGGAATCTCCCACCCTCTGCATCTAGCGGTCTGCAAAGTAGCAGATCCTCCATCAACAACACAACTAGCCTAGTCTCCTCTAGACGAGCCAAGTACATCTCCCCATAGCTCATGTTGGCACTATGAAACCTCATCTCCACTAACCCCTTGCCAAAGACTATCAGCATCAACTCCTCAAATACCTCTGAGGAGATCGAATATACTTGCGCCCCCACTATCGGCAACCGCAGGATCCTGTACACATCCTCCATGGTGACTGTGATCTCACCCATCGATAGATGGAATGTGTTTGTCATTGAATCCCATCTGTCGATGAGGGTGACCATCAAGCTTAGTCATTTGTCGGACTACATGCCGATAGCATCTAACTTTGTCATTGACACTAAAATTTTCCTCTGTAATTTCTATTTCATTAATGTATGTATTAGGAATAGGATGTTGTTAAATATAACTAGTAATAGCGTCCGATTGAAGATAATGGCATCGCTGGTACAACACCGCCAATAATGTACGGTAATAGTCAAAAGTACAATAGGAATGTTGTGGTAAAACGTAAATGGTCCGGTAATGTTAAAATGTCAAAGTTAGGATAAGTAGAGAAGTAGGGTCTACATGATTAGGAATTAGAAATATTATATTGGTAATAAGGACAAGGAGTGAGGTCATAAATATTTTTGTATTTTATTTGTAAAAAGTCTAAAAATGTGGAACCCATGTGAAATGATAAGGTTTATCTTATCTTTAAAGATAAGCTTACATGTACAAATAAGAGTTAACGTATGGAATATGATTCTTCAGAGTAGATTTCTTATCCTATCTTAGAGATAAGATGGATAAGCCTGAAAGTTCTATAAATAAAGAGGCCACCCCCCTCATTTAGCATAGAAGGAAGTAGTGAGAAATATTGTATGAGTAAGTGTGTAAAGGAAGCCATCATTTTGAAGGTGTGTTAAAGAATCCATTAAGAGGTGTAATTGTGAAGTTTCTCCCATATTTATGGTTGGAAGGAAAGTGAAGTCAGTAATACTTGAAGTACCTCATGGGTGAGATTGTAACAATTTCATGTTGATATTATAATTTACACTTATATTTCAGATTTATCATCATTCCTTCTTATCATAGTCTATGGTATTCTTGTGTTATGTTTGTTGTTGTGTTTCCATATTACATCCACCAAACTAAAAGTTGTGCATTAGTAAATAATCATAGCACGAGGAGTTCCCGATGAAGAATTATCATAGTTCGGATTGGTGATGACATTTTGGTTCCGTTGCTGGACCATTCCTCGTTGGTGGATTTTCTGGAGAGATATTCCCACTTAGTCAAAAAACATTTGGAGGGTAACCTTGTTTTTACTGTGCATAGTAGTTACCATGGTAAATTCACTTTTTCTTGTGAATATTATTTACCGCAGTAACTTCACTTTTTACCGTGAATAGTGTTTACCACAATAAAATCAATTTTTACCATAGTAAGTCAAGTTTTACCATAGTTTACTATGGTCATTTCTATTTTCTATTATAGGGATTCCAATTATTTTTGCACATAAGTCTTGTTGATTGTACTTATGGGTTGGTATTTCACTGTGGTTACTTTTGAAAATGGGGAAGATTCTGTTTTTTTAGCCCAATCTAATGAAGATGCTTCCTCTTTCATTCAAGAGTTTAAATGATCTTGTATTTGTAATGGCCTTATAAGAAGGGAACAATGGACTAAATTTTTTCCTACCTTTTTGGATGGTTCAGCCCTTAGGTGGTTTGAAACACTAGGTGATAATGTGAAAAACTCATGGGATTTATTAACTGAAAGTTTTCTTGAAGAATTTGGTGAACAACAGAAATATGCAGATCTCATGATCGATATCACAAAGCTATCCCAAGGAGAGAAGGAGAAGATAAGGGATTATCATGCTCATGTTCTAGAGCTAAGGAGGAAGCTCGATGCCCGAATCCGAAAGTTATTAGCGGATGAGTTAATGAATGACATGGATAATCTCCTCTATAAGCACTTCATTCTTGGGATGAAGCCAGAGATCAGACAATGAGTGAAGTATGACCACCCAGCTACCATTGAACAAGTAAAGGAGATTGCAAGAAGGCAAGAAGAAAGCATGGAAGAGTAGCCCAAAGAAATTGTTGCTAAAGTAGAGCCTACACCAAAGACCTTTAGTCCGTATCCACAACCACTCTCGGTGAGCACAAATATTTCTCCTAGTACATCTCTGAGTATGAAGATCTACTCGGAAGATGGGCCGCTTAAATATTAATCTTCTTCAAGGAAAATAATTTAGTTCTCGGGAGGAGATAGAGGTCCAAAAAGAACTATTTCTAAAGTTATATGTTATGGTTGTCATAAAATATAAGTATAATTATCCAAATAGAGCTTCTACATCCGGTATAAGAGATAATGATGAAGGAAAAGCACTGCGAATTCTTTTGATGTAGTAGATAAGAGCATAAATAATAAAGTAGATGTGTTTGAAACAAAAAGAAAGAAAGAAAAAGATAACCAAGATGGAAATGATCCTAAGAAGATGAAAGGAAAAACTAGTAAGAAACATAGGAGAAGAAAGTTGGGTGTGCAGGATTTTCTGATTTCATAGGGACAAGGACCATACTCCATCTTAGAAGATCTGTCCAAAAGGCCTCAAATATTACATATGGTCAACTCTTGGCTATATCTTCTGAGAAGAGGCGGGAGCGGCGAAGTGGACTCAATTCTCGACGAAGGAAGGATGTTGAGGTCCTTGTTTTGGAGGCGGAGGCTGATCCCTACGCTCCACAAGCTAAGGTATTATGTAATGGTATTTAAATTCATGATGTCTTAGTTGATGGAGGTGCTATAGTTAATGTAATGACCGAGTTTGTAATGAATATGTTGGGTTTAAAAATTGATCACCCCTCAACACTTATGTTAAGGTCATTAAATAAGGGAAAAACTAAACCAAAAGGTGTTGTTTCAAATGTGGCAATATCTATTATGGGTGTTGTATGTGTGGTAGACTTTCAGGTGATGAAAAATGGTATTGTTACGTACCTAATGTTGTTGGGAAGACCATGGCTAAGGAGAGTTCATGCAAGAAACTATTGGAATGAAGGATTCATGAAACTTGGATGTGGTAGAGAGAGGGTGAAGATAAACATGATCCCTCGGCATCATAAGACAGAACTCTGTGGATTCAAGTGATGAAACTGATGATTGGACATCCTCTTATTACTCTAGTACTAGTGAAGTGGACACAGAAGATGAAGAAAGTGAGGTTGATGTTTCAGTCATGGATATCCTTCCAGTCACACCGACTCATGAACCCATAAAATTATCTGAAGAAGAAATTGATGATCATCTCCAACAAATAAAGATTGGTGATGTTGTGATGGAGAGTGAGAAGGAATCCTACCTCTAGCTCTTTCGAAGGTACATACACCTATTCACTTTTGATTACAAGGAACTCTATCAAGTAAGTTGGGTAGAACATTCTATTGAGCTGGTAGATGGTGTTAAGCCCATAAAGTAAATGCCATATAGAATGAATCCTAATTTTTCTAAGACTGTAAAAGAAGAAATAGATAAGTTGCTTGATGCAGGATTCATATTTGCTGTGGAGAATTTAGAATGGGTTTCTCTCATTTTGATCTCAATAAAAAAGAATCAGAAGCTACGCATTTGTGTTGATTATAGGAAGCTCAATAAGGCAACAAAGAAGGATTATTACCCTCTTCCATTCTTAGATCAGATCTTGGACGAAGTAGCTAGCCAAGAGTGCTATAGTTTTGCTGATGGATATAGTGGATACAACTAAGTTCGTATAACAGAGAAAGATCAGCTGAATACCATGTTCACCACTCCTTGGGGAACGTTTGCTTATAGAGTTATGCCTTTTGGGTTGTGTAATACTCGCAACGTTCAAGCGTTTGATGAATAGGGTGTTTGAACCCTACATTGGGAACTTCATCAGAGTATTTTTGGATGATTTTTGCATCTATGGGAGCAAGATGGACCACCTGCACTAGATGGAGACAGTATTTCAAAGGTTAGATGAAAACAAGCCTCACTAAACCCTACAAATTATGTCTTTGGATGTTCTAAAAGAATTTTGTTAGGGTATGTTGTATCTAGAGATGGTATAGTCTGATCCCGATAAAGTTTCAAAATCAAAGAGTTACCATTTCCTATGAATAGAGGTAAGTTGAGATCATTTTTATGCCATGGGTTACTATAGAAGGTTCATCAAGAATTTCTCAAAGATTGCACACCACTAACCTTGAGTTCTTGAAGAAGGATGTTACTTATGAACCGGAAATAAGGCACATGAAGCTTTTGAACAATCAAGGAAGCCCTAATGTCTTCACCTATTTTGAAGAATCCAGATTGGAGCAAGCCATTCATTATGTATATTGATGCCTCAGATGCAGCACTAGGAATTACTCTAAGCCAAAAGGATGAAAATGGGAATGATCATCCAATTTACTTTGGGAGCCGAAAAATGAGCAATGCTTGAGGTAAATTATATTATGGCTCGAAAAAGAGGCTCTAGCTATCATTTTTGTTGTAAAGAACTTTAGAAATTACTTGCTAGGGCAGAAATTTATAGTTGTAATATATCATCGCTCTAAAATATATTTTAAATAAGCCTAACCCATCGGGAGGATAGCAAGATGGATAATTTTGCTACAAGAATTGGAATTTGATATTATAGATAGGCCAAGAAAGAAGCATGTCAATGTAGATGCACTCTCTCAAGTCTATGATGGGTTAGGTTCATCTTGTGATGATGATGATTTCCCGGAGGCAGCACATTGTTATCCCTTGACACAATCCCTAGTGAACACATAGATATTTGGAATTATCTAAATTAATTCAAGTTTCTGATGGTGCCAATGCAAAGACTAAGAGGAATATTACACAATCCAATCGTCCATATTCTATTCTACATGGAGTATTATTTTGAATACGACACGATGGGCATGATAAGAGGGCGATTGGATGTGATCAAGGGAAGGAGCTGATAAAAGAATTCCACAATGGTACATGTGGAGGACACTTCTCCAGAAAACTTACAACAAGAAGGATCTTGGATGTAGGTTATCACTGGCCCACTCTTTTTAGAGATTATTATAATTATTGTAAGACATGTGATATTTTTCAAACACATGGTAACCGTAAGACTTCATCAGCTCCCTTATGCCCTATTATTCCACTTGGTCCCTTTGAAAAGTGGGGAATAGACATTGTAGGTCCACTTCCAACTACCCCATGCCAAAATAAGTATATTGTAGTTGCCACAGTTATTTAACCAAGTTGGTTGAAGCTAGGCCATTGAAAACGGCTTCCATAGATGAAGTGGCAAGGTTCATACATATATGAACGCATTATGACCAGATTTGGTTGTCCATTAGAAATTGTAATAGATCAAGGAAGCCACTTCATTAATGAGGTGATAGAATCCCTAGTTAATAAGTTTTCTATTAAGCATAGGAAGGCAACAACATACAAGCCAAACACAAATGGACGAGGTGGAACGAACAAATTTTGTGTTGTGTCAAATTCTAGCAAAAGATTCAGCCTTGCAGGTACATAAGTGAGATAAAAGGATTCATGCAACATCATTGTGGGCATATAGGGCAACATCAAAGTCAGCAACAGGATACTCCCCATTTCAGTTGGCTTATGGCATTGATCTAATTCTTCCTATTGAGTTTGATATTCCCACTGTGAGAGTTATGAAAAATGAAAGGATGGATGGAAGTGATTCAGTAAAAGAAAGGTTGGTACATCTTCATTTGCTAGAGGAAATGAGGGAAATAGTGAAGTATACAAGCTATAAGAAGAAAATGAAGCGAGAATGAATACTTTGATCAAAATATCCGTGGTCTCCATTTCATATGAATGACTTGGTTCTAGTATATGATTCCGATACAAAAAAAAAGAAGACAGAAAATTTCTTCCAAAATGGATGGGACCCTACAAAATAGCAATTGTGCATGAAAATGGTACATACCGATTGGAGGAATTGGATGGCACTCCGATTACAAATGGGTCAACCATGACAAGTTAAATATTTTCTAAGCACTTAATAGTCTACTCAAGACGGAGTAGAAGCTAGGAAGGGGAAGATGTCGACACTAAAATTTTAATCCGTAATTTCTATTTGATTAATGTATGTATTAGGAATAGGATGTTGTTGAGTATAATTAGTAGTAGCGTCGATAGAAGATAACGGTTCACAAGACGACGTCACCAATAATGTATGGTAATATTCAAAAGTACAATAGGAATGTTGTGGTAAAAAGTAAATATCTCGTCGTAAGTGGTCTAATAATGTTAAAATGTCAAAGTTAGGGTAAGTAGAGAAGTAGGGTCTACATGATTAGGAATTAGAAATATTATATTGGTAATAAGGACAAGGAGTGAGGTCATAAATATTTTTGTATTTTATTTGTAAAAAGTCTAAAAATGTGGAACCCATGTGAAATGATAAGGTTTATCTTATCTTTAAAGATAAGCTTACATGTACAAATAAGAGTTAAGGTATGGAATATAATTCGTCGAGTAGATTTCTTATACTATCTTAGAGATAAGATGGATAAGCTGAAGTTCTATAAATAGAGAGGCCACCCCCTCATTTAGCATAGAAGGAAGTAGTGAGAAATATTGTATGAGTAAGTGTGTAAAGGAAGCGATAATTTTGAAGGTGTGTTAAAGAAGCCATTAAGAGGTGTAATTGTGAAGTTTATCCCATAGTTATGGTTGGAAGGCAAGTGAAGTCATAACACTTGAAGTACCTCATGGGTGAAATTGTAACAATTTCATGTTGATATTATAATTTACACTTATATTTCAGATTTATCATCATTCCTTCTTATCATAGTCTATGGTATTCTTGTGTTATGTTTTTGTTGTGTTTCCAAATTACATCCACCAAACTAAAAGTTGTGCATTAGTAAATAAGCATAGCATGAGGAGTTCCCTATGAAGAATTATCATAGTACCAGTTGGTGATGACAGGACCCCAATTAGGCCAACCTCTGCAACATGCCACCAATCTTCTCTGTCGCACCTCCTTGAACCATCACAAGCGGGGTGGTACCTATCTCGCATCTACAGCTAGTCTCTCACCTACATCCAACAAAACATCACATTAATACACCTTGATCATACCCACAATCACTCTTAACACTTCACCTACACCTAATACCCTTCCTCTTTTTCCACTCACAATTTACCTTATTATCACATATTCTATCTACCCACCCCAACCCTCACCCACTATCGATCATACCATACCTCTTTTAACCTCTTACCCATGCTCTATTTTTCATCACCACAATATTTTTTTTTCCCACTATCTATCTCACCCAACCACCCTAGGGCTCTTTTGGCCCCTTTTTCTCCACATGATGATCGATACCGGTTACTCCTAACCGACCACGGTCTCTCCCAAACTAGCATCAATCACCTTAACTATGACCTGTACTCACTCGGCACTACTGACATTGACCACCCCTTGACCAATGCCGGTCACTATCACATAGAAATCCGCAACACCCAAAACCCCTTTTTCCTAAAACACTCCCTTTTTCTCACCCATTCCTACCCAACTCTACCCTCAACTCCTTCCCACCCCTTGTACACCTAACCACACCTCTCCCCATTCCTATTTTACCCTATTTTTTTTCCCAAATTCAAATCCCCTTTTCCCCCAAAATATTGTATTCCTTCCTAACCTATATGCCCAATCTACCTCCCAAACCAATGCAAGATATTGAATCTTAACTCGTGCTACTATCTCCATGGTTGCACATTGGGTCACTACACCAATGGTCCACCCGATCCCTATCCCACCTCTGTCATGTCCAATCACCAAATCCAATGCTTTTGACCTCTACCCAATCATAAGTGATACCCTTGTTCTCATGAACCCGTCTACGTGGCACCTCTAACCAATCGGATCCCTCCACCTCGGTAGGATATCATCCCTCATCTTTTCCTCCCAAAAAGGAAAAAAATTTTCAATGCTCTATCATTTTCATAAAATTCAAACCATATAAATGAATCCATCTTATATGGATTTTTCTTTTTATATACTCATGTCGACCTAACCGACGTCATTTATACCTAATCGACATCAATCTTGTGCCCTAGCGCACCGTGGTCAGTTATACCCAAATCAACATTGGTCATCTGTCCCCAATAAACCATGATCGGCTTACCTCGACCATCACTAGTTACATATGACCGACATCAGTTACCTATCATACTCTTGCCCCTACCCTTTCCCCATTTCTAACCCAACTTAACCAACCCAGCTTGTCATTTGACCTTACCCACCCTTATTACAACCAACCTCCATGCCTACCTTACCTATACTTGTCCTTAATTACATTTTGGGACTTGTTATTTTACCCATACCTCGGCCCTACCCATGTCGTGACCTAGCTACTTGGACCTAGAACATTGTTAGTAACCTGTGAACTCATGTGCTCGTTATACCTTGTGACACTGATTACTGTGTTGTTTGACCTAATGACCTTACTTTGCCTATTGTCGTGATCGTTTATCCTAACCCAACCTTTAGTGTAATGTAAACATACCTAAACATTCATGTACTTGACATGTGTAGTGCTTCCCTACCATATCCTATACCTTAGATACCGGAATCACCTCAACCTTGTTTGGATAAACCTATCAACATTTAGACAATGTAGAGTTTGCATGCTCTTCAACCTGGTACTATGTTGTAGTTTATACATGTGTGTGTATTTGATCATGTACTACCTTTAACCCTAGCCCATTACCTAGATTACTTGATTGGACCTTTACCCCATTACCCTCGTTTTCCACCTTCCTCTTCATCACATTCACCTTTTATCAAACCACTCACTGATTTTGTCTTCTACCACATCAATTCCTAGTTTGAGGGGGATCACCTTCACCCACACATGGGGAAACCACATCTTATTTTTGTCAGCGTTGCTTACCAATACAAGCTACGCAACAAAAAGGGGAAAATGTAGACACCAAAATTGGGTCACACTCCCCTTGGTCCCTTGTCAAATAACTAGCTCAAGCATACTCATCTAACCATGGCCCCTTCCACCCCAAATTAATATTAATTTAATTAACTTAATTAAATTAATACCCATCCTCACAATATTCATTACTTAATTATTTTAATTAAGCTAATTTCCACCTCACCTAGACACCTCACCCAGCCACCTCACCCTAGACCTATTCTTGGCATGTTTCCATAACTAACAATAACTAAGTCTTACTTGCCTTAATGAGCTAAGATTTGGTCTAACCCTAAAATCAATCCCTAAAATCTCTCTAACCACATTCCCGCTCATTAGAAGGGAAGTTTTCGTTCTAATCCACAAGAATAAACTAACTAGGCCCAAGAAATTAGAAAGATCTACCCATTTTAGTAAACCTAGGGAATCCCTCCTTAATCAATGCCGATCACCCCTAAACCGATGCCGGTCAACTTGAAACCATCGTTGGTTACCATTTATTCACTCAAAATAGCCTTATTTTTGGGTTGGCACATTCTGAGAGCAAGTAAGGATATCAAATTTCCATGCAAGTGAAACAAGCATCCTTTTACGCATCCAGACATCCATAGCCATCACCAAGATCAATCATAGAGCCATTGCATTCATGGGAGCACTCCGAGAAATCACCGCTATAGGACCATACATGTATTCTTCGATCAACCACCTCCACCACTCAGCCATTACATCCTTAATGTAATAAGTATGGCCCTTTAGGGTTTATTTCAGTCAGTAATCTTTATTACTCCTGTTATTAATTTGTTCTTCGCATGCTTATTGCTTCATCACCCACTTTCTTATGAACTCAAAAATCCCTTCACCCATATCACCAAATCACCTATCCTCACCTGTTGTATACTTCTAAGCATACCTAAGACCTCTACAGACCTCCCCATTCATTCTCCCAAACTTTATTTGACCTCATATCACCCCTATCATTTAATCTATTTGATTTTCTTGTACCTCAACCATACCGATGCCGGTTATCCACAACCGCCGTCGGTTCTACCTAAACCGACATCGGTCACATTTAGCTGATGTCGGTCTCTATGTTTTACACCTTGAACAAGAATAGACCCAACAATCACCCTACCAATTGACCTAAATAACCCATAATCAAACCCTGACAAGTCCCAGTACCTTTACAGACACCTCACCTCTCAAATCCAACTATAGCCTAGCTTGTTGTGATTGGATTTGCTTATTGTACTTGAATGAGATACCTAAATCATATCAACTATAGTAGGACTTTGTTTATTTCTCACATTAACTTGTTTTAAATAGTGGATTGACATTCATCTAGGAAGTATCACACTTTCGAAAACTAGCATACGCTAAGCGATCCACTTTCATATATCATTTAACTATCTTTTTGTGGTCTTGTTTTCTATTACAGTAGTTCCTCCTAGCCAAAAGGAATCTCTCACATTCAATTGTGGATCAAGAATTCAGAATGTGTGCAAAAATCATCAACCAGCCAAGATTTAATAGGTATTCCTCCTTGGCGCTTACCCTTATTTGTTTCATCATTTAGAAAAGGTTAAGAAAATGGTAAAACAACAGTGAGAAATTAAATTTATGGCATGACAACTGGGCTGATTTTAACACACTTTCAAATAATGAATAGTGGGAGTAGCTAAAATACAACCTTACTACAACATTGGGATAGTAGGTTTGCAACTACATTCAAAACATTGAGGGAAAATGGCACTAGAAAAACCTTAAGGCATTCACATCAAATAACAAGGAGCTTCTTGGGGAACTTCAAACCACATTGAACCTCATCCCCATTAGTCAAACCCAAAATCAAGATGATTTTAACTGGGTTTCTTCATTTTATGGTAAATAAACAATGAGATATGGCTATCGGTTGCTTCCCAATGAGCCTATCTCAGTAATCTCCCTTAGGAAAAGATTTGGTTAAAAGAGATTACCCTAAAAAGCAATCAGTTCCTCTAGTATGTGCTAAACAAAGGGATACTCACCATATAAGACCTTATCAAAAGAGGTTCAACCATGTCAAACAGATGCTATCACTGCAAGATGGATAATGAAACAATCCAACATATTTTTCTCCACTATCCAATTGCTAATTCTCTTTGGAAACTCATCTTTAAAAGGTTTGAAGTTAAGTGGTCTTTTCCTGAAGATATCACACAAGCCTAGCTACAATGGAAACCTCCTTTTAAACATGCTTTTCTTCACAGGCTATGGAAAATTATTTTCCCTCACACCATCTAGAGAATCTGGAAAGCTTGAAACTCGATCATCTTCAGAGATAC
Organism: Taxus wallichiana var. yunnanensis; assembly: GCA_018340775.1. NCBI lineage: Eukaryota > Viridiplantae > Streptophyta > Pinopsida > Cupressales > Taxaceae > Taxus > Taxus wallichiana. The sequence goes on from CM031244.1 coordinate 607,254,640, forward strand.
CAACAAGAGCATCAAAAGTATCCTCAATGAAATCACAATGGCTACAAAAGAAAATATCTTGAAATTTAAACCTCTAAAAAAAGCCACATATCCCCAAGAGGAGGTCAGATATCTTAAGGCATGGAATATTGATCTACAATAGTGTACTACCCCATCCAAAGCATTGACATGTCTACTATATAATGGATTCCCCCTTCTAAAGGTTGGTATAAGCTGAATTTTGATGGTGCCTCCAAAGGCAACCCTGGTCTAGCTGGAGGAGGAGATGTAGTCTCTATTATCACCGCCTATTTTAGAAACTAATCCCAAGTGCACCGGCATATCATCCATTCTTAGCCTAGAAGTGCACCCGAGGCATGCGTAGGCCCCAATTCCCTCCTTTATGTGAGCTTCATGAGAATGTTCCTTCTTAACATGAGGATGTAAGATAACCAGAAACAAGTGAATTAATTCATGGAATTTAAGATATAACCACTAACTCCTAGCCTAATGCATTCCAAATATAGATTAACATGATCTGCTAAAAGGAAAGTAGAATCAACCCATGAGCATCATCAAGAAAACTGTAACACACACAAGAACATAAGGGAAAAATACACATAAAGATTCATCACATGAATGTTTCATAATCCCTTCATTATATTCATAAGACAAAATATGGCAGCCAATATTACATCAAGAGAGTTCCATTATTTATGAATATTTACACTGCCGAGCTTAATTTTCATCACAAAGCTCGCCATTACATATATTTTTCCCTATCTATCTTTACTTATCTATCCCTTTCTCTTTGAAAACCATCATACCCATAGAATAATCACTCTCCTTCCATCTTAACTGCTCATCATTGTCTATGAAGGCCTGATGGAATCCTTTCATCATTGCTCTACCACTACCCAGGAATATGTCAGGTGTCACCATGCATTTCCATCAATCAAGTTCCTTCTAGAAAGCATGTGTCAGCTAATCCTTAATAACCTTGACTCATTATCCTTTCATGATAACCATATTGATTCCCTAGAATATCTTTTCTTTGATTCGTAAGTCTCTGAAACTTATCCACATCTATGTCCGATCACTTTTCCATTTGCTCCCTATGCATGTCTTTTTCTTGTTGTCCAAAATTTAGTAAGTCCTGAATCTATTTTTCCCTAGTGCAATCCTTTGCCTCTCTCGAGAATTACTTCTATGCAATCCTTCATGCCCTATTTTTATGCACCACAAGGCTTCATGCCTTATGTATTTAGTTACTTTTAGGGGTCCAACATCACCCCACACTAAATTGGTTGTTGTCCCGGAAATCCTCCGCGCTTCTCAAACAAAACTTTTGTCAACCGGAATACTGCTACAAAATAATAAAGAATAGAGGTTATGAGAGAATTATAATTAATGGTTTGAGGAATGGGGGATTCTATGTGACCAATTAGATGGGTTCAGGAACTTTTCATCTATCTCATCCTTCAATTTTCCCCATGCCTCCTTAATTAGCACTTCACCTATGACACTTGGTACTTGGTCTAGGGTGATTTCCTCCACCTTTCCTCTTAACATGTTAATATCCACACCCTAGTTCCATGCATACACCCTCAAACTCATCCATTCATTTAGTGATGGAGTCTCAAAGTTCACCAATTATGAAATCCATCTTTTCGCACTTTGTCTTGATTTTATCTCATCAAGGTCGTGGTGTTAACGACTAATTGCATGCACTCTTCCTTATTAGTGGGGAGGGTCATCTCGTAACACTTTGAGGGAGGACTCTTCCTCTATCACCTGTGTTTCAATAATTGGCTTACATTTTCTACAGCTATTGAAGCCCCTATCTCGCCAATATATTCACCTCCTTGAGTTGGGAGAGAAAATATTCCAACTCCGTGATCTAGGCTTCAATTGTAACCTTGTTTTCTTCTTTCTCCTTGGAAATCTCTCGTAGCTATGGGGCCTGCTCCATCCTTAATGTTAACGAGTAGCATCCCCATGAGGTCCTCAAGGTAATCCATCTCATCCCCATAATCAGTCCTGGCCTAGCTCACCGCTTTCGGACATTGTCCCCGAATATTTTTTTACAACAAGACCACTTGGTCATACACCTTCATTTGTGCCTTCTCTCCCCTTAACTCCTAATGTAGCCTATCTATTTCCTTCTCTTTTCTATTCCTCTCTATGATCAAGGTCCAAATAGTGGCCCCGTATCTAGACTACACCAGATTACCTCTAAAGACATCTTTTACAGAGCATTGCATGCTTACTTTTTTTGTTAGGTGGTTAGGATCCACCACTTTGTATGTATCTCCTCCCTTCTTCTTCAAGTGAATGGTCTCGATCACATGATCGTTGACCTCAAACTTAGGTTCCTTGATGTGGAAGTGCATGCTCTAATTGAGCATCTTCCTAGTCCTAGGCACACCCCATCTTGATCCATCAAATCCCAACCATGTAACTTGTCCAAAGGGGAAGATATCCTAGAATCTTATGCGTAAGACCTTCATGGGGTCATCCATGAAGTTTATGTGATGGGACACAGGGATTCCACTTCTTCCTTGTATCTTTGCACTTGGTTCTTTGCTTCTTTTCCCCGGGGTGAATCCCTTATCCTCCTTTATAGTAAAGGAGCAACCTCGTATCTCCCTTTGGGTTGGTGTTATGTGGTGTAGTGGCCCCATGCAATAGACTCTTATCATCCCCTACAGAGTGTTATTATCCTTCTCCCCATGCCTTTTTACATCCATGGTCTCTGTCTCAGCCTCCTGACCCTCCAATTCTACTTCCAATTCCACTTTAAAATTGGTGGGATATTTTTCCTCTCCTTCCTTTGAGTCTCAGAACGGGACTTGATGCGTCGGGCATATTTTGTCTCTTTTCTTCAGGATCTTCCTCCTCTTTGCACTGCACTGCTATGAAGTCTCGGCACCACCTTGTACCAAATTACTAGCACCCTTACTACCATTCCATCATGTTTAGTACTTCCTCTTTCTGGAAGTATCCAACCCTCCATCTTTTACTTCTTCCTTTTCCTCTTCCTTTGGCATTGCTTTCATGGGTAGGATTGGTGTCTCCCATGGCTTTGGAAAGGGAGAGTATATAACCTCCACCTTAATCCATCCTTGATTTTTGGGGTATAGCTGCATGAACACCGATGGACATACCCCTTGATGGTAACATTGACTTATGGGTGTAAATCCATGAAATCTAGTTCCAAAACTATGACATAGGTAGGTCGAGCACCATACTTATATGTAGCACGCAATGAGTGGACATTAACATCAAAATTTTCATCATTAAACATTAAATTATGTGCGTCCTGATCCTTTTGATGGCACACTTCATATATCTAGTTGTGAATGTGAAGGGGAGTTTGCACCATGGCCCCATCTCTCCTTTAGCCATCATAAACTTTGCTAGAAATAAATGTTGGGTAATGGAAAATTTTACCTTATCTCCAACAACTTATGGTAACTCGTGGGGAATACACCACTCATTCTCAAAATCCCCATGCAAATTATTGAACCATTTATTCATCCAAGCCTTGTAAGTGCTCGATATGGTCCCATCGTAGGTGAACTTTGTGAATTGGACTGCAAGGGATGCGTGCATGGGAGAGTGAACCCACATGTTCTCATCTAGTCCATCTAGGACACTAATCTCCCATAACATGATCAATAACAAGATGGAGCCCCAAGTGATATTTTATTATGCCTCGTTTTGTACCCATGCCTCTTTGATGTTGCCATTTGTAATGAATTGGGAAAATTTGTAGTCTGCCCTCTTGGATACCCTATAGACCATGTATAGAAACCTCTCGGTTAATATCTTTCCACCTTTATGATGTGCCCAATTTACAGCTAATGAGCCGAGAGGTGACTCTCAATGCTAGGTCTAGGAGATCTATAATTACTTGTGCCCTCCCCCTTCTCATAGTTCATATTTTTCGTCAGCTCCTCAATCTTGGTCATGGCACATAAATTAAGCATCATATCCTTTCCAATTTTTCAGAGGCCCATAACCATCTAAATCAATTCGCCTATGATCCTCATTCTTCTTCCCACGAAGTAGAATAAATATTTGTTCACCTATGAAATTAACCACCTAAAAAGTGGGGTGGGTTTGGCAAAGAAGGGAAGCTCCCATAGCTATAAAACTCTAGTCTTTTGTAGCATTTGTTGCACTAAGTCATCAACCTTAGGGTTTCCTGCTCATCCACCATCAGAGTGTCCGACGCTAGGTCTACTCACATCATATTTTCATTATCAAATTTTCTGTGGTTGTATTCATTGATCTTACATTTATATATCTTCAAGCTCCACTTTTGGCCTTAATAACTCCAGGAGGGTACTACATCTCCGAGTAGATATCCACGAGATCCTCCTTTTCCACCACTGGTTTCTTTTTTGAGCCTTCTTTGGTGTCATCTCCCTCTCCTTTTTACTCATGCCCTAGGTGTTATGTTCCTTTCTTTTGACTTCCCTAACTCGAAAACTTCCCCACTTCTCTTTCATGTCACCTCCTTCCTACTCTGTTGTCTTCTTCCCTTTGTGTTATGTCACATATTTTACTATAGCTTTGCACAAGTCCATTGGTTCATGATAGTACTTTGCGTCGCTCTTCTTCTTCAAAAACCTTCTTCGCACCTTGAGCTCGAGAGCACAAAATAAATTCTCTAAGGAAAGGTATTCAAAATGACTATCCTTATCTCTTATTTATACTTTATCAATGCCTTAGAGTTCCTCCAAACATGTTTCCTAATGTCACTTTTTAATAAAACACTTTATTTCACTTAAGTTAACCTCCGCGACTTCCCTACCACTTTTTTGCTATAAAATTTAGGCACTCCAATACCACTTAAACTGCCACATACCTCCTTCGTGCACATCTCGTGTTGAAGTACATAACCTATGCAATGTCTACTAAGTAGTTCCCTATAATGTTTCCTATCTTATGTCATACTTGCGTGATCCTTCCCTTCTTGTGGTATTCAGATTATTTCAACCCACCTTCATAACTGCATGAATTTACGTATTTTAACCATTACGTTGCTCGTTCTTTTGTCTTCACATTAATTTTCCCAACAAAGGCACTATTGAAGTTGTTGGCCTCCATATTCAAAATATCTACTACCTTACCCCATGCAAAAATGTATGCATGGTCCCCTACACATAGAACCTCTTATAATGAAATTAGCTACGTACTCAACGTACAACAAAAAGCTAAAAAAGATGGCAAAGGAAAAAAATCAAAAGGACTAAAATAAATCTAAACTAATTGGCAAAACTACCTTATTGTTTACTACACAAAAGCCTTATTTATAGTAGGACTTCACCTACTCCCATTGAAGTAACTTGGTAACCTCGTCCCATCCAGTGCTTGTAACTGGCATGTGCCTAAATCAAGTATGTATGAGATGATGTATGGTCCTAACCAATGGAATTTTAGTTTCCCAGGATGGCATAGAAATTTGGAGTCATAAAGCAAGACCATCTGCCCAACTTTGAATTGTTTTTTTATATGACGGTCATGTCATGATTTTTATCACGCCTTCTCGGTTTTTGAATCCACCTAACAAGTGATCGCATTTCATCCAACTGCATTAACTTCTTCATATGCTCATGTAGTATTAGCTTGTCGACAAATCCTCCTATGCCCACAATACGTAGTGACGGGAGTATAAACTCTACTAGTGAAATAGCTTCCTCGCCAAACACCAATTGAAATGGTATGGCCTTATTCAATCTCTTGTAGGTTTTCCTATATGACCATAATATAGATGATAATTTTTCATCCCAATCATATCTTTCCACATCACAAATTTTGGTCAGCATGTGACTCAATATCTTGTTAAATAACTCACCGGTTCTATTTTCTTAGGGTGATATAGGGTAGTCTTGTGATGGGCCACCATGAACTCTAGCAACAAAATCCTTACCGTATCATTCAAAAAGTGTGTTCCTCTATCACTAGTCGAGCTTAAATGACACCCATGCCTCGGTGAGTATGTTTTCCCATAGGAATATTTTTGTTGTGGTTGTTGTGTAATCCTTTATAGGGACATATTATTTGCACCTCGTAAGATAATATGTGCATGTAATGATATAAGCGCGAACCATTCCTTCACGTAGCAAGTGAAATTGGTCCTACAAAATCAATCACCCATTTCTCAAATGGTTATGCACTAGCTATCAGTCTCAAGGGCATCTCATCTCTTCTTCTTAGTTTTCCAAGGTGCTAAAAATGGTCACGGGCCTTGCAAAACTCAATACAATCTGTAGATACTTTCCCACCAAAGCCCTACCAGTAGAATTTTCCATGCGATGGCATTCCCTGCATAGTGTCCTCATAAAATCCCATCAAGCACTTCCTCTATGATTGCAACATGCTCATGTTCTAACACACACCAATGCAAAACCTCATCACATCCTAGCTTGTATAAGTCTCTACTAATTAACATCTAGGGTGTGGAATGTATGGCTAATTACTTCCTTTCTAAGGTCTTCATTCCCTTCGGTGCCATACCCATTTTGAGAAACACAGAAATATTTTCCAAGTCAGAGGGCACGTGCCATAATCTAAACAAGTGTGCATCTAGAATTTTATCCTCAATGCTTTGCGTATCCTCCCCTGATTTAATCTTGGATAAATGGTCGAGGTCTTGAGTTATTCTTTCCTAGTTTCACAACAATCAGTAAACTCAAAATTTTGAAACAACAGACCCATCGATATATGTTCCATTGTAAAATGGGATTGTTTAATAAGTACTTCAGGTCCATGTGGTCCATGTAGAAAATAAAAGGGTGTTGCCAATAGATACTACCTAAATTTATGCGCAAATACATATCATTGATAATGTTTCACGCTCAATAGTAGTATTGGTCTATTTTGTTGGGGTTAGGTTTCTACTATAAAAAAGGGGTGGTCAACAATTCCTTCTCCAGTTGTGCTAATATTTCCCCAATTGCCATCCATGAAGAATCAACATATACATAGAATGGCTTATCTCAAGAAGGAAAGTGTAATATGGGCGTATTGATATTCTTCAATGTGGCAAACACCATCTATTGCACCTCTCCCCAATGGAATGTACATCCGTGCTTCAACAATCCTTCTAGTGGCGTGGTGATTTTGGCATACCCCTTAATAAATTTCTAGTAATACCTCGTATACCTAAGGAATCCATGCATTGTGTTTTGGCTAGTAGGTTCCCCCAATCCCATAATAATGGAAACTTTGGTAGGATCCACAAGTAAACCTTCCTTACATATGATATGCCCTAACAGGTTCCAAATGGAGTAGCGAAGAGACATTTCTTGATGTTGAGGGATATGCACAACTTTTGGCATCTCTCAAACATCAACCATAAATTGTCACAATGGTCTTTCACTAGTCCATACATTGTTCAGTCATCATCAAGGTAGACCTAAAGGAACTTATGGATAAAATCCTGAAATTCTGGACCACTATGCGTAAAAATATAGCATGTGTGTTCTTCAGTACAAAAGGCATGAATGTGTAGGCAAAGCTTCCCCACTTGGTGGTAAAAGTTGTCTTTTCTTGGTCCTTCCTTATTTAATGCTAACTTAATGATACCTCAAGAATCCATTTGTGAAAGAATAGATCTCATGTCTGATTACTCCTAGGATCTCTTCGATGAAAGGAGTTGGAAAGGGATCAATGATGCATACCGCATTCAAATATCTGTAATAAACTCAAATCCTTATCCTCTCGTACTTGTTAATGTTAATGACCATTCGACTTATCCATTATGATTCCTCAACAACTTCAATGATACCTAAAGTAATCATCTTGTTTATCTCTTCCTTGACCTAGAGGTAGAGATTTGGGATCATTTGATAAGGTCTCTTTTGAATCATGCACGCTCCCTCCTTTAGTTGTTCCGCATTTCTCCTAAAGAGTTATGAACTCCCTTAAGCTCATAGTACTTACATCATGCAATAGATCAATGATCTTTGAAACCTCCTTTTCTGACCAATAGTCCCCAATAGTAGCCTCCTTACGTTTCATTTCTTACTTAATGTTAACCTTCTTTGTTTTCAGAGGTTCATGGTAGCCACATGCTTGCTCATTATCACTATTTGTTACTTCACGCCTACCCATAGTATGGTTAACATCCAAGTTTTCTACTTCTTTGCCATCTATCACATAGACCAACTTTCCTTTCTCTTTCTCCATGCAAGTGCACTCAAGTTGTATCTCCTCTAATTCTCCCTCATCAGAGCGTGCTTCTAAGCCAAGTTCACCCAATAATTCCAGTATTCTATCCTTCGTCATGGAATTGTCTCCCATAGTTAGGCACTTAACAACCTACAATGCCTCGTTCACCAATGGCTTAGCACTTTGATATTCAAAGGTTTGAATCAAGTCATCTATTAACTCCCTCCAGCTTCCCTATATCGGCGGTGTAATTCCAAATGAATGTACCATGAGAGTGCATAGCCTTATAGTGTGGAATAGAACTTGTGCACCTAGAGGGAAGGAGGTAAATCCTCTACACCTTCCATCTAAATACTCTCACACTCATGGACATGATCTGAGGTGAATCCCTTCCCATCATAGACACAAATTTTAGTTGGCATGTTTCTCCTAAAGAATCTAAGAGAGAGTACAATCCTCACCTCACGCCACCCTATAATATTGGCGTAATGCATCATCCACCAATGTGTTTTGGTTCCACACAAAATGTATAAAAGCATGATCCTTCATTCGATATTAGATCTCCATTGAGCTTCTCGTGGATCATAGGAAAACATCACGGTTGTCATCCCTAATGTAGCTTAATAATTTCTTCCTCTCAGGGTGCCTAAGTGGGCTTACCCTTATCGCTCTTTGTAACGAAGCCTCTCAATTTTTTTCCCAATTAACTTAAAGGTCCTGTTGGTACCCAAATTTAATCTCCTTCACAACTTGAGAAACATCATGGATTTTACAAGACACTCAGAGGAAGATAAATGATTTATATGTCATTTTGTAGCGGGGAAGTAATTTATCTGACTTGTTAGCACTCAGGCTTTAAAGAAGTGGGTAGCACCTTGAAAGGATTTTGATCTAATCCTCACTATTTTAGGTTGTGCCTTTCAACCAAGGTAAGAGAACCTATATTGCAGCCTCTGTTTTGTGAAGGAGGTGGAGATATCCTTATATTGTGCATATTATATGGAGATGGCCTTGGGAAAACATGATCAATTTTCCATTATTCAAACTCAACAGAGTTGTCACTACTAAATGATGGAAATGCTTTCAAGACAAGGCTGAGGCTGCTAGAGACATGGTATGATCCTAATTTGCTTTGTGCATTTTTGTAAATGGATTGTATTATTTTGTTGACACACAATGTAATGCAGGGGTAGTATGGGGTAGGATTAGTTATTCTGAATGAATTTTTGGTGGGAGATTTTAGACAAGACTAACCAGAATTGGACAAATTCTTTAAGAACCTTTACAAGAAATTTGTAACACCTAAACAACAGGATGCTTCAAAGGGGTTAAGGAACTCCTTCAACCAGGATATGTGCACCAAATGGAGGCCTAGATCTGTACTCTTCCACACAATATCTAACAACCTGCCACAAAATATTGAAGTAGATGAACCAAAAAAGTATCCAAAATCTCTATTTTATCATGACCTAAGGTGTACCCAAAGGTTTACAAATAATCTCTGAATTCAAGGAAGGTAAAGTGATTTTAAATTTGTTTATCTCTTTATCAGATGAAAGCTCTTCTGAATGTGAGATTGTAGATGCCACTAAAATATCAAAAAGAAATGAGACCATGTATGATCAAGAGATATTTTAAACACAAGACTGCAATAGGAGAAAGAAACACAAATTGAAAACATTCTGAAACATAAGTGCATGCAAATTTTGCCAAGAGACAACACAAAATAATCCAGAATGACCAAATTTATCAATAGGGGAATGTTATAAGAACAATCTCAGAGCTTGTTGATGGCTTTATAATTGAAACCAACTTAACATGATACAAATCTGATGCAAAAAGGAATTAGAAATGGTTCTCAGGTGGTTTCTCAGAGAATGGGCTTCTTCCCATATTTTCCCATGAAATTCTAAGTTTCTTCGACCTTTTGCATGTCTCAAAACATGCATTATATAACTTTCAATTACATTTGATCCTTCTTTCCCAAGAAAAGAATATTCCCAAAGCATCAAGTTTGTTACAAAATTCAAGCATGATTCGTAGATAGGGACATTTAACAAATTTGCAACAAGAGTTGCCAGGTGTTTCTAAAATGGTGAATCATTACAAATCCTTCATCATTATCCATTATGGAGGCATGTTTTTCATTCTCCAAGCATGCAGACCCCTTTCATTTTATCATTTCATCCTTATCATTCCAAAATTTGATTCTAAGTAAAACTTTATTTCAAAAAAACCTCAAATTTGCAAATTAATCCCTAAAACCACTTGCATTGATCTTTATAGGCACAAAGGACATGAATTCACCAAAAATTTGATGAAAAACAATGCAAAATTCGCATTTCCACACTTTCTGGAGAAAAAATGGTAGCCAAATTGAAGAATGTATAGTTACCATTGATTTGCTCTTTCTCCTTCAATCTGGGCCCTCCACATGTCAAACTATGATTGGGAATGAATTCGGGCTCACTTTTTGACCTTTTAACATTTTTGAAAAATGGAAAAATTTGACTTTTTTCTCCACCCCTCCACCTTTGAAATTTGGTGATGACACGTGGCATATGGTGGGTCCCATTGGGATCATGGCTCAATTCTGCGCATTTTGACCCTTTTTTGGAATTTGGAAAAAATCCACTTTTTCCTTTGGGCCCACACCTCCACCTCTGTCCTTAACATGTGTCACCTCTCTATCACTAAAAATTTGCATGGGCTTATTCCACATTTTAGCACCTTTTTTTACGAAGGGAAATTTTTCTCATTTCTCCCCGTGGGTCCGCGCCTCCGATCCCATCCTCGCCACTTGTCCTGTTCTGATTTGTCGTGGAGCCATGCCTCAAATCTTCCATTCTAATTCTTTTTGTCAAAAGGGAGAAAATTCCCTTTTACCTCCTCTGGCCCGCCGATGTGCTCTACCTACCACGTGTCTTCCTCTGCTTCATTCGAACCCACGGCTTAGTTTTTGCTCTAAGTCTTTTACAAAAGGGAATAATTTCCCTTTTCCCCATCGGCCTGCACTTCCTTCTATGCCCACCACATATCCACCCCTTGCACCTTTTTCCCCCTTTGTAAAAAATGAAAAAAATTCCTAAGTTCCCTACCCACCTTCCATCCCGTCTTGGCATAAGAATACAACACGTGTCCTCCTACTGCAATTACGGGGTAATTTTGAATTTTTCCCAAAGCCAAAAATGCTAAGTTTTGTAAAGAAACCCTGCGCCGATCCTTGTCCAACCAAAAGCAGCCACATAAGAGACGCATTTGAGCTTAATTTTGATCAAATGACACCCGTCATTTATAGTCAAAAACACATAATTTGCTAAGGACACCCGAATTCAAATTTTTCATCAAGGGTAAAGGATGTTTTGGTCAAAAAACATATGGGAAGTGGTTTCAAGAAATTTTCACCATGGGGAAGGATTTTTTAGGGAAAATGAGTACAAAATGAGAAAATTCGAGCTCCACAGGTTGGGAAAAATGGAAAAAATGACAGAGGCTGTGGATTTGGAAATTTAGGGCATAAAACAGAGCCTACATGTATTTTTCTTTCAAGTTGGGGAAAAATAATAGGTTTATGAGCCATTTAAAGCATTCAATCTGGATGGGGAAACTTGCAGACCACCAAACTTGAAGAAAAATGTTTTTTGAGCACGTAGAACAAAGGGGAAAGATGGGAAAATAACAGAGGATCAAAATGGACACTTGTTAGTGTAAATTAGCAGACCCTCTAGATGTTCTATCGATTTCTAGTTTGACATCTTAGCATCCAAAGTGTGATTGCACAACATTGAATCTTTTCCCCAAGTGTGGGACTTGTAAAAGTGGGAAAAGAATCTCTAGGTTAGAGGTTGGTTCCTCAACTCCTCCGATCGTGTGTATTACTTGAAAATTTCAGAGGTTTAAACTCAAAATCCTACTATAAATTCCAAGGGGACATAGATAGATAATATAAACGAATTAAAACTAATGCTAATAAGGTGATGCACCAAAGGAGTGGTGAGTATTTTCACTTCGCAAATTGACACAGATTGCGAAATGAGTTTTGCTACATTTCTCATTACAAAAATCATTACAAACTGATAAAATGTAATGAAAGATCATGTATGAATCAAACAACACAAGAAGAGGACTAAAACTCATTCACAAAGCTTGCATTCTCATTCCCAATATCAAAATACATGCATTACATCAAAAGAAAGGCGTAAAAATATGTTGCATAGCCTTGAAAAAGGTCTATTATTCCACAAAATCACTTTCTAGGGTGAAAGAGGGAGCCCGAAAACATAAAAATTTCTAACTCTTTCAAAATGAGCCAAATCGCTTTTAACAATGCCCATTTGAGCTTAGGAGAGAGAAACATAGGAAAATATGAGAGCATCTTCAACCACCAACCAAAATGCAATACAACAAAGATGGGCATCCTTAAAAGTCCTGTTGTCGCCAAATCACTACACCCCCGAATGGCCAGGATGTGAATAGGACGTTCGGTGTGATTGGGACACATGGGATCACCTCTCAAGCTGTGGGACTTGGGCTCGAGGTGAACCTCCGGAGAAGGCCGGCTTCCTCTTCCTAAACTAAGTGTTGTACTACTCCTAGTGTAACAAAAATGATTATCTACTCCTACGCTAACATTTTCATGGGGTTTTAGGGAAAGAGATTTACAGAAATGAAACTATACTAGGGATGGTGATGAACCGAATAAAGGGTGTCTTTAGATTCGTGAAGGGTTAATTTGAAGAGGGTGTGCACCACAGTCAACTTCACCTACTATAACTTAGAGAGGGTACAGGGATACCATAGACTAAGAGACACGCGTTCCCTTTGTTAAACTTTATCGAGACAGAAATATACCGGTTCCTAGTGAAGAAGGATGAACTCAAGAAGGGTGAACAGACACCACAACTCAACCGCATGCAATACCTCACCACTCGATAAGCACGTAACTCCAAGAACCTCAATATATAACTTAAACTTGCACAAAGTGTACTGCAAGTATGAGAAAGGCACAAAGAAGCACGAAGGATGAAAGGACCGAGATTAGTCACAAAACACACACTTTTATTGCTTCAATAACATGCACAATGCATCATACATTCAGAAGAGGCAATAGTTGCCATTACAGTCTTGAAGAGGAGGCTTGAAAGTTCTCTCAACACACAAGAACAACTTGCAGAAGAGAGAGGACCCTTGAAAAGTATACACTCTTGCCTGAGATATCTAACTGTCCAACTTGTCTGAACTGTTGGAACCCTTTGAAATGAGCTTCCAACTTACATTTATAGAAAAATATGTGAGAAAGAAGAGGAAATGGTCATAATTACATTCCTAAAATGAAGGCCCATGATGTATTTATTACAGTTAGTTGAACTACCTGAGAAGGTTCCATCATGGGTCATTAATTTCCTGATGACCAAGTCTTCTCAATTAATTAAAAGAATATTTAAATAAAATATTTAAATAATAATAATAAATATTATTATTAAAATATTTAAATAAAAATATTAATTTAATTAACATAATGTTGAGACCCCCGTTGACCGCTTTGACTTGAAGAGGAGGGGGTCCATGTCGATAGAGTCTCGCACAATCTCAACTCGGTGAGCTTCGAATCCTCTAACTCGGTGTTGCACTCGATTTTTGACCCCACACTAACTCTTTCCTCGTCTTGGCAATCGGGCTCTTTTGCATTGAGTCCTTCGAATGGTGAGCTATCAAACTTGATTCTTATCGCTTTGCTAAAATGCATGTAGATCCCGTGAACTCCGCCTCGACGTAAATAAAGACTCGCCTCACGAATGCCATCACTACGGTCTTGCTTCAAACTCCAAATTGACCCATTCTGAAATACCAAGCCACCTATATGCATTGTGAACATGAATCTTTAAGCCCGAAATTGAAAGCCTCTACAAATACATTAAACTTCAACACATGCGAGCTTATTCTTTATCTCGACTTGGTACCAATGTTTCCACAATATGAAAAGTTTGACTCTAAATCATACTTAGTGGATTTGATCCATAATACATTGGTTGTACCCACGAGGTTAAACAATTCAATGAATTTAAATTATTTCACTCATGCATGTTTGCGCCATTTAGAAATGATTTTCGAGCTATGAAAATTGTTAGGGATCACATTACGTGGCTCACAACACCGATCGATTGATTTCTCTGTGATAGCTCTAGTCTTGACAGATAGAGTTATTTCTTCTTGTTTTGGACCACATATTCACATGCATTCCATGTTCGGACTCCATAAAACAACACCACGAGCTCTTCAACTGATTTGACCTGGCTTTGTTTTGCATATCAACCCGAGCACCTGGTTGGCTCAAACTCACTTGAATGTCGTGCTTAACCCAACATTTCTAAAAAGAATGGTTTTACCACAATGTTCACGGTTCTTCCTTATCATATAACACTTGCAGTAAGAATGTTTTAGCTTGGCCATAATAAGCACAATTGTACCTTCCAAATGATGAGAAAATGCCATTATCAACAAAGACCTAATGCTGCCATGATGATGACCTAGGCTTATGCCCATAACATGTCGATAGACACCCTTGAGACTGATTTTTGGCCAAAGAGCCCTTCGGTATTTTGGCAGTGCACTCGGAAATCTCGGCTCCAATCAACAATTATGCCACTATTGGGATCTTAGTATGGCATAGGTAGCTGTGAGCTACACAATATACTCATTTTTCAGAAACTAAAAAGATCCTTTATGTTACAATCTGCAACACATAAAATAAGCCCTTCAAGAAATACATTGAACAACTGGGGCAGCCAAGAGGACCTTGAAAAAATGTACAGGTAACAACCATATGAATTCTCCCTTAGTCGTGGATCAAAGCTAATAGAAATAAAGCTCGATAAGATTAGCTTGAAACTGCAGTATAATCATCCATTGAAAAAACACAGTTTCTCTGAATCTGGTAAAAGAATACTTTTATTGTCTGATTGGACGTACATAATGGAAGGGTATAAATATTGCGTACTGCCCTCGGAGTTTCTCAAAGAGACCATTTACGAGTAACAAGGATGCAGCATGCAAAATGGCCGACCAGGTATTTCAGAGTTGACCTTCACATTCAATTCGCTTCTAGGAGAAAACATGCTGAGCAATATGAATCGTTTCATTCTGCACCGTTTCAAACCTTCATCTCCTGGTTCGAGAAAATTTTATGAAGCCTTGAATGGTGTGACTCCAATCTATCATACACGGCAGTGAATGTTTGTTTCCTGTAGTGCTTGCTGGAAGCGTTCAAAAGACTTCTACTGTGCTGCACGTGCCTGCTGCCTGTGCGTGGGAGTTTCTCGCGACCAGAATGTTATGCGTGGTAAGCAGAATGTGTAGAGCCTCCTTCGCCCATCTCTGTTTCATACAAAACTGGCCGACCAGACAACCACGTCAATCCTATTAAACACCTCCACTGCCTCATTCCCACGTTCTCCGACTCACCTTCCGTGTGACTCGCACAAAGACTCGGACCACTCCAAGCTGCGCGGGGTTTTCTTTACATGGCCCATGCGGAAGTCTCATGACGGATTGCCATCGTCAAATCTCCATGCTTGGCGCTCAACTGATTTCTCCCCTCACGCCAAGTGAAAAGCATGGTTTTCCATCTTAAAATTTCCACTTGGCGGTGCTGCTCCAAATCTCCCCGCATGGAATTTCGGTCATGGTTTGCCAAACCAATATCTCCACGCCTGGCATAATAGCTCCAAATCTCCCTGTAACGGCTTGGACAAATTAATCCACGAGCCTCGGCCTCGGCTTTTCCGTGCAACCTTGGCAACATAGTGAAATGTTTCCCATTCGCGGGATTTTCATGACGGATAGCCATCATATTGTCTTCACTTGGCAATTTGACCCGATTTCTCCACTATTCCCACCAGCGCGTGGTATATTTTCAACGGCTTGACATCACGTCATTTCCCTTGCACGGAAATATTGTTCTCTTGCCATGATCATGCCTAATTGGCTATACGCAGCAGCTACAGGGTAGAGAAGTAAGCTTTATCTCAGAAATCAATCGCCTCCAGAGAGAGTTAATTATGACAGCTGCCACAGGGCGATCCTAAGGAACTGTTGGTGTTGATCCCGATGTTCAGCAAGTTTGCATGCGACCACAGTACCGTGATTAGTTGTAAAATCTTGCGCCGTAGTAAAAGAACGAGATAAAGTTTTAGCCGAGTTGTCTCTCCTTTTCACTTTGGAAAGTCGCCTCCATGGAAGAAGCTCGATCAAATCTTGAAACAAGTTTTGCGAATGAGGCTGAGATTGTGTTCACTACCATTTCTAGTAATGGCTGGAAGTTATTCTAGCGCCTAGCCCATGGTTTTCCTCTTGCCGAGTTTTCCTTCAATGATTATTAAACTCTCGGTCTGCAAACATTTCAGCCGTAGCTTGTAAGGTGTGAGAATTTTCAACAGAACCTTTATGCTCGCCAACTTAGTGACTCGTTGAAGATGCTTATATAATTGCAAAGCAAATTATGCTCCATGAATATTCTGATATGAAACAGTTCCACCTCTATGAGATCCGCTTCCATGAATTACATCATAAAACAAGTAAGTTCTCGATAGAGAATCTTTGTAATAAATTTCATCAGGTCTCCCAGTAACACTCTCACTGTCACTTAATCAATTTTGATAAAAATATCTTGAAGGAAAATCCCGAATTTGAGGATGCATTTGATGCTGAACAGATAAAAACATAGTTGGGCGACCTGCTTGTTGGAAGTGCTCAAAAGAACTCTTACTATACTGCAACATGCTTGCTTCCTGTGCACCGAATACTCGGCCGAGGAAGGTCTGAACACCATTATAATTCACAGCTCTTTTTAAGATGTCGGTTTGACTCAATTTTACATTGGTATTCGATGGTGCTTATACTATCTTCCTGGGTCGATAGAAGTCCTTCCATTATGTAATTACAAACCCGAGATTCAATGATGTTGAACCTCCCATATCTGCATAATTTCATATCATCTCGGTCAAACAAGATAATTCTCCCAAGTGGTTGGTCGAGCACTGTCTTAGTGGATTAAACCTGGCATCATGTTGACTTTGACTCTCCCTGACTTGGCCTTCACCTCCGCATGCGTCGATCTCTTCATATGCAATTTAGGAATTATTTTTAATTATTACATCTCGTTAATAACCGAAGGTGGGTTCCTAGGACTATTATTTCATTTTGAACGTGATAGGACCCCGTTGTCCAATCTTGCCATGTGTACAAAATTGGATAACAAGTCCATTCCCGACATTTTTAACCATGCTGGGAGAGAATGCGATCCATTCTTCATTAAAAATGGCGGTTGAAACATCATTTCTGTTGATTTCCACGTGTCAGAGGTGTTTTCCAATTTTATCACTCCAAACTCCACCAAAACACAAATTTGACTCCAAAATCATGTAGATAATTTCACCATATTTCCATTGATATAAAGAATGCAAAAATCGAGCTCTGGATCGAAAGTTATGCCCATTTGAAAATTTAGGGAAAAACAGGGCCAAAATGGGTTGGCGGGCCGAAAATTTGAAATTTTCCCACTTTTTTGCATTTGGGAAAATTTTCCCAAAATCTCTATGCCCCACTCGCTCTTGGTGCCACGTGGCACATTCTGATTGGTTGCGGGCCTTTCCTGCTTCTCTTTCCACCGTTTCAGCCTTTGGAAAATTTTCCAAAAATTATCCGCCGCCATAGATGCCCCGTCATCACCAATCCAACACTATGATAATTCTTCACCGGGACTCCTCCTACTATGATTATTTACTAATGCACATGCCTTTACTTTGGTGGATGTAATCTGAAACAAAACAACAACATAACACAAGAATACCATCGACTATGATAAGACGGAATGATGACAAATCTGAAATATCAAAGTAAATTATAATATTAACATGAAATTGTTACAATCTCACCCATGAGGTACTTCAAGTGTTATTGACTTCACTTTCCTTTCACCAAGACTATGGGAGAAACTTTATAATTACACCTCTTAATGGCTTCTTCAACACACCTTTAAACTGATGGCTTCCTTCGCACACTTCCTACAATATTTCTCACTACTTCCTTCTATCCTAAATGAGGGGGGTGACCTCTCTATTTATAGAACTTCTAGGCTTATCCATCTTATCTCTAAGATAGGATAAGAAATCCACTCGACGAATCATATTCCATACCTTAAATCGTATCTCAGTACATGTAAGATTATCTTTTAAGATAAGATAAACCTTATCATTTTACATGGGTTCCACATTTTTAGACTTTTTACAAATAAAATACACAAAATATTTATGACCTCACTCCTTGTCCTTATTACCAATATAATATTTCTAATTCCTAATCATGTAGACCCTACTTCTCTAACTACCCAAACTTTGACATTTTAATATTACCACTACCACTTACGACAAATATTTACTTTTTACCACAACATTCCTATTATACTTTGACTATTACCGTACTTATACATTATTGGCGGTGTCGTCTTGAGCACCGTTATCTTCTATCAGACGCTACTACTAATTACACTTAACAACATCCTATTCCTAATACATACATTAATGAAATAGAAATTACGGAGGAAAATTTTAGTGTCGACATCTTCCCCCTTCCTAGCTTCTACTCCGTCCTTGGAGTAGACTATTCTGGTGCTTGGAAAATCTTCAAATTGTCGTGGTTGACCCATTTCGTAATGGGAGTGCCATCTAATTCCTCTAGTCGGTACGTACCATTTTCATGCACA
The DNA here is from genome assembly GCA_018340775.1 of Taxus wallichiana var. yunnanensis. NCBI lineage: Eukaryota > Viridiplantae > Streptophyta > Pinopsida > Cupressales > Taxaceae > Taxus > Taxus wallichiana. The sequence goes on from CM031244.1 coordinate 607,273,562, forward strand.
AAATTTCTATTTTGTAGGGCCCCATCCATTTTGGAATAAATTTTCTGTCTTCTTTTTTTGTATCTGGAATCATATACTAGAACCAAGTCATTCACATGAAATGGAGACCAACGGATCTTTTGATCAAAGTATTCCTTCTGCTTCATTTTCTTCTTATGGCTTGTATCATTTGCTATTTCTCTCATTTCCTCTAGCAAATGAAGATGTACCAACCTTTCTTTTACTAAATCACTTTCATCCATCCTTTCATTTTTCATAACTCTCACAGTGGGAATATCAAACTCAATAGGAAGAATTGGATCAATGCCATAAGCCAACTAAAATGGGGAGTATCATGTTGCTGACTTTGATGTTGCCCTATATGCCCACAATGCTGCATGAATCCTTTTATCCCACTTATGTACCTGCAAGGCTGCATCTTTTTCTAGAATTTGACACAACACAAAATTTGTTCGTTCCACCTGTCCATTTGTACTTGGCTTGTATGTTGTTGCCTTCCTGTGCTTGATAGAAAATTTATTGACTAGGGCTTCTACTACCTCATTAATGAAGTGGCTTCCTTGATCTATTACAATTTCTAATGGACAACCAAATCTGGTGATAATGCGTTCATATATGAACCTTGCCACCTCATCTATGGAAGTTGTTTTCAATGGCCTAGCTTCAACCCACTTGGTTAAATAATCATGTGGCAACTACAATATACTTATTTTTGCGTAAGTTGGTTGGAAGTGGACCTCAATGTCTATTCCCCACTTTTCAAAGGGACCAAGTGGAAGAATAGGGCATAATGGAGCTGATGAAGTCTTACGGTTACCATGTGTTTGACAAATATCACATGTCTTACAATAATTATAACAATCTTTAAAAAGAGTGGGCCAGTGATAACCTGCATCCAAGATCCTTCTTGCTGTAAGTTATCTAGAGAAGTGCCCTCCACATGTACCATTGTGGAATTCTTCTAGCAGCCCTTCCCTTGATCGCGTCCAACTGCCCTCTTCTACTGCCCATCGTGTCCTATTCAAAATAATACTCCATACTGAGATAGAATATGGACGATCGCTTGAGTAATCTTTCTCCTAGTCTTTGCATTGGCACCATCAGAAACTTGAATTCATTCGATAATTCCAAATATCTATGTATTCACTAGGGATTGTGTCAAGGGATAACAAGGCTATATCGGGAAATCATCATCATCACAAGATGATCCTAAAACATCATAGGCTCAAGAGAGTGCATCCGCATTGACATGGTTCTTTCCCGGCCTATCTATAATATCAAATTCAAATTCTTGTAGCAAAATTATCCATCTTGCTATCCTCCCGATGGGTTAGGCTTATTTACAATATATTTTAGAGCCCGATGATCTGTTAAAACTAGAAATATTTTCCTAGAAAGTAATTTCTAAACTTCTTTACAAAGAAAATGATAACTTGAGCCTCTTTTCATTACATGATAATTTACCTCAAAGACTGCTCATTTGTCTGCTCCCAAAGTAAATTGGATGTTCATTCCCATTTTCATCCTTTTGGCTCAAAGTACTTCCTAGTGCTGCATCTGAGGCATTAGTGTACACAATGAATGGCTTGCTCCAATCTGGATTCTTCAAAACAGGTGAAGACACCAGGGCTTCCTTCAGTTGTCCAAAAGCTTCATGTGCCTTATTTCCTGGTTCATAAGTAACATCCTTCTTCAAGAACTGGGTTAGTGGTTGTGCAATCTTTGAGAAATTCTTGATGAACCTTCTATAGTAACCCACATGGCCTAAAAATGATCTCAACTTACTTCTATTCATAGGAAATGGTAAATATTTGATTTTTGAAACTTTATCGGATCGCACTAATACCATCTCTGGATACAACATGCCCTAACAAAACACCTTTAGAACATCCAAAGACACACTTTGTAGGGTTTAGTGAGGCTTTTGCTTCATCTAACCTTTGAAATGTTGTCTCCATCTGGTGCAGTGGTCCAACTTGCTCCCATAGATGCAAAAATCATCCGTAAATACTCGATGAAGGTCCCAATATAGGGTTCGAACACCCTATTCATCAAACGCTATTGGAATGTTGCTTTGGAGCATTACACAACCCAAAAGGCATAACTCTATAAGCAAACGTTCCCAAGGAGTGGTGAACATGGTCTTCACTGATATTTCTCTGCTATACGAACTTGGTTGTAGAATGCTATATCCATCAACAAAACTATAGCACTCCTAGCTAGCTACTTCGTCAAGATCTGATCTGAAAATGGAAGAGGGTAATGATCCTTCTTTGTTGCCTTATTGAGCTTCCTGTAATCAACGCAAATGCGTAGCTTCCCATTCTTTTTATTGAGATCACAATGGGAGAAACCCATTCTGAATTCTCCACAACAAATATGAATCCTGCATCAAGCAACTTATCTATTTCTTCTTTTACAGTCTTGGAAAAATTAGGATTTATTCTATATGGCATTTGCTTTATGGGCTTAGCACCATCTACCAGCTCAATAGAATGTTCTACCCAACTTACTTGACGGAGTTCCTTATAATCAAAAGTGAATAGGTGTATGTACCTTCGAAAGAGATGGAGGTAGGATTCCTTCTCACTCTCCATCACAACATCACCAATCTTTATTTGTTGGAGACGATCATCAACTTCTTCTTCAGATAATTTTATGGGGTCATGAGTTGGTGTGACTTGAAGGATATCCATGATTGAAACATCAACCTCACTTTCTTCATCTTCGAGTGTCCACTTCACTCGGTACTAGAGTAATCGAGGATGTCCAACATCGCCATCACTTGAATCCATAGGTTCTCGCCTTATGATGTCGAGGATCACGTTTATCTTCACCCTCTCTCTACCACGTCCAAGTGTCATGAAACCTTCTTTCTAGTACTTTCTTGCATGAACTCTTCTTAGCCATGGTCTTCCCAACAACATTGGGTACACAATAGTACCATTTTTCATCACCTGAAAGTCTACCACACATACAACACCCATAATAGATATTGCCACATTTGAAACTACACCTTCTGGTTTATTTTTTTCCCTTATTTAATGACCTTAACATAAGTGTTGAAGGGCGATCAATTTTTAAACCCAACATATTCATTACAGACTCGGTCATTACATTAACTGCAGCACCTCCATCAACTAAGACATCATGAATTGAAATACCATTACATAATACCTCAGCTTGTGGAGCATAGGGATCTGCCTCTGCCTCCAAAACAGGGACCTCAACCTCCTTTCTTCGTCGAGCATTGAGTCCACTTCGCAACTCCCGCCTCTTCTCAAAAGACATAGCCAAGAGTTGACCATATGTAATATTTGTAGGCCTTTTGGATAGATCTTCCAGATGGAGTATGGTCCTTGCCCCTATGAAATCAGAAAATCCTACACACCCAGCTTTCTTCTCCTATGTTTCTTATTAGTTTCTCCTTTCATCTTCTTAGGATCATTTCCATCTTGATTATCTTTTTCTTTCTTTCTTTTTGTTACAAACACATCTACTTCATTATTTCTGCTCTTATCTACTACATCAAAAGAATTCACAGTGCTTTTCCTTTATCATTATCTCCTTTACCAGATGTAGAAGCTCTATCTGGACAATTATACTTATAATGACCCTTTTTATAACAACCATAACATACAACTTCAGAAATATTTCTTTTTGGACCTCTATCTCCTCCCTGAGAACTAAATTATTTTCCTTGAAGAAGATTAATAGTTAACTGGCCCATATTTTTGAGCAAATCTTCATGCTCAGTAGATGTACTAGGAGAAATATTTGTGCTCACCGGGAGTGGTTGTGGATTCTGGACCAAAGGTGCTGGTGTAGGCTCTACTTTAGCAACAATTTCTTTGGGCTCCTCTTCCATGCTTTCTTCTTGCCTTCTCGCAATCTCCTTTGCTTGTTCAATGGTAGCTAGGCGGTCATACTTCACTCGTTGTCTGATTTCTAGCTTCATCCCAAGAATGAAGTGCTTACATAGGAGATTATCAACACCATTCATCAACCCATCCGCTAATCCTTCCTTCCGGATCTAGGCATCGAGCTTCCTCCTTAGCTCTAGAAAACGAGCATGATAATCCCTTATCTTCTCCTTCTCTCCTTGGGATAGCTTTGTGATCTCGATCATGAGATCTTCTTATTTCGTTGTTCACCAAATTCTTCAAGAAAACTTTCGCTAATAAATCCCATGAATTTTTCACATTATCACCTAGTGTTTCAAACCACCCAAGTGTCAAACCATCCAAAAGTTAGGAAAAATCCAGTCCATTGTTCCCTTCTTATAAGGCCATTACAAATACAAGATCGTTTAAACTCTTGAATGAAAGAAGAAGCATCTTCATTAGATTGAGCTGAAAAAACAGAATCTTTCCCATTTTCAAAAGTAACCACCGTGAAATACCAACCCACAAGTACAATCAACAAGACTTATGTGCACAAATAATTGGAATCACTATACTAGAAAGTGACTTTACACCTTTCTACAAAGAAATAGAAATGACCACGGTAACTATGGTAAAACTTGACTTACTCGTGGGTAAACACTATTCACAAGAAAAGTGAACTTATCATGCGGTAAATACTATTCACAAAAAAAGTGACTTTACTTGTGATAAATACTATTCACAAGCAAAAATGACTTTATCATGGTAACTACTATTCACCGTAAAATGACTTTACCATGGTAACTACTATGCACAGTAAAAATAAGGTTACCCTCCAATTAATTTTTGACTAAGTGGGAATATCTCTCCGTAAAATCCACCCACGAGGAATGGTCCCAAAGAACGGAACCAAAATGTCATCACCAATCCGGCACTATGATAATTCTTCACCGGGAACTCCTCGTGCTATGATTATTTACTAATGCACAACCTTTAGTTTGGTGGATGTAATCTAGAAACAAAACAACAACATAACACAAGAATACCATCGACTATGATAAGACAGAATGATGACAAATCTGAAATATCAAAGTAAATTATAATATTAACATGAAATTGTTACAATCTCACCCATGAGGTACTTCAAGTGTTATTGACTTCACTTTCCTTTCACCAAGACTATGCGAGAAACTTTACAATTACACCTCTTAATGGCTTCTTCAACACACCTTTAAACTGATGGCTTCCTTCACACACTTCCTACAATATTTCTCACTACTTCCTTCTATCCTAAATGAGGGGGTGACCTCTCTATTTATAGAACTTCTAGGATTATCCATCTTATCTCTAAGATAGGATAAGAAATCCACTCGACGAATCATATTCCATACCTTAACTCGTATCTCAGTACATGTAAGCTTATCTTTTAAGATAAGATAACCTTATCATTTTACATGGGTTCCACATTTTAAGACTTTTTACAAATAAAATACACAAAATATTTATGACCTCACTCCTTGTCCTTATTACCAATATAATATTTCTAATTCCTAATCATGTAGACCCTACTTCTCTAACTACCCAAACTTTGACATTTTAATATTACTGACCACTTACGACAAATATTTACTTTTACCACAACATTCCTATTGTACTTTGACTATTACCGTACTATACATTATTGGCGGCGTCAGATCGGCAAAATAGCCGTTATCTTCTATCGACGCTACTACTAATTACACTTAACAACATCCTATTCCTAATACATACACTAATGAAATAGAAATTACAGAGGAAAATTTTAGTGTCGATGCACCCAAAGACACGTGGCATGATCTCGATTCATCGTGGGCCTCTCCTCAAAAATTTTCCATCGCTTTTGACCATCTTTTCTCGACCTAGACACATGGTAGAACCCCACTGGATGAGGGCTTTTCCTTTCATTTTTCTCTGCGAGCCTTCCTTATTTTTTTACCGCCACGTGGACACGTGGCATGATCCTATTGGCTCAGGTTTTGGGGGGTGGGCTTTCCCTTTGAAATTTCCCTTTTATTTTTCTTTGGGAAGATTTCCCAATCTCTCCCCACACTTCATTGGTCCAAGAACACGTGGTGTGATCTCATTTGTTGCGCGGACTTACGGGCCACAATTTCCCCTTAGCGCCCACGCCAAACACTTTGTGAAATTTTCAATCTTTCCTCCACCCTCCGCCACTCCTTCGGCCTAAGGACACGTGGCATAATGTTATTGGATGCAGGCGGCATCGACAATTTTTTTGTGCCAACCCTTGGGAAATTTTCCCAACTTCTCCCGCCTGGACACGTGGCACGATCCCATTCGCCGGCGGGCCATCGGGCTGAAAAATTCCTTTCTAAATTTTGCCAACACTTGGTAAAATTTTCAAGTTTACCTCTGCCTCTACCCTTCCAAGGACACGTGGCCTCATCTTATTGGCCCAGGATTTTCTAGGGAAAATTTCGCACAAAAACTCTGCCGAGCCATAACTTCAAAAATACATGGAGTTAGGAAGAAAACTTTACCTTTCTGGAAAGATGAGAAAGATCTCTATCCAATGGTGCCATTTCCAAAACATTTTGAGAGCTTGAAAAGTGAAAATTCATGACTGAGGCACACAGGAGGGAGGAATGAAGGGAGTTAGCCAAATAAATAAGCAAGGGGCTTATTTTGGATAGCAGACACCAACAGTCCCATGTGCCAAATTTTCACATGCTACACTAGTGGTATCACTCATAGATTGAGCATCTTTGAACCTGAATAACTCCTTCCATAGGATTAATCACCTTAGGGTCCCTGATAGTGCACACATAGATTCTATCGAGGAATTATTCTCCCAAGGGCTTAGTATAGGGTGTTGAATTCCCATCAGTTAAAGGGATAATAACCCATTCTTCCTTGTTCTAAAAACTTATGTACCCCTTATTGAACTATAGGTCAACATTGTTCTTATAACACCAGGGGTGCCCAAGTAACACTGGAAAGTTTTATGTCTTATCTAGCGTCAAGACCTTGAAGTCTCTAGTGAATTTCACCCCTTAGATAGTGATAGCATCATCCTTTAAGACACCAATGGGAATTTCCTTTGTCTTATTAGCCATATACAACATATTTGAATATGGTTGTAATGGGTGCCTTCCCATTTGATTCCAAGTGTCTAGGGTAAGAACATTAACTTCCACGCACTCGTATCTATCAAAATATTGCTTAGGAGCCATCCATCGACTATTGCATTCAAGGTAATCTCCTTATCATAATCAATGGTGTGAGGGGGAAGGTTAGTGTGTAGGACCTGTCGCTCGTGCTCTCCTCCGACAGCGTGTGGTACTTTCTCCCATAACCATTCCCCTAGTAAAGGGATGATATTCTCCTACCTCAACATTTTGCATACTTCCCTGACCTCATCTAGATCCTTCTATGGAGCCTTAGTGCTCTTCCTTTTCTCTAACTATTGTGACTACTCCTTTAGGCACTGGATCTCTCCTTGTAGGCTTCAAATTACATCCATGGTCTCTTGATAAACCTATTTTTGATGAGTAGGGTCCAGATACTTCCTATGCACCACCTCTTCTCTAGTAACCAATGGCCTTTTCTTTGGTATTTCCTTGGTGCATGCAGCCTCAGCTCATGTTGTCACCAATATAGGTTCTAACTCGACTCGTGTGCCACCCTTGACATCCATTATGAGTCGTATTTCTTCACGCTTACCATTCTTGTGCCTTTATCCTTCCGTTATTTCTAGCTCATGTGTTTAAATAAATCTGGGCATTCCTCATACTTGTGCTTCTTCCCACACCAAGAGCATTGTAATAGATTAGGGAATTTGTGCTTATAGTGCTTCGTAGACCCACAATTGTAACAAGTTCATGTGGAACCCACTTTTTCCACCTTCATAGTTGTGTCAACCTTGAAATCCTCCACAGAAGCTTCTTCTGTAGGATCCTCCATCTGTGTGCCCTTCATAGTGATGAAAATCATCCTTGGAATTGTTTCCAATATTGATCTATCACATACCAAAGATCAATGACATCATGTATCTAGTCAATCAATCTACAATCCTTGGTGTCATGAGTAGTGGAGGTGTAAATCTTGCAATAATAAGACACATTCTCACAGATCGTGTGCTACAAAGAGTGGACACCTACTTACATCCGTGGTTCATTTTAAGAGACCTCATGGAAATCGGAGGTGGAGAATACCGCGAATATCCCCGAACCGGCCACGGAAGGCGAATTTTTGGGGTTGTATATCAAAATTTCGCTCGATTATCAAGCATCGCGACAGAAGGTCAGCGCAGCGCGACGGGGAGATTTTGCCGCATCGCGCGTCAAAAAATGCGCGTGACGCCGCGGTCAATAGACCTTAGTGACGCGCGTCAATAGACCTATTGACGTGCGTCACTAAGGTCTATTGACGCTACGCCACGCATTTTTTGACGCGCGACAAAGAAATCTTCCGCAGCGCTGCCTCCTGCAGCCTCCGACCTCTGCTTTCTCATCAAAAAATCTCCGTGTCGCGCATCAACAAACTCTTTTTCGTGCGTCTGCTATGCGTCAATATGTGTTGTAACTCCTTGTCGCGCGTCACTAAGGCCTTAGTGACGCGCGTCAATAGGCCTTAGTGACGCGCGTCAATAGGCTCGCTGACGCCGCGTCAAGGCCTCGCTGACGCGCATCACTAAGGCCTATTGACGCGCGTCACTAAGGCCTGTGACGCGCGTCAATAGGCCTTAGTGACGCCGCGCGCAATAGGCCTATTGACGCGCATCACTAAGGCCTTTGGCGCTGCGCCACTAAGGCCCGCGGACGCTGCGTCCAATAGGCCTTAGTGACGCGCGTCAATAGGCCTTAGTGACGCGCGTCAATAGGCCTATTGACGCGCGACAGCAAATATTTTGTCGCGCGTCTGTAACCTCTGCCCTCTTCTTGCTCATCAAAAAAACTCCATGTCACTCGTCAACAAAATCTTTGTCATGCATCTACTATGCGTCAATATCTACAGTATCTCCTTGTCTGCAAACCCTCCTTGTCGCATCAATAACTTACCCCCTTGTCGCACCTCTATAATACGGGATATATCATATTGTTGAAAAATGTGAAGTAGAAGTGTTCTACCTGGCGAATAATCTAGGTTTATATAGGGGATATTTTTCAAGGGTAGGCGAAGCCGACCCCTAAAAAAAATTAAAGTGTAATTTTTAGGCGAACAGGTCACTAGCCCGTGCCAAAAAATTCGCCTTTTCAAAATTTTCAAAAATGGAATATTCGCCATATTACGAATATTCGCCACTAAAATTATCCCCGCTTACATCATGATCTAAATCGAAACTCTCACAATCTATTGTCATGGTGCATACTGATCTCTAAGGATAATTGTCCTTTGTATTCCCCTCTACCTCACATTTCATGACCATATGCCACCGCAATTCTCATGGGTCGAGTGCACGATAACTTCTCCAATTGCTTTTGTGTATCGAGTAATCTAAGCTTCAAGAAAAGGGCTAACACTAGTATCTATGCTTCAAGAAAAGGGCTAACACTGGTATCTACGCTTCCTATAACTTTAGTGTGTAGGGCAGCCTCCAATTCCTCACATGGGTCTCAGTGAATGTCTTGTGTAAAAGCGCTCTCCTAAAAGGTGTTTTTAACCCTCCTATAGACCATTAAGCATGCTAAGAAGGATGAATATCATAAGAAAGTTTTGATAAGAGAGTTTAAAAACACGCATCATATTCCCTTACACTCTCTATCATACCTTATTAAATATCCCTCAATGTGTTAATGCTCTTCTATTCAAACTTAGGAATATGAAATTTAGCTAAGAAGGGATTAGGAAGCATGGTGTAATCTACCATTGTCTAGTGGGGGTCATACTTCCGATACAACCTATGTGCACATCCTTACAATGTTGTTGAAAACTGACTTGCTTTCCATTCTGAGGTAGTGATCCCCTTCACATGTCATAACAACTCACATTTTTGTACATGTTCTATAGCATCCTCAACACGTTTATAGTCTGGTATATGTAAATACATTTTGAAGAATACTTGTTGAGCTTGTTGAGGCCCTTTTCCACCTTATCCGAAACCTTTATTCCCCTTGGTGTTTCCTCCACCACAAGATCCACCAGCGCCTATCCCTCCTAACCCACAAGATCCTCTAGATCTTCCAGGTCCACCAAGTCTGCTAGTTCTTATTCTACCAGATCCACCTCCCATAGCTGGTAAAGGTCCTGAAGTGGTCATGCCTTGTGTCCCCACTATCACATTGAACCGCATGCCAACATTATGTGATATCGCACCTCTCCCGATGTGATACCCAAGCTTTATGTACCTAAACATTTCCCAAATGTTGCCCTATACAATATTCCTCTAAACATAGGAAATGATTGTGTGGCCATAGATGTGCCAAATGAAAATTTATACCTCCTAGGTACTTATCGGTTACTTCCACCAATACCAACTGGGTTAGTAATACTTATCTATGGATTTAGAAAAATAAGCACTAGGGGTTAGTCACCGTGTAGATTCGTATACATGCTAATAAATTCTCTCCTTTCTTCATATGACAAGCCTTCTCTAGAAGCCAAGGGGTCTCTCTTCCATGTTTTCCAAGATGAGGTAGCACAAACTACTCATGCTCCACGTCCTCTGTGTGAACCTCAATTCCTTCCTGTAATCTCTGCCTTCATAAATCCATCACTCCCGAAACTTCACATTGTTTATCTAATTCCTCTCACAAGATTCATTATACTTGAGTCATCTCTCTTCCCTCTCCTTTTCATATGTAAGTTCCGCCATATTTTTCCACCCTAGATTCCTCGCCAAGCACTCGAAGAATCTTAGTGGCCATAGAAATGCTTCTAAACTCAATGTAATGATCGGGATCTTTATTTTTATTAGATAAGGTAAAAACAAGGATTGACTCCTAGAGGCCATTACAAAAGAAGGAACAAAACCAACGAGCATGAAAGAAACAAAAATTCCAAGAAAGGAGCTAAAAATTCTTAACTCTTACAATGAAGATCAGGAATTTGAACCAAAGAGGGAAAGTCAAAGAGAAAAAAAACCAACTCCAAAACTTCAAAACTACAGTGGTTCACCAAAATTCTGCCAACAAATTCCAAAAACTTAGCTAATTTTTAGGAGCATCAAGAATAATCGGGATATTTATAGCTAAAAGTATAACACGTAAGAACGATCCTCTTGGCTCTCTCAAAAACTCAAACTAAGCAATATCTGGATAGGAATACATAGAAATCACATACTCCAAGGTGTAACTCATCAACACTCTACTCCACCAATGATCAAAATCACGTGTCCAAGTTAGGTCAACATCATGTAGCCTCGAATACTCCTCTTGGGTCCATACACGAGGTGTATAGTACCAACTTGATCTAGATGCATACGCCAAAATCCATTCATAAAACTCCACTAGAAAGCAATAAAATAAGGTCTCATACAGATCATGATATAGATGTTCTTCTACCCATTTATGTGCATCAAACTCGGTCCAGTACTAAATCTCTATGAAAACTCATCCTCCATGATTTTAAGCCATGATTCAACACTATCTAAGGTCAAGCGCTTTGTCATCACGCACTATTATCATAACAACTTCGAAAAGAGGTCCCAGAAAAGGAACCAAAATGTAGTCTCTATTATGACCACCTATTTCAAAACCAATCCCAAGGACATTAGCATATCATCTAATCTTATCCTAGAATCTTACCCAAGGCATGTACAGTGCCGATTCCATCCTTTATGTGATCTTAATGAGAGCATTCCTTATAACACGACAATGTAATATAACTAGAAACAAGTGCATGCATTCAAGGTATTTAAGATGTAAGCACTAACTCCTAGCCTAATACATTCTAAGTATAGATTAATATGATCAGCTAAAAGGAAAGTAGAATCAACCCATGAGAATCATCAAGAAAACATGTAACACACAAAAGAACATAAGGGAAAATGCATAGATCAAGATCCATCACATGAGTGTTTCAAAATCACTTCATTATATTCATAAGCCAAAATATGGCAGCCAAGATTACATCAATATAGTTCCATTGTTTCTGAATTTTCATGCTAAGCAGAGCTTACTTTTCATCACGAGATATCATCATTACATATATTTTTCTACCCTCTCTTATTCCTTATCTATCCTTACTTATCTATCCCTTTCTCTTTGAAAACCATCATACCCATAGAATAATCACTCTCCTTTCATATTAACTACTCATCATCACTTTTGAAGGCCTGATGGAATCCTTTCATCATTGCTCTACCACTACTCGGGAATATGTCAGGTGTCACCATGCATTTCCCTCAAAAAAATTTCTTCTAGAATGCATGTGTCACTAATCCTTAACAAACTTGACTCCTTATCCTTTCATGATAACTGTATTGATGCCTGGAATATCCTTTCATTGATTCCCAAGTCTACACGGCTTATCCACATCTATATCTGGTCACTTTTCCATTCAATCCCTATGCACAGATTTTTCCTATTTTCCAAAAATTGCTAAGTCCTGACTCCATTCTTCCCTGGCACAATCCTTTGTGCCTCTCCAAGAATTACTTTTGTGCGTGTCTTCATGCCCTATTTTTTCACACCAAAATTCTTTGCACCTTAGGTACTTATTTACTTTTAGGGGTCTAACAGTGGTTTGATAAGGAATCACAAGAGTCATCTTATTACAACATATGTTGGTCCCATGGGTAAGCAAACTAACCACAACTCTGAGGCTCTAGCTGTGCTCTGGGAATCAGAATTTCTAAGAATCTCAACATGGGAAACATCATCATTAAAGGTGACTCAATGAATATTATCAACATTCTCACTAAATCCTTAAATCCTAGTTGGACCATCAGGGATTTCATTAATGAATCTCATAACTTATACAATGGTCTTAACATTATTTTGAAGCACATGTACGGGGAAGGGAATAAATCAGAGATTTTCTTGAAAATATTGGAGTTCATAAAGAATGATTACAAAGAGTGGCATGATATAAATGACACTCCTACTGAAGTTAGAAACATCATTTCAAATGAAATTAATTCTCTTATTAGTGTATGTCACCAATGGGGAAAACACGTTTGCAATCCAAAAGTCGGATCTCAATAGCATTCTCGAGCTTGCCCAAATTTATTCTCCCATGTTCTCAAAAATTGATCACATAAAATTTTTAGGGAGAAAGAAGAATATTTTATTTCTTCTTTGCACAAGCATACAGATTTCAAAGGGTTTTGGGAATTCTATTATTCATAGCTTTTAGTTTAATTCCACGCATTCTGAGAGGGTTTTCAGAATGGGTGGTGCCCCTTGCCACGTGGAACCTAAATTTGATCCCCAATGGTAGGAAAAAATTGAGCTTTGGGAGACCATTAATATGGAGGGCTTCACCAATTTCATCCAATGCATAAAAGGGCATGACCAATATATATCCATTCAGTTCATGGTGAATTGGAAAGACCGTAATGTCTCCTTTGGAGATAAGAGCTTTCAAATCACTGAGGAATTCATCTCTTTTATTATCGGTCTTAGCATGGAAGGGAATACATTTTTCAAGAACAAAATGGATAAGGAAGCAAAAGAAAGGTTTTTTTTGGATGATGGAGAAATGCTCAACATAAAAAAGGAGGACATTCTGGTTTCTTCTATCCTGTAGCCATATGATGAGGTGACAAGGATGATGGTACGTTGAGTCACCTTAGAAGTGAGATTCTCCACCATTCTATAGTATCATCTGGTCCTACTCAACCACTTTAGGTGTGAGGTGAAGGTAAGCCTCTCCTACTACATTTTGAATTCAATGGAAAAATATATTCTTGAAGTTCAGGGCCATAAGAGGACTATCTCTGTCTCCATCATGGTGTCATATATGTCATTAATCAAGCACTCTATCTAGTGTGGTTGTAAATTACCCATGCCTTGCTTTGGTTTCTCCTCCCTAAGAAAACTCATATTTGATCTAAAAATCTAACGTATAGAGACTTTTTCTTAGAGTCGCCCCCAAAAAGGGTTCTCTATAGTAGTAGTTAAGGCAAAGAAGTTGTGGGCCCTAGAAAAAAGGGAAAAGAAGTTGTGGTAGATGATATCCCCCCCTCTGTTTTCCCTGATATTAATGTTGGCACCAGTTTGGAAAATAAATTTAACATGCGAGGCTAATGCGGTTAAAACCCTTGAAGAAAATGTAGATTTCTTGCATAATTCTACTATTAAAGAGCAAGCCTCGACTCCCAACGTGGGCCTCAAAGATGAAATTGCTGCTTTGGAATCCAAGTTTAAGAATCTTGAGGACAAGTAAAGCAATTGCTTAGCTATACATAGTACTATAATGGACCTTATGCAGTACACATTTGGCAAATCTGTGACTCTAGTGGCATCTCAGATATGACTTGGAAGAATGGAAAGATTACAAGGAAGTTCAACCCATCAAACGGGATCTCACTATCACCATTTCCCTCAAACACTAGACTTGTCTTTTAGGGTGGCTATCAAAGTTTATAGCAAGTCTGTTGGTTAATGTTTTTGGTTCCTTGTACTCGGTGTAATAATTTTTGTGTTGTTGTATAGCTACCTTTTAGTCAATTGTCGATTTGTTTTCTTTGGGCTCTTTGTAGGCATTTGGCCCCTTCCTTTGCTTTTTACTTCTTTTTCCTCTTTTGGTTGGGGTATGGACCCCACGAATCAAAAAACCACACTATTTTACTTTTCTTATCTTGGTTGTTGAGCCTTTTTCTATAAACTTGGGTAAGGTCCCTCCAAACCTTTTACCAATAACTAAAATAATAATAGGGGTAAAACCCTCTTTATAATGGGGATGAAGGGAAGTGACTTTTGTAACCAATGGTTTCATTCTTCCCAAGAATTATTTTAAATCAATGGTAAGTAATAAACAAATATTTGTTTTATTATTTATTTACACAATGTTTTCAACTAGAGTTAAATAATAAATCATTTATTATTTAATTACTTAAATGTATTAAGTGTCTAAAATAGCCCACTTAGTCATTGTTCACATTTTATTAAATAAATGGTCTAGAGACAAGAGCCTTTTTTTTATCACAAATGTGAATAAAGACAAGGCTATGGTAAGTTATAATAATATTTAGAAAGTTAATTTATGATGGTTATTTTTAATTTGTTGTCTAACTATTTTTTATTTTCTTAATGCAGTCCAAGTATCAAAATCTGAAGAATGAGGGAGTGGTGTTTGATGTGCACTTGAAAAATGTGAAGAAAATTTTGAATGTAGCAATTGGATTGAAAGAAAATATTGTTGTGTTGAACAAGAATAATAATTATTTATGAAGGATTATTAAGGAGCATGGAATGGATCCTAAAATTTTATTGAAGAAGAAAACTAAATCATATCCTAGTTGACCTTGAGCAAGGGATGCAAAAATGCGAACATGAAATAGTTCCCAAAATAAATTTTGTTGCAAACATTCTAGTTCCGTCAAGAATATTAAAGGAAGGATCTAGTCAAGGAGAGGTAGTAGCTTCTACAAGAGAGAAAGAAACAAAAGCTATTGAATTTTTTTTTAGAATAGATTTTATTTTGAATCTTGGAAATACTTTTAGGGAAAAAAATTGTTAAAGATGAAAGTGGATTTACTTTATTTTTCTTATGTGGTTATTTTAATTTTTATGTATCTAATTGTATAAATAAATTGGCAGTTTCGATGAATATTATGTGTTGCATTCTTTACATGCTTAATATTTATGGAAAAATTATTGTGATTTTTATGATTTAAATTTGTATGTAGGCCCACTTTTGGGTCCACAAATGTTTTCTATGATAGTTTAATATTTTAAACGCGCCAAAAAACATCATAGAGTAACAATTATAACTTAAATACTTGTTCAAATGGAAAGATAAGAAACTAAAGTAATGTTTAAGTTTTATTTTGTAAGATATTATTCCATAAGGAATATTAATAGTCAATGCAAAGCATAGAGAGTATTCAAGGGAATATATTTAAATAAAGGAATCTGTTATCCATTTTACCCTGCAAAATAGATAATGGGGTAGGATTGCCAAGCACCGGAAGGGGTTATCACAGGTGAATTATGGGTTTCACAGTGAATTCCATGTTTAGAGAGCATTGGTAGAATTTACAAGGTATCGGGAAGGACTCGGAGTCATTCGTAAATTCAGTTCATTTCAGTCATTCCAAATTTAAAGAGCTTCATCTCGATGAAAAGGGGTTCCTAGGCCCACCATCAAGCAAAAATGGCAAAAATGGGAAATTTT
This sequence comes from Taxus wallichiana var. yunnanensis, assembly GCA_018340775.1. Classification (NCBI taxonomy): domain Eukaryota; kingdom Viridiplantae; phylum Streptophyta; class Pinopsida; order Cupressales; family Taxaceae; genus Taxus; species Taxus wallichiana. The sequence goes on from CM031244.1 coordinate 607,289,728, forward strand.
CAGGAAATTGTGTGTTTTCAAGTCTCGGGGTGCCCATTATATTCCCTAGCTAAGAAAATCCAAAATCCCTTGGAAAAATACAAGAAATAGTTTAAATTGTCCCAATGGGGCCTTGAAAAGGGACCGAGCTATATTTCACTTACTACTGCAGCTTGGCAAGTTACTCAATGAGCTCGACCTATGAAAAAGTGGGTGGGATGTTGATAGAGCTCGAGCGAGTCCATATTATCTTATTCAAGCTACTTTTGAAGTGCCTCAAGTGAGTGACTTTCCATGCATAAGGAGGCTTAGTTGGGTGAGACACGACATGGGAATTTGAATGCACGTGGCATGGGGCATTTCATCAATGGACATGTGGATGACAGGGGGAATGTTTGGTGGAAATGTAGTGAGAGGGATTTGGTTGACATATTAGGAACTGTCTCACCGAGTTAACTCGGAAGCTGATTGTGGCAAGATTTGTCGAGCACGAGCACAAAATTTCATCCACATAGTATACGATGGGGCGAGCACATGCTAGTGCTCGGTGGTGCGATCCCATGGTGCATGCCGATGGGGTATTTTTTTCTCGAACAAGACATGTCAAGACTCGACGTGCGCATGCATGATAAGGAGTTGGCCCCGTAGATCGGGAAAACATGGTGTCAATGCACCCTCCAATCCGATGCATATGCATCATCAAAACTCTGCCCCAACATAAGGTAACTCGACACCGAGTTAGGTAAGAAAATGTGGAATCGGTAGGAGTATGTCATAGGGGTTGACCAATCTAACACAAGGGTGACATTGGTGGTATAGGAGGTGGCATTGGTGGGTGTAGAAGCTAACTCACACTTGCACAATGTAAGTTGATCACTGAGCCATGAAAATGAAAAAACTTATGAACTCGATACAAGTGAGCTATGCACCAAGCCCAAGGGATTTAGTTGGTGAGTGGTAGGTAGAAAATCAATGAAAGTAGGTGAAGAGTCAGCTCGGTGGGTGGTGAATGGGTAATGGTGATCTGGTTGAGCTCTGCAGACCCAAATGCCCCCTTCACAAAAATGATGATATCTTTCACAATGGTCATCAAAATTTAACAAATTTATAGTCGTTTAAAAATAATTTTTATCCTAATGACATGGAGCTAAGAAATTTGGATTTTGGCTATATTTTTGAGGGGGAAATGGAGGAGGGAGATTTAGGTTCTATATGCGACCCAGGTGCAAGGATGAATTAAATGAGTTATGGGCATATTTCCTTCTCCAACAAGGAAAGGTAAAGGAGGTATGGGTAACCTCTCGGGGACACCATATAGGTGATGCAAGCATAGATAGGGCATCAGTACTCATGGGAATAAAATTTTATTCCCTTCTCTTGAAAAATTCTTCCTATAAATTGTAATGGGGTTACACAAAACAAAAGGTTGGAAATTTTCTCCTCCATGCACCCCTTCTTATCCTTCTTGTAGGGTAGTTGTAGGGATTCGAACCTTCTCTCTCAAAATCTATAATGGCTTCATGCCTTCTTCCTACCAAGAATTTATTATGCAAAATATGAGAGCAATAAAATTATGTTTTGTGATAATTGTTTCTATCCTTGCATGATTTTCATTGTTCTTCTTACCTCTCATTGTTATCCAAGAATGTTGTGTATATTTTATGGTTATTGTAGGTTTTAAGTGATTTTGTTTTTGTTTGAATGTTGTTTTTAATACAATTGTGGTATATGATGCTAGGCCATCCTCCTCACACTCATTTTCCTCTATCTTCATGCATTGTGGATTATCCAACATCTCCTTTTCTTAGTGTATCACCACTCTTAGTGTAGGTTTTACTTTCATGCATCTCTCTCCTTATCCCCTTGGAATTTTAGAATGGTTTATTCAATAGTTTGTCCTACACTAAGATTATTTTGTGGTAGGTAGGATTAGGAGCAGGAACCTTCCTTCTCTGGAGGGTTATCTCAAGCCCGTAAGTCCCACAGCTTGAGGGATAACCCCATGTTTGGAAAATTACACTAATTTCCTCTCACATAAATCACAAGTAATCGGGGTGTTGTAATTTTGCACTAATAGGAACACAACCACAAAATCTTCACAATTATCAAAATAAAATATTATCTACATTTGTGAGGATAAAATGAAATTTGAGTGTCTGTAATCATTTTACAATACTTATAAACACATGTTTCCTTGACAATCTATCTTTATATATGAAATACAATGGAAAAATATTAAATAAATCATATATTTGTAAATCAAAAATAGTAAACAATGATATTGAAATTGTCTTTCAATAAAGAACACAACTACATAACAATGTGATATGAAATTTTAGTTATAGAAATACTACCTACGTAAATATTTAGCCAAAATCAAGTAACTTAAACAATCCTTGACTAACTCGTGATGATGCTTCATAACTCACACTCATATCTAATGTCTCATAGGCATATTTAGTGTCAATGTTAATATCATTTCTTTGGGTGGTTTTATTACAATCCCCTTTTATATATGTAAGAAAACACAATATTTCTAGTACTCTTTCATAAGGAAATGTGTCCACATCATATTGTGAAACATACAATCTCAAAATAAAAAATCTATATTTTTATTTAATCTATTTAGAAGTTTTGATTTAACAAATGTTAATGCACTAAATACCCTTTCATCTTTCACTAATCACAATATCATTTTTTGACACATTTCATATAATAAAAATATTCACTAATGGTTTCATGATTGAGCATATTAGTAAGCATGTTTAGTTTTATTTTTAATTGTATTCATGTTAGTTAAGCATTCATTTAAGTTTCTATCTTAATGTTACATTCCTAGACATGGAGCCTTGACTAGAGGTGGCAATGGTGTTAGCCTTCCTTAGTTAGTCATGTAATTTTCTTTTTAAAGTTTAGGGTGCTTTCATTTGGCACTCCCGGTGGGAGATTACCGCATTACATTCAATTTTTAAGCTTCCATACTTAGTTTCAAATTTTTTCATTTCAAGTTTTCTAGCTTAGGTTCAATTTTCCTAGATTAATTTCAATTTTTCTAGTTTAAACTCAAGATTTTTAGAGTACTTTCAAGCTTTTAGATTAGTTTCTCAATATTTTTAGATTGATTTCAAAGTTTTAGAGTAATTTTCAAAGTCTTGTAGATCAATTTTTCAAGCTAGGTAGTTGTTTCAACTATATTAGTGGTAGAAGTTGTGTTTTGATGTTCTTTTATAGGATATAGGGAGGCAAAGCCCTATCAAAATTCCCCCAAAATACCAAATATTTGACCTTTTTTCGAGAAATCCTCTCAAAAACTTGGATTTTTGAGCACTGCGAGAAAAAGGTGTCTCGTGTTAGAGAAAAGGTGCATGTGCATGCAAAAGAGCACTTGTGCATCCAAAAGAGTGCATGTGCATGTAGAAGAATGCATGAGCATCCGTAAGAGCACCCTTGCAACAATACATTTTTGGCTCTATGTGTAAAGTGCCCATGTGCATCCGGAAGAGTGCCTACGCCTCACCGATAGGGTTCATTTTAAGAGACCTCTTGGAAATCGGAGGTGGAAAATCCCTGGTGAATATCCCCAAAACCGGTTTCACTAGAAAGGTGAATTTTTGGGGGTTTGTATGAAAAATTATTATCTGAAATAAGATTTCATTTTCAAGTGGTGTGAGAGAAAGGCTCACAGATGCGTAACAAGAGATTTTGTGTGATACGATAGCAAACTTATAGTCACATGAAAAAAGCTCTATCGTGTATCAACAAGGTTGTTATTGCACGACAACAACCTTGTTGATGCGTGACACGAGGTTTATTGTCGCATAACAACAATTTTATTGTTATTCAAGATAGTACATTTTTTTCGTGCATCTCAAACCTCCGCCCTTCTTTCATGTGTCAACAAACTCTCCATGTCACGTGTCAACAAACTCTTTATCACACGTCTGTAGCCTCCTCCCTCCTGTCGCATGTCAACAAACTCTCCTTATCATGCATCAACAAACTCTTTGTCACGTGACTTCAACCTCCACCCTCCTCACGCGTCAAAAAAATCTCCATGTTGTGCATCAACAAACTCTTTTTCATGTGTATGTATCCTCCTCTCTCTCTCATCGCATCAACAAACTCTCTGCGCGCATCTCGTAATGTACACCCTCTTGTCACGCGTTTATTGTACTTGATAATACATATGCCCCCATGTGGTATGAGTGAGCTAGTAGTGTTCTACCTAGTGAATAATCTAGGATTATATAGGGGATATTTTCAAGGGTAGGTGAAGCCGACCCCTAAAAAAATTAAACTATAATTTTTAGGTGAACATGTCATTGACCCGTGGCATAAAATTTGTCTTTCCAAATTTTTCAAAAATGGAATATTCACCATATTACGAATATTCGCCACTATAAAAAACCTACTCACTAGAAGCATCAATGCATAACTGACTATGTAAAAAGTGACAGAGGAGCGCCTATGCACTATTGAGAGTGCATGTGCACTACTGAGAGTGTGTGTGCACTACTAAGAGTGCATGTGCACTACTAAGAGCTCCTATGCACTACAGAGAGTGCCCATACACTAAGGTAAAATTTCCTCAAACTTCAAAATTTCAAATTATGTGTTTTGGGATGGTTGTCATTTTTAAGGGTTTTTAGTTGTTGTTTTAGTCCATTTATTGATTTTAGAGAAATATTCCTAACAAAATTTCCTTAGGGTTTGATAAGGTATTTTTGGGTTAGGGTTTGATGAGTGATTATGTTTTCATGCTTTGTTTGAATTTGGAATAGGGTTGTGTATGCTCTTCTCTTGCACCTAGTGTGATCTTGAGAACCAAAAGCACCTCTAAACCACTTTTTTCTTCTTGGGAGTAAGTAGGAACAATCATCATTCATTTTGTGCTTAAGAGAATAAACCTTCATTTTTGGCATGTGCTTGATCTTTTAGTTTAAGAGATTTTTCACTTGATAAATAATCAAGGCTAAAATTTGTGTATGCTCTTCCCTTGCACCTAGTGTGATCTTGGGAATCAAAATAAATTTTAGTCTTTCATTAAGAAGCACTTGGATTAATTGGGAATAAACCTTACTTTGTAAATTTTTATGGTAGTTAGTTGATTTACAAGCTTTTCATTTCTATTTAGTTGGATTATTTGTTTTGTATGCTCTTCTCTTGCACCTAGTGTGATCTTGAGAAATAAAACAACACTTAATCCTCTTTCTATGATATTGTAAACCTTTTAAACTACTAATCATTTATTTGAAGGACCTAGCACTAAGTAAAGAAATGAGGACCTAAACAATTTTTCTAACTACACATGTGATTGTAGGTTACCAAAAGGAGTGTGACAAAAACCATATTAAGTCTGAAAGATAAAAACACACCACAATCATCACATTGTATTTGAAGGTTTTGGTTAAGAGCTAAGGTTCGTCCACTTAACTAGAACATAACCCTTTTGGCATAATCCTTAAGATATAACAATGGGTTGGTCCTAGGAACCCTAAAGTAGTTCACACAATAGGGAACCTTGTCAATGAAAAAATAAAGTGCTTCACACTACCGACATGACTAGCATGCCTTAGTGAGATTAGATTCGAAGTTACATCCATTGCGACCTAGTGATAATACAACTGAGTGCACTAGTTTCTCATTGTATTAAAAGGGGTTAAAGTAAAGACTAGATACTCCAAGATTAGTCAATGTGACTTTCTTGGTAAATCGAGCTCGCAAAAGTAAACTTGTGACACATAGAGAGAGAACCACCTAGGAAGTTTTCTTACTTAGAGATATTTATTTATGACATCGTAGTTTACATAGATCTCACAAAGTTTCTACTTTTTTATATTCAAACTCTTTTTTTCAAACATGGGAAACTATCTCTTAAAGTTGAAACCATGTGTTATTTCATCACAAGATCTACTTAGTGTCATTTTGTTCTAGTTTTTCACTTGTTTTAAGAAAAGAAGAAATCATGCCAAAGTAACACCAAGTTTATTTCAACACCACTTGGTCTACACCATTATTTTCTTATTTCCCATTTTTGGACAAAATTAAATGACATATACGAATACCAATAGATATAATGTTTCCACCACTTTTGTATTACTTGCGCGCGACTAGGTTGCGTAATGCCGGAGCGTAAGTGTTGAAAGTGTCCATGATATGTACTTATGATCTAGTAGGGGCCCCTTGTCTCAAAGACCCATATTTTAGACTTATTATCATCATAGTTAGGTGGTCTTATCATTTTCTTATTTTGATTTGTTACTCTACCCGCATTATACCCATGTTGTCACCCTCAAAATTCCCCTCATTTTTCTAGTCAAGTTTCCACAATTTTGAGTTGGTACCTTTTAGAGATGTTTGAGCAGAGTGAGAAGTCTGGAGAGATAAAAAAATTCATGCTTTGAAGAATTTGGTGCTCATTTGCAATCTCACCTGTTAATTTAAAATCTTGTAGTCCGCATGGTTTGATAAACTTTTTGTCTTCCCATCTAGATGCTTGAAAATTATTTCCTCCATTCGAATGAAATTGTCAAATCTTTTTCTATGGTCATGGATCGCATTGAGCCTGGTATTGTTTATAGTTCTTCTTTCCATGAGGAGAATTTTTTTCAGTGTGAAGGGTGACGTTTTTCCCCTCCTCTGTATTTTTTCTATAGTCGTGAATGACAGGTGTATCTTCCCTGTCAATTTTTGTCCCAACGTCAATGGATACATGGGCATCTCTGATTGGATGTGGCATGGACTGTTTTATCTTGTGAACTTTTCACTTTGTTACTTTGGTAAAAAGTGTCAAATTGGCCCTATGGCCCGAAGGATCCGGATTGGCTAAATCAAGTGGTGGCGAAAGGTGGGTCCTTTTGTGTTGTTGACACTTATGGAAAAAGGGGTAAAATTATAAAAGTGAAGCGCAACCCCCAAGCACCCAAAAGCTATGTGTTGATGCCCATGTTGAAAATTCAAAAGTGGAAAGGCAGATCGTCATGGCACTTTGAAGATTTTGGCTTTGTTTCGGCAAAAGGAGTAAAGTTATAAAGTGACCATGACTCCGTCGTTGAAAAGTTAAAAGCGGGAAGATGAGTTGTCGGGGCACTTTGGAAATTTTTGGTTTTATTTCCAAAAGGCAAAAATTCAAATGTAAAGCCCGTGTTAAAAGTCAAAGTGAGAAGGCAGATCGTCAAAGCACTTTTGGAAATTTATCTTTGTTTCCAAAAGAAGTAAAATTATAAAGTGAGTCGTGACTCCGTTTCCACTCAGGTAAAGCCACATGTCAGACCTATATCAAAAGTGAAGTTGTGGGCTTACAAGGATGCAGGATGTTTTTATAATTTTGCATTTTTTCCTAAAAGTGCAAAAGTGAATTTCAGGCCCACGGATCCGTTTTGTAAAAGACTACATTTTTGCCATTTTTGTACAGATTCGATGCAGAATTTCAAATGGCCATATCTTTCAACTAGAAGCTCGATTTGGGCAAGAGAGGACTTTTTGGAAAGATCTCGACATCTGCTACATGCCAAATGACATGGAGAACTGACTGGATGTCTTGATTTGGGTGAAAATCTAGAAAACATCTTTCACACCATTAATATGTGATCCGACTACTTCAACTAGATCAGATTTGATCTGATCTTCCATCCTTCCTTCTTCAACATGCCAAAGACATGCAAAACCAGACTTGACAGATTGTAAGTATATTTGTAGGGGCATTGATGGTTGGTGGTTGAGCTTCCAAATCAGATTTCTTTCCTTCTCTTCTTCTCCTCTCTTTGCTTCATCTATAAATGTAAGAGCTTGGCTCATTAAAGGGTTGGACTCTGATACTTTTGAAGTGTAATTAGAATCGAAAGTAATCAATACAGAAGAATTTCCCCTTTCTCTCTATCTTCATCTATTATCTCTTCTTTCTTACCTAAAATCTGTGGATCATTTATCTTCTATAATAAGAAACTTTGTGTTCTTATTGATATGATTTCTAGAACTTTGTGTCTATGGAATGATATCTTATGTTGTGAATGTGAATGATTCTATTCTGTATCACCTTTTCTCAATACGTATAAGGTTATACTCTGCTATCTATATTTCTTGAAAGTATATTCTTCTCTTCCTTTCTTCAGTTTCTTCCATTCGTTTGTATTGATAAGATATTTTGGTAAAAAAACATTTCAAGATGTCAAAATTCCAGCCTTAAGATGAAAGTTGTACATTTGTATATAATCTTTGTTGCTTGCTTTCAATAAGGGAACCTCTCCCACAAAGAGGAGGGACTTGTTGTCCCCTAACTGTGGTTTTGTTAAAGTGTCATTTTAAAACCCAACGGTTTTGGTGACTCACTTTGGGAATTCATTTCAAATGTATCCCTTTTAAAGAACAACTTCAAGATCATTTTTGATATGGAAAATCCACAATATACAAATGGGAAAAAGACCATTGGGAGCGAACTCCTGTCATGTTTGGTCTCTTGATCTATGAACCTTCCCAGCAATGAAGGAAAATGAAAAACACTTTTTGGCCCACATCACCAATGAGTGATAGTGACAGTGATGAGGATGATGATGGTGATCTCCCTATTAAAATTTTTCAAGCTCCAATCACCCGAGCAGGCTTAGTTTTTGTATAAATTCTACGGGGTATATGTCCAAGATTATTTTTGCCAACATTGTTATAACCTATAAATTCTATACAGTTCATGAGAGAAGTACAAATACAATGTCTCTAGCCATGTGAGAAGGTAAAACAAGTTGAAGAACACTCAGTCAATGAATTTGAGACACCTTGTAACAAAGAGGAGAACATTCAAGTTCTAGAAACTACTCATGATGATTCTCCACATCATCAGGTATTCATTCCTCAACATTATCTCAATTCCACTAATGAATGTCTTCTTGTTGCACCTGATGCATGTCAATTTAATATTCCTTCAAATAATGAAGAAGACAAACAACTTGAGGCTTTCTTTCAACCTAAAATAGAGTCTGTAGAAGATATGTCATGTACCAAGGTTGAATGTTCTTGTTTTGAAATAAGTGCCCCTATGTTGGTGGAAGTGGATGTTCATCATAACAAAATGGACAAGATCCCTCTCTCTCCTATGATTGAATAATTTCAATGCACTGAGATGAAGATCATTGTGGACCATTCTCTTGTTGTTTTAAGTTCTCTAAAAGATAAGAAAGTGCTTGTACCCAAAGAAAAATAAATTAATGATATCACTAGTTCCCCTATTATATCTATGGATGAGATGAGCACACATGAGCCTTTTTGCAGTTCTTCGAAATAAATAGAAAATGGAGAGCCATGCCTAGAATCTTTTCTTCACAACTATGACAATCATGTCTCATCTCACCCTTTGGAATGCAAACAAAAGGAAGAGGATGATGTTTTTGATCAATCTTTACTTAGTCTAACAGCATTTTAATTCCCTACTAATCATGAAGACAAATTAGCAATGCAGTTTGTACCTAAGAGTCGTGATCTTCTAGAATCAGGTGCTGATTTTGTAAAAACAACAGGTATGTTTTTCAAAAACATGGTCAAGATTACACCTAATGGTAAACCATCTAGTACCTTTTTCCAAATTCCTCTTGAAGATGATTACAAGGAAAATTCAATGGAAGTTTATGTTTCCATTAAATGTTCCATGGTGATAATTGCAATCTTCATTCATATGCTAGCATCATTCCATCAAACAGAGAGTTGACACTATTGGGAATGGATTTTCTCATTGATCCAGGTTGTCAAATTTTGGTGATGTGTAAAAATCAGTTTGAAGGCGGTGGAGGGTTGTGCAATTCTTTGTATGGAACTATTCATACACGAAGAGGATCCTCAGGAAGATATCCAGTTCTTCACAAGGACTGAATGTTTTTAGTATGGAGTATCACTATCTGGATGATCTTCTTTCCTCAATTTTTCTTTTCAAGCCACATAGTGTTCCCATGATATTTTGGTACGCCCAACTACTCATCTTTAATTCACGGGTGCCTCATATACTTCTACCAAGTTTTTCCACAAAGGTGCTTACTTTTCTCAGCTTGTCTCTAGAGTTGTGTAAGTTTCATGTAGTCCTTCTTCTTTCCCCTATAAATATCCTCTTCTTTCTTTGTATATACTTTCCTAGTTTTGGCTTGTTTCCTTTCCTATTCCTTTTTGTGTGTTGTCTTCTATATTGCTTTGCCTTTGACTCTATTTTCCCAATGGATAAGGCACTAGTCTACTTTCCCAGAGTTTTTCTATGGTTCTTGATCTTGCCTTGTTCCTCTTTCCAAGCCAAGTCATCCCTAGAAAGAGCCAAGATGTTGTCACCCTCAAAATTCCCCTCATTTTTCAAGTCAAGTTTCAAAAATTTGAGTTGGTACCTTTGAGAGATGTTTGAGCAGAGTGAGAAGTCTGGAGAGATAGAAAAATTCATTCTTTGAAGAATTTGGTGCTCATTTGCAATCTCACCCTATTAATTTAAAATCTTGCAGTCTACATGGTTTGATAAACTTTTTATCTTCCCATCTGGATGCTTGAAAATTGTTTCCTCCATTCAAATGAAATTGTCAAATCCTTTTTCTATGGTCGTGGATCACATCGAGCCTGGTATTGTTTACAATTCTTCTTTCCACGAGGAGAAATTTGTTTTTCAAGTGTGAAGGGTGGAGTTTTTTCCCTCTATATTTTTTTCTACAGTCGTGAATGATGGGCGTATCTTCCTGTCAATTTTTGTCCCGACATCAATGGATACATGGGCATCTCTGATTGGATGTGGCATGGTGGGTTTTATCTTGTGAACTTGTCACTTTGTTACTTTGGCAAAAAGTGTCAAATTGGCCCCGTGGCCCGAAGGATCCTGATTGGCTAAATCAAGTGGTGGCGAAAGGTGGGTCCTTTTTTGTTTTGAGACACTATGGAAAAAAGGGGTAAAATTGTAAAAGTGAAGTGTAACCCTGCTGGTGCCCAGGTGAAGCCACGTGTTGATGCCCATGTTGAAAAGTCAAAAGTGGAAAGGTGGATCATCGGGGCACTTTGAAGATTTTGGCTTTGTTTCGACAAAAGGAGTAAAGTTATAAAGTGACCCATGACTCTGTTGTTGAAAAGTCAAAAGCAAGAAGATGGGTCATCGGGGCACTTTGGAAATTTTTGGTTTTGTTTCCAAAAGGGAAAAATTCAAATGTTAAGCCCGCATCAAATTCCAAGTGGGAAGGTAGATCATCGAGAACTTTTGGAAATTTATCTTTGTTTCCAAAATAAAGTGAGCCACAACTCCATTGCCACTTAGGTAAAGCCCCATGTCAGACCTATATCAAAAGTGAAGTTGCAGGCTTGCGGAGCTGTGGGAGATTTTTTATAATTTTGTGTTTTTCACAAAAGGCGCAAAGTGAATTTTGGGCCCACAGATCCATTTTGCAAAAGACTGCATTTTTGCCATTTTTGTATGGATTCGATGCAAAATTTCAAATGGCCATATCTTTCAACTGGAAGCTTTGATTTGGGAAAGAGAGAACTTTTTGGAAATATCTTGACTTCTACTACATGTCAAATGACATGGAGAACCAATTGGATGTATTTATTTGGGTGAAAATCTAGAAAACATATTTTATGCCATTAATATGTGATCTGATTGCTTCAACTAGATCATATTTGATCTGATATTCCATCCTTCCTTCTTTAGCACGCCAAAGCCATGCAGAACTAGACTTGACATATTGTAAGTGGATTTGTAGGGGCATTGATGGTTAGTGGTTGAGATTCCAAATCAGATTTCTTTCCTTATCTTCTTCTCCTCTCTTCGCTTCATCTATAAGTGTAAGATCTTGGCTCATTCTAAAGGGTTGGACTCTAATAATTTTAAAGTGTAATTAGAATCGAAATCAATCAATACAAAATAATTTCCCCTTTCTTCTATCTTCATCTACTATCTCTTCTTGCTTACCTAAAATATGTGGATCATTTATCTTCTGTAATAAGAAACTTTGTGTTCTTATTGATATGATTTCTAGAACTTTATGTCTATGGAATGATATCTTATATTGTGAATGTGATGATTCTGTTCTATATCAAATTTTCTCAGTATGTATAAGGTTATACTCTGCTATCTATATTTCTTGAAATTAATGTTATATTCTGCTCTTTCCTTTCTTCAGTTTCTTCCATTCGTTTTTATTGATAAGCTATTTTGGTAAAAAAGCATTTCAAGATGTCAGAAGTATAGCCTTAAGATGAAAGTTGTACATTTTTATATAAGCTTGATTGCTTTCTTTCAATAAGGGAACCTCTCCCATAAAGAAGAGGGACTTGTTGTCCCTTGACTGTGGTTTTGTTAAAGGATCATTTTAAAACCCAACAGTTTTTGGCTACTCCGCTTGGGAATTCATTTCAAACGTATCCCTTTCAAAATAACAACTTAAAGATAATTTTTGATCTAGTGACTCCGTGATATACAAGTGGGAAAAATACCACTGGGGAACGAACTCTTGTCATGTTCATTCTCTTGATCTAGGAACCTTCCTAAGAACGACGAAAAATGAAAAAAACTTTTTAGCCCACATCACCAACGAGTGATAGTGATAGTGATGAGGATGATAATGGAGATCTCCCTATTAAAATTTTTCAAGATCCAGTCAGTCCAGAACAGGCTCAGTTTCTGCAAAACTTCTACGGGGGTATATGTCCAATATTTTTTTCACCAACATTATTGTAACCTAGTAGATTCCATGTAGTTCATGAGATAAGTACAAAGATAATGCAAGCAGCTCCAAGCACGTGAGAAGGTAAAACAAGCTGAAGAACACTCAGTCAATTAATTTGAGACACCTTGTAATAAAGAGGAGAACATTCAATTTCTAGAAATTGATCACGATCATTCTCCACATCATCAGGTATTCATTTCTTAGCATTATCTCAATTCCACCAATGAATGTCTTCTTGTGGCTCCACTTGATGCATTTCAATTTAATATTCCTTCAAATAATGAAGAAGACAAATAACTTGAGGCTTTCTTTCAACCTAAAATAAAGTTTGTAGAAGATATGTCATGTACCAAGGTTGAATGTTCTTGTTTTGAAAGAAGTGCCCCTATGCTGGTGGAAGTGGATGTTCATCATAACAAAATGGACAAGATCCCTCTCTCTCCTATGATTGAAGAATTTCAATGCACTAAGATGAAGATCATTGTGGACCATTCTCTTGTTGTTTTAAGTTCTCTCAAAGATAAACAAGTGCATGTACCCGAAGAAAAAGAAATTAATGAGATCACTAGTTCCCCTGTTATATCTATGGATGAGATGAGCACACATGAGCCTTTTTACAGTCCTTCAAAACAAATATAAAATGGAGAGTCATGCCTGGAATCTTTTCTTCACAACTATGACAGTCCTGTCTCAGGTCACCCTTCAGAATGCAAATAAAAGGAAGATAATGATGTTTTTTATCAATCTTTACTTAGTTTGACAACATTTCAATTCCCTCGCTAATCGTGAAGGCAAATCAGCAATGCTTAGAATTTACTAGTGTTTAGAAATAGGTTTTTAGTATACCTTGTTAGAGGATAACGTCAACATTATCTTAGCATTTAGGACTTGTTTGTTTCAAAATGGCCTAATCGGTGATATTTTTTTCACTATTTTTCTTTTAAACCAAACTTAAATAAATATAGGGATGAAACTTATGGTGTGGTTGAATTTGAGTATTAGACATCATTGTATTGTCTTAGACATATCGTGTCGTACATAACCTTGTTAAGGTAGGTCATTCTTTTTCTTGGTAACTCTAAAACCCAAATTTATGTTATCATTACATAGTCACTTCAATACCTTTCTATTGCAAAAAAATAGAGTCGTTTCGAGGTTGGGATCAAAAGTTATGGCCTTTGGAATATAGGTTGAGCATCTACAGAAAAAGCATTTGTGCATCCAAAAGAGCGTCTCGCACATTGAAGAAGAGCATGTGTATCCATAAAAGCACTTATGCATCCAGAAGTGCATCTATGCATGAAGAAGAGTGATTGTGCATCCATAAGAGTTATTTTGCATCCAAAATAGTTCCCTTATGAACACTAGATATTTTACTTTGAGTGTTAAGTGTGCCTAAACATCCGAAGAGCGTACATGCCTCACCGAAGTGCTAATGCATAATTGATTGTGTAAAAAGTGATAGAGGATAACCTATGCAATATTGTGAGCACCTCTACACTACCGAGTGCACCCACACTCTATAGAGTGCACCCATGCACCGAGAAGTGTGCCCATGCATCAAGGTAAAACATTCTCAAATTTCAATTTTTCGCTTTTTTAATTTTTATGATTGATGTTAGTTTTTAGTATTAGACATCATTTTATTGTCTTAGACATCTTGTTTCATACATTACCTTGTTATGGTGGCTCATTATTTTTTCTTTTGTGTCATATGTTCATATTGATCCTCATAATTCATGACCATTTATTGTTTGGTATTATTTGTAATGATTTGATGTCATTATGCCACTTGGTTTATCCTAGGGCCCATGTTTTCCAAATGCCTAGTTGGTTTCTAGTGTGTTGCCCAAATTGACACAGGACTTCCTTCCAATTAAAGGATTTCAATCACACTATCTCATTCTAGAAATTTATATCCCACAAATTCCATCAACGGCTAACTATTGTGAGGTTCCTTATATGTATGAAATTAAGGAATCAAAGTTTTGGCATTCCCATCAAAGGATGCCCAGCATGGATAAGCCTCGTTTGGTTATTCATGATAGAGAACCCGCTCAGTACCCTATTCCCCACCTTCATCTCATATTCAGTGGTATTGTTTGGAAAATTCTAACCTAAATTATTATTTGGGTTCCTCCCACTCTTCTTCTGATTCTGATCCAAACTATTATTATAATTCTTTGGATTCACCTCAATCTTCTGAAAATTTTCATCAAATTTATTCACTTCATTCGAATCTTAAGTCATATTCCTCCCTTTCTTCACAAGACATATTCCTCCTTTGAATATCCATGTGGCCCCAAGTTTTGCTACTCAAACATCAAATTTGGTTCTTTAGCCATGGTCCTCCCTTTCTTTATAGGACCTCCCTTATTTTCCACCTCGAAAATATCTTCTTCTATGAAGATCCTGGTGACCCCAAATTCATCTAATCCAACACCTATTTTGCAATAACCTAAGACAACTCCTACGTTGCAACCATCTAAGTCAACACCCATGTCACAAATCCTAAGACGACTCATATGTCCCAATCATCTAAGTTGACTTCCATGTTGAAATCATCAAAGGTTGCACCCATGTTACAATATTCTAAGTTAACTCCCATGTTGCAATCATCTAATTCGACACATACATCGCAAAAACATCGAAAAAATCCTATGTTGCAATCATATGTTGATTTTCTACATGATCCTTATTGTTTCCTGTAATATGTCATCTTCTAGAAAATCCAATACCAATCAGCTATCTCAAATCCACATCTTCTTCTACTCATGAGACATCTAGATTCAAATCTACTTCATCTCTTAAGCCTTCATCATCTCAATCTTCCATGCCGAGTTGACCCATTTATTCTAATAAACCTCCTATGGTTGAAGAACAAATACCCCTACCAATCAATTCATCTTGAGATGTGGAGACAATCACAAAATTTGTGGGATCACACGATGGCATTCCCCTATATGATTACAATCAAGGATTTAATCTTTAATTCGATATGATTGCATATTGGGAAGAATAAATTGATTCCTTTTCTAAGAATATTAAAGAATGTCCTAGGACCATTGAGGAAGAACCTATTTTTTCTTCACATCTTTCTTCATAGCATGATTCCTCAATCACAATCCCACCTCGTAGCCAACCTTCTCGCTTCTATATGTAGGGCACCTCCAATTTTCCCTTCATCATCTATTTTTGGCTCACCTTCAGGTACCCCATTTTCTTCTCACCTTGGGTCACCACCTAGTATCCCATTGTCTACTTCTATATGTCGGGCACCTCCAAGTAGCCTTTCATCATCTATATGTGTCTCACCTCCTGGTAGCCCATTTTCTTCTATATGTGGCTCACCTCTAGGTAGCCCCTCTTCATCTATACTAGGGGCACATCCTAAAACCCCCTCATCTTCTATTCTTGGACTACATCCTAATATCCGATCATCTTCTATCTATGGGATGCCACCAGGTAGTCCTTCATCTTCAATCTTAGGACCACATCCAAGTATCCCTTTATCTTTCGACTATGGGACACCTTCCGGTATCCCATCCTCTTCAATTCTTGGACTGTGCACCCTTTGCATCCATCATATTGTTCTTCTATCAATGATTGTGGCAACCCACTATCATTTCTCACATCAATTCTATTCATCCACTTTCTCCTCCTACTTCTCGAGGTCGAAAAGTCACGTTATAGCTTATAAGAAACCAAAACATTCCCTTCATCAGCTCACATACAAACTTCCAAGAGCTCCAAAGCTCCCAACAATCTAAATAATCTTAAAGCTCTTAATCCAACGTGATTCAAAAATGCACATTAATGCACCCATCAAGTATGGCATGAAAGGCATAAACCTCTGGATAGGAAACTTAAGCTCCCACACACAAAATCCACATTTCATGATAAAACATCGTCATCTATTGAGTATGAGCTCACCACATTCATTAAGATTGGGGACAATATGACTCTTGATAAGAAAACATGCCTAGTCTTCCTTATCAAGGAAATCGCTAACATTGTTGTTGGATCTTATTAGGTCAAGTGACCTTGTCAATCCACCTTTCAATAAATACCAAAATGCAAAAAAATGAAAAAAACATTTCAAATATATATATCAAAGGTAAACAAAAAATCATTGCAAGAAGTTATTAAATACACATGGATGTTCTTTCTTCCCTTCCTTGATATTCTTGTGCAAGTCTTCCTACAATTTTCATCCCTACGGTGATATTTTAGTTAGCCTATTCGGACGCGCTTTGTGAAATTTATCTCTATGGTATCCATTTGGCCTTGGTATTTTACCACCTTGGTAAATTAAAGAATAACGACCTCATATAGATCCTATCACCATCAACATCTAAAAAACTTGTTGCAAAAGAAATTTTGGTTATATTTGTTGACACTAGCCAATTTTTTTCATCACAATCACTTCCACCTCCTTCCATCAAGCCATTAATGGTTCTTAACCCTTGTCAAACAAGAGAGCTGAAATAAGTTTTGAAAGAAAAAACAAATCAATCAAATCAAAAATCCAAAGCTCAAAGTAAAAGAAAATTGGTATATAATGTTGGAAATATTGTCATTGATGTCAAAGGCTTAATCATTGATGTATTTGGTTAATGGAAATGTGTAACGGAAGTTGATGGAAATATTGATGGATGTTGACAATGGAAGTTGACGGAACTATTGATGTATGTTGACGGAAATATTGACAGATGTTGACAACGGAAGTTGACGGAACTATTGATGGATGTTGATGGAAATGGTAGAAAGTAACGGAAATAACCAGCAGTATAGAAAGGCTGAAAATGAAAGTTTAACTACATGAAAAGAAGTATTGTTACATGGTATAAGCGAGATATACACAGTTGTACATATGAGAAAGATATCAGCATTTTAAGGCATTCATATGCCATGTTTCATGGTGAAAAAGAAGATTTAATGATGGCTGGCAGCGATTTAATGATGACAGCAATTTTATTAAAGAAAGGGCCAGCGCATTTAATGGAGTATATTGCATTGTTTAATGTGCATTTAATAATTTTTATGGGCTGCATTAATTACTTTTGGTTTTAAGCCGACTAATGCACTTAATTAAGTTGTGTTAATTAAATAATGGAAAGGTTGTGTTGGTTAGAATGATGTGTCTTTTCGAAAGGATGTGAGAAGGATATATAAGGAGATAGAATCATTTGATTTAAAAAGCACACATATTGAATATTTTGTGTGAAGAGAGAAAAGGAAGAGCAGAATATGAAATAAAAAGGAGTGAAGGGAAGATTTATTTTTGATGAAAAGTTGCAGCGATTTATTTATGTGAAGGGACTGAAATAAATAAAAAAGGATATTCTGAGCAGCAGTTTTGTTCTATCACTTGTTGAAGCAACAACAACATAAAAGATAGAAAAGAGTTTGTTTTTTTGTGAGGAAGGTTGGTGCCTTCATATTTGAAGAGATAGGTGTCTCTTGCTGAGTTGGTGCTTAGCAAAAAGGGGTTGGTGCTCCTGTAGGTTGGTGCCTACAAAAATTGTAATTTGGGGATTGGTGTCTCCTGTAGGTTGGTGCCTACAAACATTTGAGAAATATAATAAAGAATATTTTCTCCGTGGTTTTCTCCCGAAAGGGTTTCCATGTAAATCTGTGTCTATTTGCATTGTGTTGGTTTTCTTTGCATTCATTGATTGCTTTGATATATTCTTTGTGAAACTGATTAATTGTGATTACGGATCTGAGATTAAGTGTTAAATTTAAAAGAATATCATAATACTGATTCACCCCCTCTCAGTATTATCTTGTGCTTAACATATAACTCTCTCTTAGGGTATTTCCAATAATCTCTACCGAGGTTATGGACGTCTAACTAGCACTTTTAAGAAATGTTGTGATTAGAATCAAATGTATATCTCGTTGGGTTTGGATGACTGGCTAGAAGTGAAGCAATGAAAGGCTCATTCCACAATCCTTTCATAAAAAAATCAACTTTGAAAATTAATTCATTCCTACACAATGGCTAGTGTGTCTTCATTATTGTCCATCAAATCTTCCCTTTAAGAGATAAAAAAATTTCCATGTACATACATTGGGTCTATAAGCAAACATGATTAGTATGTTCACGAATGTCTCTTTTTTATGGACCTTATTTCTCCTTACTCTAGTTTATCTTGTATCATTTGTGCCTTTGGCTAATCACTTCTTTATTAAGGCTTCTAAGATAAATTCATTTCACATTCATTATTCTTCATCTCTGTTTAGAAAATCCATGTGTATAAGATTTCCTTTTTCCATATTTCGAACATTTTTTTTTCCAAAAGTAGTCTTCCACTTCTTTCTATCATGTGCTTCTTGCTAGAAATACATAAGCCAAGCTCTGCGAATCCTTTCTCCTTCCTACCACATCATGGGATTATGTTCATCATCATGAAAATCCTTCCATATTAGGGATCCAACTTTTATGGCGAAGATTTTTCCTTTGAATATTCCCATTAACGTTGGGGAATTTTCACATCTTCACTTTCTTATGCATATGAATGGCATTTTTCCCCTGATAAATAAAGAATCACAAGTGACTTCAATGCCTTTAGTGCTTCGCCTGGGTTAAAACTCTCCATGATTTCACAACATGGAGCGTCTCTCAAAGTGTGGGACCTTGTGAGTTAAGAGATTTCAATTAAGGTTGGTTCCTATTCCTCTATTCATGTGCATAAAAATAAATTATAGAGGATCTATTCTAAATCTACTCTATTCTACTAAGAAGACAAGGTTGAGAAGATGCAAGAAAATAAACTAAGGTAACGAGGTGATGCACCAAAGGAATGTTAGACCCTCATTTGAATTTTAACATAGACCACGGAAATACAATACAAACACCATGATGATAGATGACAAAACTACAATAAGAGATCGAGAGACAACAACAAATACATTTAGAGGGCCGAGAATCATCCTCGAATATATATATTATTTCTCGGAGTTGATACATTATACTATATAGTGACCACATTAAATTAATTTATATTACAACCCAAATGAGAGGTTAGGAAATCTCCACAAATCCTCTTGAAGAAAAAATAAGAAGGAGGACAAAAATAGAAACATCCAACCTTTACATTTAGCCTCGACCCTTCCTTTATAAATTCGGCATGGAGAGAAGAAAGAGAGAAGCGGAAAATTAATCCAAAGATTAGCTACCACCATTAATATTCCTGCAAATCCACCCTAAATCTATCATGTCTAGATTGATTTCCTGCATGGACGCATTAAAGGAGGAAGAATGGTGGATCAGATCAAATCCGATCTGGTTTTTGGAGCAAATAGATTTAATATTAATGGCACAAAGACTCATTTTTCATTTTTCACCCACTTATCTTCTTCAAAATTAAAGTTTCAAATCTCCATGGTGTGGATGAGGTTGAGATATTTCCAAAGGTGCCAAATTTTTCATATTTCGAGCACTGAATCAAAAGATATGCCCGTTTGAAAATTTGAATCTGGCCCATACAAAATGGTAGGAACCGGTTATCAAAATGGGTCTTTTGAAAATGGACACATGGAGGGCTAGCATGTGTTTGGGAACCACTTTTGGATGATAGAAAAATTACAAGTGGAGGAGAATTTTTCCTTGGAGATAGCTTTACATTATCGTGGTTAAGTAAGAATTAAAACTTTGTATCCTTATCCACAATTCGTAGAGTATATAGAGCTGTGAATTATGTTGTACTCAAATTTTATAGATGAAGCAAACCTTAAAAGATATCAAAGTAGAGTATGATCATCCAAGCTCCATTTGTGTGATAATATTGTTATGCGATAAGTATTTCAAAGAACCCATATGCATTCCGTAACAAAGCATATTCCCATAAGATATCACTTCTTAAGAAAGTGGGTGGCGAAAATTAGGTAAAGTTGAAATTTGTTGCCACATCCATAACAGATAATAGATATCTTCACCAAGCCACTTCCAAAGGAGACATTTGAATATCTACGAAAAAGTTGAGCCAGTAATATCCTTTGCTTCTTCCCATTGAAAAATAAAGAGAAGCATCAATCTTGAGGGTCTTCCAAACAAACATGCAATATTTAGCTCATATTCCCTTGCCATTGATTCAAAGGGGGAGAATGACCGTAAGGGGAGTTGCGTAAAAGCTTTCAAGGTTGCCATCAATGACAAAGGGGAGATTGTTGAAATATTGTCATTCATTGATGTCAAAGGTTTAATCATTGATGTATTTGGTTAATGGAAATGTGTAATGAAAGAGAGCAAAATATTGACGATGTTGATCAACGGAAGTTGATGGAAACTATTGGCGGATGTTGAGAAATGGTAAAACATGATGGAAATAACCAAGATAGAAGGCTGAAAATGAAAGTTTAACTACATGAAAAGAAGTATTGTTACATGGTATAAGTGAGATATATACAACTTTACATATGAGAAAGATATCAGCATTTTAAGGTGTTCATATGCCATGTTTCATGGTGAAAAAGAAGATTTAATGATGGCTGGCAGCAATTTAATGATGACAAAGCAATTTTATTATAGAAAGGGCTAAAATCCACATTTAATGGAGTATATTGCATTGTTTGATGTGCATTTAATCATATTTATGGGCTGTATTAATTACTTTTGGTTTTAAGCCAACTAATGCACTTAATTAAGTTGTGTTAATTAAATAATGGAAAGGTTGTGTTGGTTAGAATGATGTGTCTTTTCGAAAGGATGTGAGAAGGATATATAAGGAGATAGAATCATTTGATTTAAGAAGCACACATATTGAATATCCTGTGTGAAGAGAGAAAAGAAAGAGCAGAATATGAAATAAAGAGTGAAGGGCAGATTTATTTTTGATGAAAAGTTTTGAAAGGAGCAGCGATTTATTTATGTGAAGGGACAAATAAATAAAAAGGATATTCTTGAGCAGGTAGTTTTTTAGATCACTAATTTCAAGTGCAACATAAAATATAGAAATCATTTGTTTTTGGTGAGGAAGGTTAGTCCTTCATATTTGAATGAGATAGGTGTATCTCGCTAAGTCGGTGCTTAGCAAAAGGGGTTATGCCATTCCCCAGGTTGGTGCCTACAAAAATTGTAATTTGGGGATTGGTGTCTCCCGTAAGTTGGTGCCTACAAACATTTGAGAAATATAATAAAGAATATTTTCTCCATGGTTTTCTCTCGAAAGGGTTTCCACGTAAATTTGTGTCTATTTGCAGTGTGTTGGTTTGCTTTGCATTCATTGATTGCTTTGATATATTCTCTGTGAAACTAATTAATTGTGATTACGGATCTAAGATTAAGTGTTAAATTTAAAAGAATATCATAATACTAATTCACCCCCCCTCTCAGTATTATCTTGTGCTTAACAATTGGTATCAGAGTGGGTGCCTTCAGAACAATCTAACAATTGGAAGGTAGATCTCATAAGCACATATGGCTACTCATCAAGTACAAGAAGGTTTTTCTTCAAACAAGGCTCCATTTTTTGATGGAACAAACTATGCATTTTGGAGCATAAGAATGAAAACATATCTAATGGCACTAGGGTTTGATATTTGGAAATCAGTAATAGTTGGATATACAATCCCATCAGCTCACCGACGAGATCAAGTTGGAAAGAAGGATTTTGAAAACAATGCGAAGGTGATGAATGTTATCCTATGTGGCCTGTCAAAATCTGAGTTTGTTAAAGTAATGCAATGTGACACGGTGAAGGAAATATGGGACAAACTTAGAACTATCTATGAAGGTGATGACAAGGTTAAAAGGGCTAAGCTTCAAACTCATAGGAGACAATTTGAGAGCCTAAAATGAAGGATGAGGAGAATGTTGTAACCTATCTTCTTCACATGGATGAGGTTGTCAACACCATAAGAGGGTTAGGTGAAAATATTGAAGAATCCATAATCGTTCAAAAGATTCTAAGATCTCTACCATTAAGATTTGATGCTAAGGTGTCTGCCATTGAAGAAATGAAGGATCTTGATAAGTTGAGCATGGACAAACTACATGGAATACTGACCACGTATGAAATGAGGACTGAGTCAAATAGACCATCAAAGAAGGAAGCTGCATTCAAAGTCTCAAAGAAAGAGAAAATCAAAGAACCTGAGTCGAATGAGAACTCAAGCAGTGAAGAAGATGATAAAGAAGCCTTGTTCATTCGAAAGTTAAAGAAAGGATCTGGAAAGTAAAAAGGTAAGTTACATTTAAATGTTTTAACTATGGTAAAATTGTTCATTTTGCGGCTAAGTGTCTAGAGAAATAAGATAGTGATGATGAGGAAAGAAAACCTAAATTCAAAAGGGAATTCAATCAAAACAAAGGAAAGAAAATATTTGGAAAGCAAAAGAAAATCTTATATTCAAAAAGAAGTAGTAGATCATCCAAAGAAAGTGGGATAAGTGACTCAAATAGCGATAATGAAGAAATATTATTCATGGCTATAAAAGATGACTTAGAAAGAGATGAAGATGTGGAAGAAAAAGATGAAGTGAATCTTGAAGAGGAACTTATCTGTGCCTTGGGAGAGTTGAAAGCTCTTAAAAAGAAAAATCAGAAACAAAAGTTACAGATCCTAAAGTATGAAGAAGAAGATCGTAACTTTGAAGCTAAGATATCACAATCTCTTGAAGAATCAGGAAAGATGATCATGGATCTAAAAACCCAAATTGAAGAAGCAAAATGAGTTGAAGAAGAATTAAGAAATCAGCTAAGGACTAAGGAAGAAGATTGTGAAAAGTGTGAGTCAAAGATCGTTGCTTTGAGAAAGGACTTGGAAAAGGAAAATGCTAAAGTTACAAGTAATCTAAAATTTGAGAAAAGTACTGAGATACTAGATGAAATTCTGAACCAACAAGTCAACATCCGACAAGACCGGTCTTGGATATATGGAAAGACAAGACACCACTAACACAAAAGGTATAGAGTCGTTGAAAGGGAAAAGAGAGAGAAGTCAAAGACCTATGCAGAGACACTCAAGGAACCTATGAAGAATGAAGAGTTGAAAAGGGAGAAGAGCTTTATGAAGATCAACACTTCTTACAAGGAAAGAAAAGATGAGAACAAGTTTAGAAGACCAAATCCTCCAAGATATACTCACATGTTCAAGTTTGAAAATTCTTTCTATGGCTATTACTTCTATTGTAATCATTTTGGTCATAAAGCAATAGATCGTAGAATACGAGTGAGAGACAAAAATATAAAGAACAAAGGTGTGTATGGATTCTCAAATAGAAATTGCAACTCCTTTTCTCCTTTATCGACCTATGTTGAAGATATTGTTTGTTATAACTACAATAACTATGTACATATGGCAAGATTTTGTAGAAGTGATTTTGTAGAACCATCCAAATCGAACCAGAAGATAAATTCTCCAGAAATAAAGAAGAAATAAGCTAAAAAAAATTAGAAATAGAAGAAAAAGGATGATGGGCAAGATAAAGAGAAATCTATGCTTGTTTAAACAACATTCCATGCACAGATGAAGGGAAGTTGTGGTACATTGATAGTGATGTTCAAGACATATGACCAAAGATAAAAGTAAGTTCATCTCATTGAAGAAAGTAAATGAAGGTACGGTAAAATTTGGTGATAACGCTAAAGAAAAGATCGTTGGAAAAGGTATGCTAAGTCTTGATAATGGTAAAACAAAAACAGAGAATGTTTTATATGTTGATGGATTAAAGCATAATCTCTTAAGTGTAAGCCAAATGTGTGATCAAGGACACACACTTAAGTTTTATGTTGAAGGGTGTGAGATAAGGAAGGCAAAACGGAGAGTTAGTAGTAGATGCACATAGAACCACAAATAACCTATACATGCTCGGAGAAGTAAAAGGAGAGAAATGTTTTCTAAGTCAGGTTGAAGAGAGTTGGCTATGGCATAGAAGGATGGGGCATATAAATTTTGATAATCTTGTGAAAATCAGCAACAAGCAGGTTGTGCGGGATATGCCTAAGGTAACAAACCCGTAAGTACTCTATGCAAGCAATGTCAGCATGGAAAGAAAACCAGAGCAAGGTTTAGAACGAAGGAGTATTCAACCACCAAACCACTGGAGCTGATTCATATGGATTTGTGTGGACCTACCAGAACAGAAAGCATACAAGGTGAGAGTTATTTCATGTTATTCATTGATGACTACACTAGAATGACTTGGGTAGCCTTTCTAAAAGAAAAGTCAGAAGCATTTGAGAAGTTCAAATATTTCAAGGCTTTAGTAGAAAATGAAACCGGATTGAAAATAAAGTGCCTAAGGTCAGATTGTGGAGGTGATTTCACCTCAAATGAATTCATTAAATATTGTGAAGATCATGGAATCAAAAGACATTACTCAACTACAAGGACTCCACACAAAAAAATGGAGTGGCAAAAAGAAAGAATCGAACCATCCAAGAAATGGCTAGAACCATGTTAAATGAATCTAATCTATCAGATAAATTTTGGAGAGAAGCGGTAAATACGGATGTTCATATCTTGAATAGAGGGAAAATTAGAGTTAATCAAGACAAAACTCCTTATGAATTATCAAAAGGAAGACCAGCTACCATAAAATATTTCAAAGTGTTTGGGAGTAGATGCTTTATTAAAAGAAATGAAGAGAACTTTGGCAAAATTCGATTCAAGAGCAGATGAAGGAATTTTTCTTAGCTACTCTATTAAAAGCAAAGCCTAAAGATGCTATAAAAAAGAATACAAACTATAGTAGAAAGTGCAAATGTGAGAGTGGATGAAATCATGAATCAAAAATCTAGATAACCTACAAGAGCCTTTATAAACACCCGAGGTAGTAGAAGAAAAAGAAGAGGAAAAAGATGTTGAAAAATTAAGTAAATGAAAGGCAGGACACCAAAACACCATCTCGTTTTGTTAAGAAGAATCATGTTGAAAGTTAGATCATTAGAAACATTGATGATGGAGTACAGACAAGAAGAAGAATTGTAAGTGCATCGTAACTAGGAAATTTATCCTTATTGTCCAAAATAGAGCCAAAGAACTTTGCGAAGCTTGCCATGATAAACATTGGATAAAGGCAATGGAGGAAGAGTTAGATCAAATTGAGAAGAATGAAACATGAGAACTTGCACCTAGGCCAAAGGATCAGAATGTGATTGGCACTAAGTGGGTATTCAGAAATAAATTGAATGAAGATGGGAAAGTCACTCGAAACAAGGAAAGGTTAGTATGTAAAGGGTATGCTCAAGTAGAAGGTGTTGATTTTAAAGAAACTTTTTCTCATGTTGCTAGATTAGAAGCAATTAGAATGTTTCTTGATTTTTCGGTATTCAAGAACTTCAAAGTCTATCAAATGGATGTCAAATCAGCATTTCTAAATGGGAAGTTAGAAGAAGAAGTATACATAGAACAGCCTGAAGGGTTCCTCCTATCAGAAAATGAAGATTATGTGTGTAAGTTGAAAAAGGCCTTGTACGGATTAAAACAAGCTCCCAGAGCATGGTACTCAAGGCTTGATAAGTACCTACAAGACCAAGGGTTCAAGAGAGGACTTGTTGATAGTAATCTTTACATTAAAACTGAAGGTGAGCACCAACTAATTGTTGTTGTATATGTAGATGACATAATTTTTAGAGGACACAATGAGGAAATGTCCAAGAAATTTTTCAAAGACATGTAAAAGGAGTTTGAGATGTCTATGTTGGGAGAGTTATCATTTTTCCTTGGATTGCAAATTTCTCAATCTAATAAAGGAATATTTATATCCCAAACCAAGTATGTGAAGGAAATTTTGAATAAATTGGGTATGGAGGAGTGTGCACTGTTAAAGCACACCTATGGCTACCACGACTAAGTTGAGAAAAGATGATGAATCTCCGAATGTTGATAAAACTATCTATAGATCAATGATTGGAAGTTTACTATATATGATGGCATCCATACCGGACATCATGCAAGCAAATTGAGGAGCTAAACATTGCAATATCATCCACACATGCTTTGCTTCTTCCCATTGAAAAATAAAGAGAAGCATCGGTTGAGGGGGAGCTAAACATTACAATATTTAGCTCCTAGATTGGCCCTTTGCCATTGATGTCAAAGGGGGAGAATGACTCAGTAAGGGGAGTTACAAAGACAGGGGAGTTGCGAGAAAATATTTTTGAAGGTTTCCATCAATGAAAAAGGGGAGATTGTTGGAAATATTTTCATTAATGTCAAAGGCTTAATCATTGATGTATTTGGTTAATGGAAATGTGTAATGAGGTTGATGGAAATATTGACGGATGTTGACAATGGAAGTTCATGAAACTATTGACGGATGTTGACGGAAATATTGATGGATGTTGATAACGGAAGTTGATGGAAATGGTAGAAAGTAATGAAATAACCATCAAGATAGAAAGGCTGAAAATGAAAGTTTAACTACATGAAAAGAAGTATTGTTACATGGTATAAGAGAGATATACACAACTGTACATATGAGAAGATATAAGACTTTTAAGGTGTTCATATGCCATGTTTCATGGTTAAAAAGAAGATTTAATGATGGTGGTAGTGATTTAATGATGACAACACTTTTATTAAAGAATGGGCCAGCACTTTTAATGGAGTATATTACATTGTTTAATGTGTATTTAATAATTTTTATGGGTTACATTAATTACTTTTGGTTTTAATCTAACTAATGCACTTAATTAAGTTGTGTTGGTTAGAATGATGTGTCTTTTCGAAAGGATGTGAGCAGGATATATAAGGAGATAGAATCATTTGATTTAAGCAGCACACATATTGAATATTTTGTGTGAAGAGAGAAAAGGAAGAGAAGAATATGAAATAAAAAAGAGTGAAGGGAAAATTTATTTTTGATGAAAAGTCAGCAACGATTTATTTATGTGAAGGGACTGAAATAAATAAATAAGGATATTCTGAGCAGCATTTTTGGTCTATCACTTGTTGAAGGAACAACAACATAAAATATAGAAAAGAGTTTGTCTTTTTGTGAGGAAGGTTGGTGCCTTCATATTTCAAGACATAGGTGTCTCTTGCTAAGTTGGTGCTCATGTAGGTTGGTGCCAACAAAAATTGTAATTTGGGGATTGGTGTCTCCCGTAGGTTGGTGCCTACAAACATTTGAGAAATATAATAAAGAAGATTTTCTCTATTGTTTTCTCCCAAAAAGGTTTCCATGTAAATTTGTGTCTATTTGCAGTGTGTTGGTTTTCTTTGCATTCATTGATTGCTTTGATATATTCTCTATGAAACTAATTAATTGTGATTACGGATCTAAGATTATGTGTTAAATTTAAAAGAATATCATAATATTGATTCACCTCCCCCTCCCAGTATTATCTTGTGCTTAACATATAACTCTCTTGGGGTATTTCCAATAATCTTTATCGGGGCTATGAACGTATAACTAGCGATCTAAAAATTTACGATTAGAATCAAATGCATATTTGTCGGGGCTTTGGATGACTGGCTAGAAGTGAAGCAATAAAAGGCTCTCCTTCCACAATCCATTCATAAAAAAACAACTTTGAAAATTAATTCATTCCTACACAATGGCTAGTGTGCCTTCACTTATTGTCCATCAAATCTTCCCTCCAAGAGGTAATAAATTTCCATGTACATACATTGGATCTCTATAAGAAAACATGATTAGTATGTTATGAAGTGTCTCTTATTTTTGGACCTTGTTTAGACTCTTACTCTAGTTTGTATCTCGTATCATGATTTGTTCCTTTAGTTAATCACTTCTTCATTGCAAGGCTTCTAAGCCAAATTCATTCACATTCGTTATTCTTCATCTTTTTCAGAAAATCCATGTGTATAATATGTCCTTTTTCCATATTTGTAGATGCATTTTTCCTTTTGAAAAATTAGTCTTCCACTTCTTTCTATCATGTGCTTCTTGGCACTTACGCTGGGGAATCCTTGCTCCTTCCTACCACATCATGAGATTATGTTCGTCATCATGATTGAGCCTTTTCATATTGTCACTAATCCAACTTCTACACGTGAAGATTTTTCCTTTGAATATTCCCAGCAAACATTGGAAGCATTTTCACATCTTCACTTTCTTGTGCATATGCATGGCATTTTTCCCTTATACATTTTGTTAATAAAGAATCATAGCACTCAATGCCTACAACCGGATGGGTTGAGACTCTCAAGATGATTGCACAACATGGAGCATCTCTCAAAGTGTGGGACCTTGCGAGTTGAGAGAGATCTTTGGATTAAGGTTCGTTCATATTCCTCTGTTCATGTGCATACAAATAAATTATAGAGGATCTATTCTAAATCTACTCTATTCTACTAAGAAGACATGGTTAAGGAGATGCAAGAAAATAAATAAGGTAACAAGGTGATGCACCAAAGGAATGTTATGCCCTCGTTTTGAATTTTAACACAGACCACGGAAATGCAATACAAACACCATGCACAGATGACCAAACTACAATAAGAGATTAGAGAGACAACAACGAATACATGAGAGGGTCGAGAATCATCCTCGACATATATATTATTTCTCAGGAGTTGATACATTGTATTACAGTGACCAATAAAAAAACTTACATTACAACCCGAATGAGAGGTTAGGAAAGCTCCACAAATCCTCTTGCAAACAAAAGAAGAAGGGAGGGCACAAAACAGAAACGTCCAACCTTTTACAATGAGCCTTGACCCTTCCTTTATAGATTCAACATGAGAGAAGAAGGAGAGAGAATCGGGAAAATTAATCTGAAGCTTAGCTATCATCCATTAATACTCCTATAAATCCACCCCAAATCTATCATGTCTACATCGATTTCTGTTCGGCATGTTGAAGGAGGAAGAATGGTGGATCAGATCAAATCCGATCTGGTTGTTGGAGCAAATAGATCTTGTATTAATGACACAAAGATGTTTTTTCATTTTTCACCCACTTAGCTTCTTCAAAATTAAAGTTTCAAATCTCCATGGTGTGGATGAGGTCGAGATCTTTCCAACGGTGCCAAATTTTTTGGATTTTGAGCACTGAATCAAAAGATATGCCCATTTGAAAATTTGAATGGGCCATACAAAATGGCGGGAACCAATTATCAAAATGGGTCTTTTAAACATGGACATGTGGAGGGCTGGTGCATGTTTTGGGAACCACTTTTGGATTTTTCTTTTGAAGTTACACCAAGCTAACACATGGCATCTTCCGCAACATGCTTAGTTTCCTCATGTTTTGACTAAGTCCTTTTACTCACTGGGCCATACATCGACCTAGGGACACATGGAGGCTTGGCACTTGTTTGGAAACCTTCCCCAAATTTTACTCTTGAAGTATCGTCATGCCAACACTTGGCTCCTTTCACTGGCCTATCTCTCTCTGCTTTGACTATTCAACCCCGACCATGTCCCCTTTTTCGGACCTAGGACATGTGGAAGGTCCGCGCTCATTTGGAAACCCGCTCAGGATTTTACCTTTGAAGAGCATCGAGTTGACACGTGGTGCCTTCTACCTATTTGCAATTTTCAATGGCCACTCTTACTTTTTCAGGCCTGAGACACATGGAAGCTCTGTGATCATCTGAGAATCACCTTTTGGTTTTCCCCTTGAAAATGCATCGTTTGAATACGTGGAGGCTTCCACCGACCTACTATACTTAATTGTTTTGGGCCTAAAATTCACCCTTTTTTACTCTGGGACACATGGAAGCCTAGGTGCTTGTTTGATTCTACCTTTTGAATTTAATCTTTAGAGATGTGCTGCTTAGACACTTGGTAGCTTCCACTGACTCTCTATACTTAGCCAATTTTGGGGCTCATTCTGAGTCATTTGCAGAGCTCGAAGACTTCAATTTTTTTCCGTTTCTTTTCCTTTGAGCCTCTAAATTTCTTTGACACTTCTTTCCTCCTTCCTAACCCTACCGCATCCATTATAGAGCCCACCTACAACTTTTTTACTAGATTTGAAGCATGGATTCGTACAACGGAGCCGTCTCTTAGATTTCTTCCTACACGGGCTTGTGTTTGATCAATTTTTTCGGGGACAAAATAGAGATAACAATTTGGTGACTCACAGGGCATCTACCTACTAGATGAAGAGATCAGTTGCCTTGTTATATCCATTGGGCATGGAGTCATGATTGGTGACCCAAAGTTGATATTGTTCTTCTAAAATGGACCCTTTGAAGCCCAATTTTAGTTGCTCTATATTTTTCTATTAGAAAATGAGAAACTGTCATGGAAACTATGGGTCACCCTGCTATAAATGCTTGAAGGGAATAGCATGTTCACTTGGAGGCACGTTGAACTGTGTGACGACACAAACTTGGAGCAACAAAGAACCTGTGCCACAACACTTAGGGAAATAAAACCTATGCTACAACAAAACAATGTGCATATGCACTTAGGGAAATTAAAATCCTATGCTAATATTTACAGGGTGGAACCTCCTTTCTAGTAGTAGTGTTTGAGATGGATCCCATTTATTGGGATCTACAATTCTTTACCATTCAATCTAGCTAGCTGGAAGGCATTTTTGCTTTTACACCTTGTGATCATGTAAGGGCCACTCCAAATGGCATCAAATTTGGAGTGCTTTCCTAGCTTTTCCCAATCTGCATCCCACTTTAGAACTAAGTCCCCTTCTTGAAAGGTCCTCATTCTTGCCTTCTTGTCAAAACTATTCTTGATCAATGCTTGATCCTTTTCCATGTTCTACATTTCATGCTCGTTTGCTTCTCCTACTTCCTTCATCTCTACATACCTAATTGCCATGGGTTCAAACTCAGCTAGCTCTAACTGTTTCATGAGCTCTAGAGTGGGAAACTCCAATGATATGGGAAATACTACCTCTTTTCCATATACAAGCTTATATGGGGAGTTACCTGTGGATCTTTTGGATGTGATCCTATCAGCCCATAGAGCTGATTTGAGCCTTGTATGCCAAGTCCTCTAATTTTCATCAAGAGTCCTTCTGATAATCCTTAATAGGTTCTTATTTTTGGACTCTACTTGGCCATTACCTTGAGGGTAATAATTTGATGAGGTGTTGAGATACACACCATTCTTAACTACCCATTCAGTGATCCTTATACCAAGGAATGCCAATGCATTATCTGATATAATAGTGGTAGGGACTCCAAACTCTGGTGGCTATTCCTTCATAAAAATCCAAGATGTTGGATTCATTTGCTTCTTTTAGTGCCACTGCTTCAATCCACTTGGTGAAATAGTCTATTGTAGTAAGTATCCACTTGTGGCCTTGGCTTGAATTTGGGTTAATCACCCCAATGAAGTCTAGTCCCCATTGCATGAATGGCTGATCCACTGAAATGGGATGAAGGGGTAGGGCTGCTAGCTTCTCCTTTCCTATGAAGAATGCACATTTTTACACTTCTTGATCCATGAATAGTAGTCCCTAAACATTGTAGGCCAATAATAACCAGCTTTCATGATCTTGAGAGCTATTACTCGAGGGGAAAAGTGACCTCTTACTTCCCCATCATGAAACTCATGCAACACTTTCTCAATTTGTCCTGTCCCAATGCACCTCAATAGAACACTATTGATATCCTTTTAAACAAGACACCACCAACAAGCACATATGGGATGGCTTGTAGTCTGAAGTATCTCCTTTTTGCTTTGTTCCATTCTGGAGGGCACAAACTGTTTGAAGGTAATGCACCAAGGCTTGGGTCCAACATGGAGTAGGTGCATCATTAGCTAACTATTCTTGATCATTTTGTAGAAATAGGACAGCCTCTTTTTCACCCATTGACTCAACTTATTGCTTGAAGTGAGTTGTTCACATAGACCCTTTCCTCGAACTAGTTTGGTTACCTTGATCTCAATGTCATATTCCATTACCCGAGTGATCCAACCTGCTCTCTTCTCATTCAAATCCTTATTTAAAAGGAATTCCTTAACACCAACATGAGATACTAGTAATTGAATCTTGTTATTTGAGACCAAGTGTCTGAACTTATTTAAGCTTCTAATAACAGTAAGGACATGTTTTTCAATGAAAGAGTATTTTACCTCATAGTCCTCCAAGATCTGGCTGAAGAAAGCTATGGGTTTCTCTGAACCTTCATTGTTAGGCTGGACCAAGATGGCTGAGATGGTGTCTGACCCTCCAAAATCATATAGCATGAAGTATTTTGAGAAGTCTGGGTTAACAAGAGTTGGAGCCTGTGATATTGCGAGCTTGATGGCCTCAAAACTCTCTTTGCCTTTTTTTCCATTTAAATGCAAGACTCTTCTTTAACATCATTGTTAAAGGCTTCACAAGAGTAGAAAATCAGGTAAAAACTTGTGAACAAATTTTATCCTCCCCAAGAAGCTTTGGAGAGACTTTTTGTGTTGTGGCAATGGAAGTGTTTGGATGGCTTCAACCCTTTCAAGGATCAATTTTCAATCCCTCTCTTGAGACAATGTGGCCCAACAATTTCCCTTCATGAGCCAGGAACACACACTTTTTGGGTTTAATGACACCCCAAACCTTCTACATCTCTAGAAATACCTGTCTAAGGTGAAAGAGATGGTCTAGCAACATTCTTTGAGAAGATAGTGATATCATCAAGATACACTAGGACTATGTTGTTAATTAAGCCTTTGAATTCCATGTCCATAGCTCATTGAAATGTTTCTCCAACATTTGATAGTCCAAATGGCATTTTCTTATAAGCATATGTACCCCATTTGGTGGTGAAGGCTGTCTTGAATTGATCTTCCTCTTTCACCATTATCTGGTTATAGCCTGAATACCCATCTAACAATGAAAACCTCTCAGAACCAGCTACAACTTGTAAGATTTGTTCCATTGATGGAAGTGGGTAGTGATCCTTAAGTGATGCTCTGTTCAAATCATGAAAGTCCACACACAGATTTGAATTTTTCCATTTTTATTTCTCACAAGAACCAAGTTAGCAACCCAACTTGATTTTTGATGGGGAAGATGATGTTGGCCTCAATTAGCTTGTTCAATTCTTTCCTCATGAGAGGCTCAATGTGAGGATTTATGGGCCTTTGCTTTTGTCTGAAAGGCTTCACTCCTATTTCCAACTCGATGGTGTGTTGTGCCATATTTGGGTTGAAACCTCTCAAATATTTATAAGTCTAGGCAAAGACATCTAGGAATTCTTGACAAAGTTGAACAAATTCATATTTTTCTTGTTGAGTGCTCACTTTGCCAATCTGCAATGTTTTGCCTTCTTCTATAAAAATGGGTTCTGAATCTTCACCCTTTACCTGAATGTTCACCTTCTCCTTTCAGAATTGGTCATTTGGGTTGAAGATTGATTCCAAAGTGACAAGACCCTTTGGTAGTTTGTTAGTCCTCAACTATACTACTTGATCACCATACTGCTGCTCCAGTTTATCTTGGTTCCTGGAGGAGAACTCAGCTTCTTCTTGTAGAAATTTGACAATTTGTTGATCATTTTCAAAAACTTGCCAACTTGTGTTGTTGTCTGGGATAGCTGGCCTTACAACCAACTTGATATGGGGCTGAGATCTATCATTCTTGATATTCTCCACAACATCAAATGTTGCCCCAACTGTTGCCAGTCTGTTTGTTTTACTTCATTCTTCTTCCTTGGGATGGAGTTGATGTTGAATGCCTCAAAATCCTCAATGAGGTCCCATACCTGGTTCTTGTAACTCTTTAACAGGTTATTCTTGGCAGCATTTTGTCCTCGAACCTGATTAGCAACTAGTTCACTATCACCAAACACTTGCAAGTTCTTGATTCCTTGTTTCCTTTCCCAATGCAGTCCATGGACCAAAGCCTCATACTCTTGTAATGTATTGTTTGACATGAAAATTGGAAATGGAAAGATGAGTAGTATTTCATACCATGGGGGGACACAAGCATAGCTCATCCTCCACCTCCTTACCTACTTCTTGAGCCATCAAAGAATAACTGCCATACCTCATTATCATCTTTGTGGTCAGGCTTAATGATGTCAGGAAGAGGTTGATTTTCCTCATGCAAATAGTAGACTCCTAGCTCAGATTCCTCCATCTCTTTATAGGGGTCAAAATCATGTCTCTTGTTCACCCATTCATCGAGGGTCAAGTCTGGGATACACCCCACCTTGGTATATGCTTCACAAGTGCTTGGGAGATCCTCCTGATCAAAGGCTGAACAATTGGCATTGATCGGGTTGGGTACATAAGACTCAATATGGTAATTTGTAATGGGCTCAAATCTAATTGTAGCCTTAGCTCCATACCTTGTTCTAAAGAGCATGTGTGACCAATCAACACAAAAATAGCCTATAATATTAGCATTGAAGTCTCTCGAAAAACATAAGGAAAAATGTGGTGGCAAGTATATGACTGATATATTTTGCAACACAGTCACATTGGGGTAGGTGTGTAGTGTGAGGCTCAAATATTTGATGACTCCAATAGTTGTCACTGTTGTCCCATCCAATTACACTACCCCCTTGAGATGACTTCATATTGAAGGCCCAACTTGATCGGCTATTTGTTTTGGCATTACAGAGCTACTTTCCCCCGAATCAATCATGCAATTATGTACCAATTTGTCCCCAATGATCAATGAAACATAGAATGGAGGAGGCTTCATTCTTACCTTATTGTCCTCCATGATTTCCCCCAGTCTGAGCTGCATTGGTAAACACTCTCTCTTGTTGGTTAGGGGGTTGATTTGAGCTTGACAAATTGGCCATAGTAGTCTGCAATAGATCTCTCTGTCCTAGAATGGTCAATGACTCCCACATTGAAATGTTCACATTTGTCTTCTTCATTTGTTCAATGATATTAAATGAGCTATCCTTTTTGCCCCTTTCCTAGTACATTTTTCTCTTGCACATGGGTTGTTACAACCAATGTCTGAGTGGGTTTGGAAGGTGGCTTAGACTGGCTCTACATACTGGAAGTTACATTCTGAGTGTCAATACCTTGTGGGGTAATGGAGGGTTGAGGATTACCTGAGTTTGGTGATTTTCCCTCTCCAATATTTCTTTTCTTGGATCATGTATTAGCAGCTACACTTTGAGAAGGGGCTTGATTCATACCACAAAATCTTCAACTTGCAATTGACAAGCATAGTCTCACTTGGAGATGCCTCTTGTTGAACTCTTTACTACTGATTTTCTTCTTGGCTAGACTCTTGTGACACACCAATGGTCTGTACCATCAAGGCCTAGTTTAGTGCACCATTAAAGCACATTGATTGGTTATGTGGCTGATTGCATGGGAAACACCAATCATATTCTTGGGCCATGTTATTTTGTGTTGGAACCAATGCCCTTGATGTTGAAGTTGTGTTTGGATCATATGACTGAAAGGTCTAGTAGCTTGAGGTTTTCCTTGGCTTTGGTTTTGATTTACAGCCTGAGCTAGTGGCCTATTTTGCTGATATGGGGTCTAGCCTGATACTAAGCTTGAGGTTGATATGGCCTAGAACTCTGAGCTTGTTGCCTCTTGATAGTTACTAACTCATTCCCTAGGTTCTATAGTTGTTTCATAACTTCTTGAAGCTCTTTTGAGGTACTAGAAGATGAGGTAGAGGCTTCAACTGAACTCTGATTCCTAGGAGTAGGTATAGGAGCCAATGTGGGTGTTTGACTAGTGCTTGAGGCTGATAGTTCTGGGTATAGAGGCATGGGTGGCCTAGGAGAAAGTTTGTCACCTGAATTAAACAATTTTCAGCTCTTATGGAAATGCTTATAGGTGCAGTAAGTGGTGCCTCCCATTGATTGAATCATTAAAGCAATATCAAAATTTAGAGCTCTAAGAAAGTATAAGAATTCACCTTCATCTGTGGGATTTACAGCCACTAGAATCTTGTCCCATGTCCTTTGAAATATAAGGTTGAAATCTATCAACTTGCTCATTAGGATCCCTCTTGATTGTTGTCAGTTGCTCCAAAAAGGATAGATTATCTTATTTTTCTCCAAATTGGTCATGAAGAGCTCTACACATATGGTCCCAAGTTTGAATAGATCCTGTTGTTAGCCTCATGAACCATTATGAAGCTTTACCCTTGAGTGAAGAGGTGAGTAACTTGACTGCAATGTCCATCTCAGTGATCTCATGGATTGCACAGACATTTGCAATGTCTTTAATGTGGTCACTAGGAGAAGTATGGTTCTCTCCAATGAAATAAGGGATGCTCTTTAATGCTACAACTGGGACTAGATTTTGTGCGTCAAGGGTGAGTGGGTTGCTTGCTGCCGTGAAATTGACATAAGGATTTGGTTGTTCCATCCAAATTGGCCTAAGAACCCTTGTGGGTTGAATGAACGGCCTACTAGGAGGAGTTGTTGACAAGGTTCTGTTTGGTGGATATGGAGACCTCTAGGCTCTTCTCCCTCTATCTCGGGGACAAGTGCGAGATAAGCAAATAGTCCCTCCTCTCTAGTTCTTGACCTTTTTGTATTCTTCTCATGAACTTGATAAGCTTGGACTGTTGAAACCAGTAGATTTTATCCCTTTTTGAGTCACCAGATGTGCAACTTTCAGAGCTTCTTAAAAGCTAAAACTTGCAACAAGTGCACATCAATCTTTCTACAATAAAAAATGAAGACCTCTTGGTCCCACCGAGCATGCCAAAATTGTTAGTGCAAAATCACAGCACCCCTAAATGCCTACAACCAGATGGGTTGATACTCTCACTATGATTCCACAACATGGAGAATCTCTAAAAGTGTGGTACCTTGCGAGTTGAGAGGTCTCTCTAGATTAAGGCTGGTTCATATTCCTCTGTTCAGGTGCATATAAATAAATTATAGAGGATCTATTCTAAATCTACTCTATTCTACCAAGGAGACAGGGTTGAGGAGATGTAAGAAAATAAACTAAGCTAATGAGGTGATGCACCAAAGGAATGTTAGACCCTCATTTTGCATTTTAACATAGACCATAGAAATGTAATACAAACACCATGCATAGATGACCAAACTGCAATAAGAGATTAGAGAGACAACAATGAATACATGAGAGGGTCGAGAATCATCCACAAATATATATTATTTCTCAGGAGTCGATATAGTATATTACAGTGACCAAGAAGCAAAACTTGCATTACAACTTGAATGAGAGGTTAGGAAAGCTCCACAAATCCTCTTGCAAGCAAAAGAAGAAGGAGGGCACAAAATAGAAATGTCCAACCTTTTACAATGAGCCCCGACCCTTCCTTTATAGATTCAACATAGAGAGAAGAAGGAGAGAGAAGCGGGAAAATTAATTCAAAGCTCAGCTACCAGCCATTAATGCTCCTACAAATCCGCCCCAAATCTATCATGTCTGCATCAATTTCCTATTTGGCGCATTGAAGGAGGAAGAATGGCGGATCAGATAAAATCCGATCTGGTTGTTGGAGCAAATAGATCTTGTATTAATGGCATGAAGACATTTTTTCATTTTTCACCCACTTAGCTTCTTCAAAATTAAATTTTTAGATCTCTATGGCATGGAAAAGGTCAAGATCTTTCCAATGTAAAAATTTGTCAAATTTCGAGCACTTGAATCAAAAGATATGCCCATTTGAAAATTTGAGTTGGGCCCATACAAAATGGCGGAAACAATTATCAAAATGGGTCTTTTGAAAATGGACATGTGGAGGGCTGGCACATGTTTGGGAACCACTTTTGGATTTTTCTTTTGAAGTTGCATCGGGATGACACGTGGCATCTTCCGCGGCTTGCTCAGTTTCCTCATGTTTTGACTAAGTCCTTTTACTCGAGGGGCCATACATCTGACCAGGGACACGTGGAGGCTTGGCGCTTGTTTGGAAACCTTCCCCAAATTTTACTCTTGAAGTAGCGTCATGCTAACACTTGGCTCCCTCCACTGGCCTATCTCTACTTTGACTATTCAACCCCAACCCTGTCCCCTTTTTCGCACTGGGACACATGGAAGGTCTGTGCTCATTTGGAAACCCACTCAAGATTTTACCTTTGAAGGAGCATCGGGTTGACACATGGCACCTTCTACCTGTTCATTCTTTTAAACAACTGCTCTTACTTTTTCAAGCTTGAGACATGTGGAATCTCCACACTCATCTGGGAATTACCTTTTGGTTTTCCCCTTGAAGGTGCGTCATTTGAACATGTGGAGGCTTCCGCCGGCCCACTATACTTAATTGTTTTGGGCCCAAAATTCACCCTTTTTACTCTGGGACACACGAAAGCCTGGCGCTTGTTCGATTCTTCCTTTTGAATTTAATCTTTGGAGATGTACCACTTGGACACTTGGCAGCTTCCGCTAACTCTCTATACTTATTCAATTTTGGGGACCGTTCTGAGTCATTTGTAGAGCTCGAAGACTTCGATTTTTTTCCATTTCTTTTCCTTTGAGCCTCTGAATTTCTTTAACACTACTTTCCTCCTTCCTGACCCTACTACATCCATTATAGAGCCCACTGCACCCTGTTTGCTAGATTTGAAGCGTGGATTCGTGCGATGGAGTCGTCTCTTGGATTTCTTCCCGCACGGGTCATGTTTGATCAATTTTGTCGGGGGACAAAATAGAGATAACACATCCCATATATCATTGGGGCATCCACATTTCTTTGTTTCTTGTATATAGCTTTTATAAACTTCTAAAAAATAAAAAACCATTCAAATATGTTTCAAAAATCAAAAACATTCAAATATGTTTTAAAATAAAAAAATGTTCAAATGTGTTTCAAAAATCAAAAAACATTTAAATATGTTTCAAAAATCCCAAAACTTTCAAATATGTTAATCAAAAATATCAAAACATTCAAATAATCATCAAAAATCTAAAAAATTATAAAATTTCAAAAAATGGTAAACACCATATATGCAAATAAAGATCATGTCAAATGAATTATCCTTGAACATCAAAATTTGTCCTACAAAAACATCTTTCTAAATTTCTTGCTTGTTTTAGTCTCAAAAAAATTGTGGATCATCATGATCTACCTCCATTAATAAAAGCTAGGTTGCATGTTATGTCGGTCCTCCCGTGCAACAGTGAGTTTCTAGGGACTGTGCCATAGTGCATAAAATATCTTCCATGGGACTACTTGTGTCCTCTTTTATTCCCCTCGCATGTATCCTTTCTTGGGCACCATTTTTAACCTTTGTCGTTACAACAAAAACATTTGGGAATTGTAGCTTGATAACAAAAACATTGGTGCAACTGTCTTAAATGTTGTTTGTTTGAGTGCATGTGATTGTATTGGTTTATCTATTAGTTTAGTTGGTTTACTTTTTCGTATTGCATTGCATTGTGTATGTTGCATTGAGTTAGGTATCGTTTTCCTTTCTCATATTACATTGCATTATGTATGTTACATGGAGATACATAACAATGGAAAAATGTTAGTAATTTAGCTTTTCATGTTATCTTACATTTTTGTTCATTTCAATAAAGGTCAATGATGTAGACCTAGGGGGAAAATGATATAACCAAGTTGCTTATTGAAAGTTTGGATGCAAAGATTGGGCTTGTCCTATATTATCCATTATCATTTTTTCTCCATTGTCATTTATTATAACTACTAATTTTTCTTCTAAATCTCCCGGTTCAATAAATAACCATGTTTATCCCTATCCTTATTCCTTCTAAATAACCAAGGTTTTTTGCGCCTTATCAATCCATTTCAATCATATTTTGATGATGGATTGACTTCTTCTATCACCCAATCAACACTTTAGGGGGCATCCTTCATTCTAGTATTTTTCTTCAAAAATTTACCTATATATTATTGTCTACTATATTTGAAGATAAGTCACTTACTTCACCTCAAACAGGGGTAAATGTAGATACTTAAATTCCACTTTTACAATTTTATTAGCAAAACACACACTATAATTAGTGATTTCCGCTAATTAACTAACATTTCTTACCACTTTAGTCAATTAACAATGCTTTTTGGTTACCAAGTCCCTTTCGCATTCAATTTTCCACTTTACGATGAATCGTAAGCCAAAATCCTCTTCAAAATACACAATTAGCATTTATTAGCTAATTAGGCCTATTTTTCCCTTGTTTGGTCAATATACCCTACTATTGGCTCAAACCCTCTTCCAACCACTCAAAATCACCCCACTTTCCTCTACAATGTCTTAACAAGCTTCAAAATCTTATCCTATCCTCCTAGTTGACCCTAAGCGGTTGATTAAGGCTCCACACATCTTAATCACTTGATAATTCACTAATTATGATTAGCAAGGCCTAATCATGATTAGAAATTCTAATCTAATTTGGGGTTTTTAGTCCCACATGCACCAAAATACAAGTTTTTCCCAAAAGGAAAACTATAAAAATAGTTCACCTCTTACCTTAATACTTTACACCATGCTTTGATTTGCATCTCATATAATAAATATGATATATAGCCAAGTTCAATCCTTGCCTAAAGCCTTCAACAAGGTTAGTAGATGGATATCTAAAGTGACTTTGTAATTCATTTGGAGAGGCCATTTCACCTTGTTTGGAGTAGCAACCATCCCAATTTGATTTCCCTCTTAGGTCTATTTAGGCCCATGTTAGGTAATTGAGCATATTAGTAGGCATGTTTAGTTAGATTTTGAATTATATTCATGTTAGTTAAGCATTCCTTTAAGCTTCTATCTTAATTTTACATTCCTAGAATTAGAGCCTTGATTAGAGGTGGATATGATGTTAGCCTTCCTTAGTTAGCCGTGTAATTTGCTTTGTAAATTTTAGGGTTCTTCTAGGTTCAATTAGACACTTGTATTGATCAATAATTTTGAGTGTGAAATGAGGTAACTAATATATCAATAATTCCTTTTGCGAGAATACCTTTAACTTTTTGACCTTTACAAATTTACTAAAATGCTTAATGAGATTTTTCTTTAAATTTGTGAAATAATTTACTTATGTATTATTTTCTGTAGTAGGATTCCAAAATTAGGATTCACCAATGTCATGACATCAAGTAGATCGTCCCTTTTAAAGAATTATTTAATCTCATAGGATAATCTTGTTGAAATCTTTCTTAATTTTGTATGTGTTTCATACAGATACATTAGCATATAAATTATGTGTTACATGTACTTTAAGTTCTACTACTTTTGTGATGTAATTATTTTGGAAAGTGTGCATCGAATATACTTCCCATTAATGATTATACAAATATGATCCTTGATGTTGAATTTCAAATAGATTTTCAGATCCTTTATATTTGTTAAAGTTTTCCAACTACTAAAAACAGGTCCCTTAAAACTTTCTTGAGAGTTGTATAACATATCTAGATATTGACATACCCATTTTCTCAACCTTATGAAGTCAACAATATATATGGATCTTTCTTGAACATTTTTCATTAACTAAGTTATTTCCTTTAACATAGGGAGAATATCACATAGTGTCGATAATTTTTCCAAATATTTTAAATGGTACAAAAAATCATTTTTTCCAACTTGTATACAATATCTAACTATAGATATTATTTTTTAAAAAATGCATGTAGTCTCATACATGGAAATCCATCTTATATCAACATCTTTGAGGATATTTTTACCATTAGTCACTCGAATTGTAAATTTATAAAACTATAAAAAAATATTTGGACTACTTGTCATATAAGTGTGTAAGTCATGATTAGCTCTTCCAATTTTGTGACATTTACAAATGTGAGCTAACAATTTTGTATGCAAGACTCATGTTATGATTTGCATACTGAATTCGAATCAAATATGGTGAAATTTTTTTTTATAGGCAAACACAAAGGCCACTTCTATGACCTTGCATTAATGATGCACCATCAATACCAACACACACCAACTTAGTAACAATTTCATAGTCATTCATACAAATTATATTCCTCAAATTAGAAATAACCAATTTACAAAGGTTTTTAGCATTAGATTTTTCAACCATTTTATGAAGGTTAGGTAAAATTTGTTCTATATATAGTTAATTTAGCATTTACCTTTAGTAGTTAGTTTCTTTACCAAATATGTAACTTAATTATTTAATGTTTGATATATGCTTAATTTGTTATAACCATATTGTTGTTTTATTATTCTCGTATATGTTTTGGTTAGGTTGTTGTAACCTATAAAACCTCATGGTTTTCTTTATTCGTGTATTCAATACTTATAAGTATTGTAGCTCTTTCTACTCATTATAATCAGTTTGTAAGTTGTTGAATGTAATCTTCTTTTAATATCAAAAAAATGCTCACGAGGATGCGTCCTGTTTCTGGTCCTCGAAATGAATATATAACAAATTAGTTTGCCTTGAATGGTTCTCAAAATTATAAACAATCATGAAAATTCATGATGTGTTGTCACCTTTTGACCTCATCAATGGATAGTAAGATAAACCTTGTATTTTTTACTATTTCTTTCAAATCTTCCTTTTCAATTATTGATATACATTTTTCCATTTTCCAATAACTTCTCCTACCAAAGTGATTGTGGAATGTTAAGAAACCTATTATGTTGAAAAAAACCTTAGAATCCCAAAAAATATAAATTTATTCTACCATTTTTAAGAATTTGGAATATAGTATAGAAGCGTGTATATTTGGCATGTAGATTGACATCCCTAAATTTTCCAAATTGTGCACTAATTATTCCCCCTTTCTTAACAAGATGTTTTACACTTTTTTTCTCATTTTCATACTCAGTTGCATGTCTTACATGCAAACATTCTTTATATTTTTTCATTTATGTGTCTTTATTTCTTTTCCATTATTTTCCTTGACTCACATATATTTTTCCACAATGTTTCTCAATTGTGTCCAACTTTAGTTGCATTCTATGGTATTTTTTTAGTTTCCAACTACATATTGTACATCTACATTCTATTGGAGTATCACTACCATTTATTGGTTCTATATGTTCAATGAATGGATTTTTTTGCTTAGTATACCCTATAAGGCCTCCCATTTATCCAACTAGTTATCTTCCTTCACATAGATTTTTGTTTAGAATTTTCAACTAGAGTTTGTGTTTCATGAGAACTGGGAATATCTTCTACTAGTTTCATATCATCATTAGGAATATCTTCCATTGGACACATTTGATAGTAAGGATTATCTTCTAACTCTATCATGTCATCATCAATAATATCCTCATGTGTTGACATGTTATTCTAATTAATTGCTTCATGTGGTGATATTTTATTTTCATTAATTATTTCATGTGGAATAAAATTATCGTGGGGTTTTATGCGTTAAAAGGGACAATGGTTTGACTATGATCTTTAGACATTAAACTAAACTAACCCAAAAAAATATAATCTATTACCTATATTTGGAGTGGATGTAAGCTATGTGGACGATATTTTTGGATGCCTAAAATAATTTAATATGTTTCTTTTATTTTTTAATTAGTCTTTCTTCTTGTTATTATCACCATAGGCCATTGTACCTATGACCAATCCAAGTTTGATTTACCTAGGGATAAGATTTTAACGAGCATATGTATATAACTAGAAACATGGGTGCAGTTAGTAGTGCATGTTACCAATCGGTAGCATATATTTGCTTCTAACCCTATGATCAATTGATGTTAAAATACCTATATGTTGGCGTCTGATAGTGATATACTACTAGTAAGTTCTGATATATTGTTCTATGGTTACAAACTTTCTATAATCGGTAGATCGTCAACACCCACTAGTATAGGAATTGCGAGTGGAATTTTAAGTTTAATATCAAAATTGCAATTAGCATTATATAG
Organism: Taxus wallichiana var. yunnanensis; assembly: GCA_018340775.1. Lineage (NCBI taxonomy): Eukaryota > Viridiplantae > Streptophyta > Pinopsida > Cupressales > Taxaceae > Taxus > Taxus wallichiana. The sequence goes on from CM031244.1 coordinate 607,333,969, forward strand.
ACATACATTTGTGTGTGTGTGTGTGAAGGTGAATGTGGAAATTTATCTTTCACAATAAATGTGATTTGAATATAAATAGTCGGCTATTTTTGTAAATGCTGAGTGAACCAACCCAAAAATGTAACTTGTACCGAAAAATTTTAGTTAAAATAGCAAGTGAGCCAACTCATCAATATTTTCTAAATCCAAATTTCAAAAACCTGAATATTCATGAACTAACAAATATTTTCCACTAAAATTTTCCATGAGGGAATTATAAAAGGAGAAAATGACATCTATAGTTGCTGATATTTTTAATGGGAATGAGAAAATGACAATATTTTGTTGATCTCTAATAGAGTAAATAAAAATGAATAAAATGGAGGTAAACAAATTTTAATAGAATTTTTGAAGTTGTTGAGGAATATAATGTGATCTCTCCTATTTATGAAGTATATGAACTTGTATTTTTCTTGTTAATGGAGTAGTGCAATAGTTAATTCATTCTGAAACCATAGAATTGTTGTTTATGGTTCTACTTACGAAAAATTAAAAAACATGACAATATGTTTTTCCCAATTTCGATAATATCTCAAGCATCATTCACATCCCCTATGGATTTATTATCACTACATGTGAAAATATGCCCAACATATGTGTACATACAATAAAGGATGATATATGAACCATGTCATCCAAAAATTAAATTATTTTGAAGGATTGCATATACAAACTATGCTCGAATAAGATTTAGTCAAATGACAAACTAGAGGAAATGACACCCCATCATGCCTCGTATAGTTCTTGGAAAATATTAACTTGTTTAAAGATATGCTGAATGGGGTTTTTTTAGACAAATTGGGTTAAATTTAACTCATAGATCATCTCATACAATATTAATGCCGAAAAATATTCTTCTATTTTAGAGTGGTTATATGCCACACATCACGCCGTAAAAATACTCATGACAGTGTAATAATTCATTCCATAATTAATGGCTACATTTTTTTAGAAAGAGGAAATAATAGGAAAAATCAATTTCATATATGTTTGGGAGAAATATTTCTTTTTTAGTGCCTATGATTGTTGAGGAAGGTGCTCCTACATTGGTGGATCACAAACAACAATTTATGGCAAGTTTATATACACCTATTCAAATGATAAATCAAAATAATACCTAGATATGTGAAATACTTGGGTGAACATGGTATGTTATCTTACCAGTCCTAATTTTAGTTGATTACTTTTTGTTTATTAAAATATGAAAGATAAAAAATGATGAAAACTTTTAGTAGATGTGAGTTTGTTGAGGATAATAAATACATAGATCGAACACAAAATTGTTGGGGTTGATAATGTCAAGCGGGATATCATTTGATAGACCACTACATATGACCCATTATTAAAAAAATTATCTAATAAACTTAGTCGGTCTCTCACAGCTTTGAAAAGAGTGAAATGGTATTACCGCTCACCCATCCTATATATAGGATGATCCCTCACGGGATTGGACTAACTGATTGATTATATACATGCTCAAGATATTTTATATATGTGAGAAATTATACTATGAGACATTGGTCTACTATTTTTATTTGTGAGACCAGGAGTGAAGTGGAAGTGTTGGGTTAAAGATATGATAAATTCTTCATATAAGGCAGTGTTTTATCAGTGGGGTTTTCTCCTTGAGTTTCCCCATTTAAATATGGCGTTATCTGTCTCTTTTTACTTTTAGTTGTTTACTTTCAGCTCATGTTATTAAGATCTGTAATAAGCTAAATCTATGATTAAATTTACTACACAACATAATCTATAATCTTTGGCATTTTAATATTGAATATATAATTTATTAATTATATTTTCCTTTATTTCCCTAACATGGTACTAGAGCTGGTGACTATGTGTGTGCACATCGATCTCGAAGATTTTATTTTTCTTAGATGAATAAGCTTTAAGTTTATTCACGGATCATGAAACCCTAATTGTTCCACATCGTCTTGAAGCTAATTAGGTTTAAATTTCCAATTCTGCCTAAATATTAATTGAAATATTGGTGAAATATTAGCTAAATGGTTGTTTAAGCTATGTTTGATAAATTTTCCACTTAGATATGTACTTTTGTATCTAATTACTGATCATTTTTAGTTTAAATCCATTCTCTGTGAGCTTATTTTAAGCTTTTGTTCTATTTATATCCGTTAGTGCTATTTTTAACTATAGATCCGAAAGATCTCTTTAAGATCTAGTTAGTTTGAAGCGTTTAAATCCACTGAACTTTAAAAATCTTTGATTTTTTTATAGATATTTTTTTGCAAAGCCTGATCCAATCAATTTACTCCATCTAGCTTCACTCTGTAATTTTTTATTTAGATCCTATCATTTTTGCAAAGCTCCAACCAATAAAGTTGTTCCAAGTAGCTTCGTTGTACTTCTTTCTGTGTTTACGAAGCCCACTCGAATCCTTTATTGTATTTTTCATTTTCTTTGAAGTTTTGTTGAATGCGAAGCTTGAGCCAATCATTTTCTCCATCTGGCTTCACATTTTCATTCTTTTATTAGATCTTTTAGTTATTACGAAGCTTGAGCCAATCAAAAGTCTTCACCTTGCTTCGCATTGTCGGTTTTATTCTTTATCTAATTGTCATTTGTGAAACACAAGCCAATAAGGGCTTTACATGTTTTTGTGGGGTCGAGACCTTTTTTAGCTTACTTTTGACACATGCAAAGTTTGATTGATAGGATAGCTCTATGTGTCTTCTTATTTCACATATGTTATTATTTTCATTTATGGCAGTGGCTATCCAATAAGAATTAGCCACCTTTCACATTTTTCAGTGTTTTCAGTCTTATGAAAAGTGATCCATTTAAAAGGCTTCAGGTGTGTCCATTTCTAACATAAGTCATTTTGGTTGCACTACGAAGTGTGAACCAATTGCATTTGAAACGTATACTCATTTTTTTGGTTTCTATCTTCACAAGTGTCGAATTTGTCTTTTGGAGTCTCAATCTTTACTTTGACTTAGCCACTAAGATTATGAAACCTATCTTTTATTTTTTGGACATGAACTTTATTTTCAAGTTTAGATTATTCCTAGGGACTTTAAGTCCACCCAAGGAAATCTAGTTAAAGTTTTACGAAAATTTGCTAAGTGTATATTGTCATTTTTATATCTTTGATAAGCGACATCATTTGATAAAAAAAAATTATTGTCTTTTCTTTCAAATTTTGTTTGAAGTTTTTCAGAGTGTGAAATAGTGAACTAATTAATTAAATACATGTGTATACGGTTTTGTCTTGTCTTTTTTTAATTAATTGTCTTTTGAATTATTAGCTACACTGTGAAGTGTGAGCTAATTGAAAAGAGACACGTGTTGTATCTTGTTTTTTCCACGGATTTTTGAAATTTATTTATATCACGGGTTTAGTATTATCTTTATACCGTGGATTTCTAAATTCTCTTTTTCTTTTCTTTGGTTTTTTCAAAGTTTTTTTGTTCCACGGGTTTAAAAATATTTCTTTATATTGCAGATTGTGAAGGTTCTTGATAACGTGGATTTTCTAATTCTCTTCATTCCACAATTTTTTCAAAGTCTATATTCTATGGATTTTCTAAGTGTCTTTGTCTCATGCATTCCAAAATTTGAAAATCTTGGATCTTTACTTTGCTGACCTTTTATAGGTTTTCTGTTTCATTTTTTTAGATGTTTACATTCGTATAACAAATTAGAAGATTGATAGCTTCTTATTTTGTCTTTTTTGGATCCCTTGATTCGTATTGTTAGCTATATTCATTGTCATTATCAATTTTGAGCATTAAAATGGCTAGTTCTATTAGTTTTTATTGAATAAGTCTCAACTTTTGAATGGAAAAATTATAACATATGGAGAGTTTGATTGAAATCTTGTTTTATGTCTAGGAATCTATGGGATCTTGTGATTGCTTGTGGAAAAATGACCCACTGGTAGACAAGAAACACCTGAAAATCTTAGCTCCTTCTCTTAGAGATCATAGGAAGCTCTATCCATTATTTTACAAAGCATAAAAGATGAATTCTTAACGCATATAGGTCATATGGAATCACTTGTTGATGTCTGGAAGCAATTGGAGACAATACATGAAGGCAAGTCATTTTTAAAAATAATTAAACTAGTTTTAGAGTTATTCACAACTCCCATGAAGGGGGATGAGAAAATTGTGAACTATTTAGCTAAAATTAAGAACATTAAAGCTCAATTAGATGGTTGTAACTATGAATTATTTCAAGATAATATTTTTACTTCATAATTCAAATAAATATTCATAAAAAATTCATAAATTACATCTCTATTCTAAACTCTAAGTATCAAAATGAGAATGATCTTCCTGATTTAGACACTTTATCTTCTTTGTTAATTCAAGAAGAGTGTGTAATGGAAAACTTTGATTCAAAAGAGACTTCTTATCAATCTCTATTCTCTCATAATCATAAATCTACTCAGTATATGAATATAACAATCCTAATCAGAATTATAATATTAGATCAAGATTCAAGACAAATCCTAAGCCTACTTTTGTTAAAATAGTTAGAATTAAAAATTCAAATTTAATGGAACTTGCAACAAGTGTGGAAAATTGGGGCATAAAGATTCTGATTGTAGAGTAAAAACTAACAAATATGCTAAGAACACTAGAAATAATAAGCCTAAAATAAAAAAGAAAGATCAAAAGTAAAATCATGCAAATGTAGTTGAGCAGTCTATTGCCTTGTATATTACCCTTTCACTTCAAATGAAAATGAATGGATTCTTGATAGTGGTTCCTCTAGGCACATGACTTGTACTCCTTGTATCCTCTCAGATATAGTTAAATGTGAGGAAAATATCTATCTAGGAGATAACTCCATCATTAGATATGAAAGTTGTGGAAATGTTAAATTTTCAAATGGTGTAATTAAGAATGTCTTGTATGTTCCTCAACTCAAAAAGAATCTTTTGTCTTACTCTCTGATAACCGAGAGAAAATTGTAAAGTTTTTTTGTAAGATAAGTGGTATGTAAAAGATAAGTTTAGTAATATTATTGCTTCTGGTATTCAAAAAAATGGATTGTATATATTTGATGGTTTTGTGTCTGAATCTTGTTTTTCTTCCTCTTCTAGGAATGATATTCATCTTTGGCATGAAATAATTGGTCATGTAAATTTCAAAATCTTATATGAAATGTCTAGACTAAATCTTGTTGTTTGTCTTCCAAATATAAAATCATATCATGAAACATGTGAAAGTTGCCTACGTGGTAAACAACATGTTGAACCATTTCACAAACATCGTGATCCTAATTCTTCTCAAATACTAGAACTGATTCATAGTGATGTAAAGGTCCACCTGAGGTTCCTTCACTCAGTGGTGCCTTTTATGTTTTTAATTTATTGATGACTTCTCTAGAATGACTTGGTCTTATTTTATTAAGAATAAATATGATGTCTTATCTAGGTTTTAGGAATTTAAATCTTTAATTGAAAATAATGCTAACCTAAAAATTAAGAGAATTAGGACTGAAAATGAAGGTGAATATGTCGGAAAAAAATTATGAGTTTTGTGTGTCATGTGGGATTCAAAGAGAGTTCACTACTCCCTATTCCCCTCAGCAAAATGGCATTGCAGAAAGAAATAATAGGATTGTCTTAGAAATGGCTAGAACTATGATTCATGCTTCTAATGTGCCTAAGTTTATATGGGCTGAAGCTATGAATATTTTTGTCTATATTATTAATAGAGTTCCTACTAAAGCTCTTCATCAAGATACTCCTTATGAAGTATGGACAAAGAAAAAACCAGATATTTCTCACTTAAGAATCTTTGGTAGTCCTACTTCTATCTTTATTCCAAAATAAAAAAGGAAGAAGCTTGATCCAACCTCCTTTTCTTGTATTTTTGTTGGCTATGGTTATAGAACTAAAGGATTAAGAGTCTATGATCCTTTCAAGCATGACATAATAGAAAATAGGAATGTTCATGTCTTGGAAAAGACATTCTCGTGACATTTATCATGAACCCCCTCTATTTCTCTTGAGATAGAGCTTGATACTCCTCCTAACATTATGCAAATAGAATTTCAAGGGACAGATTATCCTGATCTAGATATGATGGAGATTGAGGGGGAGTCATCTCAAGTTGTATTGCATCCTAAGATTCCTAAATGGGCTCAAAATATGGTTGAGTCTAATCCTATTAATCTTAGAAAGGTAACTCGTAGTCAGCATTCTTATCATGCCTCATTGACCCTCTATGAGGTTTAACCCCAATATTTTGAAAATCTGTCAAAATGATAGATGGATTTAGGCTATGAAAGATGAATACAATATTTTGATCAAGAATAACACTTCGAACTAGTCCCTCCTCCTTCTAAGATAAGTATTATAGGATCTAGGTGGTTGCACAAGATCAAATATAACTCTATAGGAGAAATTGACAAGTTCAAGGCAAAAGGTTGGTAGCATGTCATTTCACTCAAAAACTTGGTCTTGACTATGTTGAGACTTTTTCTCCTGTAGATAAAATGAGCACTGTTAGAATTCTTCTTGCATTGGTTGCCCAATATGGTTGGTAAATTCAGCAAATGGATGTTAAGAATGTTTTTCTTAAATAGTGACTTAAAAGAATAAATCTATATGAGTCATCTTAAAGGTTTTGAAGAACCTATTAAAGCACTTTATGTTTTTTATCTTAAAAAGTCTTTGTATGGTCTTAAACAAGCTCCTAGAGCTTGGTATGTGTACGTACCCAAAATTGTAAGGTATTGTACTGCCAAAACAACGTAACAGGTGCCCCAATGATGATACAGGTCTCCTCGCAAGGTGTTCGGGATCCGGAAAAGATCTCCAAGTGTGCGTTAACATCTCACATGCCCCGCTTAGCCCCCGCGTGCTTTGTTTTTCCATTTTCCCCTCTTTTCTTCACCTTTTTCTCTTCAGTGACGAAACCGCCACCCTTCCTGGGCGGTGGTCTCGTGACCGCCACCCTGAACAGGGTGACGGTCCTATAACTCGCCACCACTCGGGGGTGGCGGTCCTTACGCATTTTCCAGAAAGCTCTTTTAACACCGTTATCACCAATCACAGCACCCATGTGCATATATTTGAACTCACAGTGTGATTGGATAACATGGGTACTATCTCCAAGTTGTGGGACTTGCTACTTGAGATAGACCTCCAGAGAAAGCTGGTTCTTGCTCCTAAACTACCTGCCACAATCTACTCTAATGCAGGATAAGCTAAACTGTTCTAATCTAAATTTCCAAGGGACCGGGGAGAGAATGCATAAAATGAAAGCCTACACTAAAGCGGTGATACACCAGAAAAGGAGGGTGCGAGAGTAGTCTCCAAATGTGTGAAATACAGAGGGAAAGTGCACACTAGAAGAGGTGATGACAGTTCACCATAATCTAGCAAAATGCATTCACAACAATATTCCAAGCATACACAATGTTAATGGATTCCTGCAAGAACATAATAATAGACACAATATTCTTGTGGAAAGATAAAAGGGCAAGAAGAATGCAAGAAAACACAAAATGGGGAAGATACATCCACAAACTTGTATTTTATTGCTTCTGGTATGCACGATTCGATCTATTACAAGATAAGGGCACGGATCACCATGCGAGGAGTCCACTACAGGGCCTGCAACACACTGCGGCTTCACAAAGCAATTTTGGCGAGCTTTGCTACCTAAAAACTCTCTCCTTTACAACGAGCCCAACACTCCAATTTATAGAAAAAGAGAGGAAAAGAGAAGGAAAATGGAAATCCCAAAATCTGTCCTTCAACCACCTGTAAGAGGCATTAAATTGAGTGAAATGATTATACATTACTTGCAAAAGGCTCCCCATCACATCTGTCCTATGTCTTTGCAAGAGAAAAGAAGGATGACCATGCCTCTTAAATGCACTCCCATTACCAAATAAAACATTGTTACGAACCCGACCACGTTTTCTTAAAAAACTCAATCAATTTCTGATCCACGATTCCAACGGTACCAATTTTGTGTGATTTCGTTGAGAAATGCAAAAGTTATGGCCTTCTGAGTGCGGGCAGCTATTTTGGGCCTAGCAGGCGTTTTCTGTCATTTGATGGGAATGAGCATTAACTGACTGGAGCCGAATATATTTCTCTTATTTAAATATATCTACCCTCATCAAAAATAATAAATCCAATTTTTTTGGCATAGAGGACGTCGTGCTCGTTCCAGAAAGTCCAATTTTGTGAAAATCGGAGCTTGGAGTCAAAAGTTATGGCCGTTTGAAGTTTCCGGACCAAATGTTGACTTTTCTTCTTCTCCTTCACCGCTTGATTTTCGCGTCTGCGCGTCCCTTTGTCCCAAATGTCCGGTCTGTATGCAGGACAAATTCTTCGAACCACCGAAATGGGCTTCCATGTCCCTTTTTACTGCCGGTGACACATGGCGTGATCTCGATTGGCTTTGGCTCCTTGACTTTTCGCGTCCACGCGTCCTCTCCCATTTAGCACAGTGCTGAAATTTCCCATTTCAGCGAACCGCCGGATTCGCGTACTAGTTGCCCAGATGTCCCAGACTACCTATTTCAACAGTTAGTCAATTTTTTCCATTTTTCGGTCGATTCGATTTCGCGTCCCGCGTCCCCTTTGTCCCAAATGCTTTGCCTTGAGCCGCTGCGGCCTTTCGGCCGGTTCGCGTCCTTTTGTCCCAATTGTCCCGACTATTGCGAGGACTAGGACTTAGCCATTTTTCATGATTTTTTCTGGCCCGAGCCTGTTTTTTGCAATTTTTCTTACCTTTCCTCAGAACTTTCTCTCTTCTACTTGGACAGGGGAGTTAGAAAAATATGAGGGGACCCTAGAAACATGAAATTTTTGCCCTGACTCAATCTATTTGCTTGGGACAAAAGAATTTGATGCATGTTATCAAAATTACCTTGAGGGGTGAATTTTGTATAACAAACACTACTCACATAATTTCAACATTTTACCAGCTTTCTTTCACTGCCATAAGCTTGCATTTATGATTCCGGTTCCTGGAATAGTGTTTTGCCATTGTTTATAGTTTAAGAGTTCTATTTGGTTTTACCTTGGGTAAATGCAAATGCTATAAATAGTTGGCTTGTGCTCAAGCAAATGGCCCCTCAAATTTTCCTCTGAATTTCTCTTTGCAATAGATTTAGTTTTCATTTTTCTTAGAGTTCTTAGTTTCTTTCATTGCATGCCTAATTAGTGTTTTTCTTTGTTAGGAAGCCACATATCCATCTTGTGCGGTGTTGTTATCATTTTTATCCAATCCATTGGAGTAGAATAATTTGTTGTCAATAGGAGGCCATTAAAGTTCACGGTTTTCTCCTCAAACAGAATAGTTTCGGGTTACGGGCGTTTTATGTTGCATGACTGACTCAATAAATCCCACTAGGAATTGCATAATCCAAGCTTTGTACTCTTGCGCTATCCCTCTCCTACTCACATTGTATTCATCTATATCTAAGATGCCTTTATCCCAAGATCTACTTTTTTTGATGCTATCATTACACGCTTTTTACGGATCCACGTGAACACGAAGGAACAAGGAGATCACACTCGAGGATAAGATCACACACACCATCGGATTCACCACTGTTCTGCAGAATCCAGGTTCTAGCTTTCAAAGTTCTAGTTAGAAACATATCAAATAAAGTAGCCAATCACTTTATTTCAGTCAATTCTACTCTCGATATTGCCAGGGAGGCTGTGGGGATTGATAGTTTCTAAGAAACTATGATTCACTCCTCACTTCTGAGGTAGGATCGAGAGCCTTGCAAATAGATTAAGTCAATTATTTCATTGTTTAGAATAGGTTCAAAATTGCACAGACAAATAGCTACACTTAGTTATCTTGTTTGTTTTAATTTTGTCATTAGATTAATTGTCAAATTCTAGGTATGATAAAGTAGTTGCTCTTTTAAAATTTCCTTCATAAAAGTTCATCAGAAAATACAAAAAAAAGGAGAGAGAAATCATATATGCTATAGATATACTTCACGTAGTTAAATTTCATTTTGTTGCAGTTCGTTTTTACATTGTTACTTTTGTATGACAATCACGGGACCTAGGGAGCCCAGAGAATACGTATTTGAGCCAATCATGCCCCAGCCCAATCTCATCACAGAAATAACTGATATAGATCAAAATCTTAGGATCCAAGTCTTCTGAACAACAATAAGCTTACAACAAATCAATTCCCGAGGTTGAGTGGATTAAACATAGAAGATGACCAAGCACACACGTTTTGGTCGAATCAACAAAATTACAAATTACCCTAGGTAAACATCCATATGACTGTAAAGGGGTTTGAAAGAGAGCAAACGTTTGGTTGTGATCCTTTGGTCCCACAGCCGGACACAGGAGACACCCTCATAGATATAGATACCAGCTTAAGGATTCAGGTTGCACGAACGCCTGTAAGATATTCTGAGAAGATCGCATAGTTATTGATTCTAAACATAGAAGCGGAGAAATCATACGATTACTGGGTGTTAGGGATTAGGAACTAATTCTATGCATGACCATAGCAAGACCGCAACAAATATGAATATACGGTTGCGATCCACAAATCCCGTAACCCAACGAATCCATAAGTCAATCAGACATAGACACTGGCCTACACACACTAGTATTCAGATCCACTCCACTTCCACCTATCATCATCGAATAGTTATCCTTATTAGATACAGCAGCTAACAAAGCTAAAGAGTTCTGGACTAGGCCGAGAATCGTCCATAAGTCAACTATATTTACCATCCACCATATGACCTTATGCGGAGACATACACGAAACTATCCTAGGTCACTTTCCACGTGTTCCACAACCCATAGATCGATCACGTCGAGCTCGATATTGATTGGGCCTTGAGCAGTCATCCTTTCCGATCGATCTATCACACCAGTTCAAGTTAGGAGGGCCTTCTTTACCTTAGATTCATAAGTTCCACTAGTGCGTATTGAAGACATTAGATTTCCTAACTAGTTTTCTACATCCCATACATATTCCATCCCCACCGGCATCTCGGCACGACCTCGGGAGGTCGGGTGTGAGGAAGAGTTACTTGTAGATTCCCACGCTCGCTTGTCACTTTTCCATCGTACAAAATTGGTGAACCCAACGTGAACCTTTCTACTTTCTAGTCTGGAGTCAGATTTCTACTAGTTCTTTCAAATTAAAAATGATTCTTTCATCTTTACTACCTCATTAGCTTTCACCATCACCTTCGCTCCTTCCCATTATTCTGCGGGTATTCATATACCCCGAATATGTCGGGATTCGATGCATATGGCAGGCCCCTCTTGGGCCTTGAGGCATACTACGCCCAACAAAATAGGTAATCATCACCCTCACTCTCAGTATGGGGTGACAACTACTCAACTAACCAGTTGTCAACACAAACTCCAAGGATCAGATATAACTCATCTTTTCAAACTGAGGAGTTAGATCAGCTCACTCAAACGCAACAAACAGAGCCTTCAGGCTTGAATAATATGACATTCACCGGAGAATCTGGTTCATCTCCTCAGGTGCTGCTTAGACCACAAATTAGTAGACAATCAGACTCATACACGGTTTAGATGATGAACATTTGGTACATTATGCTAGGAACAACCAACGTTCTCAAAGTATGTACCCACCTATAGGAGGTTTACAAACACAACCTGAAACCTCTTTCCAAGAAAATACCTCCATACCACGTCATATAGGAAATTCCCTCGGGAAACTTGGTAGGGCAGTGATCAGTTCATAGCAGGATATCACATGCCTAAGCAACACCATGATATACAACAAATGCCATCAAGGAAAAGTATTGTGACTTCACCAAATGAAGTCATTTCAGCTCTAGTAGAAAAGGTTAGGGAGTTAGAACTTACCCAAACAGGTCAAAATTCTCAATTCATGCAAGCAGGAAGTTCCAAACCTCCACACCATCCTAGCCAATTAGACCTCCTCACCGGAGTAGGCACGTTAGGCATGACTCCTCAGTATTCACAACAAACGCCAACTAGACCCACCATCTCTAACACTGTTCCTCCCGGTCTAGTACAAAACAATCCATTCCTGGACAATACCCCGTCATACTTAAACATGTACTCCAAATCACCACAAGGGGATATGTTCTCCTCTCCCGGTATGTTTTCTCAAACACAGGTGTTTCCTTATGCCCCTACCAATGCATACGTTGTGCCATATCAACAGCCCATTCCACCTCCGCTCCCTCAGCAAGTACCATCAATGGTCGAAACCTATGCGATAGGGACTTATTCAGAATATTTGAAAGAGCCCTTAGACTTCACCATACGAAGCATCATGCTTCCAAGACCCCTTCTGATTTACCCAAATACAAAGGTGAGGGAGATCTAAATGCACATATCAAGGCTTACGCTATAACCATTCGAGAACTACTCCCATGGGATGGGGTTGTTGCTAAGATATTCCCAAAAACCTTGGAAGGCATCACTCTCGATTGGTATTATAGAATACCTGAGGCTTCCATCCATTCGTTCAAGCAGCTCATGTCAGAATTCATCAAGGCCTTTGACATGAACAAATTATTAAGGACATGAATCAGGGAATTCTTACACATCAAGCAAGAACACAATGAATATGTCACCCATTTCATCCAAAGGTGGCGTACAGTTCTTTATTCTTTGGCAAGTGCTCCAAACATGGATCAAATGGAACTATGTGATTTATTCCTTCATTCTCTTAGCAGAGAGGTGAAGGAAGAAGTCCAGAAGTTCCCATTAAGAACTTACGATGAAGTACTTGAGAGTGCTCTTCGAATAGATCAAGCGGCAATTGATAGTGGTCACAAAACATATGGAGCAAATGGGAGGTTAGTCACCTCCAACCAGAACACTACAACTTATCCTACTACCACGAATGTCAATCAAGGACCTAAAATCCTTAATAAAAATTGGGGTGTAACAACAGATGGAGTAATAACCAGCCTAAGAAGGTAAATGTTGTCAATACTCCATCACAAATAAACAACAAACAAAACAACAACTTTACCCCGACAATCAATACAGTGGATTTTAACCATCCACAACAACAACAACAATGGCAAAATCCCACACAGGGTCCAAGCCAAAATTCAACTAGGTACCAAAACCAAAATTCAAACCAAAGACAACAAATGCAAAATTTTAATCCTAATAGACAACGGTTTGATCAAAATTTTGGGCCACAATACGCACCAAACCAAAAAACTAGGAATTACAATCCTAATTCGTATTGTGGTTTCCACAAAATTTGGGGCCATGACACTAGAACATCATGATGACTACAATAAATTCATGCAACGCTTGCCAGATGAACAAAGACAACTTTTCATGGATATGTTCTTGGCAGATCCTACGTCACCAGCATCAAATACCTTTTCAGGGGCAGTTTCCCCTCAAAACACACCCCTGAAGATCTTTAATGATCCACTCCCAAATCACGATAACAACAGGCTAAATCTAAGCTGGGACGAACAAGAGCGTAATGACGAGAAACAATGATCATGAAGCTTGACCTTGCTAAATCCATTAGTTTCGCCACAACTAGGAAGTCGACCCACGACCTAAGATAGTCGGTTTAGTAGAGTTAGACACCAACTACCCATCGAAGGCTGTATAGAGGACGCGAGATATTTCTCTCAACCAAGTCCAAGCCACTTTCCGAGGACGGATAACTTCCAACAAATAGTAGCAAAGCCTGTGGGTGCCTATGATTTAATTAATGACCTAACAAAAACCTTCTCGCACATTTCATTTTTAGACTTACTAAAGAACTCTCCTGCCCATAGGGCTGCTCTTTTAGAAGCATTAGGTTTAGGCCATTTAATTAACATCACTCCACCTCCTGAAACATAGGTAAATCATATAGACTTTGATGTTCATCCTCCAGGGCAAGCGGATAGGGATGTCGAATTCATATTCGAGATAAACAAAATGCCGACAGATGTTGAGATCACACGTCGAGGTGATCTAGCCTTACATTTGCAAGTATGGGTTTATAATAACTATGTAAAGCGTGCAATGATAGATGATGGGGCAATGGTTAACATAGTCCCCTTCTCTTTCCTTCAAAAGCTAGGGTATGGAGAAACCAATTGTTCCACAACTCAAAACACACTAAGGGGCTATGATAGCCTTAAAGCCACCTCGGTTGGAACTATAATATTACCGGTCACCTTAGGACCCAAAACCATCTTGACTGAGTTTTATATTATAGATCGGAAACTAACTATAATATGATCCTCGGCCGACCATGGATACACCGCATGAAGGCAATCCCTTCTACGCTATTTCAAGAAGTAAGGTTTTTACACTTAGGAAAGATATTTGTAGCCAAAGGTGATCCAAAACCATTCGATGTACACCTAGCTGACTTAAAGAAAAGACCAGGCGTGCACTCGGAGTTTGAACTCCCAACAAACCAACTTAATAAACCTACTGACGCAAAACCAAAAGAAAATTTGGTACCTACGATAGATCTTGAAACTATGAGCCTAGCCAAGGCAACCCCAACCCCCAAAGATGAGGCTAACACTGTAGAAATAGTATCATTAGGAACTACTGCAAAAATCGTTGAATTGATAGAACAAGATCTACCAATGTTCTTACCATTTGATTCTGTAGGCATGGGATATTCCCTGGGTGTCGGTTCTCTCCCGTAGATCTCTGCATGGTAGAGGTAGAAGATGTTAACACAACAAATATCCCAACATCTATACTCCCAGCTAAATATTGGACTCTCCATTTTGATGGGGCTAGATGTCGTTATGGAGCTGGGGCAGGTATAATCCTTACTTCTCCCGAGGGAAAGTCCTACCATTTTCCTTTAAACTAAATTTTGAATGCACAAACAACGGTGCTGAGTACGAAGCCCTCCTCCTTGGCCTCATCTTAGCTAAGAGAATCGGTGTTGATAACATCAGAGTCTTAGGAGACTCACAATTGGTAGCAAACCAAGTCTCTGAGATATATGAAACCAAAGCCGAGCACTTACAGCTTTACAAAACAGCTTGTATTGAATTTAAGCAAGGAGTTTGACTTCATATCAATTGAAGCAATCCCGCGAGAGAAAAATCTTCTCGCTGATTCAATAGCAACTTCAGCATCACGTTTTACTCCAAACAGTAAGTTAGAGGATACCCATTTCATAGTATCCCTTCGTGATGAACCATTGATAAAAACAATGACAAATTCTCTTTTAAATGGAAATGAAAACAAATCTACTATCCTAGACCACATTGATAGTGATATGGCCACTCTGAATTACTTAAACACCTATGTGGCATTACATCTCTCCTATCATATGATAGATTTGTCCTTAATCCCACATTCGTCTTCCTACTTTGGAAATCCCATGATGGAGCTTCCCTCACAAATGGAACCTAGCGTATACACAGTAGAAAATGGGGACGATTTGGATTTACCTCCAGCCCCACCTGAGTTTGAAGAAGGTAATGCCTCTTTAATCGAAGAAACAATTGATGTTAACATCGGAACGGAAGATGAACCAAGGATATTGAAGTTAGGATCCTCGTTAACTCCATTAGAAGTAGAAATACACACTCGGATCCTCAAAGAACATCAGAAGGCGTTTGCATTTAATTATAAGGAAATGACAGGAGTTGCACCCCACATTGTGGTGCACAACCTCATCACTAAATCAGATGTAAAACCAATTAAACAAAAATCGAGACCAATGAAACCCAAAGTAGCTCTCATGGTAAAAGAGGAGGTAATGAAACTCCTCCAAGTAGGATTCATCAAACCAGTCGATTACTCTCAATGGGTATCTAATATCATTCCCATTCTCAAAAAAATGGAAAGATACGCATCTACATAGACTTCCGAGACATTAACAAAGCATGTCCTAAAGACGACTTCCCATTACCATCCATTGACATCATTGTTGATGCGACAGCTGGATTTGAAATTTTGTCTCTCATGGATGGATTCTCGGGATACAATCAAATCAGAATATCTGAACAAGATCAAGCTAAAACCACGTTTATAACTCCTTGGGGAACTTATTGCTATGTTGTTATGCCATTTGGTCTCAAGAACGCTGGTGCTACATACCAACGAGCTATGACATATATATTTCATGATCTAATTCATAAAATTGTGGAATCCTACGTAGATGACTTGTTGGCTAAGGCCAAGAAGCATTGTGACCATCCGGAAGTACTCCGCATCATTCTTTCACATCTGATAGAATACGGAGTCACGCTAAATCCATAAAAATGCGTCTTTGGTGTAACGGGGGAGGAGCTCTAGGTTACATCATATCGTCATGAGGGATAGATGTTGACCCAACCAAAATTTGGGCTGTCCTCAAAATGGTCCCACCTTCGAATGAATCTGGAATCAGGTCATTTCTCGGAAAACTTGGTGCAATCCGGAGATTCATCCCGGACTTAAGCTTCGCCATCCATCCAATCAACAATCTACTCAAGAAAGATTATAGTATTGATTGGACCGAAGACTGTAATGAAGCTTTTGATGCAGTTAAGCATTTCTTGTTATCACCACCTACGCTAATGCCACCTAAGCTAGATCACCCGTTAATTTTATACTCATGAGCTACCAATGTCTCGCTAGCCTGTATGCTGGCTCAAGAAGATGATGACAAGAGAGAACGTGTGATTTATTTCATTAGCCGAACATTGCTTGACTATGAAACACATTATACACAAGCAGAATGAGAATGCCTCACCATAGTCTTTACAACCAAACGCTTAAGACATTATATGCTAAATCAAGAAACAAGGGTCATGGTAAAAACGGACCATTTACGAACTTTTCTCATGCAAGGGTCCTTGTCTAAAAAGGCTGGACATTTTATAACCTTAATGGGAGAATTCAAATTAACATTTGTAAATCAAATCCGTTAAGGGACAAATCATCGCAGATTGGTTAGCTGATAACCCATTAGATGGAGGTGATCTAGTAGATCTGGACTTTCCAGATGAGTGCGTATACTACATTGAAACCAGACCTCCTATCTTTGAGTGTCCCTGGTACACTGATATCATTAATTATATCATGGACCATACGTATCCAGAAGGGGCTACACTGCAACAAAGAAGGTGGTTACGCATTATCATAGCAAAATACGTCATTATAGAGCAAGTGCTCTATCGGAAAGTGTTCGATGGAATGCTTCTAAGATGTGTCGACACAGAAGAATCCAAGAATATTCTCCATGAATCTCACAGTGGAATGTGTGGAGGCCACTTCGGTGGCCATGCCACCGCTCGTAAAATACATCGAATGGGCTATTTCTGGCCCACTCTAGAACACGACGTAGTAGAGTTTGTACGCAAGTGTCATAAGTGCCAAGAGTTCTCCCATGAGATCCACATGCCGGCACAAACTCTACAACCAATCGCGACTCCATGGCCCTTTTCTACATGGGGCCTAGATTTAATAGGGAAATTCTCTCCCTCGTCTACAGATGGCCATAATTTTATAATCACGGCCACCGAATATTTTACCAAGTGGGTAGAGGCTATGCCTCTTACTACTGTACCGGGTTCTGTAATCGCCAAGTTCATTTTGAACCAAATCATTTGCAGGTATGGTATCCCGCAAATCATTATCTCAGATAATGGAACTTCTTTTAAGAATGACAAAGTTTGTGAATTGTGTAATAAATTTAAAATAAGCCATCATACGGCTTCCTTGTATTACCCTCAAGCCAACGGATGAGGAAGCGACAAATAAAACACTAAAAGCCATTCTCCTTAAAACGGTGAAAGAAAACAAATGAGATTGGCACTTGAAGTTATATCCGGCCTTATGGGCCCACCGAACCTCAATAAGAACACCAACGGGAGCAACTCCTTTCTCACTAGTATTCGGGGCAGAGAGGTTTCTCCCACTTGAGGTTGAAATACCCAGTCTCCGTATTTCATTACAAGGGGATTACGGATGAAGACGCTTACGAGAGAAGCATGTCTCCCAACTAGAAAGCCTAGATGAAGCTAGGTTAGATGTTGAACAGTGGCACAGAGCCTATGCTGACCGGATGTGCCGGTAGTATAACAAGAAAGTCTATGAACGTGACATATATGAAGGTGATCTAGTTCTAAGGCTAGACAGTTGGATCGACAAGAAGACCGGCGAAGGAAGGAAGTTCCGGCCCAAATGGTTGGGCCCATACCAAGTCATGAAGGACTATGGAAATGGTGCATACCTCTTATGTTGTTGGAAGGTGAGGAATTTGGTGAAACAGTCAATTCCCTACACCTCAAGCGGTTCTACGCATAAGTAACTAGCACTATTTATAATTACATTTACATTGCATCTTCATATAGATTAAGATCATTTTGTCCGCTTGTTTTGTACACAAATTGTGATCAAGGAATTTTGTTCTCAAAGCAATTCATTACAAACTCATGATGTTGTTGGCATAAACACTCTAATCATACTTCTCCATTTTCATGATATCATCAAACTATCTCGGAATCATTTTATCAAATAAAGCTAGATATGACAAAGTCTTAACAGTAACCATGCGAGATCTGCGGGTTTATTCTCACTTTTGGTTTCTTCTTAGGATAGGTGTCTTGCCTTTGGTCTATTCTTCATGGTGTCACATCTATCCCATATGTATATCTCTTTGGAAATAAGCACATACTGACATTTTACTCAAGTAAACAAGTCAAATATTGATCAAACAGAAAATTTTAATTTTACACATTTCCTTGCCCCACCAACCTTTGGTGATGAGCTTGCATCTCTTACTAGTGACGTAGGGTTGGGAAAGGATGGAAATGCCCTTACTCACCTATGCTTTGTCCACGGTGATAAACCCACGCTTCTTACTAGTAGCATGGGGCAAAGTGTAGGGGGTCCTCTTGACAAACAAATGCAAAAGGTCATACACAAACAATTCAAATCTTGAAGTCTTTGAGTCAAAAACAAATGAATCAGATGTCCAAAATTCCAAAAGAGTTCAAAATCCTAAAACCCAGATTTTGTCTACTATGTGGCCATCTAAGGATCTAAGTCTAGATAAACCACAAAGCAAGTTGCATCCAAAACTATGAAGTCACTCGAGTGGAGTGGGCTTGTGGTATCCTAATTTGGTTCCACCAAAGCTTTGTCTATCTTTCATCAATATCATTTCAACACATCTCATAACTTGCGCCCTTCCCAACTCTCGGTGATGAGCCCTCGCATCTTACTAGTTGCGTGGAGTTGGGGGTAGGGGCAGGTTTATTTGCTCATCATACTAGGTTTATATTCATCACTTTGCCAAAACAAATATGAAGTATCAAAAATTGCTTAAAGAAACTAAGATTCAAAATCACATTGTATCTACATTATCATATATCAACATCATGAAATACAAAAGGAAAATAAACACTTGCATCATTTGTTCTCCATTACATACATTCTAAAGAGCATGCATACATACATCATAATCTACATAAGGAAACTGGAAATGGAAAGTAAGCCATAGATACCAAGGGTTTTGATCCAAAAGATAATATATATACATGAATGATCAAAGTTTCTATACAATGCCATCATGCACTAAGCATGGTCAAAACACTCAAAGAGCCCGGGATATACAAAATAATGTATCATACAAAATCTAGAGAGCCAAGTGGCTTCTCAATCCCTACGAGACCCCTCTGAAGGCGCACGCCCACGCCTAGGACTCCAGCTACGCCGGCACTCTAAATGCACGGAGGGCTCAAGATCCCGAGGGCAGCCGTAGTCTCACCACGAGAATGACTCCTCATCAGCGCTCGGCCATCCTATACCCCGCTAGCTCCATGCGGAGAGTCGATACCATCCTGGCCACATGCGGGCCCAGGGGCGAAGACATCGGTGTGTCTACCAGTGATGAGGGCTCCCGGCATCTACGATAACTCTCGGCACGGGTCCTCTCCATGGGGATCATCAGGGTATCGGTGCATACCCTGCGAATCAAGTCCCGCCACTCATCGGCGGTCTCTGCAAACAAAGGAGAAAACAAATTAGAAACCAAACAAGAGATTAGAAATACAAGATAAAACAAAAGGAGAGATAGAAACTAAGGAGATCCTAACTAAAAACAAACATTAAAAGGAGAGAGGGTAACTTACTCGGATCACCAGGCCTCCAGGATGGATCTATAGGATCAGCACCTTCCCACGGATGCCGCCGCTTGCGAGGGCTGCTCCTGTGACTAGAAGCAACGTATCATCCGCAGCGGACTCATCCTCCCCACCATGGCCACTGGAGAGTGGCTCCTCTGAGACTAGAGTCACTCTCTCTGCACTCTGCTTGGCCCTCACTACCTGCATAATATCCTGAGTGTCATGCCACTCAGGATCACTGTCCTCCTCTATGTCTCTCCCCTGTAAACTCCTCGGACTCGGAGTCTATGTCAATGGGGTCATCGCTGCTATGGGCAGGACCCGCGGCAATCTAAAGCAAGGGTGCAGGTGCACCGGCTCTCCCTCGCACGTCTTACCCTCCCAGCCAATAGGAATGCCAGGAGTAACCACTATCCAACCCCGGCCTCTAGGCCCCCTCGGCCTCTCGGGCGATCTATATCTTGGCGCTCTAGGAAGCATGCCCATGTAAGGTAGGCCAAACTCTTTGAGGAACTCGGCCAAAGGGGTGTATCTCCACTCACCCCACTCTATCAATAAGCTGCCCTGTGGTGGAGCAGGAGATCAAAGTAAGAGCCTCCTCGCCCCATATACCTGCCATAGTCTGATACGGTGTGGCCTCCATGTCAGCAGTGGTCAGAGAAGCAACTGGCTGATGAGGTGCTCGGAGCACCGACATATCTGTCCATCTAGCTGCCCTCACAGCTCCGGGATCTGCCACCTCTACACCTCTGCCATAGGGGATGAAGTGCTCATAGACCCAACTCATGACTAGGGTCGGGTGGCTCAAGGACTGCCCCTGTAAACGGACTACCCTATATAAATCATGGTAGGTGGTCCCAAGTATGTCTGCTCCCCAGGCATATATCTAGCCATGTCCCTCTATCTGTGTAATAATGGGGACTAGCAATATAACAATGTGTCTCCTCCCTTGTCCCCGATCAGTCTCGAGGCAAGGATCCCCATAATGGCCTGGCGAAGTAGGGGGATGGGAAAACTAGGAATAGATCGAACTCTAACCCCCTTCTTCGACCCCATGGAGATGACTGCATCTCCCATATAGGAAGCCCATTGTGCTATCTGGGCCCGCGAACCTGTTGTCTCAAGGGTGAGACGTCTCCCAATAATCGGGACCCCCAGAATGCGATAGACATCCTCCAAAGTAATGGTCCACTCACCATGGACCCCTGGTAATCGGAAGGTGTTCCGATCAGCATCCCAATATGAGAACAAGTCACAAAGAATGTGACTGGAAGGAGCAACATGGGGCACGCGCGATATACGTAGTATACCAGCCCTCTGAAGAGTATCCTCCTCATCCTATGAGAGGGCATCTAACACTCCTGGGAGCTAGTCACACTCCCTCTCTCGGCTCCACCGGATATACTCCTCTCTCGCCTGCATACACCCAAAAACACACAAAACAGAGCAAGTTAGCATCCGAATAATATTGGAAAAATCATGAAAACATGTAGAAATGCTAAAAATGCAAAAACAATCTCAAATAGATGTTCTTTTGGCATTCTATGCAAAACCGCCACCCTGAGCAGGGAGGCGGTTTTGTAACCACCACCTTAAGGGCGGTGGTCGTGTAACCACCACCACGAGCAGGGGCGGCGGTCGTGTAACCGCCCACCCAGGGCGGTGGCGGTCGTGGCCCAAAACCCACACGGGTTTTAAACCTAAAAAGCCTAAAAGTTAAAAAACAACCATTTTACCTAAAAACAAAGCCTACCCAGTAGGCGCCCCCCCTAGATGGACCTTTTAACACTAACATTTTCAAAAATTACCCCCCCATGACAAAGATTTTAGCATTTCAAAATTAAGGGGGTAAAAAGGATAAATTGAAGAAAACTAACCTGTGATCTCGCGGGTTGATGTTCCACTCGCGGAGGCATGATCACTATCCCATCACGAGACATTTGGACTCTACTCACGCAAGAAAATGTCACCGTGGGTTCCAGAGCTCAAAATCAATCAAATCAACTCACGCAAATGAATAGGAAAATGGGCCCACTTTCATATATATAGCACCCTGATTCGTTTTAAATGCCTTTTTCACAGGTTTGGAGCGCCGACGAAGGTAAGTTCTTATCCCCACAAATGGTACGTTCTCATTTCCTATTATTTTAGTGTTTATTTTCCAAACTATTGTGTCTATCTGCACTTGAGTTCTCTTTTCGTTTTGCAGGTAGCGGGAATTTTGGACGGCGTCATTTCAACACATGGACATATCAGGTATAACTTCTAACTTCCCATTTCGGGACCACCATACTCGGACCCACCATTTTACGCCTCTTCATGGCTAAAATGCTTCTCCGAGGGGGCAATATGTACGTACCCAAAATTGTAAGGTACTATCTTTGCCGAAACAACGTGTAGTGCCCCGATGATGATCTGAGTCTCCTCGCATGAGGTGTTCGGGATCGAAAAAGATCTCCAGTGTGCGTTAACATCCCACATGCCCCGCTTAGCCCCGCGCTGCTTTGTTTTCCCTTTTCCCCTCTTTTCTTGGCCTTTTTCTCTTGATGTGAAACCGCCGCCTTCTAGGTGGTGGTCTCGTGACCGCCACCCTGACAGGCGGCGGTCCTCTAACCGCCACCATTCGGGGTGGCGGTCCTATACGCATTTTCCAAAAAGATCTTTTAACACGACTCACGTAATTTCAATGTTTTACCAGCTTTCTTTCACCGCCATAAGCTTGCATTTATGATTCTGGTTCCCTGGAATAGTGTTTTGCCATTGTTTATAGTTTAAGAGTTCTATTTGGTTTTTACCTTGGGTAAATGCAAATGCTATAAATAGTTGGCTTGTGCTCAAGAAAATGGCCCCTCAAATTTGCCTCTGAATTTCTCTTTGCAATAGATTTAGTTTTCATTTTGCTTAGAGTTCTTAGTTTCTTTCATTGCATGCCTAGTTAGTGTTGTTTTGTTGTTAGGAAGCCACATATCCATCTTGTGCAAGTGTTGTTATCATTTTATCCAATCCATTGGAGTAGAATAGTTTGTTTTCAATAGGAAGCCATTAAAGTTACAGGTTTTGTTCTTCAAACAGGATAGTTTCAGGTTCTGGATGTTTTATGTTGCATGACTCACAATAAATCCCACTAGGAATTGCATAAGCCAAGATCTCATGTACTCTTGCGTATCCCTCTCCTACTCGCATTGTATTGATCAGTATCTAAGAGCTGCCTTTATCCCAATATCTACTTACGTTTGATGCTTTAGCATTACACGCTTTTTTGGATCCACGTGAACACGAAGGAACGAGGAGATCACACTGAGGGGACAAGATCACACACACCATCGGATTCGCCACTGTTCTGCAGAATCCAGGTTCTAGCTTTCAAAGTTCTAGTTAAAAACATATCAAATAAAGTAGCCAATCACTTTATTTCAGTCAATTCTACTCTCGATATTGCCAGGGAAGCTGTGGGGATTGATAGTTTATGAGAAACTATGATTCACTCCTCACTTCTGAGGTAGGATCGAGAGCCTTGCAAATAGATTAAGTCAATTATTTCATTGTTTAGAATAGATTCACAATTGCATAGACAAATAGCTACACTCGGTTATCTTGTTTGTTTTAATTTCGTCATTAGATTAATTGTCAAATTCTAGGTATGATAAAGTAGTTGCTCTTTTAAAATTCCTTCATAAAATTTCATCAAAAAATACAAAAAAAAAAAGGAGAGAGAAATCATATATGCTATAGATATACTTCACGTAGTTAAATTTCATTTTGCTGCAGTTTTTTACATTGTTACTTTTGTATGACAATCACGGGACCTAGGGAGCCCAGAGAATACGTATTCGAGCCAATCATGCCCCAGCCCAATCTCATCACAGCAATAACTGATATAGATCAAAATCTTAGGATCCAAGTCTTCCGAACAATGGTAAGCTTGCAACAAATCAATTCCCAGTTGAGTGGATTAAACATAGAAGATGACCAAGCGCACACGTTTTGGTCGAATCAACCAAATTACAGATTACCCTAGGTAAACATCCATATGACTGTAAAGGGGTTTGAAAGAGAGAAAATGTTTGGTTGTGATCCTTTGGTCCCACACGGAGACGCAGGAGACACCCTCATAGATATAGATACTAGCTTAAGGATTCAGGTTGCACGAGCACTGTAAGATATTCTGAGAAGATCACATAGTTATTGATTCTAAATATAGAAGCGAGAAAGCATATGATTACTGGGTGTTAGGGATTAGGAACTAATTCTACGCATGACCATAGCAGGACCGCAACAAATACAAATATACGGTTGCGATCCACAAATCCCACAACCCAATGAATCTGTAAGTCAATCAGACATAGACACGGCCTACACACACTAGTATTCGAGATCCACTCCACTTCCACCTATCATCATCAAATAGTTATCCTTACTAGATACAAAGAGCTAACAAAGCTAAGAGAGTTCGACTAGGCCGAGAATCATCCATAGAGTCAACTATATTTACCATCCACCATATGACCTTATCTGGAGACATACATGAAACTATCCCAGGTCACTTTCCACGTATTCCACAACCCATAGATTGGATCATGCGAGCTCGATATTGATTGGAGCCTTGACGGTCATCCTTTCTGATCGATCTATCACACCAATTCAGGTTAGGAGGGCCTTCTTTACCTTAGATTCGCAAGTTCCACTAGTGTGTATTGAAGACATTAGATTACCTAACTAGTTTGTCTGCATCCCATACATATTCCATCCCCACCGGATGTCTCGGCATGACCTCGGGAGGTCGGGTGCAAGGAAGAGTTACTTGTATATTCCCACTCTCACTTGTCACTTTTCCATCATACAAGATATGCCAAAATTAACAGTTTCTTTCAGGAACTTGGTTTCTCTAACTATTGTTCTAATAATGATTTATTTGTTAAGTTTGAAAATAACCATATTATCATTATTGTCTTATATGTTGATGATATTTTGATTACTAGAAGTGATAGAAATTTAATTGTTAGAATCAAATAAAGATTAAAGTGGCATTTTGAAATGACTGATTTAGGTTTGCTAAATCATTTTCTTAACATGGTTATATTTCAAGATCATAAGTCTATTGTTACATCTCAATATCAGTATGTTGTGAATTTTATTAGAATATTTAACATGATTGATTGTAAGCTCCTCAGTAGCCATTTCTTTTGAAGTTGGTTATAGGAAAGATCCTAAACCAACTTGTGCTAAATTTGATCCTACTCTATATAGATAGCTAGTTGGTAGTCTAATTTATTTAACTATTACTAGACGATATTTCTTATGCAGTAGGAGTTGTTTCAATATTTATGCAAGATCCTTATGAGGTTCATTAGAAAATGGAAAAAATAATTTTGAAATATATTAAAGGAATAGTTAAAGATGGTATCTTTTATTCATCTTCTAATGATGCACAAGGTTAGTGTGACTCTTACCATGTTGGTGATGTTGCAAATAGAAAGCCTACTTATGGATATGTTTTCAAGTTTGGTGCAGGTCCCATCACTTGGAGTAGTAATAAGAAACCAACAATTTATATATCTTCTACCGAGGCGAGTAGTAAAGTGGTATGGAAGCTATATAAAGGAAGCTATGTGGCTGAAAAGACTATTGGATGAACTACACATGGGCATCAAAGGGAGCACTACTCTTTTATGTGACAACCAAAGTTGCATTTCTCTTACAAACAATCCAGTTCAACATCAAAGGACCAAACATATTAAAGTTCATATGCATTTTATTCGAGAGAAAGTCTTGAATGGTGATATTTATCTCAAGTTTTTTTACTAGAGATCAAGTTGCAGATATATTTACAAATTTGTTGTGTGCCATGAGTTTTGAAAGTTTTGTGCCTTGTTGGGCCTATCAAAGTTTCATTGAGGGGGATTGTGCATGAAAATTCCACCTCTTAACGGATGTTGTAAACTTCCAATACTTCATCTAGTTTGTAATAAGTAAATGTGTCACTCTATGTGAAGTTACTTGTAAATCCCAATGAAGCTTTAGTTATGGGTATGCCTTAGTTTATAAAAGGCTCCATAATATGATGTAAGTCTTCATATGTAAAGAACTGGTCTTAAGAATTTCTATATGGGAAGATCTATATGATTTCCCTTGTCGTGTGCTAGCTAGAATCACTATTGTTGATTCATGGATCTAGTAAATCCTTTTGTAGAAAAAGGTAATTTGGCATGTTTTTTTAAAGTTCCTTTGCATTGTGGTTTTTATGGAAACCTTGGAACACTATTTTGAACCGCGGCAAAACAGTGTCTCATGGTCTCACTAAAATCCACAATGCATTTACAGTATGACATAAGGAACTAATGTTAACATGTTTATGCATGTTTCTCCCACTTAACATTAAGGGGGAGTGTTGGGGTTGATAATGTCAAGTGGGATATCATTTGATAGACCACTACATATGACCCATTATTAAAACATTTATCTAATAGACTTAGTCAATCTCTCACATCTTTGAAAAGAGTGAAATGTTATTACCGCTCACCCATCCTATATATAGGATGATACCTCATGGGATTAGACTTACTAATTGGTTATATACATGCTCAAGATATTTCATTTATGCAAAAAATTATCTGCGAGACATTGGTCTACTATTTTTATCTTTGAGACTCAGGAGTGAAGTGGAAGTCTTGGGATAAAGATCTAATAAATTATTAATAAAAGACAAGTGCTTTATCAGTGGGGTTTTCTCCTTCAGGTTTCCCCACTTAAATCTGGTGTTATCTATCTCTTTTACTTTAATTTATTTACTTTCAGCTCATGTTATTAAGCTCTATAATTCACTATTTGTAATAAGCTAAATCTATGATTAAATTGACTGCACAACATAATCTATAATCTCTGGCATTTTAATGGTGAATATATAATTTTTCAATTATATTTTCCTTTATTTCCTAACAAAAATTGAGTTGGTAATTACAAATTAACATACAACAGTCTTACAATATACAAGTGATCTAAAATAGTGTAAAAATCTACTTTCAATACACTATGATATGATGTAAAAGTCAAAGCAATTTCTTCAATGATAAATGATTTGGTGTTCACAAAAATTGTAATTTGGGCTTGGCTTCAAAGGGTTCCGCCTCAACCCTACCCTATATCATGACATGGATCATAATAGGGGTGACTCCTTGACCCTACTAGGGGCTTCCAATTCTAGATCCCAACTTCCCAATTTTAAAATAAAAGAAGAAATATTTCTAAGACTGCATCGGATTATGTTGTTGTTTTCTTAACTTCTTATGTTTGATATACCTTAGGTAATATTTTTCCATCATTTGTTGTTAAAAAATAATGTAATATTTGAATGTCTAGAGTAAGAAAATAAATTTCTGTAAGTATGGGTAAAATAAAAATTAGCAAATCATTATTATGAAAAACAATGTTTATGCCAAGATGTTGAAGAAAAGATTTCACTTGGAAGAAAATGACCACCAAAACTTTCGGGTATGTTTTTAAGCTCTCTCCTAAAAATGTATACTTGGAATTTTTACTATTCCATCACGAACAACCATGTACAAAAAACTTTAAAATTTCATATTCATTCTTGGAAGCCACCTCCTAGCATTAACATCCAACCATGTTATATTTTTAAGTGTTTATGAATTTCTTCGAAATATAACTTCACCCTCCTTATCCTAATAGCAAAAAAATTTTGAACGGTTCATTTAAATAAAAATAATTGATGGTATTTTCATTCCATTCATTTCATTCCACCCATATTCAAGAAATAGTTGAAACCATATCCACCAATCATAATAATAGAGCCTATCTAAGCCAA
This sequence comes from Taxus wallichiana var. yunnanensis, assembly GCA_018340775.1. Lineage (NCBI taxonomy): Eukaryota > Viridiplantae > Streptophyta > Pinopsida > Cupressales > Taxaceae > Taxus > Taxus wallichiana. Next base: position 607,361,893 of record CM031244.1, read on the forward strand.
TCATAATTTCACCTAAATATAATTAGTTCTTGAACCATTGTCAATCCATAAGATAGGTTATAATAATATAACATTTATGTTATCGTTATTTCTTTCTTAACATTGCTAATATTATGCTTGCATGGTATTTTTTCCTTTCAAGTGTGTCCATGATAATCTCATGGTAAGGATTACTTTTCAAGAAATATCATAAGCATTTGATTCGTCATGATCTTGAAAAGTAAATTATCAACATATATCTTCCATCAGGGATCAATTTAATCCTTATGCTATATTCTTCCATCTATTCTAGATCATGGATGAATTAGTGTGAAGGATGATGATGCATAAATAAGTTCAATAGTGTAGATATTTCATACAAAATTTCTCTAACATTTCTCAAAAAAATTAAAATGTAAAAAAACAACATTAAAAACCATCGAGCATTTTTGGTAGTTTTGGTTTGAAAACTAGCTTCCTGAAGGACCAAGTACCAAAAACATTGATTAGAAAACTAGCTTACTAGATAGTCAAGGAACAAGTAAAAATGAAAAAATTGAAAACTAGGAATGACAACGTTTTGGAAAAATTGATGAAGTATCGGGTTGCTCACTTTTGTGATCATGTTTCTCAAAGATAACAAGAATGAAATTTTATCAACACTTATACCAACATTTTTCAACTTTTACTAACATGGAAGAGGCAATGAGGACTGAAGTTATGCCAAGGTATTTTCCTTTACTATTTTACTTTTAAATTTACGTGTAACTTTTTTATTGTGTGAAGATCTAATATTTCGTATCATACATAAGATTGAGGGATTGATGATGAAAAATAAACAAGGAATTTTTGCCATTTGAATGGAAACATCTCTTGGACTATGATGATAAAAAAATCTAAGCTTGATATGGTGGAAGATCAAAGTAGAAAAATTGTTGAGAGAATTATCTTTGCATGGATTTACTCCATATTTTAATTTTTTCATGAAAATTACAAGTAATTCTTATGTTGTTTTTTTAACCAAAATTTATTGAAAATGCATAGTAGGAAGTTATCCATAGAAGTACCTACTCCTACCTCAATAAAAGAAAGAAAATGGGGAAATTATTAAGAAAATAAATGTGTGTTTGTGTGTGTGGAGTAGCAAGATAATTTCCACACAAGAACTTGTGTAAGAAAAATTACAAACGGAGAAAAAGAGAAAGGAAGAAGCAAGAGGTGGACAGTAGGGAAACTTCTACATAAGAACGTGTTTAAGAATCATTACAAAAGAAAATGCAAGTAGTAGGAAGGTATCCACACAAGAACTTGTCCTTGAACTTTGACATATAGAAAATGGCATAATAAGGAAAATTTTCTTTGAATTGGATTTCTTTCATTTAAAGAAGTCAAAGATTTTTCATTATTTTCAATCTTCTATAGATTGTGCCAATAAATCTAAAGTTCTTATGATGAAAAAATTATTTCAACCTTTCATCTTGTTTGAATTCCATTAGAAAAGAATAGATCGGATATAAAGAAAATTTGTAAAACCATAATGGCATGCATAAGGACATGCATGATTTTAGGCTTGGAGGATATGATGAGTCCCAAAATGACTCATTTTATACAATATTTGACACTCTTTTATTTGCATAAATTATGGATTTAAATGTAATTTTTGAACTTATGGTTTATTTATAATGAAATAGAAAGTATATAACCTAGCTATTTCTTCATAAATGATGGTCATATATTTTTTATTTATTTGTAATGATTATTGGAAAAAGATGTCAATTTTAGTACATGAAGTATATAATAATCTATAAATGCATAATATTATTCTTGAAGTGTGAATTATCAACATAAGAACAACTTTTTCGTCTACCAATAAAGCACCGAAGTTGCACAGAAAAGTGTCAAAGATCATTATTTTTCTACCAAAACACCAAAGACATCATTTTCATACTAGAGAAATGTTATAGATCATTATAGTATCTTCAGAGGTACTCTGAAACCCTTCATAATAGCTCCAAAGATCGTTATTTTTACAACAACTCCGAAGATCTTCATTTCAACATTACCCTATCTCTAATGACTACCACAGTAGCTTTGGACATCCTTTGTCAAAATTAGGAGATGGTTAACAATACATTACCATTTATCTTTGGAAATTATTTATATGACATATATTTATAGTATTTCCAAAGATAAACATTTCGTAAATAGTAAGATATTTGTGGCATTCTCCTAATGTTATGAATGTTTTTGTTTTTGAGATGCTAGAGAAAAAAGGAAAAAATCAATATTTATTTTCAACATAAAATTGAGGGAGAATCAAAATATCCTTATTATCTTTTGATTCTCTTCACGAAATAATAGGTAGAAGATATGTGAGAAAAACTTGCCATAATCTACTATTTTAGTTAGATAAGATTTACATTCCAATAACTAAGCACTCTCCATATTTTATGGATATTGAAGCTATTTGCATAGATTAGAATCTTGGTTGTTACATATAAAATAAGGTGTTAATTGAAAGCATGAAATTATAAATGCAACCTTCCATGCAAAACTATGTAACTTTTCAATTCTTTTGATTTATCAAAAATTAAACATTTCTAGCATTTAGTTTTGTGCATTAGTTTTAGTTAAAGTCCTCTTCTAAGGAATGAGAAAAGTCCCACTCATTATAAAGAAGAGGAAAAATATGTTTGTGTATGTTTTGATTAATAATTTATATTTCCTATAATTATGGTTTGTGCTTTAAAATTCTCATAGGCATGATTTATTTTTCTTTAATGTGTATAAATTTAGAAAGAGATTTCAATGAATGGTTTTGTTTCCCCTATTGCATATTACCTTTGGAAACCAGCCCTAGATTGATAAAAAATGAATGATGAGGAAAACAATGACACTCATCAAATAAAATCTTGATTATAAGAAATGTCAAAAGAAGCACCACACACTATACATTTCTAGGTCATTGCTTTTCCATGACTTCACCTATAGAAGGAAATCCTAATTCGACCATGTTGTAATTATTGTTCAAAATGACCCCTAGTTATTTTGACAACTTACATCTTCATTCTGACTCTGAAGTTCAAGTTCATAGGTTGTGGGCACTCTAGCAGATCCTTTGGATGCGCTTCTTCCGCGCGCCCTCACGTGCCCTTCCTATTTCTTCTTTGTGCTTTCTCCTCACATCTCTCCCTCTTGTGCATGCTCTGCATGCTTCCTCCTTCCCCTTTATTCTTCTATCTCTTTCCATTTACCCTTCACTCCTTCCTCTTGAGGGCCCGCTTTCATTCCAAAGAATCACACACACCCTTTTGCACAAACTCGCAAACTTTCCCTCCAAATCAACTAAGTCTCTTTGCATGCCTTCCGTGCACATACCCTTCCTCTTGAACTCCATGCATTTCCTCACATTCACTTTCCTTGTCTGCATTCTTCCTTTTCATATATTTCCTTCACATTTACACAATGCACACTTCCTTTCCTCTAATCCTCACGCGCTCATTCATTCTAAATTTCATGCTCCACTTGCATGCTTGTATCCTTTCACGATATTCACCTTCCTTCCCTTCCGTGCACACCCTCTTTATGTGCCCATATGTTGTTTTATTGTGCCCCTTGCTTGCGTGTTCACTCCCGTGCGAATCACTAATCCACATGGTAACTTTTCGAGACTTGAGTGTGTCATACACAACCTATCAAATCATGCCAATTGGGTGCATCAATCCTTGTGACAAACCAATGTGCAACACATGGAAAAAAAGATAAAAGGTAAATGAATAGTTGGTTGATCCTTCAATAGATTAGTGTGCACCACATGTCATTGCATGTTCATTTTTCACTACATGAAAGGAATGATAACCAAATCATACCAAGCCAAGAACACAGATGCTAATAAAACACCACAATCAATAAAATGAAAGCAATTAGCCAGAATAACTTTACATAAAACCTTTGCAAACAAATGAGCAGCAATATCATATATTATTATGGAACTCAATGCAATACATTGAGAATGGGCCTTGCTTAAATAGGCAAGGAATAACAATCTAAGAACAATCAATACCTTTGATTGGCATCTATGTTCTTGGCTTGGTATGATCTAGTTATCGTTCCTTTCATGGTATCAGAGCTAGAGATTGTTGTTGACATCCATCTGTAAGTTTTATTTTGCAAATAAATTATTTGTGTATTCATATATTTGGGATTTGGTTGTATTTTGTTGTTGTGTGCATTTTTATGTAAAACAGAGGCTTCCATTAGATCCGAAGGCATGAAAACCCTAAGATCGACTATAAACTCGGGCAATTCTAAAGGCAGTCATTTTTGTGGTTTTTTTATTTTTACAGAGAAGCACACAGTGTGCCTCGGGATTCGAGCCAAGAAAAAAATGTGATTTTATTTATTCAAGTTTTTGGATTTCTCGAGATCATCTTGGGTTTTTTTCACATTGCAGCTTATCTATCTCGGTTTACGCGTATGAAGGTTTTTGGATCTTTCCTTTTTTGGCAGGGGTCCACGGATGTTGTGCACGTTTTACTATTTCAGGAAAATCCGCAAGTTGCTATTTTCGGCAATAAAGGTCACTATCTACACAGTCTAAAAATAGTAATTTTTACCAGAAGCGGCAGTTGGATGTGACTTTCTCGAAAACACACGACACACCCCAAAATAGTAAGTTGTGTAAACACCCATTAAAATCCTTAGCCCTTGGTCATATGGTATGGTCATATGAGGGCTTAAAGCTTGTGATTCCTACTAGTAGGTGCTTAACTTGAACCCCTTTAATTTTATTTGTGTGGTGAAGGCAACAACAATTTATTTTGTTTTAGTGGCAACTAAAATAAATAACAAAGCAAAATATTAAAAAGCTTGTAACTTTTGATCGGTAACTCGGTTTTGAGTGCCATTTTTGCAAAAGTGATTGTTTTTTTGTGCTCTTTCCATTGGAGTTATTTATTTTGAGACTTGCACTATAATTTATTTATTTTGAGACTTGCACTATAATTATAAAGTGCCAAATATGGAGGAGTGTTGTAATCAATTGTGGACACAATTTTGGCTGAGCCCGACGTCCTAAACTTCTGGGAGTTGCATTTTGTATCTATCATGGATTCTAAGAATGATATGTTTTTCTCTAAAGTATGTGGACTTCAAGAGGATATTGTAAAATTTGTGGAAGAAAATAGATCACTCAAGAAGTGAAATTCTCTTCTACAATCACTCATTCATGATAAGGATACAATAATACACTCCTGCAAAACAAACTTGCTAGCCTACAACATCACCATCATATTGTGGACAACCATATCCATGATCCTAATCCACTTGCAGTTGTTTCTCTTGTACCCACTGACATTGATCTACTAGTCTTTGAGCCTGAACCTACTTTTGATGCTTCTAAACCTATGAGGCTTATTATTGCATGCTCTTCCACATCTATGCCTATTACAGTACCACATGTTGTGTATCCTAGCTACATAGATTTTTTTGAGAAGCATACCATTGCATTTAGTTCTCACATGCTCTGTTCTATGGGTCTCACTAGTGGAGTCATTGGCAGACATTCACAGGGTATTGTTTCCTCTATTCCACATGTTAAGTGGAATTCTCGTCATGACATTGGTTTTCGAGCAGATACTTCATTGGGATCACACATTGACAGAGCTCCTTTTTTATTCGCTCGAATCTTTCTGAGGATCATGAGCAACACATGAGTTCTGCACCTTCACTCAGGCTTGAGAAACCTAAGATTTCAGCTATCAAACATGATCAACCTGACACACATTCTGATGTTATTTTGCATGCACCCATTGTGCATTTTACACCAAGTCATATGCAAGCATCTTCTTCATCCATCTGTGTTGATTTGGGGTGGATATCTGATCACTCGTGGCGATGACATAGGAATTCATTGAGAGGACTCTATAGGCATGGCTCCTCCACCATTCGACCTCTTGCTCCACTTTCTATACCTTCTGCATTGTGATGCTTCTTATTTTGAGCATTTTCTTTAGCAGGTGTAGTGTATCTCTCTTATTTGTTGAGATATTTTATATCTATTTTTTCAAAACTTTTGGCATGTTGATAGTATCTCTATGGGGATCTATTTTAGTGAAGTCCAGTGTTATTTTTCATTGTTCGAGTCACCGATTTTGGGCAACTCATATAGATTTATAGCGTCACTCCCACCCATTCAATGGGAGGGTGTGGTGTTGATCCTACTTCTTCGGGTTTCATGTCTTTGTCTTATTACCTTGGCTTTTCTTGGATCGTGACACTCGGAGTTTGTGTCCTTGCCTTGTTGCTTTGGTTATTGTTCTTGGATCATGGCACACCTATTTGCAGCAGCTTGATAGAATTATGTTTAGTATTTTTTTGCACTTTCAACATCACTATGTTGACAGTCTCCTTTGTATGGAGCTATTATGGTGAAGCTCAGTGTCATTTTTTTTTAATTATATGATCAAGCAGGTTGATTCAGACCAAACTTCTTCAAAGATTGTATGATTTTTTTGAGCCAAGCTTCTTGGGATGCCTTGGAGCAGTTTTTACTCTCTTTACTTTGTTGTTCTTGATTTTGGGTACCTTGCGGTGTCCCTTTTTCCCGGTTATTATACATGAGTACCTCATCGGCCTAGTTGTCGGGACTCACACTTTGTGGACATGCCACATCTATTTTGGCCCCTAGCTTCACTTGAGGGGGGGTGTTAGAGTAGGTATTTACCTTAGCTCATGTTCACCTAGGTACATTATTTACCTTTATTGTATTTATCCTCACCCACTTATGTGTGTGGATATTTCTTTTATCTTATTTAGATATTAGGAGATATTATCTAGTTGTTAGGTATAGTTCTTTCCTTGATCTATGGTATTAACTAGATACTTGATGTCTAGTTCTCTCCTAAATCTATGGTCTTGACTAGTTCTTTGATGACTAGTTATTTCCTTGATTTATGGCTTGATCTACGACCTTAATTGGTTCTTAGATTGTTATTCCTTGCCTATTTAAGCAAGGCCCATTCTCAATGTATTGCATTGAGTTCCATAATAATATATGATATTGTTGCTCATTTTTTTGCAAAGGTTGGTTTTATGTAAAGCTATTATAACGAATTGCTTTCATCTTATTGATTGTGGTGTTTATTAGCATCTATGTTCTTGGCTTGGTAAGATCTAGTTATCGTTCCTTTCACACCGCAAACCTTCAAATCGTAATATTTTTTTCCATAACACTCTAAACACACATGTCCGGGATTGTTGGAAATTTGTTGACATGGGCTACACGTTGACTATTTAAAATCAAATTTTGGCGAGGATTGGTTAACGGAAAATAGGGAAACGTCACTCAGATCATTAATGCAGACATATAATCAACTCAACCACCATATTTTCTTTAGATATTGTCTCTTTCCTTCTTCCACAAGCCAAATAGACATGGGGAGGCACATTTGATATCCTTTTAGGTGGATTTGCATGCATTTATTTCTTATTGTTCATGGTTGGGTTTCAAATCTAAGTTTCCCTTTTTTCTCCTCCTCTTCTCTCCTTTTTAATCTATAAATTGTAGAGATCTACTCATTAAAATAGATCCCTCTTTGTTGTAATGACACCATGCCAAAATGGTGGCTGACTTCCCATGAGTTTTAGACCTCGAATTTGATCTTTGTAATGTTGTCTCACCTTCTTCCATGAATGTAAATTACTATGAATCCTTAAAGTAATAAAATCAGGTTTTGTGGCACTTTTGTCTACCCTTTTCTCATTTATATTGTGTTTTTCCTCTATGTTCACATTTCTAGAGTCTTAAGGTTTTCTTCTTTGTAGTTTTCATTTTCATGTGTTGTCAATGAGTTGGAAAGTCAAATCATGTGTGGTTCTTATTTTTCGGCGCACATGTCCGCCCTCTCTCCCACGTTTTCTTGCTTTCCTTCCCCTTGTGGAGAGTGATCAACCCTTTTTCTAGTGTTATCACCTCCCCTTTTAGCTTAGGATTTCCTTATGCATCTCCTTCTAACCCTAGTCCCTTGGAATGTTAGTTTAGGATTAGATAGCTTCATTTCCAGCATTAGGAGTAGTTTTAGCATTAGAAATAGGTAGAGGAACCAAAGTTCTCTGGAGGTCCTGTCTCGGTGCACAAAGTCCCACAACTTGGAGACAGGTCCCCATGTTGCCTCAAAATCCTCAATTCATCTTGATCTAGGACGGGTGCAATTTTAAGCTCCAATGTAGACACCTAAAATCCACTTACACAATTTTAATACTAAAATTATACTAATTACCCTCTTTCCCATCATTTTCATTATAATTAGTGATTTCTCACTAATTAACTAATGTTTCCCTCCATTTTGGTCAATTAACAACACTTCATTAATTAACTAGCCTTTACCCCACTCACGGATGTCAATTAATGACACTTCGTTAGTTATAATCCTCTTCCAATCAATTAATTAACTATCATTAGTTAATTAAGCCTTTATAACCTTGTATTTAGTCAATAAACCTTCTTATTGGTTAAATCCCCCTCTCAAATCCTCCAAATCATACCTATTTCCCTCTAAATCATCTCTAAATAGCTTTCTAAGCTTATTCTAGCCTATTAATTAATCCTAGTTGATTAATTAAATCATCTCTAGTTCGCATGAGTTGCTAATCACTTGTTAATTCCTTTAATCAAGCTTATTTTTTCTAAATCTACTTTACCCTTTATCCCACATACACTAGTTTGCAAGCCTCTCCCAAATGGGAAAGTTATATAAAGGACCCTTCTACATTCTTTCACACCTATACCACACTTTTGTTAGTGATTACTATAGGCATATGATAAAGGAATTCTCCATTGTTGGAATAGCTTCTTCATATTTGCATCCATTCTCTCATAGTTGAGTAGTAAGGGAAGATCCAAGCATGGCCTTGTAGCCATTTCTTGGTGATATTTTTTCCTCAATTTGGAGATAAACATACGGTTTGATTTCACTTAATAACAATCATACATTACAAGAGTAGGAATGGTTTAGCATTAGATGTTTTATTCATGTTTATGCATTAGAGTATTTATTTCCTTTAAGCTTTTATCTTGATGTTAATGGTAGATTAACTTTTGTTATTGAGACTACTTGGTGTTAGTTTCATTTAATCGACTTAGTTAGTTTAGCATGCATACACCAACAGGCTTTTGGCATGCCCTATGGGACCTGTTTGAAGAGCTATACATCTTCACCTCGGCAATTTTTATGTATTATTGTTGAGATCCAGCCTTTGGAGGCATCCTTCAATACATCTGGTGACTCCCAACATCCATATCTACTAGTTTCGATAGTCCACGCAAGGCATTTGCATCAGCACACAAGGCGGACATTCATGAATGTGCACACGCATCAAAAGGTATAATCAAAGGTAAATCTTTAGCTCGCGTGAAGGTGAGTAGCAGCTTAACATGTGACCTAGTGGCGCGTGCGTGAGAAAGCACCTGTTATTATTTAATTTTCAAAGTTGATGTGTTCTTGGTAAATTTATATCCTTTGGAGGTTACTCTAAGCACATATGACAAATCCATTGATTCAAACCAACCCATTATTTCATTTACAGACCTTTTCCTTCTTCCTTTCATACATTTCGTCCTTTCCTTTCACCCTTCCATTCACCTTCATACCCCATCTTTTCATAGCTCTCAAAAGATATTTTCCATTCTCACACTTCAATTCCATCCCTCCTCATTTTCAGCAATGGGATATTATCCCCAAAGTATCCCTAAAAGACTTACCTCCCTTCCTTGGAAATGGAGATCAATCTCCCATTGATATATCCAAGACAAATCTAGCCATTATGTCATTCACAACATCATAGAAGATAAAAATTTTCCTCGACTTCTCATTTTATCATTCAAAGGAAAAGAAAAAGATCAGTACAAAATTTTGTCTCCGCAAACCATTTCTACATATAATCATTTAGGAGAACAATTACACAATAGGTTTAAGGAGGATGCATATGCCATTATTCTCATAGAACATCTCAACACAATATAGTGTATGCCAACAGAGTATATATCGAATTCAACATCATATTTATAAGGACATGGCATAAAATTCCTCAAGAATGCATACCCCCACAAGGTATGGCATTCTTGTATTATTTTAGGTCCTTTGATGTTGATCTAGTTGTATTAATTCAATCCCTAGGAGGAAGCAATCTTCCTCAAGATTTTTCCATTGCATCACAAGTTGAGAAGATGCTCATTCAGGATGGAAAAAGAAAACCCATCTCTCTTATTGTAATTCTTCCCTCACCATCTCAAATTATTCCCTCCCCTTGCAAAAATAAAGAAAAATACATTGTTCCTTTTCAAAAATAGGAATATATTTTGCTTCATTATCCTTCATTTGATGCTCCACAAGCTCATTATGCCCAATGTATTTTGCAAAACTTCCTCCCATCTCCACCCAAGGCACTACCCAACTTTCCTAAACCTTGCACTAATATTACTAGGAGTTTTGGCATTTCACATGTTGTCCCTACCTTCTATCCAACACTCAATAAACCAAGTTATCCTACAAGGTTGGTAGAACATGAGGTCTTCTATGCTTTTGGAGAGAAGGAGCAGCCCATGTGATACCCCAAACAATGAGGCTTCAAGAAATATCATGCATTTGTTTTGAAGAAAGACAATCAACATAATAGGGAGTATGTTTTGGAGGATCATTTGGCTCCTCTAAGTAATAAAATCAGGTCTCTTGAGAATCAAACATCTCATCCCAAGCATGAAACAAATCGACATCCCCTTGTTTATGCCTCTTCTCTAACCAATTCTAACAAGGATGAAAATTCCATATCATTAAGGATTGGTCTGATTCTCGATTAGGGGGATGAGAGGATCCAAAATTTGAAAAAGAGGTGATGAATATCAAATCGGAGCGGGGAGATGTGGAGGACAATAAAATTGGAACCGGAGAAGAGGAGAAAGTGTTTTTGAATGCTATTGGCATCCAAGGCCTTGAGGAAGAATGTTTTGAAAATAAGAAAAGTACTTTAATGGAGTGCAATGATCCTCATTGTTCTACATATTTGGAACTTGCTGCACTTTTAATGGAAGGGCCTCAAGATATCAAGGAAGATGAGTTTGAGCTCTCTATATTTTTATTTGAAGAAGTAGAGCATGAGAACACAAGAGTGGAAACAAAGTTGTTTGTAGAGGCTGAACAACGCGCAACCCACCTTTCTATAAACAATATTATTTAGGAGGAAATTCTACATGATTCCCCCATTCGCGAGGATAAAACAAGGATCGGACCATGCCCAATCAGATATTTGGCTAATCTAGAGCCAAAACCAGATTTTCTGCTAGTCATGCTCATTTCAAAGCATGAGGTAGAGTTTTACCGCACCAAAGGTCAAAGCAACGATGCCTCCCGATTCAAATGTAGAACAACTAGAGGAGGTATTTGTTTTGTTTGTTGTTGATACTTTAAAAGGCATGGAGAGATAGCTTCAAGTCAATTTTCCACTCTTATCACATAACTAGCACTAAATCGAGTTACATGGTCTCAATTTGTGAGGAAAGGCAACTACTTCTCCCTACCTGTTGCGGGTTTTGTTTGAGCTTCCTTTTCCTCTAGTTAGTATAGGATAGTATAGGTTTGTTTTTAGTAAAACAAGTTCTTACACACACTCTACATGTTTCCCCTTGGAACATGTATGATTTTCTGATTTTTACATAGTTGTGTTTGGTGCACTCCCTTTTTGGTGCATGTTTCCTTTCCTTTTCCGTGCTCCTTTCACGTTCCTTCTATTTCTTCCAAGATGACAGTCTAGTTTTCAAACAATAAGTTCAAATTAGAACATCTTCACACGAGAGTAACAATTTGTTTAGGGTTCAAGAAGTGCTTCATGTCGGAAGTCAATATGTTAGTGCGCCACATTTGTATGTGTGTGAATAATAATTACATTGGTAATTATTATTATAGTGAATGTTAGTAAGTTAGTAGGTTGTTATAAGTTGTTATATTAAACAACTATAACTAATATTGTTTATACGTGAGATTTGGTTAAACAACCAACTCACAAATATAGGAGTTTGTGGAGAGAATTATGGGGAGAGTTGTTGGACAACCTCCATGAAAATAGGAATAGTCTCTCCTATAAATATGTGATGTCATAATAACGCGAATACATTGAATATCAATATAGATGAAATAATATTGTGTGAATATAATTATTGTGTGAGTTTTTCATGTGTAAACTCGTACCAAAACTATACTTCAAGTGACTTTATGGGTGTTCTTCAAGTTGCAGATCAGATCTTCATGTTTCTAGGAAGAATCCATGCCCAATGGATGCTTCTAAGGCTATTGGTATCTTGATCTAGTAGGTAGATGGTCCCAAAGTTGCCAAATTGTTTTCCAAAATGACCCCTTGGTTATTTTGACAACTTACATATTCATTACGACTATGAAGTTCAAGATCATAGGTTACGTGCACTTTGGTTATTCCCTTTGTTTTAGTTCTTCCATGCACCCTCACGTGCCCTTCCTGCTTCTTCTTTGTGCTTTCCCCTCCCATTGCTCCCTCCTACACATGCTTTGTGTGCTTCTTCCTTCCCCTTTATTCTTCTATCTCTTTTCATTTCCCCTTCCCGCCTTCCTCTTGTATGCCCATTTTCATTCCAAAGATCTCATGCACCCTTTTACGCAACCCTACAAACTTGACCTCCAAATTAACTAGGTCCCATGGCATGACCTCTATGCACATGCACTTCCTCTTGAGTTACGTACATTTCCTCGTGCTCTCTTTCCTTGTCCTCATTCTTCCTTTGCACATATTTCCTTCACATTTACACATTGTGCACTTCCTTTCCGCTAATCCTTGAGTGCTCATTCATTCTAAATGTCACGCTCCACTTACATACTTGTATCCTTTCACAAATATGCAACTTCCTTCCCTTTCACATGCACCCTTTGTGTGCCCATCTTCTGTTTTCTCGAGCTCCTTGCTCGTGTGCGCACTTAGTGTAACCCTCCCACGTCGAGTCACCGAGCCACGTGGCAACCTCTCTGACTTGAGTGTGTCATACACAACCTATCAAAGCGCACCAACTAGGCACATAATCCTTGTGATGAACCAATGTGTGACACGTGGCAGAAAATACAAAAGGTAAATGAATAGTTGGCTGATCCTTCGATTGATTAACACGCCCCATGTGTCATTGCATGTTCAATTTACACCGCACCTTCAAATCGCAATAAATTTTTCTATAAGGCTCTAACACATGCATGCCTCAGGTTTGTTGGAAGGCTATTAACGTGGGCTACACATTGACTATTCAAAAGTGGATTTTGGCAAGATTTGGTTGGCTAAAAATAGGGAAATGTTACCCAGGTCATTAATGCACACATTTAAGCGACTCGCCACTAGATTTTCTTCGATCTCGTATCTTCCCTTCTTCCACAAGCTAAACAAACATGGGGAGGTGCATCCGATAGCCTTGTAGGTGGATTTGTAGGAATTCATTGCTTCTTCGTAGGTGGTTGTATTTCGAATTCGAGTTTCCCTCTTCTTTCTCCTCATATTCTTTCCTTCTTCTTCTGTAAATTGTAGAGATTTTCTCATAAAAGTAGATCCCTCTTTATTGTAACAACACCATGCCAAAATGGTGGTCGACTTCCCATGAGTTTCAAACACTAAATTATGTCTCTACAATGTTTTCTCACCTTCTGCCATGAATGTAAATGAATGTGCATCCTTTAAGCAATAAAATTAGGTTTTGTGGCACTTCTATTTGCCCTTTTCTCATTTTTATTGTGTCTTGCCTCTCTGTTCACATTTCTGGCATGTTGTGTGGTTTTCTTCCTTGTAGTTTTCATTTTCATGTGTTGTCAATGAGGGGAACGCTGAGTCTATGTGGTTCTTGTCTGCATGCACCTATTTTCCCTCTCTCCCACGTTTTATTTCTTTCCTTCCCCTTATGGAGAGTGATCGACCCTTTTTCTGTGCTATCACCGCCCCTTTTAGCTTAGGATTTCCCTTATGCATCTCCTTCTAACCCTGGTCCCTTGGAATGTTAGTTTAGGATTAGATAGCTTCATTTCCAGCATTAGGAGTAGTTTTAGCATTATAAATAGGTAGAGGAACCAACATTCTCTCGAAGGTCTCGTCTCGGTGCACAAAAATATCACAACTTAAAGACAGTCCCATGTTGCCTCAAAATCCTTAGTTCATCTTGATCTAGGACGGGTGTAATTTTAAGCTCCAATAGTAATTTTCATCCCCTTGAGCAGGTCCTAAACCATCTTTAAGACACTAGGAGATAACCCTTTCAAGTCATTGCTTCTTACCTTGATTCACATCCAATATTAAAAACAAAAACCTTATGCCATTACATTCCACCTTTGTTGGATACTTTAGATGTTGTAGTTCAACTCTTCATAATCAAACATCAATTGTGATTGCGATGCACTAGCATAAACATGTCGGTTCATCAATGCCATGGTCAAACGAAAATACAACAAAATATTCCTCTCTTTTAGGTCATCAAAGTGGGTCAAGTGCCTTCTTAAGGAAAATGGTTTCCAAAAGTGCAAGTTGTCAATAACTTTCCACGCCTCTTGAGTTGCGAATTACACACAATGATAGAAGACCATTACAACTAGTTTTTGGCATGATGATGTTGCTTAACATCATAATCTAACTCACCAATGGCTTCAAATTCATACATTTAATATGTGTGCATACTACAAGATCTTAACTCCTCTATGGTGTAACACAACTCATATTATGTGATTATTATAATATGTAGTTCTCTGCAAAAACCCAATAGAATATGATGGAATGATGACCGATACCCAGTGATTGTTTCTAACCATTATAATGGTCCAATTAAAGCTTCATGTAACTCCTTTTAATATCAATACATTATTGTATTCTTTGTAGGCTAGTGATTAGCGATTAATATGTAAGGATTATGTAGACATCATATATTCAATCTCCCAAATCTGTACAAGAATTTGCATCATATAACTTTGTAATTACAATTGCAATTGGTGGCAATTGTATTCGAGTCTATTCTTGTTGTTTCAGAACACTTTTATATACTTTTTCCCCTGTAATTCATTATATGTTTTTTGGAATAACACATATAGATCCTCGTTTAGAATGTTGTCCATGAAACTCCCTTAGGGCGTGGATTGCTATAACTATGTAAATTATGATTAAGTGGAACACTTTTTATTATTTAAAAGTATGTATTTTCATATTGATAGACCATCTATCATACTCAATGCATATGATATTAAGGTCGAGGAGGGGGTCTTGGTTATGGTTAAACCAAGATAAAAAGATGAATACGACAATGACGATGGCATATATTAGTTCAACACAATATTTGTTTTGTTTTGCTATTTAAAATGGGGTTTATTTTGATTTTACTCCCTCAACGTATTATTTTTAATTATTTTATACAAAAAAATTAATTGCAATTGTCTTTCGATTATTCAATTATAATATCGAATTTTAACTTCTTAATTTACAATAATGATATTTAAAATATAAAATAACAAGAATGTGTGTATGATAATATTACAAATTTTATAATATAATACATTGTCTAAAAATAGATAAAGAATTTATCCGGTAATATATGTTTAAAATTTTAAAAAATATATAATATAATTATTTGAAATTAAAAATAAATATTATTTATAATTACATATATTTATTTTTGACATAAAAATAGTGCAAAATTAATTCTATTAAAAATATAAATTTTAAAGAATGTTTTATTATTAGAACATGTCTTTATATTAATAATACAAAACAATTACAACAAGAGCTTGACCGAAACTCACGGTCCAAAGTCAAAATGCCACGAGGACACAAAAGATGCCAAAAAGGCAACATAAAGTCACATAACTAAATATCTAGATAACACTAATTCTTAAAATGTTAGGTCCCATTAGGATTGGAGCTAAGCATCACGAACCTCCCTCGACTTGCCCCTTATGTTCCAGTCTGGAATCCTTCCTGCATTCATTTTGGTTTTGCCTGTGTGCGCAGGCTATTTGGCGATGGATTCATTCCTTGTTTCAACCCTATCACCCTGAGTTCTTCTCATGGCGTCTGGCCTTATTTGGTGACTTTATTTTATGGCCTCATTATATAGCTAATATGTGGCATCTTTTTCATGCATGCATTTTATTTCATATCTGAAAGCTCGCAATGCCTTTATTTTCAAGCATGATCTTACAATTATCAACTTTTCGACTAATGACAAGGTGATTATTCTGTCTACTGTGCGAACACAGATTCAAACTCAAACTACTAAGGTTACTCTGGAATTCGTGCACCTTCGGGAGCTTCTAGATCACTAGGGGAGTGCGCCATGCACTATGAGTCGAGTTCCACTTTGATCCGTCGCCGTTGCCACCTCGACTTTCGCCTCCTCGACGACCACTTGTTGCAGACACACGTCGGAGGAGCCGCTTGCGTAGCCACCGCTATGCCTCCCCTCGGGATCGTGCCATCCCGCCTCCTCCTGGCCTCGGCTGCTGCAGTTCACCCCCAAGGGGAATGACGTTCTTAGCACTCCCAATGGGGCTCTCCACCACCGACTATGAATACTCTTGCAGATCTCCGCCCCTGGGTGGGGAATTATGGTGCCTCTTCAGATGCAGTTTCTTGAGCAGGAGGGTTGGGAAGTGGATCCATCATCCGTAGAGCCTTCTAGCGGAGCTTTCATCCCTCCCAGGATGATCCTCCCCCTCCTCCTGGTGCGGTGGCGCGTGTGCTTAATGTTTGTCTACTATTTTTTATTGCCCTTTAGGCATGCTCTTGTAAAGCCCTCGTGGCATTTTGTGTTTGCCCATGTGGCATTCTTTTGTTGCCCTCGTGGCGTTTTGCGGGACCGTGAGTTGTCCAGTCGCCCCATACTATATAACTTTCCTTTTTATTAATATAAAGGTATGTTCCAATAGTAAAATGTTAGGTCCCAAATCACCAATTTAAAAATAATAATTTTGCAGCATAAATTCTACCCAATTCACAACACAAATCGAACATTTAATACAATAGTAATGGCCTCCTCGAAAATACCCTTAAACACCCCACCCCTACAATAATAATAATAAATAAATAAATAATTCTGAAGGAGACACTAAAACTTTAATATTAACCATGTAAGCATCGTCCTCGTGGTTTTTTTGGTAAGAAACGCGTGGCAGTTTAAAAATATAAATTATTGCAAATGGACTATAAATTTGTCAGCAACTCATTGTTATGACATTTAATGAATTATATAGTACCGAAAAAGATGTGAGAGTTTCCTATTTTTAAAGACATTAATTCCTCCAAGACGAAGATGTTCGTAGACAAAACAGATGCAGACACTTTCCTAAGTATTTAGACGAAATCCGATAATGTTGTGAATAAGAAAACAGTAACATTGAGTGTTTCAGAGGAGGAATCAAGAAAGTTTATTTAGGGAAATAGTTATCGTGCACTCACTACTTAAGTAAAGAAAATTAATACTTAAATAACTTATAGAAAGAGAAAAAACACTTGTATTTTGCAATGAGAGTGACACTTCCATGATTCCGTGACAAATACAATCCATACATACTTATCCACGACAAACCATGCGGTTTACTTTGTACGAAACCAAATCCTCGTATTGGATAAGTTTCATGTGCATTTAAGTGAGGATGTGAAATGATACCTATTATTTGTTGCTATGTGGGTTACACACGGTTGACTCTCATTTTGTTTCTGTCTTTCCACTTCAATTTCAATACATTTTTGGTGTGATATTTGTTTGTCTTTCCACTTAAATTTCAAGTCATTTAAAGTTGTATTACGTGGAGGGTGAATTTCTATTATTTAATTTTTTATTAAATATTGAGGAAATATTATATATTGTGTTTTTTAAAAAGTAATTGGTGTGAGATAGAGATAACGTTAAGTAGTTAAAAAGACTTTAGAGAACAAAAATAAATAAACAAAGCAACAATTTAAGTTGGAAACACGCATGTCTTCTTCCTTTGTCTAGTTGGAATAGAAAGGAAGACAATCACCCAATCTTGTAAACACAAACAAAATAAAATTACACACCACTAAGGAACTTTTATGGCCTTACCATTAATTTAGAAAGTCAATCAACATCTATCTCCTTTATCAATGCTTTCCTCTTCACTTTTACACAATATTCTTCTCGAGTTTTGATGACTTTTACAATCAATTATTGGTTTAATCCCTCCCTTCGTGGCATTGACTAAGAAACATTCATAGTTGGCCAATCCATCCTGTACAATCTCTCGATTCTCCATTTCTAAATATTGCACCATGTTTCTCAACTTTAAGAATCCTTTCAAATTTCTTTATGAATTCTACAGAAATCTTGGAAACTTTTCCTTTACAATATGTTCTCATAAAATATATCAAACATAAAATAAAATGCACACAAACATTTTGTGTTAGAAATATTTTTACAAACCACAAGGAAAAATTGCTCTCGTATCGCCTAATATTTTGATATCCCAATGTATAATTCTTCACGCATTTGAAATTTATAACGTATTATTCTAATACAAAGTACTACTAAACACTAAGTTATGTAAGGCTAATAATTGATGTGTGTTATTATATTGGATTGATTTTACTAATATTATAGAAGAATATTTTTTATTGATAATAGTTGGTTGGGCACCAAGGGCCATTACAAAGGATATTCAATGAACATCACCAAGATACAAAAACCATCAAAATGGGAGGATTCAAAAAGAGTTTGACTCACAAAACCTAGCTACAGGACAAAAACAACCAGATCATTGATACCGAATAGAGCAAAAGAAAAAGACATAATAATAACCAATCCATAAAAAGTCAACACATGAGTCACCTTCAAAGTTTTCTTCCTTGTTCTTAAACTCGGACCCTCTTGCATGGTTTGACTCTGCATAGGGTCTCCTCATCTTTCAAGCCGTTGAGAACCAATCTTATCGTTTCCCTTTAGCCTTGTCATCTATCTCTCGAACCTAAAGAAGTTCTAACCTCTGCCCATGAACAATGATTTCAACATTCATCCTTTTAATCATCCTAACAAGCTTGCAATTTTATTCCTTCAAAGTAGCCACCATGCTTTCGAGAGTTTCCAATCTTTATAAGAGGAACTCTTGGAGATTATTGTTCAAGTTATCCTCACAAACCTACTTTCTTACCCAAACCACTAGAGAGACTTTGAAGAGCCGAGACAACATTGTAAGAACTTTTCTCCTTTTTCTTCATTTCGCAACAATTTCATTATATCGAAAGAGACAAATAATCCTCCCAATATTCACCTAAGCTAATTGTAAAAACCCTTGGTCCTAGAACAGGGGTTCTGTTTTAAAAGAAGTAAGATGATCCTTGGTGGAGTGATGCTATCACTTTCTTAACTCGAAACTCAATAGCATAAGCCTTTAAATAACCGAAAAGGTAGAACGGGATACTCATCTTCATATTATGGTGAAATTGGTTTAACAAGGAAAGATGACGAGTATGTAATTTCCGAACTTTCCATCTATGGTGATATACCTCATTAAATGAAAGCATACTTTCATTCATCTTCCAAGTAAAGCTAACCTAGCTGTGTCATCCTCCATAAAATGATTTTTTTCCTCCACATTAAATAAAGCATCAAACTCTTCCATTCTTCTTGTTCTGTCTTTGAAATTTTTTAAACTCATGGTCGCCATACACAAACCTTGGCTACAAAATCCTTGTAGCATGCATTCCGAATCCTTGATCAGTAACCATCTCATTGTCCCAGCGATTTACAAAGTTGGAAGACAAATCCGAATCCTCAAATTTCAACTTGATCGAGATAGTTTGTGAGGCCACCTTTTTGAAGATCTCCCATAAAGTAGAGTCTCTTTGCAATTCTACATAGGATGAAGGCTCAACTGAAGGTGCTCTCCTCCCATGGTGAGACTATTAACTTAACCTTGCAAAAAAAAGAAACAAAGTGATACGAAAAATGGGGGCATAGTACCCTTTCATACTTTAGGAAATAAGGGATAAAATATGTGGAATAATCCCTCACATAATCGCAACAAAGTAGAGACTAATAGGCGTGCATCCTCCCACTGAATTATTCCTTCTTTAAATGGCTCAAGCATCTCTAGGATCCCGGATGGCACGTACATAAATCATATTCAAGTCTTCTTCACTCAAGGGCTCAACATAGGGCACAAATTTTCCATCTGTTAAAGGGATAATAACTCTTTCCTCCTTGTTTTCAAAAATGATATAACCCTTGTTGAACCAAAGATCAACATTATTTGCATAGCACCAAGGATGCCCCAATAGAGTTGGGAAGCTATCTGACTCTTCCAACGCTAAAACCTTAAAATCTCCTATGAACTTGGCTCCTTGTATGGTAATACATGCATCTTTCAAAACTCCGATGGGAGTGGCCTTAGTCCGATTAACCATGAACAATACATTAGAGGATGGCTGTAATGGGGACTCCCCATTTGTACCCATGCATCTAAAGTAAGAACATTGACTTCCGCGCTGTATCAATCAATATATTACTCAATAGCCACCCATCCACAACAACATTCGAGTGATTTACTTGTCATAATCTAGGCTATGAGGGGGAAGATTCGCATGCAGGATCTATCATCTGGTCTCAATACTTGTGCGTGGAGTGTTTCCCTTTAACCAATTCCCCAATAGTGGAATGATATTCTCCTAACACAATAACTTACACACTTCTCTTAAATCATCTATATCAGTTTGGACCATCTCTAATGCTTTCTTTTTCTCCATCTTCTATGATTTCTCCTTTAAATATTGTATTTCACCCTAAAGATTCTGAGTACCTCCATGGTTTCCTGATAAACCTCCTTCTGATGGGTAGGATCTGGGTCATGTGCATGTAGTACCTCCTCTTTAGTGATGGTAGGCTTCGTGCGTCGTCTCTGCGCGCAATGCCTCGGAGTCGCTTCCAACTTAGGCATCCACTGATTTTCCACAGTGCGTTGTATCCTAACCATCCATGTGCCTTTGTTTTCTTGTTTATGTTGCTTGCTAAGATGCTCATACAAGTCCGAACATTCCTCATAACTATGATTCTTTCCACAGAAAGAACATGTAACATTCTGAGGACATTCACACTGTAGTGGTCAGGAGATCCGCATGTATAACATGTTCCGTGAGGGAACTCGCTTCTTCCACCACCACGGCCTCATCCTCCAAATCCACCATGGTATCCTCGACCTCTGCCATGACTTGCCTTCAAATGCCCATCATTCCGATCATAGCGCGCTTGATTATGATCCTAATCCTGATGCTCATTCTTGCCTTTAGAGTTATCTAAAACTCTTATTTGTCGTACACCAATATCTATAGCATCCTGGATTTGACCAATCAGCCGACAGTCTTCCATGTCATGAGTTGTGGACCTACAAATTTTGCAGTAGCATGAAATTTTATTCCTTATCGCACATTGTAGTCATGGGAAACAGCTAGCATCATGGTTTAGATGGCATATCTCACAGTCTAACAATAGTGAGTGCACAGATATGCGGGAACAACTATCCTTTGTGTGACATTCTACTTCACAATTTGTGCAACAAATCCTTGTGTGTGTCTCGTGTGTTGAATTTGCCAATAGTTTCTCCAACTAATTTGCCATAGCTGCGATATGTGCTTCTAAAAATGGGCTTACCCTAGTGTCTATGCTTCCAACTACCTCAGCGCGTAAGGCTGCTTCAAGTGCTTTGCATGGATTAGTGCATGTTTTATGTGATAGCGCCCTCCTAAAATGTGTAATCAGGCCTCCGGAACCATTGTGTATCTTTGGCTTGCATGAATATCATAAGACAGATTAGATAACAACATTTTGAAACAAGCATCATACTCTCTAACATTTTAAGAAGTGCCTTTCTTAATATCCTTGAGCACACGTATACTCTTAAACTCAAGGATGTGAAACTCTTTAAGGAATGCATCTTTTAAAGTTGTATAGTCTACACAAGTCTGATCAGGGTCAAACTTTTTGTACCAACTGTGTGCACGCCCTTGTAACGTAGTAGCAAATTGGCTTGCCCTACGCTCAGAAGCCATGATTCCTTTTTCACACCATAGTATTTCACACATGTGTACGTGTTCAACAACATCTTCTATGCCCCTATACTCTAGAAGACAAAGAGACATCTCCATGTAAATATTATGGGGTTGGTGCAGACCTTGCCCACTTGATCCAAAACCCCTGTGTTTCCTCGAGACTCTAGAGCCACCGGATCCACCGGAGCTAGATCCACCTATACCTCATGATCCCAAACCCTGTAGTTGGGGTCGGACCAGAAGATGTACTTCCCTGTGTTCCAATAGTAGTATTGAACTGCACCTGACCGATGTCACATGAAGCGTTCTTACCCCTAGAAGAGAGTCCAAAATCTACGCGCTTGAAGTATGTGCGAGATGATACACTCAAAAAAGGTACCCCCATATAACAACAGAGCTATTTGTGTCGCCATCGTTGTGCCTCTTATAAGACTCGCTCTTACTCTCCCACTGCTTGAATTAGCTTGCTAAATGTTTGTTGTACTTGATCTGGAAAACCAAGTGCAAGGGAAAGGTTCTTTAGGTGGATTTAGATGCACGCCGCGGCCCTAGGTCATCTCTGCTTTGGCACGCTTTTACATGAGGCCGGGGAGGGTTCCTATCATGCTTTCCCAAATGGGGGAGTTCCTGAGGCTCAAGTTCCACGTCTTCTGCGTGGACTTCAACTCCTTCCCAAACTATCTTTCTCCACAACGCCATTTGCTTTGCAACCTCCCGTTGCTTCTCTACCTCCCTCTCGCGCACCTCATTATACTTAAGCCACCTTTCCTCTCTCTTCCTTTCGTCACTAGGTCTACCATATTTCACCAAACTTGCTCCTACCCCCGCGTGGTGGGGTTTAGTTTGCCATTGGTTTACTCTCCAAATTCAAGGTTACCATCAAAATTTTGATCACCAGTGGAATGCCTTGCAGGTAAGTTCCTTTGGGATATCGTAAAAACTAGAATTCAACTACCTCTGGGCATGAATAAGTGGAAATTGAGTACTCCAAGATATAACTATTCAAAACACCACATAACCACATATCCACAACGCGAGTCCAAATTAAATCAACATCATAAAGGGTCTAAAATTCTTCCTATGTCCAGACAAGTGTGCGATACCTCCAATTCCATTTAGACACATAAATAATCAACCACTTGTAGAATTCTAATAGAAAGATAGCGAAGAAGCTCTCATATAAACTTTCATACAAATTATGCTCCACCCACATGCGTGCGTTAAACTCGAGATATAGTGCTAAACCGTCCTGCGTATTCTTCTTCCAGTTATGTATCCACCCCTCAACACTTACTAAGGTCAACCGGTATGTCTTCATCGCGAACCATCTGAAAAAAACTAAAAAGAGGTCCCGACAATGGAACAATTGATGCAGCCTAGAATTCACCAAGAAAAAGTCCGAGCACGTTGGCACGTCACTCGGCATAGACTAAGCACTCACTCGAAGTGCGTAAAGGTACCATGCCCCTCTTTAGGGTTGTTGTTGTTGGATGTTAGCGTGATGAAGACTTAAAACATTCGATCCATGATTAATCTAACATTCTACGAGCATTTCCTAGATCTAGACCATAAAGTATCATGAATCAAACAATAATCATAATGAAACCCTTTCTTGCATAATAAACTATAACTATAACCATGTTAAGGTCAAATATAAGATCACCGCAACATTTCAAATCTATACAATATAAGAAAAGATCCACAAGAACATGTATAGGAAAAGGCAAGTATAATTTGATTTGCCCCGAATATATTCACAACTTGCATAAATATTCACACACAATGTAACATCCCCATTTTAAGATACTAGAACAAGGAATTTTTTTATATATAACGTTCTGTTATGAATTATATAATTCAAACACACGTTCAAGTTTTAATAATTGTTCTCGACGACCAAACAATACGATTTGGAACACACAATTTTCTTTTAAAACTAATGTTCTCTGTTCACATATTTGCATATGGAACACACATTTAGTGCCATTCAATCATATAATAGATTCAATATGCTACCATAAATGACTCGAAGAACTGCCGATCTCCCATTTTCATGGCTCGGAGTTTCAATGATCTCTCATTTCATGACTCGGCAACTACCGATCCTTCATGTTCATTCATGCATAGTATATTATATATACAAGTTCTCTTAACCGTTTCCGGTTATCGAAGTGATCCATTTAAGAAGCCTATCTGAATATCTGTTACTGATATTCATCTGACATCCTGCATCTTAAATTAAGTGATTAGGACAACGCAACCAGCACTTGTGATACTTTGGCCAAAGATTTTCACATGCTTTGCATGATCATATTCCTGGATGTGATACACACCAATGGAATACGTCCTTCACCTCACTTCACCATTATCTAGAATGGTCTTTCCTGGTTCCTACCAGTCCTTTCAATTTAAGGTCAGATTCAAACTTCCAATTTCTAACTAGCAATATGAACGAATATAGGAAGGCACTCATGGTGACTAAAGATACGCAGACATACGGTGTCGTTCCCCACGACTCCGTGTGTCTAGTTATCTTTAGTCCTCCGGAGTCACTCTGTATACGTGATCATACTCCTATCCCCAGCCAAGAACTTAACATTCAGCCTATGTATTCTTGATGTTTTAATTCGAGAGGGCATTGTAATATGTCAGCTATAACATTGTGTCGTCATGAAGACCCCATCTTCATGAAGACACCGTCTTTAGCTCAACGGCGTATGTCAATGTCTACTGGAATCCTCCCATCGAGAGTACACATCCTACTCAAGTGATTTGGATATGATCTTAATATTTAAGATCAACTTTCAACAACCATGCTGATCCTTTATCCTCATTCCTGTTACAATTGTATGTAGCTAAGAGAGACTAAATCCATCTTCTAGCTTACTATGCATCTTCTCCTTCATACTGAAGGGTTACATTTTCTCTACTTGGTTCTCTTCTTAATCATTGGATTAAGCAGCCCATTACTGACGGACGTGATAAGTTTAACCTATTAAACTTAACCAAGTTTTTCACAACTGTAACCAAATTCAGAATTCCAGCTTATTAGACGTCATTTAAACGAGGTCTAATTCCCAATAAATGTATTCATTTATTCTCCTTAACCTTACATAGTTAAGGTCTATTAGCCCTGGATATATTTATCCCATATCCTTACTTTCTGAATTTAACATACGAGGCTATTAATGGAGTTCGAAAACGAAGTTCGGTTACTCCTAAGTTAATTGATATTCCTTAGCTTCCACGCTAATCCTGAATACCTATCAGTTAGGGAATCATGTTCTTCCTAATCCTTTTAATGTCAATTAAAAATTCATCTTAACCCAAAGTATGAACTAATTGCACATTTCAACTTAAAAGTTGCATTTAGGTAAGAATAGATATCAGTTCCTTTTAAATCCATCCAAGGACAATTAAATAATTCCCAATCAAGAAATAACATTATATTTCCAATTTAATCAACAATATCTAACTGATATAGTCATTAAAATATCACACTTGTATTTGTATTCATCAATCCATTTCATAATCCATACATCTGCCAGTCCAAATGACTGGACTTTGTTTATATTAAACAATGTTACAACTCATAGATAGAAGAATGTACTTTCTTCTTTTCACAATTCCTCGTAGAGGAATAATAACTAACAAATACAATTCATCTTCAGACAATCAAAAGAAGTATCAGAAAACAGCCATGTCTTCGTTCTAATCAAATTCCATCTGCAAAATTACTTGCACGGGTCAGTTCATTGAACTGAGCATATTAAGCACTTGTCATTAAAATGAGGTGCTTCTAATTAACTGTCTCAATAAAAGAACCCTGCTTTTATGAAACGACAGTATGAACATCAATCAAGAATTAAGCATCAAAAGAATGGACAGCATAACAACTGAACCATCTAAATACCATCCCAATCAGCCAAAGAATTGTTGTCCTATTTCCCACATAACCATACAAGAAGCAATTTCCTTCAAAGTTCCAGATTACAACATTTGTAAAGTTTAGGAATACAAGTAGCATACTGTTGTTATAACATAACTGTTATCCTTTCCATTCCTTTCATTAGTAATAAATGCAAAGGGTAAAAACTAACTGAAATGTAAACCAATTACTTTCCTTTCAGTTCATGCATCTCATTTGATTCCAAGCAATCAAGTACAGACGAGAAAGCAAACAACAATAAATATAGTTGCTTATACCCAAGCAATACAAAATTCGTTCCTAAACGATTACAGATTTCCAACTGTATGAGAGAAGAAAAGATCATTTTTCCAAGTTATCCATCCACATTCCTATTTCTTTCCTCATGACTGTCCTAAAAATTGAATCCAAATGAGACACAAATCAAGATAACAGTTCAGAGTGAAACTTACAAAATCCATTCGGAATTCACTTTCCAGCAGCAAGAATAATTTCATTCATAATCAGCTTTAAACGAAAACAAGGATGAACTTATCGTCCTTATCAATACTTCATTTAAATCAGGTTCATACGAATACCAAAAACAGGTTAGTAAAACATCGTATTCATCATAGAACAAGCAGTATAAGGATGCATACTATGTACTTGTTGTACTAGAAGATTCCATACTTCTTTCACTGTATTTTTAACCAAATAAACAGTTATACAATCACGTAATCACTTATTCACATGACCTTCTATATCCATGAACGCATACAGTTCATAATAACAATTTGCACATTGTTGTTACCTACAGCAAGACCAATTCATATTGCACAGTAAAGCTCTATAATTGCTATTTCCAGAATTCAAACAACAAAAAGAGAAGAATTCATTCCTTTAACTATTCAATAAGAAAACAACCATTTTCTTCAACTCAACAAGAATTACTCAGGTCGATTTCATTTCTTTTAAATGACTGTGCAAAATCAGAGACCATAAGAAACATTTAAATATTCCGTTTGTACAGAAAAACACAAAGACTCGGAAACAGAGTTTAAATGCCAATGTCATCTCTATCAAGCTGAACTTATAAAGTTCATTAAACCCATTCTTGTTTCTATCAAATCGAAAACAATGAGAAAGAATAAGAATTCATTTCCCTATAATTTCAGTAAGAAATGATCATTTTCTTTAAAATGTGATAAAAACACCCAAATCATGTTTATCTTAGCATGACATCTCAACTCATAATGACAACTGAACAATCGTTCAACAATGAATAGCAAACTCACATAGCTTTAAACTGTTTCAATTCAATATACCATAAGCAATGAATACCCAATTTGAATTCCTTGCCAACAAATGTTTCTACCCGAATCCATTTTTCTATTCACAATGATGTACAGAACCCAAAATGCAATTTTCATACAACAATACCCTTATTAATGAAAACCCGCATAGGATATCAGATGCACAACAAGGTACAGTCAAGACAGATTCAAATAGAAACCAAATTTCCATGTTTTTCCATTTACTTGCACAAAAATCCCAAGCCAAGTCGTATTCACGAAGACAATTTGAGTTAGAAGATCAACCGCATCCATAGAACACTATAAAATCAACTTTCCATCACAGCAAGGAAAAAATATAATCATTTATTGCACAGAAATACAAGCCAAGCTCGTTTTCACGACTACAGTCCGAACTGGAAGATCAAATTGCTTCCATAAAACACAACAAAATCAACCTTCCATCACAACGAAGAAAAGAATGTAATCATTTATAAGTTCAGAAGAAAAAACAATTTCTTTTTCCAACTCCAACGAATACCCAAGTCGTATTCGTCCATTTATACAAAAGAAGAAGCACAACAATAATTATATTACTATCATTTCCTTCTAACCGAGCTCGTAATGCTCAAATAAAACTCAAATGCCAGTTCCTTTAAAATCCAAAAATGTTATTACCTTCTAAACCCAAAATAGCAGAAGGAAAAAGGGTCTTATTTCCTTTTTAAAGATTTCAGTAAAGAAACAACTTCAACAACTCGCACAGCTAATACTTTCCATCATTCCAGTTCGTATTAGCAAAAGAACGATTGTTTCAATAATGAAAACAAACTCATACAACATGTACAGTTTCATAACACACATGACGAATTCCCCATTACTGTCAAACAAACCAGCACAGCATGGAGGTGTTTCCACTCAATTAAAAAAATGCAAGGACAGTTCGAATCACAATAACAAGAAAACGATTCTACCCATTTCATTTCCACAATGACAGCAAAATTGAATAAACCCAAAACCCGTTCAGAAGAAGAAGAGCAGGGTTGTTTTAATGAGATGCTTAAGTAAAGCAAGTGTTTTAAAGAGAAGGGCTTAACATGCCTAGTATTCTTCCTTGAAACTCGAAGAAAACCGCATTTACAGAAGGTGTTTCCTTCCACGGTGACAGCAACGAGCTTCCAAACAATCCCTTCCTCTTTAGGATCAGGAAACGGCCTTCAATTTCCAAAGAACAGAGACAGAAACCAAACACAACTGGTTCGACTGTACCAATCAAAAACCAAATGTAGAGCAACTTCTCAAAACCCAAGCAAACACAACCGACCAACAAAATTTCCTCCAAACTCTTTTCAAAAACCAAATGTAGAGCAACTTCTCAAAACCCAAGCAAACACAACTGACCAACAAAATTTCCTCCAAACTCTTTCCAAGGCGGGTGGTCACGAAGACCAAAAAGAATTAAATGCATTAAAGGCTCTACCTTTTTCTATTTCCTCACACCACCGCCGACTTGGGTTGGTGAACCACCAAATTCAAATTTTGCATGCAAACCAAGTTTAGTTCCATTAATTGCCATTTAATTCCCCTTCATCCTTATCCTTTCCCATGGGTCTATGTGTCCCCTTCTAGGTTAGGATTAGTTTAGGATTCATAATAGTGTTTGACCTAGTCATACTTTAGTCTTTAGGTTAATAGAACTTAGGTCTATTTTCACCTTTTATACAAAAGATGGCGTTAAAGATATTTGGGTGGTAAGGTAGAACTTAGGATTAGATTAGCGGAGTCTAATTCCTTCTAACGATAACACTTCCTCGGCGGATGTCGATCCACGTTTTCAATTAAGTAAACACAAAACATAAACTCCATGATAAAACGATGTACAAGATCCGAAGACTGTAGATTTTCGATTATAGTAATGAAACGGGCGAACGAAACACACAATAGATACGAGAAAAGAAATGCTTGTAAAAAGATGGCGTAAAGATATTTAGGTGGATTTGTGTTACTGTGTCCTTTGTCGACCTATCTTAAATTAGAGAAGATGATAAAAGATGTGTATGTCGATTATATAATGAAACGAATTTAAACAACGTCGGCGAAACCGTAAAATAAAGTTGATTTGTGTTACGTGTCCTTTTACCTATCTCGAGGATGATGATTATGTATAATCGGCGTCGGCCCGATGTGATCGGCGTGATGTGATCGGCGTCGACTAAAACAGATCGGCGTCGATTGAAAGCAGATCAATTGATCAGGGACAGTGCAAGAAGATTCGAGAAATGGAAAGTGATGGACAGATAGTCGACGTCTGTTGGATGTGCGAAAGTCGGTAAGATACTGGAACAGAGTCACTAAGATCGATGGATGCGTGTGATGTAATAGAAGCAGAGTAACGGTGCTCCTCTCAGGGATTGATTCGGACAGGATCTGCCCTCATTCGATACACTTGATGCTAAAAGATTTCTCTTTCTTACTGAACTTTGTGTCTCTTTCGCGATCTCTCTTTGTCTCTCTCTGTTTACGTGCGCGTCGTCTTTCTTCGTCGTGTGTGTTTTTGGTCCATAGGCCGAGTTACGGACTTGTATTTATAATCGGCGCCGCTCTAGAAAATCGGCGCCCGGCCGTATAGGTCGGCGCCGATCGCGAACAGAACTCCCGAGATGGCAAAAATGATTGATTTCTAGAAAGATGAGAATTACCCCAAATACGGGAAATATCCCGCTTGGGGAAAAGGAAAAATAGGGGTGATACATAGATAGAATAAATTTGGGGTAGATAAGTGATTAGGATACATGGGAAGAGGTGTAATTAAATATTTAATATTTAACTACTCATGGGGTGAATTAAATTTAAGATAGGTGTCTAAATCACAAATCGGATAATATCCCAAGGGGATAGTGGTGACGTAAACGTGCCCCAGGTTACCTAAGCAGGTAAACGAATGTGAGGGACACTAAATTGAGTAACCAATTTTAAGTGTCTACATTTTGCCCCTTTTTGTCAAGTAACTTGCGATAAGCAAGGTTATGAGACAAAAACAAAGAGATGGAAGAAGGGAAGAATGAGTGATGATGTGATCCCCCTCAAACTAGGGATGGGATGGGTGATAGAACAGACGATCCCAAGTTTGAAAGAGGTAGATGAAAACGCGGGGATACTCCGGTCGGATGTGCAGGTAGATCGATCATTGATGACGCATAAAAATAAAAATAAAAGGCAAAGCAACCTAAGGAACTCACATTGGTAGGAAAAACTAGGCGGTCTCGTCATGAGGCGGCGTTAGTGCCTCTGAGACCCGCTGCAAAACTCTAAGTTGCCAAAAGTACGAGTGTCCCACCTTGAAAGGTCCCCTTGAACAAAACCCAAATAGGCGGTGATATCGAAAAGATGTGCCGAAAGGCAATATTCAAAGGCACACAATAATGATCGAGATGGATAAATAAGCCAAGCATCAACACTATGGCAAACAGACATGGAAAATCGGCGGCGATCACGATGTCGGCGACGACCAGATAAACGGCGTCGATCAAAAAAATCGGCGCCGACCAAACGTAGCGCATATAAATATGCGAGCGGAAAACGTAAGCGATTTATTTTCATCGTGACGATTGATTGAGAGAGAGTCGAAATTTAGATTTGAGCATCATGGAAGCCTCACGGGAGGCGGTCGGTCGAAGCGCGAGAGGACACGACACAGGGTAAGTGGTTCTTCCCGTTGAACTTAGTTTACTTAATTTTTTTGATTTTTTTTTTGTTTGTGGGAGGCAATGGTCAATTTATGCCGAGACGATCGATCGGCGTCGATTGGTAAAATCGGCGTCGATTGATGTTAATCGGCGTCGATTGATATTAATCGGCGTCGGCCGAAATAAGCAGCGCCGATTTTATCAATCGCGCGCCGATTGGAATAGATTAGATTTTTTTGTTGTTTTGGATGTGATTTGGGTAAATACGAGACTAATATTGCTCTTGATGTCGTGGAGTGCGAGCACACGAGAGGCTCTACACATGAGGATGCTATTCCCGAGTTCTTTGAGAACTATTCTCCCGGATGTGGCCGATGCGAGATTGGCGGCATCTAGAGTTAGCCGGAGCTCGGGGCTTCGAGATACTACGAGGCGAGTGCCGCGGGATGTGGAGCTGATGCGGGCACTAGTGCGATGGTGGGACAGACCACACGTGCACTTTTTGGTTTAGGGCGGGTGAGATGACCATCACCCATGAGGACATATACGAGATTACGAGATTGCCGATCACTGGGGACCCGATCGAGATTACCCGCGAGAAGCGGCGCGAGAGGGCCCTAGTTCGATTATATAGAGACAGGCGAGATGACTCGAGAGATAGTGTCAGGCGTGAGGATAGCCTCACAGTACGAGACGAGATAGTCCCGGAGCGAGACGGATAGTGCTTGATTCGAGATGGCTATATCCTACTTTGCTCTCCCAGATTCGGGAGGTGGGAGATTCCCACTTGTGTTGTTATTAGGCTGTGTTTGCGACATTACACTTCGAGCGGTGTTTGCTTTTGCTTTGACACCACGATAGCTCGAATATACCATGAGCTATGGATGTACACCACACAGTAGGAGGACGAGTATAGATGTCGATTTTGTGCTCCATTCTTTGGGCCTATGAGCATATAGCGGTGATCGAGCCATCAGGGCTTCCTTGGATGCCGGCGGATGGGAGGTGTTGATTATGGATTCCGCGATGGCGGGCGATATGGCCGTTGGGGATACGAGGAGATCGGCGATTGGTACAGCGAGCGTTTCGGGGCCCGACACACGGATCGGGTCATTTGGAGGCCATATCGGGCATTTCCGACATGGGTGAGTCGGGATGCCCACTTGGTGGCAGAGACGGAGCGAGGGTGGTTAGGGGCGCGAGCTTTGATATGTGGGAGCGAGTCCGTTTATGCGGGTATTGAGACAGTTCGGCCTAGTGCGAGGCAGTGTGCCGACCACCTACACGCCTTATAGGCGGGATAGCGAGAGGCCCGATCTGCCGATTTGATCCCGGAGATCCACTGAGAGAGGCCCCACCCTCCACGAGGCAGCGATGATGATGCGGGGGGTAGATGAGGGGTTATGCGGCATGGTATGATCTGAGCTTCCACGACATCTCCGGCATCTATAGATGCCGCGAGATGACATAGCTGCGATCTTTGGATAGGCTGGAGGGAGAGCATGCCACCACGACACGAGACACATCGGGTAGCTCTTGAGAGATCGGGGCTCGATAGAGGAGAGGATGCCCTAATTTTGGAGAGAGACACCGCTCGCCGGGAGTGAGATATAGCGATCCAGCGGAGGATCGCTACCTTCGACATAGGGAGGCCCTCGGGGCCAAATATGGGAGGCAGGCACCATGTCGGAGTCCGGCAGTACACAGTACGACCACTAGGAGGAGCACCACCAAAGCCGCCCGGCCCCGCCACACCAGGCGCACCATTACGAGCACACGAGGTGCGTGAGCTTGAGCACATATCGTCTCTCCTTGCTGAGGTGAGATACTATGAGGATGCCTTAGCGCGGCATGCCCCCAGAGATGTGCCTCGGTAGGGCGAGAGGAGATCGGCGGCGACCACGGCGGCGGGGCCTCGGGCGGAGGAGCACCGGGAGAGATCGAGGTGGGCCGAGACCTCCGGCCCGGCGTGCATCTAGGCTCGATAGGCGGCGGTCGGAGAGACGGCTGGTCCCGAGAGGAGGGTGGAGGAGATAGTGTCCTCCATGCATCGGACTTTACCATATAGGGATTGATGTATTTTGTATACGTATAGTGATGTAGCCTCGATTGGAAGGCATTGTATAGATGGCTTGATTGAAAGCCACCCATTTTTGTTGTCTGAGACACACATGTATATATAGATTCATCATTTTATTTGTCATATAATTGATCTCATGCGTTTGATGTTGATATACATGGATAGATGTAGCATAATTGTGATGGATCTAAATATAGACTGATAGATGATGAATAGATGTGATTGGATAGATATAGACTGATAGAGGATAGAAATAGATGTGATTTGATGGATATAGATATGTGGATATAATTTTGATGAAAATAGAGATAGATAGATGTAATGTAACTTGGATGTACAAGTTTTTAAATATTTTGATGGATAGATAGATAGATGTGATTGATGTATGGATTTTATTTTGATGAAAAATGGATATAGATAGATGTAGTGTAACTTGGATGCACCAGTTTTTCGATATTTTGATGGATAGATAGATAGATGTGATTGATGTACTCGGCATGGTTGAGATGTTAATTTAATTTTGATGAAAATAGATAGCCAGAAATAGATGTGTTGATAATAGATGCTTTGATAGATAAGATGAAATTAGATAGAAGATAAATTTTGATTGAATTAACATGTGAAATGTCAATTTGACTAGATGAAAAACAAAGAATAATGGGGAATACTCTTTGCGAGAGCCAAGGAGGTAATGAAAACGACCTTGACTAGGAATAAAGAAAATATACCCGGATAAGAAAGAAAATGACAAGTTGGACTCCCAACCGACCATAGATAGAATCTAGATAGGAAATCACAATATCATGCATGTAAGGCCCTATATGAGGTTAAAATGAACCTGACACTAACTAGCCGCAAAACAGATCTAAGGGGGGAAACGAAAGGAGCAGTAAGTGAGTATCTTGTCGGAATTTACAAGGGACAGAATACATGTCCATAGTGGGAAAATAGGATTCTCCATATGATCAACAAAAGGTCTTAAATCTCAGCTTCATGATTTTGGCGAAAAAAGCAAAGCCCGATCAATGCGGGAAGTTTGCTTGATATGGAAAAGCCCGATCAATACGGGAAGTCTTTCGGTGATGCTTAAAAAGTGTATAAAGCTAGTGAAAAGGCTGATTAATTGCAAGCCTTGAATATATCTTTGAGAAACAACCATCCTTGAGGAGCGATGCATATTTTTAATTTTTAATGATAGCCATCCTTCGAGGGTATGGTCTATATTTTTTTTTTTTTGAGTCATTTGATAATGTAGGGATAGCTTTGTCCTTGAGGATCGGTCTATCTTTTTGGATAACATCTCTTCTCTTCTTTTTTCTTTTTTTTTTTTTTTTTTTTTTTTGAAAATCTTTTTGGAAGAAGTGAGTTTAGACCTAGATAGATCGGATGGAGGGGAAGAGAACATAGAAGAACATGCACTCATGCCCCGAGTAGATCCGATTAAGATAAGCACTTGGGATAGATGAAGTGGTGATTAAGGTATTCCTACCATGAGGAGGAACATATCCAAAAGAAACATGCAATGAGTAGAGCCGCGATACTCATATTTTAAGGTAAAAGAGGCAATAGGCGGAGAACCACATAGTTTCGAATCACCATGAAAGTATATGATTTGGTTGTTTAGATGGATGAAAGATCTGTGTTGCGACTAGACTTGTGTAAGATAGATTTTAACAGTAGAAGGGCCGTAGATGCAAGGCATTAAGAGGTTCCGCTTCAGGTATACCATCCATGGAAGATAAACGATAAGCCCCAGACCCATATTTATGAGTGATAATGTATGGGCCCATCCAGTTGGGAGCAAACTTACCACGTTGACTTCTTTCGAGTGTAGTAACATTTTGATTTTCTTTAAGAACAAGATCCCCAATTTTGAAGTCACGGTGCTGCAAGTGCTTGTTATAAGCACGTTTGACATGCTCGAGATAGACTTGATGATGTTCGAGAGCGTTGAGACGCCGCTCATCTAATAATTCAAGTTGTGCTAGACGATTTTGACGATAGTCTTCATCGGAGACAAATTCTCTGAGAGAAACACGGAGAGATGGGATTTGGACTTCCAAAGGAAGAACAACTTCAGACCCATAGACGAGAGAGAAGGGAGTAGCACCAGTAGGAGTACGAATGCTAGTCCGATAAGCCCAGAGAGCAAAAGGGATATGTAAATGCCAATCCCTACCAGCTCGACTAGTTACCTTTGCGAGGATATTACGCAAAGTTTTATTGGAAGCTTCGGCTTGACCATTAGCTTGAGGATAGTATGGAGAAGAAAAACTGAGTTTGATATTGAAAGCGTTGCAGAGGTTCTGCAAATCAACGTTCTTGAAAGACTTGCCATTATCTGTGATGAGTTTGTGTGGAATGGCGACAAATGATGTGTTGATAGATGAAATCAACTATGGGTTTAGCCTTTGTTGAAGAAAGAGGATAGCCTCCACCCACTTAGTAAAGTACTCAGTGGCAGTAATGATAGAATGATGATGTTGTGAAGAACGAGGATTGATGAGACCAATAAGATCAAGACCCCATTGCGAAAAAGGCCACAAATCCGCCGTAGGTTGCAAAGCTTGACTAGGGATGTGTGTGAGATTGGAATGTTGTTGACACTTGATACATTTCTTAGTGTATTCACAACAATCTTGATTAAGAGAAGGCCAATAATATCCCAAACGTAAGATGCGTTTAGCCACAGCCAAGCCACTAAAATGTCCACCACAGATACCGTCATGGACCTCCTGGATGGCTTTAGATGATTCATGGGTTTTGAGGCACCGAAGCAAAATACCATCAAAGCCGCGTTTGTAAAGAATCCCGCCTAGAATAGTATAGCGATTAGCGCGTTGGATAAAAGATCTTCTACCATTGGAAGTCAGATCTGGGGGAAGCACCGAATGAGATAGATAATCAACAATTTGTTGATACCACTCATCCTGAGTATGGGTTGTGACAGCATGGATTGAAGTTAGTTGCCTAAGATGAGATGGTTGATCTAATCGTTGCACAGCCACATAAAGTCGCGAGTCTTCGGTAAAAGGTGGGATAAGTGAGGCTAACGAAGCCATTGTATCTGTGAATCGATTTGCAGTGCGAGGAATAGCTTGGATAGTGAATTTATCGAAAGATTGGAGTTGAGCAAGAACGATATCACGATATTTTTGAAGGATATCATTCTTGCATTGATAGACACCGTGACTTGATTAACGATGAGTTCGAAATCACCAAAGATGTCAATATGGCGCGCCGATTAATGGCATTTTGAAGACCTAAGACAAAGAGCTTCGTATTCAGCCATATTATTGGTACACTCAAAGTTCAATTTGTGTGCGGCCCAGGATAGGCGTACCCCAGGAGGAATCATCACGAAACCCGCACCTCCCCTTGCGGCATTTGGATCCATCAAAGAAGAGCTTTACTTTAAATGGAGATAGACCAAAATCAATTTGTTGGATATATTCATCGGGGAATTGAGCAAGGGGTCTTGAGTGTCCGGAAGAGGAGCATCAGCTAATTGATCTGCAATAACCTGACCCTTGATAGACTTTTGCGGGATAAACTCGAGGTCAAATTCTATCATAAGCATGAGCCAACGAGTGATACGATCATTGTGATAAGGCTTTGCATGAATTGTCTTGAGTGGATTGACACTTGTGACAATATAAGTTTTGTGATTAAGGAGGTAATGATGAAGCTTAGAAGTTGCGAAGAAGAGAGCACAACATAGCTTTTCAGCTTGAATAACGTGTTTCATACTCATGGAGGTGCGGCGATGTAATAGACGAGCTTGTTCTTTACCGCAAGTGTCTCGATGCGAAATCATGGCTCCCGAGCATGGTCGATCACGAAAGATATAAAGATAGAAAGGCTCCCCCTCGCGTGGAGGTGTAAGCACGAGTGGAGAAAGAAGATAAGCTTTGAGATCATCAAAGGCCTTTTGGCAATGTTCATCCCATTCAAAATGAACATTCTTACGGAGAGAGATGGTGAAAAGGCGACAACGGTCCGACAATTGTGAGATAAAGCGCCCACGATTGAAGGCGTCCTTGGAGAGCTGCGGAGTTGCTTTAAGTTAGAAGGGGAGGCATATCAAGGATAGCTTTTATTTTTGTGGGGTCCACTTCAATACCCCTGATGGAAATGATAAAACCTAAAAGTTTACCGGTGAAAACGCCAAACACGCACTTAGATGGATTTAGATGAAGACAAAGCGGATAAGCCTCTCGAAGAGAGTGCGAGGATGAAAAGATGATCTGGCGGCGTTTGGACTTACCGAGGAGATCGTCAACGTAATCTTCCACAGTTTTGTGTAAGAGATCATGGAAGATGTAGGTCATTGCTCGCTGATAGGTTGCTCCTGCGTTCTTAAGACCGAAA